>BSBM01001185.1:3335000-4535000 GCA_027924585.1 Larix kaempferi
TTGGAGAAGAATAATTTAATAAGTACAAAGAACCATATAATATTAAAGTAGAACATACAAAATTAAGTGTGTTACATGATTGATTTATCACTTGCACTTTGTCTAGTTTCAACCATAATAGCTCAACACAACTTCAAATGGATTCAAGAAAATATTGATGCTTACCACTAGTTCTCTTTATTGAGTAAAAGATAAACAATTTCCTTTACACATGAAACCATAAGGTGGGTCTTGACCTTCAACCCATTCTTGAAAATAAATACAATAGTAGGTTGGATTATCTCTTTCATTAAAAGTAGAATTTTGAGTTGAAGAATGTCAGCATTGCCCTTACTCTTATGAAAAAACTTGATTCTTAACATCGATTTACGACTACTTTGAACCTTTATTATGGGTATAAACCAATAAAAAATGAATACTTGAAGGTGTTATATATATATATAAATGAGAGGAAACTTTGCAACTTTCGTACACCTTGTCGTCGGGAAAATGAATTATTTATTTATATTGAAATTCAAGTGAGAATACTTCTTAAAGTTATGCTCTAATCTTAGGTTATATTTCTTTCTATGATGATGTCCCATGCTCAAAACTAAACATGCATGCTTCATATGTAAATGTAGTTGACCAAACCTTCTTTAACTCTATTGCCATCTTAATATAAGAATAATTGGGGTTGTTATCAATGGTGGTCCCTGTGATAATGTGATTGTGTTATGTTGCAAGATATCGTGGTTATATTCCTAGGGATGAATGAGGCGAGGTGTAACTTTAGGTTGAATTTCACATAATAGATACCCTTCATTAAAACATGTAATTAACAAAGAAAAATTTACCAACCAAAAATATTGAGAGGGAATATTTTCCCAACACATATAATGAATAGATTGATAACCACTCATATAAAGTTTTTTTGGGGGTTCTACACATATTCTTTCTTTCTCAACTAGTCATTATGAAGTGGGGGGTGTGGATGTATTCATTAAACCCTTGTTGGCCTCAACAATTATTCGGTGGGGAATGATCACACTCAATTACTAGTATTGGCATCACTTACCCTAGATGATATATTCCATACATTAAACCATCGAAAAGTTTTGAATGCATTCATCATTCCATCAAAAGGTTCGATTGCATTCCTCATTCAACAAGTAGGTTGAAGAAGGTTCAAACCCACAACATTCCTCATTCATGGGTGGGAGAAAGTTCCTCATTCTACAAGGAAGTTCAAGCCCACAACTTTTCTCATTCTACATGCAATTTCGAGTCTCCATTCCTCATTTTGAAAGTAGGTTGAGCCCACATTCTTCGCTCCCTTAAAATTTGGCAAGGTTCACCCCAAATTCCTCATTCCTCATTCGAGCAGGTTTTACCCACATTCCTCATTCCACAACCATATTGAGCCCACATTCCTCATTCCATCGTGCAAGTCGATCCCACATTCCATCGAGCAGGTTGATCCCACTCTATAGACAATCAATCCAAGGAGATAAATATGACTGCACCAAGGAGATTAGAGGATACTTGTTCGACCCACCAAAGACTAGTTGAGCCGAAGGATACAATTACGACCTCAAGGAGACCAATATAGCCTCATAATGTCCGACAATTCAATAAGTGCTTCATATTTTTTACTATAAAAAATAATGTCAATTAAATCCTTATTTAGACTAGGATAGTGAAAGAGGGGATTTCTCTACTGCTTCATATTCCAATGGAATAATAATTTACAACCCTTTCATTTCTTCTCATATTTGTATATATATAACCTCAATGAAGAAGGAACAATTTTCCTTGGTTTCTTGAGAAAGAGGAAAGAAAGATCATTAAAGAAAAAGCTTACTTTGCACACTAGACATAACTCCATTTTTGCTTCTGGAATGGTTTTACCCTTGCTATTTGATTTTTATATTGTTTAAGGACACTTTTTTTTTCTTTCCTTTCAATAATAACAACTTCATACTTTTAACCCTTGCTTTGCATGGAAGGATAGAATTATTTCCTGGTGCATAGAATTCCCTTGCGAGGATTCTAGTAAGATTTTGAGGTCCCCTTTCCGTTCCATTACTTTTAGATGACAAATTGAATTAAGCATAATAATGAGCCCCCCTTTTCTTGGTGATTCCATTATCAACTTGCTTTGAAACTTCATTCAAAACACACTATGGAATTGACATGTGAACAACCTTAATGAAGGCAATGTCCTCTACGTGTTTTGACCTCATTAGGGATTTTTCTTGGTACCACTGAGATGATTTTATCGCATATATCTTTTTTATCCTCAAAATTCTTGGTTAGTGAACTCTCAAATACATTCTCCTACTCTTTTATTTTACCTCCATTTTTTTTATGTTTGCAATCATCTCAATTCCCCACTCTGAGTCAAAAAATGATTTGATCATATTAACTTATTGGACCCAAAAATCCTTGAAGCCTATGCAGTGCTCAATATTCTACACCAATGGTTGAAAAATGCATGCATTACACATGAGACTTGTTAACCGCTACCTAATACCTATTAAACTCTTTCACTAATAATATAATACATCCACTATTCATAGCACTTGGAGGAGCAACCGTCATAGTAGTATTGAATGGAAGTAAACATGTACAATTGTAATAAGTATTGAAGGATGCATGTACACTATTCACATTAATCTAAGAGATATATATGACACTTTTATTTATAATTTTTATTTGAGACTTATTAATCGTTTTTGTTGATAGTTTAATCATTTCTTGTGTTATACATTCATTAATAAATGTATTAATTATGCACCCATAAGAGAATAAATAATACATTTATTAACGAAACTAGAAAAAAAAATATGTCACATGTAATATCCTAAGATATGAATTCATATGATATTATCTCTATTTCAAAAATTAAAACAAAATTAACCAACACATAGGACTAGTCATCAAAACAAGTAGGATAAAATCTAGACTTGGACACATATTAACCCCCTAGGGCTTGAGATTTGAACTCTTTTGTAACTGAAAAATATGTTAGTGAGTGTGTAGAAGCATAGACAACATAGTCAAGGCCATTTTCATAGTTCTATGCAAAAGGTACTAGGACCATTTATGGTTCAACAACAACTAGTGTTGAAGTCTACACCAAGGTTGCGTGGGTAAACCAACATATTCATACTAAACTCATCCACTTACACTTTAAATAGGCGGATATCAGGTAATTAACCCATAATATACTAATGTACAATAGTGACAGAGGTTTTGGGATTATTTGGAAGAGTTTGGAGACAAAAGGAAGAAGAGCGCTATGTAGGATTTCTCAGCTAGTTAACTTTCAAGCTCTCCGAAACAGGAAAAAAAAAGCTAAAAATATTTAGTGTGAGACTTGGATGGTATTCGTAATTGAATTAATAAACTCAGACGACTCAAATAATTAAAAATGATCATCTAGAGAACTTTTAATCACAAATACTACAGAACTAGTCAATAAATGAGGCCTAAAGAGCCAGTCTTGACAAATATGAGTACAAACAGCCTCTAAATATCTTGAATTATTCTTTTGATGATCAATATAACTCAGACATTAATTACATATATAATAAAACAATAATAGAGTATTTTAATCCACAAAGAGAGTTTCTTTGATCTTATACTTCACAAAGAGTCTCTAATCTTGAAATTCTTACAATGTTATGAGTAGAATGCTTCTAAGAAGATAATAAGAAGATGTGTATTCACTGTATCTTCAACATAGATTAAAAAATTTCATATGGATTCTCATGGTAGGTGCACCATTTCTCAGTGACTGCTCACAGGGTGCATTCACCAAACTGATTCTACTCCTCTTGATGGATCTCGTTAAGAACTCTCTCCAACTGAACCAAAAATTAGGATCTCTTCTTGATGGATTGAATTCTTCAATAGTAGGCTGATATATACATGTATATCATAGCTAAGTAGCTATGGATCAGATCATATAATACTAGGACACATACAACAGTGGGGCACATCTCCCAAGGTTGGTTGAGGCACATCACTCAACCTTGAGAAGCAGAGCTCTCAATCACAAAGACAAATGGCCAAAATATGTGAGAGGAGCACATTGGACTTATTTTATAGACTAGATGGCTTCATGTGAAATCAATTGGCACATGTGAGTGGATGAGTGCACCTTCCTCAGAGAGAATTAGTAACATCATTGCTTTGTGTAACATTCCTGCTTTTCCAAACTTCCTTGCTTTGTGATTTTCTTCTGCTTTTAGAAATTGCACCCTCCTTTGCTTTTTGGATGTTTCATACTTTTCAATACTGGATTTTTTTATGCACTTTTCTTCTTTCTTCACTTTCCTACTTTATGCACTTGCCTACTTTTCACTGCTTTTGCCAGTTTCCTTTTTTTTTGCTATCACCTTGCTTTTAGCTAATTTATTCTTATTTCTATCTTTTCTCTAGTGAGTGAGTGTGGTCCGCCTTATCCTCATGCACCCTCCTAGCCACATGACCATCACCATTTGCGCCAAAATTAATTAATCATGATAACAAAAATAATTAGAATATACTTCAAATATTAAAATTGTTAAATAATTAACTACTATAGGCCTTGTACAATAATTATCCCAAACAAATAATAATTTCTAACTTTTATTTTCTCCTAGACCCTTAGGGAATGAATGGGTACAAGACTTGACCAAGTAAACACTAAGGAAGGAACATGAAAATCCCCCCCTCCCAATACTACTTGTCCTCAAGCAGGTGCAATCCTGTATGCTGAAAAATCTATTCACCTTCCCAGGTTGCATATTCACTAAGAAACCCTTTACACTGCACTATATACTCTTTGATAGTTATGCTCTTCAACTTCCTCTCTCTGAACTGATTTTTTTTTTCTTTCCTGGACATAGGACCGAATTTCATTCATCATCAAGAAGAGGAAACTCTCTTGACATTGTCACTTTCTATCCTATTGCTTTATTCAAGAAAGACACATGGAAAACATTGTGTATCTTGCTTTCTGGAGGTAATTCTAGTTTATAGGAAACTTCAGCGATTTTCCTTATGATTTTGTACGGACCATATAACGTTGGATGAAAATTTTTATCCCCCTTTGACTTCAGAGAATATTTCCTATATGGTTTCAACCTCAGATATACTAAATCCCCTTCTTTGAAGGTTTGATCTATTATGTGCTTGTCTGCATTCACCTTCTGTTGGTTCTTTGCAACCTGCAAGTTTTCCTTGAATGTCCTGAGTATGTCTTGGCTCTCCTGGAGCCAATATTTTTCTTTTTGGTCTGTGAAATCCCCAAATATTAGATCTACAAATGCGGGGGCTTCATACCCATACAAGTCTTTGAATGGTGTCATCCCAATTAAGAGGTGGAAGGTAGTGTTATAGCATAATTCACCCAAGTGTATGCATGTGACCCATGCTTTCTGCTACCCTATGACATAATTTTTGAGGTAAACTTCGAGCCATTGGTTCACTCTCTCAGTTTTTCCATGATTATGAGGGTGATAACTTGTGATAAGGTTCAACCTAGTTCCAACAAGATCAAACAAATTTTTCCATAAAGCACTGGTGAATTTGCTATCTTGGTAACTTATTATAGTCTTGGGTTGACCATGCAATCTAAACACTTCTTAAAAAAAATGCAGGAACTTGGCTAGATGTAATGGTGGATGCAAGAGGAAAAAAGTGAGAAAATTTGGTCAATTTGTCAACCACTACAAAAATACTATCCTTACCTTGGGATTTATGCATACCGATGATGAAATCCATGGAGACACTTTCCCACTTTTGTTCTGGAATTGGCAGGGGTTGAAGGAGGCCAGCAGGTGAGTGTGCTCCACTTTTTTCTTTTGGAATGAAATGCACTCCCTTAAATTCCTTAACACATAATTTTTGAGGCCCTTCCAAGTGAACCTCTTTCTCACCTTTCTGTAAGTTTTCAAGAACCCAAGGTGGCCTGCCACTGGTGCATTATGAGTAGCCTCCAAAATATTTTCTTTTAAGCTCGATCCGGGCACTAGAAATTTTTTTTCCTTATAATATATGATATTATTAAGTACCTTGTAAGCATCATCGTGTATCAACCCATCCAACACTTCACTAGAAAACTTGTTCTTAGAATATTCAGTAGCTAGTTGTACCTTCCAATAAGTTGGAACTTGTAGCAGAGAGAAAGTAGGATTCCTAGAGAGGGCATCATCTACTACAATCATCTTACCCTTTTTGTACTCTATGTCAAAGTCATACGATTGAACCTTACTCACCCATTTATGTTGTCTATCATTCAGCTCCTTTTGGGTCAGAAAGTGCCTCAAACTGTTGTGATTAGTCCTCACTACGAACTTTCCTCCCACCAGGTACTATCAGAATTTAGCCAAAGCATGCATGATGGCCAACGTCTCCTTGTAATATATGTATTAATGGATCTCATGTGGCTGAAATATTCTTCTCTCATAAGCAATGGGATGCTTATTCTACATTAGAACTGCTCCAATGCCTCCCCCCGAGGCATCAAATTCAAGTATGAAGGGCCGAGTGAAATCAAGAAATGCAAGTAATGGCAAGCTACTCATCACTTCCTTCATTCCATTGAAGGATTTTTCATCCTTCTCTATCCAGCAAAAATCTCCCTTCTTGGTGAGATCTGTCAAAGGGGATGACATCTTAGAAAATCTTTCAAATTTACGGTAGTAGGTGATTAAACCAATGAAACCCCTCAATTCAGTGATGTTCTTTGGGATTGGAAATTCAAGTATGGATGTGATATTTTCCATGTGCACCTTGACACCTTCTTTTGCAATTATATGACCGAGATAGAGGATCTCTGTCAACCCAAACTCACACTTAGTTTGGCATAAGAAGATTGTTATGCCTAAATTGTTAAGACATTGTCCAAGTGGTGTAGAAGCTCTTCCCATGTCCTACTGTAAATCAGAATATCATCAAAGAATACAAGGACATAATCATGCAAATGATTACTAAAAACTCTATTCATACAGGATTGGAAGGTGGCCGGTGCATTGGTCAATCCAAAAGGAATGACAAAAAACTCAAAATGCCCATAATGGCACTAGAAAGCTATCTTCTGGGTGTCTTCCTCTCTCATCCTGATTTGGTGATATCCTAAGCAAATTTCTATCTTGGAAAAATACTTTGCTCCATGTAGCTCGTCCATCAATTCATCAATCCTTGGGATAGGATATATGTTTTTGATTCTCTTCTTGTTCAGGGCCCTATAATCAATGCGCATGCTCATTGTTTCATCCTTTTTTTAACTAGGACCACTGATGATGCAAAGGGACTTGATATTGGTCTTGTGATACCCAACTCAAGAAGCTCTTTTATGTTCTTCTCAATCTCATCCTTGAACCTTTTTTCTTCTTTTAAGGATGGATATTTATAGGAAGTGTGCCAACTTCCAACTCAATTCCATGTTCAGTTCCCTTGTCAGGTGGCCTACCATGTGGGAGATCTTCAAATACCTTCGTGTGCTTATGTAGTATCCTTTTGATGTCCTCTGGATGATGTGAGACATCTATGGTAGTTCCTTTAGTGGTGGTTAGGAATTCATCATCCCACTCAACATCACCATGCCTCAATATGGATCTCATACTGTGAGCAGAAACTACTTGTTTTGGGTAGGTGTTGACACCCTTCAGAACCACTTGCTTCCCATTTGTATCTTTGAAGATAATTTGGGGTATTTGGTATTTCATTAAATGTTCCCCAATGGAGTACAATCACTGCACTCCCAACACCATATTGATATCATCCACATTGACAACATATAAGATGCCAGTCATAGTATAGTCTCCAATGGTTACTTGCAACTTTGGAATCCATCGATTACACTCCATAGAGTTTTCTCCAGGGATGATGACAATGAAACCTTCAAAGGATCATGTTGGTATCTTTCTCCTCTCCACTAGGGCTGCATCAATGAAATTATGGGTGGAACCCCTATCGACCAAAACTGATACTCTTTTCCCTTGCAATACCCCCTTGAATCTCAAGGTGTGGAAGCAAGTAACTCTGCTCAATAATGCCATTTTGTTGTCTCATTGTGGTGGATGATCTTCACCTGTTGTTTCATATCCACCTTCTGCTGGTTCTGTTTCATCAACCTCTTCCTCCTCACTTTCTGAAAATACTTCAATATAGTGTGCTTTCCCTTTAGCACACTTTTGTCCTGGAACCCAAGGTTCTTGACAGGAGAAGCATAGCTTCGTACTCCTTAATTCATCCTGGTACTTATAGGAGTATTATTTCTTGGTTGGGGTAGATACATTCCTAAATGAAGGTCTTTTTTTCTGAAATTTTGCAGGCACATTAGTCTTGGGTGGATATCTTATTCTTGGAATGGCATCTTGAATATCTCTTGTTCTGCTCACTGCCTCTTGTAAAGTGGATGGTCTGTATACCTTCACCAATCCTTTCAAAGGATCTGCTAATCCTTTTGTGAAAACGAGTATCAATAGAGATTTAGATATATAGGTGACCATCATATCTAGCTTTTGGAACTCAGAATTGTATGCTTCAAGAGTTCCAGTTTGTTTCACATGTGCTAGCTCCCTCAAAGAGACCTCAGGGTCTCTCCGATCAAATCTTTCTACCAACCTTCTGGTGAAATATCATAGGAGGTTACTTGATCATGTCCCAAGGTCCTAATCAAATGGAACCACCAATCATTATCCTCTCCTTCCAAATTCAAGTTATCAATTCTGATGGCATCCCTTTCATCCATGTGATTCAATTGAAAATAGGTATCTAACTTATGCACCTAAGAGCTAGTAATACATTTTAAAGATCCATAAAAAAAGGGTAGTGGGATCTTACCAATGGTTCTCCAAAACTCAACGTTATGATTTGGCACTCTATTATGGGTTCTGGATCTTAACTTATATTGATAATAGTAGTAGTATTTGAAGGTCAAATTCCTTTTGAATTCTTCACTAAAGGCAATATACTCAGCAAGTCGAACCTCCAATGGTGCAACTGTGTCAAATTGCAATTTTGGTTATTCAATCCTCTACTCAAGAAAATTAGGCATAGTAGGCCTTGGAACATATTTGAATTCTTGTGGCCTATTATGTGGACCATTATTTGAGAATATTTTCTCCTTGAATACCTTCTTCTCCTCAAAATGAGAACCACTACTACTGCCTTCACCATCTTTCTTGTCGACCAATCTAGGAAATATGTCTCTGGTTTCTATTTTCTCTTGGGTGAATCTCTCCATCACCTTCTGCATATTCTGTGCAAACATTTCCTCCTTGTATTCTCTACTCGTCTCACCTTCTACCATACTTGATTTATATCCTTTAATTTTAGCATGTTTTGAGTCCACTTCTTCTTCTATTGAGCTTTCTTCTTATGTTCCTTTGTTCTTGGAGGATGGATTTCTTCTTGGACTCATAAAATACAAATCAAGTTATAGTTAATAGGACCATGATCTGATACCACTATAATATACTAAGATATTAATTCATAGGATATTATCTATATTTCAAAAATTAAAACAAAAATTAACCAACACAGAAACTAGTCATCAAAACTAGTAGGAGAAAATCTAGACTTGGACACAGATTAACCCCCCGGGGTTTGAGATTTGAACTCTTTTGGATCTAAAAAATATGTTAGTAAGTGTGCAGAAGCATAGACAAAAAAATCAAGGCTAGATTCATATTTCTATGTACAAGGTACTAGGACCATTTATGGTTCAACAACAGCTACTATTGAAGTCTACACCAAGGCTTCCTGGGTACACCAACATATGCATACTAAACTCATCCACTTACACTTTAAAGAAAAAAAATGGTGCATATTAGGTAATTAACTCCCAATATACTGTTGGAAAAGAGTTACATACTTTTTGGGAGGATTTGGCATAGTTTGGAGACAAAAAGAAGAATAGTGCTATGTAGGATTGCTCATCTAGTTAGCTTTCAGGCTCTCCCAAACATGCAAAGAATTATATGAATATTCAGTATGAGGCATGGGTGGTATTAATAATTGAATTAATAACCACAGAAGACTGATAGAATTGAAAATGAGCATCCAGATAACATTTAATCACAAATACTGCAAAACTAGTCAATAAATGAGACCTAAAGAACTAGTCTTGACAAATATGAGTACAAAAATTCTCTAAAGATATCAAATTATTATTCTGATGATCAATATAAATCATACATGAATTACAGTACAATATAAAACAATAATAGAGTATTTTAAGAAGAAAATAGAGGTTCTTTGATCTCAAACTTCATAGAGACTCTCTAGTCTTCAAATTCTTACAATGCTAAGAGTATAATGCTTCTAAGAAGAGAATAATAAGAGGCTCTTTCACTGGATCTGAAACATATATGAAAAAGGAGAATATTTATTCTCATGGAAGGTGCACCATATCTCTATGATTGCACACCAAGCACATTCACAAAACTGATTCTACTCCTCTGGATGGATCTCCTCAAGAAGTCTTTCCAACTGAAGGAAAACTCAGGATCTCTTCTTGATGGATTGAATTCTCAAATAGTAGGATGATACATACATGTGTATCAGACCTCAGTAACTATGGATCATATCATAGAATACCAAAACACATACAACATTGGGGCACATATCCCAGGCTTAGTTGAGGCGCATCACTCAACCTTGAGAAGCAGGGCTCCTAATCACAAAGACAAATGGCCAAAAGATGTGAGAGGAACACACCAGCCTTCTTTTATAGACTGGATGGATTCATAAGCAAGCATTTGGAACATGTGAGTGGATGAGTGCACCTTCCTTAGAGATAATTAGAAACAACATTTCTTTGTGCAACCTTCCTACTTTTCCAAACTTCCTTGCTTTGTGATTTTCTTATGCTTTTAGAAAATGCGCCCTCCTTTGCTTTCTGGTTGTTTCCTGCTTTTCAAGACTGGCTGCTTTTCTGCACTTTCTTGCTTTGTTCACTTTCCTACTTTATGCACTTTCCTGCTCTTCACTTCTTTTTCCAGTTTCCTTCTTTTTTTCTCTCACCTCGATTTTAGATGCTTTCTTCTTGATTCTATCTTTTATCAAGTGATCAAGTGTGGTCCACTTTATCCTCATGCACCCTCCTAGACACATGAGCATCACCACTTGTGCCAAAATTAATTAATCATGATAATAAAAATATTTACAAAGTACTTCAAATATTAAAATTATTAAATAATTGACTACTATAGGCCTTGTACCAAAATTATCCCAAACAATTAATAATTTCTAACTTATATTTTCTCCTAGACCCTTGGGAACGGAAGGGTTCCAAGACTTGACCAAATAACCACTAAGGAAGGAAACATGAAACCACATGTCACATTGGGAGAACCATCCAAACACTTAAGAATTCTCTTGACTAGTCCCTCTTTCACCCACCAGAACCTTGGACCATTCCACCACGACATGCTTGGAAGCATGACATCACAACCTATACTTGCCATACATATAAAATACTAATTATAGAAATTATAGTGTTCTAATATTTAATGATTTGCATTTATTTAAGGTCCAATATTCTTAGTAACTAAACAAACATGTTATCCCCAACACTAAATTTGAGGCTTTAAAAATTTGAACATGTATGAATTCTAAATGTGACTCCACCCTTTAGTACAATGACTCATGTATGTTTATGATAACTTGATGTAATGGATTGATGATTTAGAATTGGAAAATACTGACAATTATTAAGGTGTTTTTTTATCCCAAATTTACTCCTAACATGTTACCCTCAACTAAACTTGAGTATTTGACAATTGGAACATGGATGAAATTTGGAGGATCCTCTAGATTGATTCTCTACTCTAAAATCCGAAAGTGATTCCATTCTTCGTTACAATGACTCCCATTTGTTGCTCAAAAATTCATTGAATGGATTGATGTTATAATTAAAAAAAAGCAACCTATCATAATGTGAGTTTAATTCTCAGTTTACTCCTATCAATAGAGAGGCCATCTGTTATGCAAGATTGTAAGTTAATATATCTTCTAAGTTTCATGTCCACAATGCCTCAACTATAGCTTAAGAATTGAAATTTTTCCTAAGAAAGACCTTGAATGGTGGTTTTCCTTGTCATTTGATGTTAAATATTGGCTTTAGGTATATTGTGCTATTTAAAAATGTTTTAAAAACTAGCTGATTTGGAACAACTTCCATTTTTTATTTGCTCTAGGCCTTGCAGGCCATGTCTAGTTTTCAAAGCAGTGGATTATACTGCATCTGAATCCTTAATTTTTTTCAATAATAATTATGCAATGAAAGCACCCTTCCCTCATTTATTGTCTCTATAAATACCAATGGATAAATGATCAAAATTTTGTCTATCAATGTTGACTTCTCCATTGGATTTAACACATCCTGTATTCTTCTACAAATGAAAAAACTACATTCCATTTATTCTTGATTATATTTCATAGTCAAGCAACATGAATGGGTTCCATCTCTATTGTTCAGTAGGTAAATTAGAGCACCTTTACAATTTGTATCAATGATTGCATTAAGATGTACATTCCTTGGGTTGTTGTTGCTTGATATACTGCTTTACCATGTCAATGTGATGCCAATGCATATCAACATTCTATAAGTCTTATATATCAATAAGTTCACTTTCTCATCCACATATATTATCTTGAGTTATATGCCTTCTTTTTGGCATGCACAAGAATGTTTTAAGTTCTTTTGAATTATTTCTTAGTCACTAGTTTTAGAGTATAATTCCAATGAAACATTTTTTCACATACCTATAGATAATATCAGTAAAGAGTCATCCATATCAGGAGGTAGTCCATTGAGTGACAATGGAGGGAGATCACTAGAGGACTTACCTATTCCTTTGGATGATGATCTAAATGGTGAAGTGGGGGGTTTAAATCTCCTTTCTTGAAGGAAAACACAATGGCTATTATGAATTTATATGGGTTTATGTGTAGTAGTTCATTGGCAGGAATAATTTCATCTATGAATTCTCTTATTAGTAGAAAACTATCTTATGGGAACATAGAAGTTGACTCAAAACAACAAGCTACTATTCATGTCCACAAGCACCAAAAACATGTCAATAGTGATTTTTTAAATTCCCTGGTACCTGACATGAAACATGGATTTTTGAAAACTCCATTATCCAAAGGTAATCAATTGTTTTGCACCTTTAACTAGATACGCCCATTTGATTGGTTTGGGGTATCTCTCTTAGTTTTATTGAGAATTGTAAGTTGATGCTCTATTGATTTATGTTACTACTTGATTCCATTGTTACTAGATGCAGTGTGCCCTCTTCATATATAGTAATCAACTAATGTTTCATTGGTTAAGTTTAGTTTACCCCCATTTTTTGCAATTGTTGGCTCTTTTTCTTTGTATATCCTTTCTCCTTTACACTTTTTCACTAATAATGATCAAACTAGGGTAAATAATCCTTAGAGAAGGTGTATGGGATTTACTTATGCTTGGTTCTTAAGACATGAGAAAACATTCCTTTAGATAAATTTCCAAAGGAATTGGAGGATTATCAACAATTTCTCTTTTTTCTAATGGAGTTTAGTCAGAATATTTCATTTAGTTTGACCCTTTTCCTTTGTTAGAGCCTTTTCTTGTTGAACCCTTTCCCATTTTCAAATTCTTCATTAATGTCAGAACCTTTTCCCTTCATTGGACCTTTTCCTTCTTGTGAATTTTTTTCCCTTGATTGGTGCAATTCCTCCTCATTGGAACCATGGTGTGAAAGACATTAGAGACAAGAACAGTTTATGTGGTAGATATTTGGTCTAGAATGAAGTATATGGAATTGCAAAAAGTATTTACTATGTCATGTTGACAATTGCACATAAATTTAATTTATTTATCAAAGCGAAGGAAATGAATCTCAGTGCTCCTTGTAATTTCATATGTATAGTAATAAATCCACCAACACAAAGGAGTACAATTGTTCAGTTATATGATTTGCAAGTATTATAAGAAATTATAGTTGAGATGTTAGTAGTGAGAGTGAACACATTATTTGTCATATGTACTAATTTTTTCAAACTTATTTAGTTATTCTCACCCATAGGTACAACCAAATAGGTACCTAATATACCTATCATCGTCAAGCGAGGGAGTTTCAAGAGGAATAGGGGCAAGTGTCATGTCCAACACATATAGCAGGGGTGATATCAACTAGAGGTAAAAAGGTCAAGAGAAAATTACATAGGTACATGGAATTCCTTCTTACTGAAGGAGGACCATTCTCTTATGACAATGAGAGCATATATGACATTGAGATTACCTTTAGGTACAAACATCTAGTAAAATGATGGGTA
Source organism: Larix kaempferi (assembly GCA_027924585.1). Taxonomy (NCBI): domain Eukaryota; kingdom Viridiplantae; phylum Streptophyta; class Pinopsida; order Pinales; family Pinaceae; genus Larix; species Larix kaempferi. Next base: position 3,349,305 of record BSBM01001185.1, read on the forward strand.
CCCCAGGAACTTCCTCAGTTGGAAACTAACTTCTTTGTCAATGAGAGGATGTATCACATTGATCCATCCTCCATACATTGTCTTGGTTGATTCTCCATGGATGGAATACAAGGTTTATTTGGTGGATCAAATGAATTGATGGAGTATGTTGGACCATGCTACAACTATGGATATTGGTGGAGGTTGGTTCAATATATGCCAAGTCTGTGGAGATATGCATTTGTTGAAAATTATATACATCTTAAAGACAACAATCAAAACAAAGGAGAAACTATGTATATTGATGGAAGGCCTAAGGAGTTGAGGAATATCATAGGGATTATAAATAGTAAAGGACCCATGACAACAAGAAAGCAACCCAATTGCATATTTGAGGAGCATGAAGGAAATTATATATTTGTATGTATAGTGAAAACAATAGCAATGGATGAAGAGTTATTGGTGGATTACGATTTAAATAGAATCGATAAAGGAAATTCTATTAGCCAGGTACAAAAACCAATAAACCCAACCTCTAATTAATATTATTTTTAATCTTTAACATACATTTTAATAGAGTCAAGCTTCATATATTATTTTTTAAAATTATAAAATGCCATGCCTCTTATTTTATGGCAGGGTGATCATGGGAAGGAACCGACCATAAGCATGCAACCCCAATTAAACCATTGAATGCTCCTTATATGAATGCTTGGATTATTTGCATGGTGGAGTAAAAATTTAACTGTGACATGATTTTACCTACGTTTCAATATTTATTTGGACTCTTGCATAGGAAACCCTCAAGATTATTAAATTTAGGAAGATAATATTCTTATATGTAATTAGTAAACAAAGTCCATGTTAATCTATTTCTTTTTGTATTCTACTAACTGATTCCTGATCTAGGTGGCAATGTGTAGATATTTTTTGTTTGTAGGATTATTGTCATCATGTCTCTACAAAAACTTAAGTGACCAACAAGCAAGGAAAATATTAAGGGGGTAATCTATCCCATGAGATAGTTTTCAAGGTTTTTTTCCAAAAAACCATATTCTCCATTTTCCATTTTTTCTATTATGATTCACCAAAATTCCATAGGATTAATTTTTTTTTCTCTTAAAATCACCAAAATTGTCCAAAAACTATATAAAACCCTTAGAAATTTGAATATTTTTTTAAAAAACACCGCCAGACATTTTATGGTTGCAAATTTGATAATTAGTCACTAGGTTTTTTGAACCCAAAATCCGATGGTATAGATGTCTGATTTTCGACATCTTGTTGTCGACCATCTGACAAGCATCATCTTGTTTAAACCTCGGTGGTACTTCGGTGGATATCCGACAGTAAAATCACGTGTCGGATATCCAACCCCTATGTTTTTGGATATCCAAAAAATACGCTTTTAATATTTTCGTCGCATATCCGACAATGCTCACTTTATAGGCAGTCGGATATCCGACGACCCCACTTTTAATTTGTCCAATGCATATGCAATCAATCTAACTTTATAAGCTGTCGGATATCCGATAACAGATACGTCGGATATCCGGCCCCTTTGACATCAAACACATATGCCTTTAGCTGTCGGTGGTATGGCAAGTGCGTCGGATATCCCGAAAGTTGACATCGGATATCTGACAGGATTTAAATTGTAAGACGTTGGATATCCGACATTGTCCGTCGTTGGTGGTATGGAAGGTGCATCGGATATCCCCGAAGTGGACGTCAGATATCCAATGTGATTTGCATTGGTAGAAGCCGGATATTCGACGTGGCCAGTCGTCGGTGGTATGGCAACTTCGTCGCATATCTGACGCCTATGTGTAATTTATAAAATAAAATAAAAACAAAGATCCTGATAAGGTTACTCCCCCAAAACTAGGAACCTTCCTAGGAACCTCCCCCAGTGGTACAGAGCCTTTGTAGGAGGCCAATAACCCATTCAATATGGAAATAATAGCATATTTTTTATAAGTGGAATGGATATGAGTAACCTTTGGAACTGATGATCTCCACTAATGGAACCTTCTCAACGTGCTCCACTATATAGGCACTAGAAATAGGAGAAGGCTTCAATTTTTTTGGAATGGTAGAGTTTTTTTTACTACATTCCTAAAATACACATGTTTTGAAATTGAATTAATACTAGTACCCACCACTCCTCCCCTCAATTGCATCACCAAAATAAGGGTTGAATCCTTAACTATGTTGTAGTCAGATAAATGGATTAGATCTTCAAGTTGTTTTCCCTACAAAATTAAACATTGTTGATCCATAGGAAAATATTGTGATAGTAGTAATTTCTACATAATATCCACCACATAATAGTTATAATTCAGCCACAAAATTAGGGGCTTTCCTAAAAGAGTCTTTATCATTATCTAGAATTTTACAATGGCATCCAAAACTGCATCCGATACTTGATGAAACAACATTTCTTTTGGCCATGAAGACTTTGTTAAAATTTGATACTTTTGACCTCCAATGCCAAAGATAAATTATTTAGACATTTGATGAACAAAGCTTTCATCAAACACTTGGCATGCAATACTATCTACCATGGTTTTTGCAAGAAAAAGGTGAGTAAGTATTTTGTCAAACATTTGGCGAACATCCTCGAGATACTTGGTTCCCAGCACTTAATACTTATTCAAACACTTGACATCCATCTTGGCGTACCAAATCATAGTAATACTATCTACTACTAAGTTATGACCACTTATGAACCCTCCTCCTTCATTTGCTAGAAAAAGAGCCACCAGGGTAGTGACATTGGTGGTAGCATTTCTACCCTATAAAACACTTCCACCTAAAGAAACTATCTCAATCACATCCTTTCTACTCATATGATCTCCAATAATATATATGTAGGTTTATGTAGGATGCATCCAACATTTCCAATGGGATTCCATGGGAAGATATATACTTCCCATGGATTCCATACTCGTAGAACAAGAACACGTTGAACCTTCAACATAGTGTGCATTCTAGTGAATTCCTTCAAATGAGCCTTTGAAGTGATTGTATTTTTACCTAAAACCTAGGAAGGTTTTTCATGGCCTTCTACAATAGATCATAAAGAGCTCCATCAAAAATAGTAATAGTAAATGACTTATAAATACAAGTCAACCAAGGTGTAGCCATGGCTCTTGTGGTAATAGCTTACCTTGGATTGTTAGAAAACACGTTTCTTATAACTTCAATAGAATCAAGTTCTTATTACTTTATTCTCCAATTCTCCTTTCACTCCAATGCCATACTTCAGAATTCAACACCTAATCATGAAATACATGGACTGAAATGTATCCTTTTAAGTGATGAACAAAAATTGTTCCCAAGTTTTCCTAAAGGACCCAAGCAACTAAGGTTTTGCTAAGCTATTCCTTGTGTTTTCAAATTGCATAGACCAAGTGGATTCTTGAAGACATTCCTTTGATCTTTTCTTGGAAGATTACAATTCCAAAGTTCAATAGTGGTAGAGTTGTTGTGGTAACTTTGGGTGAAGGAGGAATTCTTGGAACAACGACTTGGTGGAGATAACTTGAAAATTTTAAAGAGAAAGAACTGAGTCCTGAAAGAATTAGATAGTTCAAGTTTCTTAGTAGATGTGACATAAGTATTTGGATGTGCCAAGGAGCTATGGTTTGTTTTTGGTTGGCGACATGAAGAGATCCTATGAGTGTCAACTTGAAGCATGCGATAAGTGTAAGGTGGTTCACTCAGTATTATCGTCAACATGCCCTAAGAACTTGATTAAGATACACTATGGGGTCTAGACCTTATACATGCTATTGCTAAAAACAAGAAATGATTCCAAACACAATCCCTAAATTGATAAGATGGAAGTTAGAGCCGTTGTTTCCTAACGATCTCACTATAGGATTGAATCAAGATTGATTTACAAAGGTAGGGTACCTTCATGCATTACTCTTTCATGTTCCATTAATTCCTTCATGATGACAATGACCATCATGAATAATTGTGGTGATGGTCATTGCACACCAGAATGCATCTTATTAAATAAAGCGTGTTCTTTTACATATTTATTCTTTGAATACCATCAAGTCAAGATGGAAAAATAGGACCACGACCAAAATACCTCCTTTACCATTGAATGGAGTTTTTTTTCTTACAATGTTAGCCATTCATTGAGTTTTTCTCTATTTCGAGAATAGTTTATTATTCTCTGCTGAACAGGGCAAACCATGTGAAGGTGGAAGCACTTGTGGCTCCTCCCCCCCTCACATGATTCTCAATTCCCCATACCCAATGCATATACTTGAAAAACAAATTACATTCAAATTCATGAAGATTTCATCATAAACAAGCATTTACCATTCATTCAATAAAAGCTAACATTCATTAAACCATTCATTCATTCAGTCATCACATCCATTCAATAGAATGTAACATTTATTAAACTATTCATTCATTCATTAGGCCAAAAATCATGCATGACATTATATTATCAAAAGTAATTACTCAATATTTCTTCAGTCACTAGTCTTTATAAAAGAATTTCTCTTTACAAACTCAGCAAGAAGCTCATCTTCTAGAACTTGTCCTCCAATTCTTGGTGCTTCATCAACTTGTCATGATGTCTGCCTCGTAGAGTGCTCACGATGTGTATTTTGCAGCAAGGGGATCAGATTTACTGCAATAATGTGAAAATGTTACATCGATATATTTTGTTATTATAATGACCAGTATTTCATTTAAAAAAACATTACAAAAGTGTTTTTTTACCTGTTGTGGCCACATCATGTTCTTCATATTCTTGTCCAAGCTTAGCCTGTACAGTGTGACCCTCTACATGCTTTGCAGTTGAAATATGGAGAAGTACAATTAATGTTCACCATCTGCAATGCTATATATGAAATTATAGCATATGAACAAATTCATTACCAGGATTTGAAGCATGATCTTCTATTTGTTGGTGTCCCTCCTCGACATTAAGGGGATCATTGCTTTCCTTCTCAAAACAGATTCAATATTTTATGTCAATTATTTATAATGAATAGATTGCACAATTAATAAATCTTCATTAAACTATATAGATTTTATATACATGTGCAGCAGATGGATCAGTACCAGAAGACTTTGTTTTCCCAGACAATATTTTTCGGCATTCAACAACAACTCCAAAGCCGTGTTGGAAGCCAAGCTTCAAGTCTTCCTTAGTGGGAACTTATTTGAATCAGTTGGGATGCATATTTGCATAACGTCATTAATTTACATTTTGCAGTGCAATAAAATGAAAAATAATTTACAATTTATTATTTGGATGCATTATTGGTTTTTCGAAACTTACAATTTGTGCTACCAAATTCGAATAACCACCAGGCCCAATCTTGTGCTAAATGTTTTTTTCTAGTCTTTCCTTTGTGGCCTTTGATGTGTTTGGAAACCTATGCAAGTGTTGAAATACGTTAGATGTTCCAAATTCGATATAAAAATCAATAATAATAAGGTTTAGAATTACATTGTGGAAAGTATTGCACACCTCCCTGTGCCTGGTGTTATCTTTCCTTCTTTTCTCAAACCCCTCTCATTTCCATCTTCCACTGGAGATTTCCACTCTCTTGTTGGAATCATCGAAGGGCGCTCATACCTAGGGTTCCTTTCTAGGTGAAACCTATATTGGTCTTGGACAATCTTCATAAGTTCTCCAGCCTTTTTCAGGACCGCAACTCGATCGAAGGTCTCGTTGTTGAACAAGCCAACCAATCAATTAGTGAGCTCATCTTGTAAATTTTTTGGTTTTCTATCCCACCTTGTGCAGATGGTGGGCCCTAATATATCCAAGGAAAAATCATTTAGATGTTTATAAAAAAAATAATTTCCTGCAAAACGATCATGCCATGATCATAATTAGTTGAAAAAAATGTTTTATCGATATATTACAATCAAATTATAAACACTAACTTGATCAACGTATAATTACCTAGGATCTTCTCTATATTTGTTGGAACGAGATATTTGTCCACCAAAAATGTTGTCTCAATTGTTCTCATGCTAGTGACATGGGAAGATCCAGGAAATGGAGCTTCGGAAATATCAATACTAGGAGGCTCGGTGTTGACCCCTTCTTCTAAACGATCTGGTGTGCATCGGTCACTAGCATCCAGTGCACTCACAACTGGCATTTGGGTTGCTGCGGAATGTGCTGCCAAATTTTCAGTCGACAATAATGGCGAATGAGTCGATGCACGTGGATTCGTTTTCTCATGATGCGATGTCTCTCTATGAGCATCAATGGGACCAACACCGCCTTGACCACTAGTGTGTGGTCTCAGAAAATCCTGTAAATAAAAACCACATTTTATAAGTTCACTATCATATAAAAATCAAAATTATAAATTTATAAATGAATTTATATTATGATTCAAGATTCTGCAACTTATATTCAAGGCTTGAGATCTCTTATTCAACACTTCAATCATGGCTTTAATCTCGCCTGTCCGCGGAATTTGGAATATTAGATGAAGGATTTCCGCACTAATTTTTTTCAAGGTGTTCTCTATCACCTTAACTGGGTTCGTAGCTGAACCAATTATGTCAGCATCATCCATAAACTCATGCACTTCAAAATCTATTGATTGTTGTGATGATGTTTCATACAACGAATCATTGGTCTGCACAAAAATATATAAAACACTATTGAGTTCTATCATGATAGATTCCTAAAATTATATTAACAAAACATATCTATCATGATAGATTCCTAAGATTACAACTAGGCTTACCTGATGCCTGGATGATGGTGTTGTCTGATCCACAGCTGGGGGCTTTCCTCGATCATCTGACCCCTGCAAAAATGAAGTAGAAAACATTATCATAATAAAACAAGTATACACACCAAAAATACATAACAAAATAAACATTATGCTACATATTATATTGGTACAATTCCAATGAATTATACCTGCTGCCTCAAGGATCGTGATAGATACAGGAACATCGGGGCCTAGGCAGAGCAGTCAAAGAGGATCGACATGAGGAAGGTCGACCAGAGGAATTGTTGATGACCACTCATGCAGAAGAGTAGATTGGCTGTCAAAGCCAATAATTCGAGTAGAATCAATCGATACGCATATCGACAGAAGGTGCGTAAGGTCTAGAGTCAACATGTCAAAGGTCAACAAATGACAGGGTAGTGACAGAGATGTCGAGGGGAGACATGTTGTCAAACCGCGGCTCTGACAGGTTTTGGCATGTGCCAAGCAAGGAGGAAGGAGTGGACTAGCAAAGCCTTGGGATGTGAAAGGAAAACCAACGGATATGTCAAAGGCTAATGAAAGATAGTATGGTTGTGATAGTGATAAGACCAACTACTGTAGCAATATCAGAAGGATGTGGAGAATTCAAGAAGAGTACCTGGAAACCGTTCGAGATTTATAAGGAAGTTATTAGCAGTTATTGAAGGTAGTTGGGATAGTGACAGATGTCAACTCAGGCAGATATCATGCAGCACGAAAAGGGCATTGACAGTTGTAGGTCTGTAGGATCTGAGGGGATTGACAAACAGAGGAAGCGTGCCTCGAGGGTCGGAGTGATCTTGGGAAAAAAATCAGTAGAGTAAAAGGCCAGGGAGTTTGCGTCAGTTAGATCACTTGCAGCAGAGCGAGCTGATCCCAAGAGAAGTTTTGGAAGATTGGATAGGAGAGACACACATCTACTGAACACAGAGAAGATCGAGCCATATCTCATAGTTCCACAGTGAACCAAAAGAGGGTGAAGATCGACACACTGAGATAGCACACAATTACTTCTATATTGTAATAGTCTAAGGTTGACAATAGTAAGTTATTTCCATTCCTTGCAGTTTTCATTGTAACCATTCGGTAGAAGTAACATAAGCCGGCTTCTAGCATCCCGTTTGTATCTTGTCTATGTGAAGGCATGTGTGGTGTGTAATTGTTAAGCAAGAACATTTGCGAAGGCACCTTGCGTCAAGTGGTATTAGAGTGGGAAGAGAATACCGTGAGGAGAAATCCGGTGATACCAACTTGCCTTGTGTCAAGTGGTATCAAAGAGGGAAGAGAATCCTGTAAGAGAAGACAGGTGGTGATATCAACCTGATTGGGTCAAGTGATATCGGCATTGGAAGTGAGTCCAGTGAGAAAGTGCATTGAATATCTCTAGCTGCAGTTGGGTAGAGTTGTACATGACTTGTGAAAGTCTGGTTTCGATTGGACAAGTGGGAGTTTCAATGGAGGCTAAAAATGGCTCATAGAGGTGTTAATGTCTGAGGAGTTGGACGAAGAGCACATTGCGCAATAGTCACAGTTGACCATGAAATGTTTGACGAGTGCGTCCGAACAATGCAAAATTTGACTAATGAAGTTGGATCGATTAAAGAAAGCCAAAGGCATGGTTGATTCCTGATGCATTAGACCACAACAATGAGGAGGTCGAAGAAGTGGAAGCATGGGAAGCAGCAATAGAATAACCAGAAGACAAACTGATCAAACTTCTGACACATATGAGAGGTTGGATAAAGATAGATGTACGTACCTACTAAAGAAGTCTGGATCCAAAAGAATTGATCAACTGGTTCAGAGAAATGGAGAAATACTTTGACATAGAGCAGATTAAGGATCCTAAACGGGTTAGGAATGCATGTCTGAGGTTGAAGGGTCACGCCTCATTGTGGTGGGACAATTTGCATGCTGACAAAGTCAAGAAGGGAAAGGAGAAAATCAAGTCATGGGATAGGATGGTCACCAAGTTGAAAGGGAATTTCTTTCCAAATGACTATGTGATTTCCTTGTTTCGGAAATTGCAGAACTTTTGAAAAAAAGAGATGACCATGAAGGAATACATGGAAGAGTTCTACAGATTTTCGATAAGGTTGGGACAAATCGACGAATGCGAAGAAGTTCTCACAAGATATACAAATGGCTTGAAATATGCCATTCAAGATGAGTTGAGCGTGTCAAGATTCAGAGCGGTCGGTGAAGCCTACCAGTTAGCTCTGAAGGCAGAAGAGAAACTGTCAAGGAAATCCACAGTGACCAGAGGTAGGATGACTGGTCGGGGTGCGAAGATTGTTTCCGCGAAAGGCCAAAGTAACGGTTATAGGAGAGAAGCTGATGAAGACAACCGATGTGTGGAAGGGACATCAAAAAGAGAGAAAGCGTAAGAAAACCGATGCGATAATCGAGAAACACACAGTCAAGGTGCATACAGTCAAAGTGGTCCATCCGACAGAAAAGGAAATGGAAGACCAGCCATAATCTATTACAAGTGTCGAGGAGCCGAACACAAGGCATATGAATTCCCAGAGAGCCTACATGCTACAGATGAATCGACACACAGATGTCGAAGAGATGAGCAAGTCGACGAGAGGACATAATCGGAATCTGATAGCAGTGAGGATGGCAATAAGAAAATTCTAAACCTGACGGTCAGGAGAACATTGGTTCAAGAAGACCAACGCGATGAGAAAGAGGCGACATAGTGAAAGGCTATCTTTCGAACTAAAGTGTGAATCAACGAATGGCGTTGCAAGACCATAGTTGACGGTGGAAGCACTGAGAATATTGTGTCAACATAGGTCATCGACAGGATAGGTTTGAAGTGTCGAGAGCATCCACACCCATACAAGATCTCATGGTTGTAGAAAGGACACCATGTGAAGGTGACCAGACAGTGCCTAATTAACTTCAAGGTCGAGAAGCTTGAAGACAGTGTAATATGCGACGTAATCCCAATGGACGTATGCCATCTATTATTAGGGAGACCATGGAAATATGATAGGAAGATGATCTATGATGGTCGAGCCAACATAGTCATAGTGTGGAAGAATGGCGTGCAAAGGAATTTGAATCCAAAGCCGGAGGAGACAGTCGACTATAAGCAGGGTGAGAGCAACTTTTGGGAGAAGTAAGTGCTGATGTGTTCAGTGAAAGAATTCCTTGTGGAGGAGGAAAAGTAGTCAGGATGTTTTTCTATCATTCCAAAAGGGCCATGTGCTGAGAGGACGACAATGGAGAAGATTCCGGTCTAAGTAGGAAAGATTCTTGACGAGTTTCGAAGCATAGTAGTCGACGAGACACCGACGGGATTGCCACCAACAAGAGCATATCCCATCAAATCGACTTGATTCTAGGGTTGAGTCTTCCAAAAAAGGCACCACATAGGATGAGTCCATCAAAAGGTCAGGAACTCAATCAACAAGTCCAGGAGTTGTTGGACAGGGGATTGATCAGAGAAATTCTGAGTGCGTGCGTAGTACAAGCAGTACTAGCGCCGAAGAAAGTTGGAGAATGGAGGACGTGTACAGACTCCAGAGCCATCAACAAGATCATGATCAAGTACCGATTTCCATTGCTGATGATGGATGACTTGATGCATTGCTTGATTGGAGCAAATTAATTCAAAAATATATACTTGAAGAGCGGTTATCACCAGATTCGAGTTAAAGAAGGAGATGAATGGAAAACAACATTCAAGACGAAGGAAGGGTTGTATGAGTGGTTAGTCATGCTGTTTGGATTGACTAATGCACCCAGTACATTCATGCAGTTGATGAATGAAGTACTGAAACCATTCTTGGGTAAGTTCGTCATAATGTAACTAGATGACATCCTAATATTTAGTCGAGCCAAGACAGAACACTCGGGGCACATTCGACAAGTATTTCAGAAGTTCCAGGAAGAGAAGCTAATGGTAAACTTGCAAAAGTGTTTCTTAATGAAGGAACAACTGGTGTACTTGGGATTTGTAACCTCGGGTAAAGAGTTAGTGATGGACCCAGAAAAGGTGAAGGAAATATTGGATTGGGCGAAACCGACAAGTGTGATTGGAGTAAGGGGTTTCCATGGACTTGCCAATTTCCACAGGAAGTTCATCCGAGGATTCAATCGGATTTTTGCACCTTTGATAGAGTGCATGAGAAAAGGAGAGTTTAAGTGGACAGAAGCTGCCCAGCTAGATTTCAATAAGTTGAAGGAGAAGGTCACTGAGAGCCCAGTGTTGGTGCTCCCATATTTCGACAAAGTTTTACAGATCGATTGCGACGCGAGTGGAATGGAAATTGGAGTAGTATTGAGCCAAGAGGGCCGACCAATTGCATTCTTCAGTGAGAAGTTGGATGATGCGAAGCAAAAATATTCAGTTTATAACCAAGAATTTTATGCTATTGTCCAAGCATTAAAGAAGTGGAGGCATTATTTGTTGCCCAATGAATTTTTGTTATACACAGATCACCAAGCACTGAGGTATCTGAATACTTAGTCGAATTTGAATCAGCGGCACATGAAATGGGTTGAGTTCCTACAGGGATATACTTTAATGTCGTGACATAAGTTGGGTAAGTCAAACAATTTTTCTGATGTGTTGAGTCGAAGAGTTGCATTGTTGAACACGATGACAGTTCAAGCAACAGGAATAGAGTTGGTGAAGGTAGATTATGCGACCAACAAGGATTTTGCGAAAGCATGGGAGGATTGTCATGAACCATGGACTGCCGACAGAACTCCATACTTGGATTATTTGATCCAAGAGGGATACCTATTCAAGGGACAACAATTGTGTATTCCCATAGGATCCATAAGAGAGAACCTAATCCGAGAGTTTCATAGCGGTGGATTAGCAGTTCATTTTGGCATCAACAAGACCCGGGCATTAGTCGAAGAAAAATATTATTGTCCAGGAATGATGACAAATGTCAGGAAGTGGGTACGAAAATGTTGAGAGACGTGTGTTTTTGGTAAATAGTCACTCGGGCCTGGTCATTGTGACCTCCTAGGGAGGCACCCCTTCTCCCGAAGTTACGGGGCTATTTTGTCAAGTTCCTTAGAGAGATTTGTCTCACGGCCCTAGGTATTCTCTACCTACCTACCTGTGTCAATTTCAGGTATAGGTACCCATTTTTTGAAGGTTGTTCAAGATTTTTCGAGGAGTATGGCATGGGTTACTTCAGCGTTATAGCACTTGGTACTCAGACAGGGTTAAGGTGATTGGCTATTACCTTGGTAACAATTTTGTAAATTACGTTGCAGAGGGAAATGGGCCAAAATTTTCCAGGGGATTCTGCCCCCTCATCCTTGGGGATAAGAGCTAAAAATGTTGCATTAAAAACAGGGAGGATTTTCTTGGAGAGTCTAGAATTTTCCACAATTTTCCAAACTTCCATCTTGATGAGGTCCCAAAAATGATGAAAGAAATTGGTGGTGAAACCATCTAGTCCTGGAGCTTTTCCATCAGCCATTTTATGCACTGATTCTTCGAATTCAAGCAGTGTCACCGGTTTCATTAAAAGATAATTTTTATCTTGTGATACAAGAGTAGGGATATGTTGAGTTATCAGCTCAATATCCTCATCTCAATCCAGGTTAGTTTCAATCATGATATCCTGAAAGTAGTTTCCAAAATCCTCTGCAATATCCTCCCTGGTTTCCAATATTTCACCATTGATAATTTTTATCTTGAGGAATCTATTTTGTGCCTGGTTCTAGATGACCAATCTATGGAATAATTTGGTGTTTCTTTCCCCATCTTGAATCCAGTTAATTCTAGCTTGTTGGTGCCACATAATTTCCTTTTGTCATTCCCTCTCCTACAACTTATTATATACACTTGCTTCTTCGTCTTGAAGCTCAATAGTGTACTCTGTGTTCATGCCAAGTTTATGTATTTCATCCAGTCAGGATTCAAGGGTTTTTTTTTCTGCAAAGATATCCCCGAACTCCCCCTTGTTCCATTTTTTTTATCTTTTCTTGAAGTCTATTCAGTTTATGTTGGAACTTGTACATACTTTAGCCCTCCCCTTTGCTTAGATCAGCTCACCATTGCTCAACTTTCTCTTTGAACTCTGGATGGCCTAACCAAAATTGTTCAAATCGAAATGGATTTTTGAATTGTGACCCTAATCCACTCCACCACAGTTCCACTAGACAATGATCAGAGCCTACAGTCGGGAGAATGGCAGTCGAGATTTCATTTCCAAATTCCATATTCAGATACAAGAAAGCGATCAAGGCGAGAGGCAATGTGGAGATCTCCTTTTCATTTGTTTTTCCATGTTAATATGCCTTCCCCGGGGATAACATCTACCAGACTAAGGTCTTCAATGGTGTCTTTGAAGTGACAACTTTCATCCTCCAATTTTCTCCTTCTGCCTTTCTTTTCCTCTAACAAAGTAATGAGATTAAATTTTCCTCCTGTTGGGCATGGCCCAAGTTGGCACAATTTTGATGAAGTACAGTTTTGGAAGTTGCGCAGTTCAGACTGCGAGGTTAATTTGACACAGTTTTGGCAAGAAGCGCAGTTCGGATTGCGTAGTAAGTAGTGCGAAGTTGAGGCACAACGCAGTTTTGTTGATGTGCAGTGCCAGTGCAACAACTATTTTGGGAAAAGAGTATAAGGGAAGGTCAAGCTGATGAAAGTGACCTATTTTGGGGTAAGTGACTCCGTGATTCTCAGGAGTGGTAATGGAGCAACGTGGAAGTGGTTGAAAGAAACCTGGAAGTTAGAGTGACGGAAGCTGTTAGAAGCAAAGCCACGGGTCGACAGTGACAGGAAGGATAAAGGGGTGGAAAGCGATACGCCATGATGTAGTTGGAACTAGTTTTGCAGTTGTCAGAAGGTCGTTAGAGCCCAGAGTGGTCCAGCATGACGACCAAAGGCGCATGGATCAGTTGTCAACTCTGACAGGCCGGGGTGGCGGGTAACCGCACCATTTTGGGTAACCTTAGGGTTTTGGCTCATATGCATTATAACAGAGATGACCTAAGGGCATAATCTATATAAAGGAAATTTTTGTAACGGAAAGAGTTGATTTTGGGTTAATTGTGAATAGTTGATTATTGTTGAATATTGATCTCTGTTGAGATACTATTGTAAAAAGGCTCTGCGGCTGTGTGCACAGAGATCTGCTAAAGAGAGAAGAGAGTTTGCAGCTGAGTGCACAGACTGGATCTTTTGAACCCTTCCCATTTATAATAAAACAATAGTTCTTGTGGATGTAGCTCCCATCCTGGGGTTGAACCATGTTAAATCATTGTGTTGTGTGATCAAATGTGTATTTGCTTTTGTTGAATGGTTAAGTTCTTGCTTATGAGTATATGTATCTTTTCTTTCATGTGTATTCTCCATAAGAATGAATGATGGGAATAATATGCTAAGTATTCAACATGTATGCATGAATGTCGAATGCGCAAGTATTTATGAATAAGATGAATGCATGAGTATTGGGTAAACACTAAGTTAGCGCAGTCTATGTAAGTGTAATTCCCTCGAAGCACAGCATCGGAAGTGCGCAGTGGCATCATAGTTCATTATATTACATAAGTCCGCAGAATACATAGTTTAGTATGTTTGTTGAAAGCATAATTTATACTGAGTGAATATTGTTGAATATGTGTGACTGTTAAAGAGGTAGCACAGTCCTTAGTTGCATTGTCCTGTTGTTAAGTGGCCATTCAGAGGCACGCAGTCCTTGGAGGCATGATAGCATAAGTGTTAACCGCGAAGTAGGTGGAACTTTGTGCAGTATCCCAGTTTGTCGAACCACACATCACCAGGTTCTGGAAACCTGATTCCGCAACCTCCCCATAACTTTGCCTCAGGTGAGACTTCAGTCTGCTCGCATACTATTTCCTAAAGGGCCGGTGAAAAGGGGGGTTTTGTTGGTTCCCTGAACTGCATAGAAACTTGGTCTATTTTGAAAACCTAAAGAACAGTTTATGAGCCAACACCTCCCATGATCCAATGTTGTCCTCCGATCCATTCCAGCATTCACCTAAGGGTATCAATGAAATCCAATTTCTTCGGAGGTGTGTGAGTCCCATAAACATTGGTTAAGGGATAGGTAATCGGGAACCCAATTACCCCAAATTCTACTGAGAGGAACCAATGATTTCCATAGAATACAAACAAGCTTATTTTGTTGGGATCCCACAGAATACCCATCCCTCCTTCCATTCCTCTAGAATCCATACTGACTCCTTCACTTCCTCTCCAGATATTCTTACTAGTTTCTTGAAGTTGGTTTTCTGAGCACTTTGTTTCTTCGAGGAAAACAATGGTTGGATTTGTCTTCTGAATATTTTTTCTTAATATCTCTACTTTTTGAGGACTATTAAGACCTCTTATATTCCAGGATACAATATTCATTAAAAACTAAATATTTATAAATCTAGAGTAGCCCTAATGGTAGGGGACTGACCTGATTCAATCATCTTTAAACCTGCTGCAATAATACATTGTCGATTGGATTTCCTTCTTGGTTTCCCGATTATCTCTTCATGCTTTCTCTCGTATTATTTATGGGATCTTGAGTTGATACCAAGACAGTTGGTTTCCCTTTATTTGATGATAGCTTCCTTTAGTATAACTACTTGATACTCGGGTACATATCCTTTTTCTGCATCTTCGCAAGCTTGTTCAATTCAATCGAGATCTAAATCTACAATATCCATATCTTCAGTTTCTTCTCTTGTATCCCCTCCTAGGTGTTCGTTAGGGATTTCCTCCACAATAGAGGTAGTTTCCTTCGTGTATCTATTCTTATTTTCCTAGATTTTCATTTCTTGTTGGACTTTGTTAGATGATGTAGTAATGTTTTCCTCTGATTGATCTCTTAGTGCTTCAAATTGATTGGAAGATAAAATCTTCTTGGAGCCTTCCATATTTTCCTGTTTTCTTCCTCCTCTTTTTTGTGTGGAAACCCTAGTTAACCCTTGATCCATATTTTCCTCCTCCTTATTAGGGGGAAGTTTTGGAGTGTTCATAGGTCATTCTCTGAACAAATTACCATATTCGTGGCATCTGTGACATATAAAGGGGATTTGTTCGTAATCTAGGGTTTGCACCCAATCTTCGTCCTCCCATAACATCTTGATGGCTTCTGGTATTTTTATGGATAGATCGATGTAAACAAAAATCCTCGCATAGGATGTATATCGTTGTCCCTTGGTTTACTTAGAAATATTGATAAAGGATCCTAGGTTGTTCCCGATATCTTCGAAAATCTATGAGTCTCAGTACTCCCCTAGGAGGGAATAAAGTCAAATCCATACCAGAGAAACTCACATATCCTCTTTGTCTGTGGAAAAATTATCCTTCCACAGTATTAAGAAAATGCCAACAAAGTGGAAGAAATAAGGGCCTCCATTGAGAACTTTGTTTCTGTCCTCTGTACTTAGGAAAGAGATCGTAAAAAAACCTTTTGAACCCAGTTGTAGATCATAATGACCTCGTGGTTTCCAAGTCGAATTTATCCACCACACTAGGGATTTTTCCAATGGTAACATTCCCACAAATTTACCTATAAGCACATGATCTTGCATGTATTGGATCTGATCCCTTAGCTTGCTAGATTTAATCTGCATTGAGGGTATTAGGGATGATTTAGGAATGCATTGGCCATGCTTACTATCAGTTGGAGTTCCTTCCATTTTTGAATCTTGGGATATCATTCCCTCTGCTGCCATAGCGTTGAGCAGGATCGGGATGCCCTCGATCCGGAGCTCGCCAGGAGAATCAGTAGGGGGTATTGAAAAATTCCCCCCAACCTTGCATCAATGGTCGCCGTCAGTCCTTACGCCTTCATAAATCACCGTAAGCCCTAGCTCACACATACAAAAATCCTCATCAATTAATTCAATGATTATTTTTCACTTCAATTTCTTTTCCATTATGTTTTTTTTCATGCTTAGATGAGATTTTGTTTAAGTCAGAATTCATGTTATCATGCTCTGATTTGATGGATCTAAGCATTCACAATTTTTCTCCTAAATTTGATGTTGGATTCATCTGCAATTAGTGCGAAATGTTGATGGATTTTTCTCTTTCTTCCATTATCACTTGCAAACAAGAACTTGACTGTGAAGAAATAACTACCTTGCCTTTGTAAAAACCTACATTGTTTAAACTCTACTTACCTTTAAGATATTTTTTATTTTGAATTCGTGCCCAATGGTATCCATGTGTTTCATCCTTTTACAAT
This sequence comes from Larix kaempferi, assembly GCA_027924585.1. Lineage (NCBI taxonomy): Eukaryota > Viridiplantae > Streptophyta > Pinopsida > Pinales > Pinaceae > Larix > Larix kaempferi. Next base: position 3,366,247 of record BSBM01001185.1, read on the forward strand.
ATTAAAGCAGAATCATTTTGATATATATATGGCCATTGTATTTATTTTTGAAAGAGCCCTCTCTGGTAGGAAAAAATCTAGTTTTCCTCATAAAGATTGGTTTGAAACAGTTACCTTGGAACTATCCTCCCACAACTAGGGGAGAAATTCTGAGTGCTAACACTAGAGAAGAGTGAAATACAAAATTGGGTGACTAAGATAGAACATGAGTTTGCGAAGAAAGAAAATAGACATCCTTGGCTTACTACAAAACAATGGCTACATAGATACATATTTACTAAGTTACATGAAGTTTTCTTTGCAATTTTTTCTAATGAGTTACATGAGTTGATATCTAGGGTAGCAGAAAGAAAGAACTATTTTCAGGGTGGAGAACCTACAGTTTGGAATCCAAAGTTGATTCAGACGGTTAAAGGGATTAATAACCATATTTCCAAAGCAGTAGACTTTTGGCTAGATAACTTGCTATAAGGCTATATTACAGAGTTTGTTGTGGACAATTTGAAGTCCGACAACGTAGCTGAAAGATAATTTTTCAAGGGATTTAGAGGTAAGTACTTGAAAAACGTGAGTTTATGCATTAAAATGCTATTAGTTGAAAAGGGTGTGTTAAGAATGTAGTCATATTCCTAGGGTTTTGAGTCTTTGATGTTAAAAAACACAAATAGTGAAATAGACGAAGACATTGGCATTTTGCGTAGTTGAAACATATAAAAACTTAACACTAAAAAGAGGTCTTGCGAAGGTGAGCCTCGTACATTCCTAGAAACTAAGTTAGAGAGTGATAGAAACTCATCTCAAGATGAGTCTGATAGTGAAACAGAACCTAGACATACTGGCTATCAGCCTATCACTCCGCAGAAACCTATAGCTACTAAAAGAAATAATACTAGTTCGCATAACACTAGTAGAAATAATATTGCAGGAACAAGTACAAAGAATCAACATAGTGGTGGTGTACCTCCACCATTTCACTCCACAGGTAGTATTGTAGTGTTTCAGAACCCTACTCTTCCTAGAAGATGGATGGTAGATGATATAAATCTACCTGTTTTTAAAGAAACCAGTCTAGAATATCCAGAGCAACATTGGTTTATCTGCGATGTTGTCTGGAATGTTAAACAAGTACAAGACGATGATATAAAGCGAGCCCAACTAGTCACAACATTCAGAGCTAGATATTTAACATGGTTCATGAAATATTATGTTGGACATAATAGAACACTAGTTGACATCAGAGCTGCATTGTTTAGAGAATTTAAGAATCATAAATCCGAGCCTCAATGCATTACAGAGTTGAAATAGATAAAACAGAAACCTAATGAGACTGTGTGGGAATTTGATCAGAAGTTCAAAGCCTTGTTGGATCAATTTAGCTTTGACATTGCACCACAACATCACAAAAAGTGGTTTATATCTGCATTGTTTCCCCACATTAGATTACCATTGATGCAACAAAAGGTTGCTTTGCAAACAGATGTTACAAAGAAAAACTTCCTATGGCTCGGGGCAGACCACAACAAATAGATGAATACCAGAAATCAACTCAATTCCTAATGCAATGCTAATATAAATGTAAATGCTAAGATGTGGATAACAGACCAACCTTCAACCGGATGTTCGTAGTATATTCCTGTTGAGCTTTCAACCTCTACACTTGAACCTGCAGCTTAGTCTCAACAACAAATACAAGCAAGTGCATATAATATGTGAAAGATATTAGCATAAACAATAGCATGGTCCATGATATAATAAGCAAATGTAACCCAATGTGATTAAACAAACATTTACAAGATCAATTGGACGAGAAAATGAGTATTTCTATTAATGAAAACAAGAAGTACAATGATACAACCTCTTGTTGAAAACTCATCTGAACTAAGAACTAGGTCCCTCCACTTGTGCCTCCACCACTTCAATCCCCCATGCAATTTCAAACTCAAACTATGAAAGGAGTTTGGTAGGTGAACATAATAAGTTCACAACAATAAGGATTAATGGATGTAGACTCAAGTCGCGGAAAAAATCCAATAGAGTTTCTATGCTCTCTCTTTCCTCCTCCTTCCATGCACCATAAGAGCACAATATATAACCCTCCAAAGGTAGGTGAAAGGTTCAATCAAGTCATTTCTGGGGTACATGGAGGGCCAAACGTCACCCTAAGACCACTTTTTGGAGTGAAAATTGGATTTCTATTATTTTTTACCATTTAACTCTATGTACTCGGGCTATATTGGTGCATCCTGCGTATACATTAGGTATAGGGGAACAACTAGTGTACAGGAACAAAAATAGGGAACAATGGTTTCCTAGAGGATAAAACATGGATCTGAGTCAACAAAATGAATAAGGTCAATGAGTGTTGATGTTCATAAGGTGGAAAATTATGCCGTAACAGATGCCCCATAATGTGTGAGGTCAGAGAAGGTAATGTGATGACCGAAATACATTATAAATCTCAGAAGTGGAGTGATGGAGACACAAATGGAAGGAGTATCCCACTCATCATAATACAATGATATATCTGAATACATGTCGGTACAATACAACAATCTGATACAATGGCCATGAATAGGTAGTATCTAGTGAATACTATTGAGATATTGTAACTTCTAAGAATATTATATTTGTACTTTATTATTTCGGAGATGTTTCATTCCTCTGTGGAGACCCTATTATATATCCAAAGATGTTTTATTCCTCTGTGGAGAATGTGGTAACTTGGGTTATTAGAATTGCCTAGTGGGGTTGGCCCTGTATGAGTCATGTGGGTTAAAGGGTTATTAGACCACCCTAGTGGGGTTGGCCCAGTCAATATTATGTTAAGAGGTTAAGTTGGGGCCGACCTAGTTAGTGTAAAAGTCAAGTCTGAGTTGTGTATAAATAGAGGAGGTGTGTTCCTCATTAAACACACATTCACTCACTTGTGATTGGCACATAGGAGAGAGAGAGAGATCTTCTATGGAGGAGAAGGATCTCATGTTCGGGGATTACATCTTTGTATTTGCTGGTCATCTATATTGATGAAGCTTTGCTAGGTTTTCTACCCCATGAGGGTTTCCCAAGATAAATCTATGTCTCTTGTTTTTATGTTGTGCTTGTTGTTATTTCATTGATCCTATATATGATATTGTTGTGAAATGGAATGTAATACTGATATTTTCTATCTTATCATATTGAATCTTAACATGGTATCAGAGATAGCCTGAACGAAGGCAATGTATGGCACTTATGACACTTGCTTCACTTGCGACAATTTGAAAGTTAGGGTTTTATATAGAAAAAACCAGTCATCGTGGCACTTTCGATATAAATCCATTTTGAAAAGGTTCAGTATCAAAAACTTCTATAGGATGAATATAACATCCCCTTTTACTTTTTGTCTGAAGCTCAGCCTCAGATTCATTGTACTTTGTGATTTATGATCCGTACAAGTTAGGGTTTCTGCCTCTTCCAGAATGTAGTCCTAAACAAGAGATCTAGGGGAAAACGTCATATCTCGAATTAGGAAGCTCCAAATGAAATTTCATAAAACATGACAGGTAGGGAACGGATAGTAGTTTCATAGGTCCAGGTTTCAAAATCCGAAGGTGAAACAGTGACATGTGGCACTTTGTACAAGTTCGCTATGTTGTTTCATCCCATAAACAGGTCATGTTGCGACACTTGGCATAACTCTCTCTCAGAGAATCCATTAAAGGTCAGACCTATGGGTTTGGAAATATGACAGGTCAGGATACCAGAGGCCCAAGTTTTAGACCCTTCAGATCTAAAATTGCAGATATACACCAGACACAATATAGCACATCTGAATTGGCTCAACTGAGGAAATCTAAGAAGAGGAGGAAGAAGCTCTCACTTAGGGTTTTCAGTTTTTAGGTCTAGAAGGACCTGATACAATGTTGGATACACCTGATACAACATTGGAATCTTTCATAATGTATTTGGAATCCATTCATCTTAGATATTAATCCTCCATCAAAATGTCGTGGGAGGAAGGAGATTTAAGATTAGGGTTTCTAAGTAAGAAGAAACCCTAGCAAAGTTGGGAGACTCATAGGGAAGCGATGAAGAAGGTTTAAATGGCACTGATATTCTATCATCCTAGCACCATGAACATACATAATATGTTTACAAGTGATCTATCTTGGATGGTTAGGGTTTTACCCTTATAGAGAAGACTACTCGACAAGTATGACTTGAGAAGCTACAAGTATGTTTTGAAATTTGTTTCATGATTAGGTTCATAATATGTTTGTCTTCATATTATTGAGGTTAGTACAATAATGATTAGTTTTAGATTGTCTGGTCACCTTAGTAAAAGTATGAATGCATGTGAATGATAGAAGACATTCATTGATTAGGGTTATGACACTTATGATTGTACTAATGCACTTGTGGTGTTGTATGAGGATGATGTTGTTTGCTAAATGAAAGGTACATCAAGAAAGACAAATCGAGTTCTGTGACCATGATGACATGAAGACACAGACTCATCCATAGTATTTGATCACATAAAATCTCTACTTACGAGGTATGTATGACTTTGTTTTACTATGCTTAACTTATATGCAGGTTCTAGCACAATGTCTCTAAAATCATTGAAGAGAACAAAGAAGATATTGTTTGGGTATAATAATCCAAGTATGTTTTCCTATATCAAGTTAGAATCCTACCTTGTGTTAGGATCTTAGGTAAGAATACATATGTATGAAATGATCATGACCATATATAATGTTTTGATAGTATTGAGATTATACTAATGAATGTATGATTATGTATGATATCATGAGGATGATACTAGTGCACACTTAAGCATGCATAGTGGTACAGAATGAATAGAAGTTCAAAGACATATAGAGATCAAGTGGGAGGAAACCACACAAACATAAAATATAAGTATTTGAGTTGTTATTTGAATCTTTGAAATAGTAAATGATATTGCTTGTAATAGCTGTATGCATATTTGTATTCCTAGAATATATCATGCATAATGTAAGCATTCGTATAGCATTGAACAATATACTACTAATATGCATATGATGGGTAAGTTGGACAAACATTCCATTGTTTTTTATATAGAATTAAACCTCTTTGCTTACATGCTGAGAGTTGTGCACACTCTTGATAGTATGTTCTGGTAGAGATGGAAGGCATCTAGATAGCCACTGTATGCACACAGGATATGGAAAAGTGTTGTGCCATATGTGAAACATATCAGTATGCATAGTAGGTTATCATGTCAACATAATTTGATGATTATGAAGTATTACTAATCATGTGGTTAACATTGATTTGTAGAAAATATCATGTGCTATGATCTACAAAAGAAGGACGATGAACACCTGTTCCAAAGAACAAGGGATGGATGTTCAACAAAAAGACTTACAAATCAAACATACTATAGAAGGCTCATGGCTAGAAGATTCTCTTAGAAAGAAGAAGAGGATCATGACGAGATGTTTTCTCCAAGTGGCTAGATAAGACCATTCTCTTAATGGTGTAATTGAAGAAGAAGTATGAATCAAGAAAACTCCCAGGATTCAATTGAAGAAAGCTCTATACGGGCACCCAGGATCAATAATCATTTGATGAGCTTAATGATCACCATGGGTGATGTAGATTTCAACCTTTGCTACAAGGTTGAAGATGGTGTCTATATACATATGAAATTCTTCTCTTATATGGATTCAAGAAGTTCGAATGATCTTGAGGCTCATATCAGTAAACCCATTTTACGAGAGATGGAACAGATAAATATGCAGAAGATCACTCAATGCAGAGTGTGAATGATGTTTAGTCATAGAGGGATAATTGATAGCTTCTTGACAAGCTTGGGATTTACCAAAAGTAAAGTTGATCCTAACCTTTACCTTAAGGTTATGGATGATGAACCTGTTATACTATTATTGTATGTGGGTGATCTCTTTCTGACAGGGAATGAGAAAAAGATAATGGAAAGCAAGAAGAAGCTAGCTACAAAATTTGAGATAAAAGATCTCGGATTGATGCATTACTTCCTAAGTCTGGAAGTATGGAAAGGCCTAGAAGGAAACTTTCTCAACCAGAGAAAGTGTGTTGTGGAAATATTGAGAATATTTGATATGTTGGAATGTAAATCCATGACCACTCCCATGGATTCCAACTTGAAGTTGTTAGTTTATGACTCATCAAAGTTAGTGGATGTGACTCTATACAGACAGATTATTGGGTCATTGATGTATTTGACGAATACTAGGCCAAATATATGCTTTCCTGTGAACACCTTGAGTTAATATCCAGTGGAACCTAGGCATGTTCACCTGATAGATGCAAAGAATGTGATGAGGTACCTAAAGGGTACAATAGACGTTGGTCTATGTTATCTTGGAGATCATGACTTTAGATTGTATGGATACACAGATGTTGATTGGGTAGGAAGTGTATCACACAGGAAAAGCACATCGGGTGGATGTTATTTTCTGGAATCTGACCATGATCTAGTGGTTTAGTAGGAAGCAGTCTAGTGTGGCTCTCAGCACAGCTGAAGTGGAATATATAGCTGCTTGCTCTTCTAGTTGTGAAGCGATATGGCTTCAGGACTGTTTGACTTAGAGATGGACCCCACTGTGATCCTGTGTGACAACCAGAGTTGTATCAAGATGACAGAGAATCTAGAGTTCCATGATAATTCAAAGCACATAGAGATCCAATATTTTTCTATACAGGATATGTTGCAGAAAGAAACTATCAAGCTCGAGTATGTGAGCACTGATGAACAATTTGATGATATACTGACCAAATCTCTATCTCGAGTAAAACTTTGAGTATTTTAGAGACAAGCTTCATGTAGTTCAGAAGGACTCTCCTCGAAAGGGGGAGTGATATGGTCATTGATGATGAGATTGCCTGCATCGACGATGAGTTCGATGATGAGGATACATGTATTAATGATGTGGATACTTGTATCGATGATGAGGATACTTGTATTGATGATGTGGATACTTGTATCGATGATGAAGATACCTGTATTGATGATGAGGATACATGTATTAATGGTGTGGATACTTGTATCGATGATGAGGACACTTGTATTGATGATGTGGATATTTATATCGATGAGTAGGATACTTGTATTAATGATGAGGATACTTGTATTGATACTTGTATCAATGATGAGGATACATGTATCAATGATGAGGTTACCTGTTCCGACGATGAGGTCGATGATGAGGTTACCTGTCTCGACGATGAGGTCAATGATATCAACGATAAGGTTGATAAGTGGTCCTAATACTTGGTCTAAGTTGACAAGGAGATTGTATCATCCTTCAACTTCAGTCCTTGAATTCATCCATAGAAATATGTCTCTGAGAAGTGGTCCCTAGTGGACAAGAGGGATTGTATCATCCCCGGACTTTTGTCCCTGAATAGATCCGTAGACTCTTGTCTCCGAGAAAGATGGTGATAAATCCTAGATTTGATCTATGTCACATTCAGTATGAAAAAGGACTAGCTCTGTGGTGATAAATCCTTGATTTGATCTAGGTCACATCCAGTATGAAAAAGGACTGGCTCTGTGGTGGTAAATCCTAGATTTAATCTAGGTCACATCTAGTATGAAAAAGGACTGGCTCTGTGGTGGTAAATCCTAGATTTAATCTAGGTCGCATCCAGTATGAAAAAGGACTAGTACTGTGGTTAGGATTGCATCGTCCGTAGACATGAGAGGTGTCTTAAAGTGAAAAGGATTGATCATCCTGTAAGTAGATCGAGAATGCATCATCCCTAAACATTTCGTTCAAAATTTACGTGATAGGACTACATCGTCCCTGAATGTTTGGTTCAAAATGCATGTGATAGGACTGCATTGTCCCTGCACGTTTGGTTCAAAATGTGTGTGATAGGACTGCATCATCCCTGAACGGTTGGTTCAAAATGCACGTGATAGGATTGTATAATCCTTGGACTTATGTCCTAAAGTGAGCAGGATTGATCATCCTATAATTGGATCGTGTGTATTGCAGAGTATGCTGCTATGATGTTGATCAAGAGGATCCATATGTTGATACTGTTGATTGAGATGATCCAGATGTTGTTGATCGAGAGGATACAAATGTTGATATTTTTGATCGAGATGATCCAGATGCTGTTGATAGAGAGGATCCAGATGTTGATACTGTTGATCGAGATGATCTAGATGCTGTTGATCGAGAGGATCCAGATGTTGATACTTTTGATCGAGATGATCCATATGCTGTTGATCGAGAGGATCTAGATGTTGGTACTATTGATCAAGATGATCCAGATGCTATTGATCGAGAGGATCCAGATGTTGATACTATTGATTGAGAGATCCACGTGATGTTTTTGATCAATAGATCCAGATGATGTTGTTGATCGGGAGATCAAGATGATGATGCTGTTGATCTGATGATCCAGATGATGATGTTGTTGATCATAGATCTAGATGATGATGTTGTTGATCAGGAGATCCAAATGATGATGTTACTGTAGCTATTCGAGTGCTGCAGAAGATGAAGACTCAGTACTGAAGATGTTGATGTTCTAGTATTGAAGATCTTGAATATGTTCTAGTAACTGTTTGAGTTACTGATGATGTTAAGGAAAGATTCCAATGATTTATAGATGTATCATGTATTGTGTAGTTGATGACTCCTTGCTCCTGTAGAGGATGTTATAATATCCTTCTCTTTAAGGGGGAGTGTTGAGATATTGTAACTTCTAAGAATATTATATTTGTACTTTATTATTCCGGAGATGTTTCATTCCTCCGTGGAGACCCCATTGTATATTTGGAGATATTTTATTCCTCCATGGACAATGTGGTAAATTGGGTTATTACACTTCCCTAGTGGGGTCGGCTCTTTATGAGTCATGTGGGTTAAAGATGGCCGACATGCAATAGTCAAAAGATATGAGGAGTGGCCGACTATGGTTTCAAAACTTCCTTTGAACAAGATCATAAGCAGATGGATAGACTCAGGAAACATAGACTCACGTACTAGATAACAATGATACTTTGCGACATAGGAGGAATCGACAAAGGCATCAATAATAACTAGAAGCTTAACCAGCCAGCGGAGTAAAATCTGAGAAACGCGTACAGCTCGTAAGTTCCTACTATAGTCTCGACTCATAATGGATGGAGTGGAGTGAATGCTATATTCAAAGGACACAACAACTGCCAACAAGAAGTAGTAAATATTTTCTCGTCTGGATTTTTTAGTTATTTGATTTTTTGGTCTTTTTCATATTATGAAAGCTTCATAAAGAAAAAAATTGCTTATAGTACAAGTGAGGAAACGAGTGTCAAATGGTCAGAAAACTAGTCCCAAGTAGTTCAACATCCCTATGATCAATGCAAGGAAGCATGTGCAAGATGTGGACACTTGGGGGGGGTTGTTCCCTCACGGTAAAGGGTCATCAAATTGCAAAAGGAAAATAAAAGCTTTGCTTGGCTCGAAAGGGAGAGTGCTCAAGCACATGGCTAATAATTGAGTAAGCGGGAGCCAGCACAAGGCTAAATCGACAAGCAGGATGATGCAATGCAATCACAACTTGACATAAATGGGGGATTCCTTATGGGAGATGGCCATAATAAGACAAAGTAGAGTATGAGTCTTCGTCGCAAAGTCATGGTGTGACTACAAAGGAATCCCAATCCTAATGAGGAACAACGACATGGGCGCCAAAAGACATAAAAAGGATCTAACTAGGGAACCCATGGTCTGACAAGCTCTACCTACAGATAACGACACTTCTATAACAATGTGAAGGTTCTGTGTCGGTTAAAAAGCAGGGTCACATCTAGGGTTAATGACGTAAGGTGCCTTTGCAAAGGTTCTTTCTTAACAATTACACACCACACACATGTTCACATAGACAAGATGTAAACAGGATGCCAGAAGATGGCTTATATTACTTCTACCAAAACTGTTACAATGCAAACTGCAAGGAATGGAAATAACTAACTATTGTCAGCCTTAGCCTATTACAATACATAGGTAATTGTGTTCTATCTCAGTGTGTCGACCGTCACCCTATCCTGGTTCGCTGCGGAACTTTGAGCTATGGCTTGATATTCTCTATGCTCTGTAGATGTCTGAATTTCCTATCCAATCTACACAAATTCTCTTGGGCTCTCCTCGCTCTACTTCCCAGTGATCCAACTGATCCCCTCTCCTTGTCCTTCTACTCTGCTGCTTCAGTTCCCAAGATCACCCCAAGACATGCTTCCTCTATCTGCCGATCTCCTCAGATCCTTCAGACCTGCAATTGTCAGCACCTCTATCGTGCTACACAATCTCTGACTGTGTTGACATCTATTACGTTCCCAACTACCTGCTAATAACTTCCTTAGCAACCTTGAACTATTTCCAAGTACTCTTCTTGACTTCTCCATGTCTTTTTGACACTACTACAGTATTTGGTATTATCACTGTCACGACCATACTGTCTTTCGTCAACCTTCTTTCGCATCCCAAGTCTTTTCCAGTCCGCCCCTTCCTCCTCACTTGGCTCATGCGCAAACCTATTGGAGTTGTGATTCAACAACATGTCGACCTTCGACGTCTCCATTGTTACCCTGTCGTCTATCAACCTCTGATATGTCAACTCTCAACCTGCTTCTCCTGTCGACATACCTCAACAGCTTCTTCTTGACCTCTTGACTTCGACAGCCAATCTTCTCTTACGCACCAATGGTCTTCGGCAATATCTCTGGCCGACCTTCTTTATGTCGATCATCTTCGACTTCTCTGCCTAGGCCCCGATGCTCCTGCATCAGACTCCCTAGGTGAAAAAGAACTCAACTTCTCCGTTAGTATCCTGAACTCTTCTTTGTAAATCCATGTCGCCTCCTACAACTTATCATCTTTCCTTCGCACTAAGTATTCCTTCTTTCGCTAACTGCACGTATGCCCGACTTCATGTTCCTCTATTAATTCTGCGATTTCCTCCTTGTGTCGATCTGGAATCTGCACCATCCAGTCGATGTTCGACACTTATGTGCTTCCACTGCTTGAACCTTCTTCAAATTTGTACAAATATGAGACATTGAATGTTGGTGAAATGCTCAAGTCATTCCGCAGCTCCAACACATAAGCATTGTCTAAAATCTTCTTCAAAATCTTACATGGTCCCATCTTCTTTAGCTTCAACTTGTTATATCTCTCGGTTGGACATCTCTCCTTCTACAAATGTGCATAGACTAAATATTTTTCATAGAACAACTATAGCCTCTTATTTTTGTCGGCTCTCAACTTGTATGTCGCGTTACTCTTTTCTATGTGATTTCACAAATCTTCATGCACTTCTTTCATATGCTCTGCGAATGATTCTGCATCCACTTTTTTCTTGGTTTCTGTCGGTAACTTGACCAAATCCACCACTGCATGTGGGTTTCTTCCCTAAACAATATGGAATGGGCTCAAACCTATCGACTGATTCACAGAATTTGTGTATGCAAACTCTGCTTGTGCCAACACGTTCTCCCACTGCTTGGGTTTGTCGGCCGACAAACACCTTAGAAGGTTTCCCAAACTTCTATTCACCACCTCAGTCTGTCTGTTTGTCTGCGGATGATATGCCGAGATAAAATGCAACCTCGTGTCAAGTTTCTTCCATAGGGTTCTCTAGAAATGTCCCATAAACTTGGTGTCTCTGTCCGATGTGATACTCTTCAGCAAACCATGCAATCTGACTACCTCCTTGAAGAATAGTATAGCAGTGCTTGTGGCATCACTTGTCTTTTGACACAGAATAAAGTGTGCCATCTTTGAAAAAATTTCGACCACAACAAATATTGAGTCACTTCCTTGCTTCGTCTTCGGAAATCCTAGCACAAAATCCATGCTTAGGTGCTCCCATGAGGTATCCGGTACAGGTAATGGTGTATACAACCCTGTATTCTTACTTATTCCTTTTTCCAACTGGAAAACACGACACTGTCGTACCCACTTCCCGACATCTCTCATCATTCAGGGCCAATAATACTTTTCTTCGACCAATGCCCTCGTCTTGTCGATGCCAAAATGACCTGCTAATCCACTGCTATGCAACTCTCGGATTAGGTTCTCTCTTCTAGATCCTCTAGGAATACACAATTTTTTTCCCTTGAATAGGTATCCCTCTTGGATGAAATAATCAGAGTATGGAGTCCTGTCGACATTCCATGGTTCACGACAAGCCTCCCATGTTTTCGCAAAATCGTCATCGGTCACATACTCTTCCTTCATGAACTCTATTCCTGTTGCCTGAACTGTCATCGTGTTCAACAATGCAACCCTTTGACTCAATGAGTCGGCAACCTTGTTTGACTTGCCCAACTTATGTCGTAACATGAAAGTATATCCTTGTAGGAATTCGACCCATTTCATGTGTTGCTGATTCAACTTCGACTGAGTATTCATATACCTCAATGCTTGATGATCTGTGTATAAAAGAAATTCCTTGGGAAACAAATAAGGCCTCCACTTCTTCAATGCATGGAAAATAGCATAAAATTCTTGGTCATAGACCGAATATTTCCTCTTCGCATCATCCAGCTTCTCACTAAAGAATGCAATTAGTCGGCCCTCCTAGCTCAACGCTGCTCTGATTTCCATTCCACTTGTGCCGCAATCGACCTGGAAAACTTTTTCGAAATATGGGAGTGCGAACACTGGGCTCTCAGTGACCTTTTCCTTCAACTTATTGAAAGCTTGTTGGGCATCTTCCGTCAACTTGAACTACCCCTTTCTCATGCACTCTATCATATGTGCACAAATCTAATTGAACCCTCGGATGAAATTCCTGTAGAAACTGGCAAGTCCATGGAAACTCCTTACTCTAGACTCACTTGTTGGTTCCGGCCAATCCAATATTTCCTTCACCTTTTTTGGGTCCATCACCAACCCTTTACCCAAGATTACAAATCCCAAGTACACCAGTTCTTCCTTCATGAAGAAACACTTCTGCAAGTTCACCATCAGCTTTTCCGCCTATAATTTCTGCAATACTTGTCGAATGTGTCCCAAGTGTTCTGTCTTGGTTTGACTAAATATCAGGATGTCGTCTAGGTACACTACGACGAACTTACCAAAGAATGGTTTCAATACTTCATTCATCAATCACATGAATGTACTGGGTGCATTAGTCAATCCAAATGGCATGACTAACCACTCATACAGTCCTTCCTTCATCTTGAATGTTGTCTTCCATTCATCTCCGTCTCTAACTCGAATCTCGTGATAACCACTCTTCAGGTCTATCTTCATGAATTACTTCACTCTACTCAAGTAATCCATCAAGTCATCCATCCTCAGCAATGGAAAATGGTACTTGATTGTGATCTCGTTGATAGATCTAGAGTATGTACACATTCTCCATTCTCCACCTTTCTTCGGAGCTAATACTGCTAGTACCATGCACGGGCTTAGACTTTCTCTGATCAATCACCTGTCCAACAACTCCTGGACCTATCGATTGAGTTCTTGACCTTCTGTCGGACTCATCCTATGCAGTTCCTTGTTTGGCATACTTGACCCTGGAATCAAGTCGATCTGATGGGATATGCTTCTTGTCGGTGGCAATCCTGTCGGCGTCTCATCGACTACTATGCTTTGAAACTCTTCAAGCATGTTTAAGACTTCGACCATAATCTTCTCTATTGTCGACCTCTCGACACATGGTCCCTTCGAAATGATAGCAAAACATCCCGACTACTTTTCCTCCTCCGTGAGGAATTCTTTCATTGAACACATCAGCACTCACTTCTCCCAAAAGTTGCTCTCACCCTGCTTACAGTCGGTTGGTTCCTCCGGCTTTGGCTTAAGAGTCCTTTTCATGCCATTTTTCCACATTGTGACTATGTTGGCTCGACCATCATAGATCATATTCTGATCATATTTCCATGGTCTTCCTAATAACAGATGACATGCGACCATTGGGATTATGTCCCACAAAAAACTGTCTTCAAGCTTTCCGAACTTGAAGTTAATCAAGCACTATCTAATCACCTTCACATGGTGTCATTTCTGCAACCATGAGATCTTGTATGGGTGTGGATGTTCCCGAAATTTCAACCCTATTCTGTCGATGATCTCTGTCGACATAATATTCTCAGTGCTTCCACCACCAACTATGGTCTTGGAATGCTAGTTGTCGATTCTCACTTTGGCTTGAAAGATAGCCTTTCGTTGTACCGAATCTTACTCGTCGCGTCGGTCTTCCTAAACCAATGTTCGCCTGACTATCAGGTTTCAATTTTTTTTCTTCTCATCCTCATTGCTGTCGGATGTCGATTTTGTCCTCTCATCGACTTGCTTATCTCTTCTACGTCTAGGTTTCGACTCCTCTGCAGCTTGTAGATTCTCTAGGCATTCATATGCCTTGTGTCCAGCTCATCGACACTTGTAACAGATTATAGCTAGTATGTCAGCTCCTTTTCTGTCAGATGGACCACTTGGACTGTACGCACCATGACTGTGTGTCTCTTGACGATCACGTCGATTTTCTTTCACTTTCTCTCTTGTCGATGTCCCTTCCACACGTCGGTTGTCTTCAATGGCTTCTCTCCTGTAACCGCTACTTTGGCATTTCACGGAAAGAATCTTTGCACCCCAACTAGTCATCCTACCTCTGGTCGCTATAGATTTCCTCGACAGTTTCTCTTCTGCCTTCAGAGCTAACTGGTAGGCTTCACTGACCACTCTTAATATTGACATTATCAACTTGTCTTGAATGGAATATTTCAAGCCTTTGACATATCTTGCAACAACTTCTTCGCCTTCGTCAGTTTGTCCTTACCTTATTGACAATCTGTAGAACTCTTCCATGTATTCCTTCACAGTCATCTCTTTTTGTCAAAATTTCTGCAATTTCCAAATCAAGGAAATCACATAGTCAGTTGGCAAGAACTTCCCTTTTTGCTTGGCGACCATCCTATCCCAAGAATTGATTTTATCCTTGACTTTCTTGACTCTATCAGCTTGCACATTGTCCCACCACGATGAGGCATGACAGGTTCAACCTCAGACATATTGTCTTAACCCATTTAGGGTCCTCGATCTGCTCTATGTCGAAGTATTTCTCCATTTCTATGAACCAGTTGATCAAGTCTTCTGTGTCCAGACTTACTTAGTAGGTACAAACATCTATCTGTGTCCGAACTATCATCTCTTATAGAAGTTTGATCAGTTTTTATTCTGGTTCTTCTCCTACTGCTTCCCATGCTTCCACTTCATTGACCTCCTCGTCGTTCTGGTCTAATGCATTAGGAATACAACCACACCTTTGGATTTCTTTGATCGATGCGACTTCATTAGTCAAAGTTCTCATTGTTCAGGCACACTCATCCAACATCTCGTGATCAACTATGACTGCTGCGCCACGTGCTCTTCGTCCAACACCTCGGACATTAACGCCTCTATGAGCCATTTTCAACCTCGGCTGAAACTCCCACTCATCCATTCGCAACCGAACTTCCACAAGTCGTACAAAACTATACCCAACCGCACCTAGAGTTCCTCTACGCACTTGCTCATGGATTCACTTCCAAGGTTGATACCACTTGACGCAAGTAAGGTTGATATCACCATATTCCCCTTCACATGGGATTCTCTTCCCGCTCTGATACCACTTGACACAAGGTGCCTTCGCAAAGGCTCTTGATTAACAATTACACACTGCACACGCATTCACATAGACAAGATGTAAATTGGATGCCAGAAGTTGGCTTATATTACTTCTACCAAAACGGTTACAATGCAAACTGCAAGGAATGGAAATAACTAACTATTGTTGACCTTAGCCTATTACAATATAGAAGTAACTGTGTGCTATATTAGTGTGTCAACCGTCACCCTCTCCTAGTTCACTGTGGAACTCTGAGCTATGGCTCGATCTTCTCTGCGCTCTGTAGATGTGTGACTTTCCTATCCAATCTACACAACTTCTCTTGGGCTCTCCTCACTCTGCTGCCCAGTGATCCAACTATCCCCTCTCCCTGGTCTTCTACTCTGCTACTGCATTTCCCTAGATCACCCCTACCCCCGAGACACGCTTCCTCTGTCTGTCGATCTCCTCAGATCCTGCAGACCTGCAACTGTCATTGCCTCTGTCGTGCTGCACAATATCTACCTGTGTTGACATCTATCACAATCCCAACTACCTGCAATAAATGCTAATAACTTCCTTAGCAACCTCGAACTATTGCCAAGTACTCTTGTTGAATTCTCCGTGTCTTTTTGAGACTGCTATAGTAGTCAATCTTATCATTGTCACGACCATACTGTCTTCCGTCAACCTTCTTTCGCATCCCAAGTATTTTCTAGTCTACCCCTTCCTCCTCGCTTGGCTCATGCCTAAACCTGTCGAAGTTGTGATTTGACAACATGTTTACCCTCGATGTCTCCACTGCTACCCTGTCATCTGTCGACCTCTGATATGTCAACTCTCGACCTGATTCTCCTGTCGACATACCTCAACAAATTCTATTCGACCTATTGACTTCAATACCCAATCTGCTCTTCCGCACTAGTGATCGTCAGCAATCCCTCTGGTTGACCTTCTTCATGTCGATCATTTTCTACTGCTCTGCCTAGGCCCCGATGCTCCTGCATCAGTTAATGATCATGGTCCTAAGGTCAAATGCAAAATGCAGGAGAAAATGACATCTAACCTATATGATGGGTGTAAAATATACCTGTTGAAGGCGTGAAATGTGTTGAAATATTGTAACTTCAAAGAATATTATATTTGTACTTTATTATTTCCGAGATGTTTCATTCCTCCGTAAATATCTTATTGTATATCCGGAGATGTTTATTCCTCCGTCGGAATGTGGTAACTTGGCTTATTAGACTTCCCTAGTGGGGGTCGGCCCTGTATGTGTTATGTGGGTCAAAGGGTTATTAGAACACCCTAGAGGGGTCGTCCCAATCAGTTGTAGTGGGGTATTTAACCCATTGGTTAAATACGAGCCTACATGTTCTTGTGTAAAAGACAAGTCAGAGTAGTGTATAAATAGAGGAAGTGTATTCCTCATTTGATACACTCACTCACTTGAGAGAGAGGCGCACTTGTGGAGGAGAGGTCTGCTATGGTGGAGGAGGAGATCATGTCTTTGGTTTGCATCTTTGTATATTTCTGGTCATCTATATTGAGGAAGCTTTACTGGGTTTTCTACCCCATGAGGGTTTCCCAGGATAAATCTGTGTCTCTTGTGTTTATGCTATGCTTGTTGTTTCTTCAGTGATCCTGTATATGCTATTATTGTGAAATGGAATGTAATGCTGCTATTTTCTGTCTTAGCATATTAAATCTTAACATGGTATCAGAGCTAAACTGAAGGAAGGCAAGGTATGGCACTTACGACACTTGCTTTACTTACGACAATTTGAAGGTTAGGGTTTTATATAGCAAAAACCAGTCATCGTGGAACTTTCGCTATAAATCCATTTTGGAAAAGGTTCAGGATCTGAAACCTTTACAAGTCGTATATAACATTTCCAGGTATCTTTTTTCCAAAGGGCACCCTCAGATTCGTTGTACTTTGTATGTTATGATTAGTACAAGTTAGGGTTTTTGCCTCTTCCAGATCTCAGTCAAAATCAGGTGACCTAGGAAAAAAGGTCATAACTTGGGCTAGGAAGCTCCAAATGAAATTTTGTAAAAAGTGACAGGTAGTACACAGACTGTACTATCTCAAGAAATGTTTTCAGAGGCCGAAGCTAAACCAGTGACATGTGGCACACCGTACAAGTTCGCTCTCCTATTTTATCCCATAAACAGGTCACGTTGCGACACGTGGCATAACTCTCTCTCAGAGAGTCCAATTGAGGTCAGACCTGTCAATATGGAAAGATAACAGGGCGAGCTATCTTAGGAAAAGGTTTCAGAGGCCGAAGTTCAAACAGTGACACGTGGCACACCGTACAATTTCACTCTCTTGTATTATTCCAAAACAGGTCACGTTGCGACATTTGGCATAACTCTCTCTTAGAAAATTCAATTGAGGTCAGACCTATCAGGATGGAAAGATGACAGGTCAGGTTATTGTAGAAAAAGTTTTCAGACCCTGTGGAGTGAAAAATTCAGAGTTATAGCAGAAACAATCAGGTACATATTTCTGTCAAAACAGAATTATTTTTGGAGCACCTTTATTCATGGCTTCCAAAATTTAGGGTTTCGGAGAAAGTTGGAATTTTTGGAATCGGAATCCACGGATGAATGCTACTCAAAATCAAAATTTAGAGACCAAGATCGAATTTTTTGGTTGGGTAGAATACCGGGCCTGATTAAACCCTAGCTCGGGATTTTGATCGGAAAGATGGAAAATTAGGGCTTCAACAAAAGTTGGAATTTTTGAAGTCTGTAACCACGGCTGGAAGCTCCTCAGAAAAATAAGAGTTTAGAGCCTTGGATCAAACCTTTTGATTGAGCATAAGGGTGGGCTTCATCAAACCCTAGTTCGGGATCCTGTCTAGAAGATCCAGAAGTTTCAAAGTCAATTTTGAGGGGTCAAATTTTGGAGATTTCAAAATTGAAGTATGCTAGTTTGATCATCTCAGCAAGACACATCCTTCCATTCATTCGGAAGTGTGAAAGTCAAAGATTGAATTTTTAGGGTTTCTCTAGAAAACCCTAATCAAGCTCCAGATCAAGTTTCAGGGGGAGTTGAGACTAAGGCCTTACATAAGAAGACTACAAGAAGTCTCGACAGGTATGACTTAAGGAGGTTCAGGTATGTCTTGAAATATGATTCTTGATTAAGTTCATGATGTGTTTGTCTTCATATTATTTATTAGTACAATCTTGATTAATGTTAGAATTGTCTTATCACCCTAGTAACAGTATGAATGCATGTGAATGATCGAAGACATTCATTGATTAGGCTATATGATTGTACTAATGCATTATGGTGTTGTGTGAGGTTGATGTTGTCTGCTCACAAGATACAGGTACATCACAAAAGACAAATCAAGTTCCATGACCATGACAACATGAAGACAAAGACTCATCCATAATCTTTGTTCTACTTACGAGGTATGTATGACTTTGTTATATTATGCTTAACTTATAGGACATGCAGGTTCTACCTCAGGATCTCTAGATCATTGAAGAGATTGTTTAGGTATGTTGTACATAACTAAGCAGGTATATTAATCCAGGTATGTTTACCTATGTCAAGTTAGAATATTACCTTGTGTTAGGATCCCTTATATAAGTATACTTGGTATGATTGGTTATGCTTATTCATAAAGTTAGTAATCAAGGGTTTATGCATACTATGTCTCTTATCTTGATGATTTAATTAACCTGAAGAGTACTATGATCAAACAAGAATATGCATGAGTAAAAGAAGACTTCCTTGAAACTCTGAATACTAATGATCATGAATATATATATATTCAAGATTATTTAGAATTAGAATGTTTTGAGAATATACTAATGAATGTATGTTTGTGTATGAAATCATGAGGATGACACTAGTGCACACTTGAGCATGCACAGTGGTACAGAATGAATAGAAGTTCAAAAGACATACAGAAGATCAAGCGGGAGGCAACCACACAAACATAAAAGATAAGTATTTGAGTTGTTATTTGAAATAGTAAATGATATTGCCTGTAATAGGTTGTATGCATAGAATATATGATGCTGAGTGTAAACATTCATAGAGCATTGAACAGTATAATACTAATATGCATATAATTGGTAAGTTGGACAAACATTCCATTGTTGCTTGTCTAGAATGAAACCTCTTTGCTGACATGATGAGAGATGTGCACACTCTCGATAGTATGTTCTGGTAGAGATGGAAGGCATCTAGATAGCCATTGTATGCATACAGGATATGGGAAAGTGTTGTGCCAAAGTATTGGTAAAAATAAGTTGCACAACTATGTAAATGATATCTGTATGCATAATAGGTTATCATGTCAATATGATTTGATGATTATGAAGTATTACTAATCATGTACTTAATTTTGATTTGTAGGAAACATCATGATGAATGATGAACACTGAACAAGTGATGGATGTTCAACAAAAGGATTTACAAATCAAACACAAGGCTTGTGGCTAGAAGATTCTCTTAGAAAGAGGAAGAGAATCATGGCAAGATGTTTGCTCCAAGTGGCTAGATAAGACCATTCTCTTAATGGTGTAATTAAAGAAGAAGTGTGAATCAGGTTATGTATGGGTACCCAGGATCGATAATCAATTGATGAGCTTAATGATCACCATGGGTAATGTGGAGCTCAACCTTTGCTACAAGGATGAATATGGTTTCTAGACACAGATGGCATGGATGCAAGAAGGAACTCACCACAGAGTTCGAATGATATTGAGGCCCATATCAGTAGACCCATCTAACGAGAGATGGCACAGATAGATATGCAGAAGATCATTCAATGCAGAGCGTGAATGATGTTCAGTCACAAAGGGAGAATTGACAGTTTCTTGATAAGCTTGGGCTTTACCAAAAGTAAAGTTGTTCCTAACCTTTACCGTAAGGTTATGGATCATACTATTATTGTATGCAGATAATATCTTTCTGATAGGGAATGAGAATCAGATCATGAAAAGAAAGAAGAAGATGGCTGCAGAAATGAAAAATGAAAGATCTCAGATTGATGCATTACTTCCTAGGTCTGGAAGTATGGCAAGGCTCAGAAGGAATCTTTCTCAAATAGGGAAAGTATGCTCAGAAATATTAAAAGGACTTGATGTGTTGGAATGGTCACTCTCATGAATTCCAACTTGAAGTTCTTAGCAGATGACTCATTAGAATTAGTGGATATAACTCTGTACAGAAAAATTATTGAGTCATTGATGTGTCTAACGAATACTAGGTCAGATATATGCCTTGCTGTAAACACCTTTTGTTAGTATCTAGTGGAAACTAGAAGTGTTCACCTGTTAGTTGCAAAGCATGAGATGAGTACCTAAAGGATACAATAGACTTTGATCTATGGAGATCATGAATTCAAATGGCTACACAGATATTGATTGAGAAGAAAGTGTATCAGACAGGAAGAGCACATCGAGAAGATGTTATTGTCTGGAATCAACCATGATCTTGTGGTTTAGCAGGAAGCAGTCTAAGCACAAGCGGAATATATGGCTGCTTGCTCTGCTAATTGTGAAACGGCATGGCTTCAGAATTGTTTGACTTAGATCCTATGTGACAAACAGAGTTGTACTAAAATGGAAAAGAATCCAGTGTTCCATGATAAGTCGAAAGCACATAGAGATCTGGCATTTCTATATGTGAGATATGGTGCAGATGGGAATTAAAGTTCGAATTTGTAACAAGTTACCAATGTACTAACCAAACCTCTACCGATCCGATGTACTAACCAAACCTCTACCTCAAGTAAAGTTTTTCGAGACAAACTTAATATAGTCCAGAAGGACCCTCCTCGAAAGGGGGAGTGATATGATCACTTATGATGAGATTGCCTACATCGACAATGAGGTCGATGATGTGAATACCTATATTGGTGATGCCGACAAAGAGGTTGGTGGATGGTCCATAGACAGGGTCTAAGGTGACAAGGGGATTGCATCATCCTTGAACACATGTTCTAAAAGGAGCCGTAGATGTATGTCTTCGAAAATGAAGTCCTTGGTGGACATATAGGATTGCATCATCCTCAAGAGAGCCGTAGACGTATGTCTTCAAAAATGAAGTCCTTGATGGACATATAGGATTGCATCATCCTCAAGAGAGCCGTAGATGTATGTCTTCGGAAATGAAGTCCTTGATGGACATATAGGATTGCATCATCCTCAAGAGAGCCGTAGACGTATGTCTTCGGAAATGAAGTCCTTGATGGACATATAGGATTGCATCATCCTCAAGAGAGCCGTAGACATATGTCTTCGAAAATGAAGTCCTTGGTGGACATATAGGATTGCATCATCCTCAAGAGAGCCGTAGACGTATGTCTTTGAAATGAAGTCCTTGATGGACATATAGGGTATTGGATCATCCCTAGACTTTAGTCCTAAAGAGAGCCGTAGACGTATGTCTTCGAGAATGAAGTTCTTGGTGGACTTGAGGGGATTGGATCATCCCTGGACTTCAGTCCTAAAGAGAGCCATAGACGTATGTCTTCGAGAATGAAGTCCTTGGTGGACTTGAGGGGATTGGATCATCCCTGGACTTCAGTCCTAAAGAGAGCTGTAGACGTATGTCTTCGAGAATGAAGTCCTTGGTGGACTTGAGGGGATTGGATCATCCCTGGACTTCAGTCCTAAAGAGAGCCGTAGACATGATGTCTCTGAGAACAAAATCCTGAATGAAAAGGTAAGGGGATTGGATCGTCCTCGGACTTTAGTCCTTTGAATTGAGCCATAGACATGATGTCTCCGAGAAAAAAATCCTGAATGAACAGGTAAGGGGATTGGATCGTCCTCGGACTTTAGTCCTTTGAATTGAGCCGTAGACATGATGTCTCCGAGAATAAAATCCTGAATGAACAGGTAAGGGGATTGGATCATCCTCGGACTTTAGTCCTTTGAATTGAGCCGTAGACATGATGTTTCCGAGAACAAAATCCTGAATGAACAGGTAAGGGGATTGGATCATCCTCAGACTTTAGTCCTTTGAATTGAGCCGTAGACATGATGTCTCCGAGAACAAAATCCTGAATGAATAGGTAAGGGGATTGGATCATCCTCGGACTTTAGTCCTATGAATTGAACCGTAGACATGAAGTCTCCAAGAATTGAATGATAGGACTGCATCGTCCCTGAGCTTCGGTTCAAAAGGCACATGATAGGACTGGATCGTCCCTGAGCTTCAGTTCAAAAGGTACATGATAGGACTGGATCGTCCCTGAGCTTCGGTTCAAAAGGTACATGATAGGACTGGATCGTCCCTGGACCTCAGTTCAAAAGGTACATGATAGGACTGGATCGTCCCTGGACTTCAGTTCAAAAGGTACATGATAGGACTGGATCGTCCCTAGACCTCGGTTCAAAAGGTACATGATAGGACTGGATCGTCCCTGGACTTCGATTCAAAAGGTACATGATAGGACTGGATCGTCCCTGGACTTCGGTTCAAAAGGTACATGATAGGACTAGATCGTCCCTGGACCTCGGTTCAAAAGGTACATGGTAGGACTGGATCGTCCTTGGACCTCGGTTCAAAAGGTACATGATAGGATTGCATCATCCATGGACCTATGTCCTAAAGAGAACAGGATTGATCATCTTGTAATATGATTGTGTGTGTTGATGTGGTTACTTGTATCGGTATGGATACTTGTATTAATGATGTGGTTACTTGTATCGGTATGGATACTTGTATTAATGATGTGGTTACTTGTATCGGTATGGATACTTGTATGATGACGATGCTGATGATCGTGTGATGACGATGTTGATGATCATGTGATGATGATGCTGATGATCGTGTGATGATGATGCTGATGATCGTGTGATGACAATGCTGATGATCATGTGATGATGATGTTGACGATGCTGATGATCATGTGATGACGATGCTGATGATTGTGAGATGACGATACTGATGATCGTGAGATGATGATACTGATGATCGTGAGATGATGATACTGATGATCGTGAGGATCCAGATGTTGATGTTGTTGTAGCTGTTCGAGTGCTGCAGAAGATAAAGACTCAGTACTAAATATGTTGATGTTCCAGTATTGAAGATGTTCCAATAACTGCTTGAGTTACTGATGATGTTGAGAAAGCTTCCAATGATTTATAGATGTATCTTGTATGATGTTGATGACTCCTTGCTCGTGCAGATACTGTTATAATATCCTTCTCGTTAAGGGGGAGTGTTGAAATATTGTAACTTCAAAGAATATTATATTTGTACTTTATTATTCTGGAGATGTTTCATTCCTCCGTAAAGATCTTATTGTATATCCGGAGATGTTTATTCCTCCGTCGGAATGTGGTAACTTGGATTATTAGACTTCCCTAGTGGGGGTCGGCCCTGTATGTGTTATGTGGGTCAAAGGGTTATTAGACCACCCTAGAGGGGTCGGCCCAGTCAGTTGTAGTGGGGTATTTAACCCATTGGTTAAATACGAGCCTACGTGTTCTTGTGTAAAAGACAAGTCAGAGTAGTGTATAAATAGAGGAAGTGTATTCCTCATTTGATACACTCACTCACTTGAGAGAGAGGCGCACTTGTGGAGGAGAGGTCTGCTATGGTGGAGGAGGAGATCATGTCTTTGGTTTGCATCTTTGTATATTGTTGGTCATCTATATTGAGGAAGCTTTACTAGGTTTTCTACCCCATGAGGGTTTCCCAGGATAAATCTATGTCTCTTGTGTTTATGCTATGCTTGTTGTTTCTTCAGTGATCCTGTATATGCTATTATTGTGAAATGGAATGTAATGCTGCTATTTTCTGTCTTAGCATATTAAATCTTAACAAAATGGTCAAAAAATCACTCTCGTCGAAAAAATCTGTTCAAAATGGTACTTCAAGACGACATATTAGTTCAAAATAGCTCAAAACGAAAAAAAATATAGGAAAGTGGGTTTAAAAAACTATAAATAGCAACAAAAATTTACTTTTACTATTTCATTTTCACTCTTCACCCAAAATAGTGTTTTTGGGTAGTTTTCACCTCAATCTTCAGTTGTTGATTCTGGGAGCTGCGAGCGTTGGATCTACGAACCGTCTGGATCAGGTTAGTAGTCTCATCCTCTTCTTCCTTTTCATGGCTTTTATTTCATTTTTTTAATGGTTAATTTTTTATCTTTTCCAGGATCTACACCTACTCGGTGCTGTGCATGGGCTATATCTTCACGAGTTGCATATAGGGCTCCCTGGATGTGGTCAATGTGTGCATTGAATTCATACGGATGCAACTGCATACAAGTTTGACCACGTACAGGGCCATGAGGTTCATTTTTAACACATGGAAACTAAAAAATGGCCTTGTTTTTGCCTCCAAGATGGTCCTAGAGTGGAGAGAAAGGGAACATGACACTGTTGATGAGATTGTGCGCCAATATCTACCCGCCCAACAAGTGTTACAAGTGTTAATTCATGAATTTGTTTCCTTTAATTTTATATTTTGATTGTGATTTTATCTTTAGTTTGCTCATATGCTTAAATTTTCTCATTTGCTCACTTTAGGAATTTTTGGTTTTAATTGAAATTTGGTTTTTTTTTATTAGATTTGTTTTATTAAGTTTGTTTTCTTAGCTCTTGAAGGGTGTTAAAGGTCATATTATTGAATAATGGACTCACAAATCATATTAAAAGCATACCCATCATTCAAACATCATGTAAACTTCATGCAAAATGGAAAAAAGTTGTAAAACAGGGCCAAAATTGAGTTTAAATTATTCTTGTAGCGCAACTGCCAAAAATTAACAAAGGCGTGCTACAAGAAAATCGTTTTTTTTCCAGAATGGTCATTTTTCAGTCCGATTTTTTGGAGATTTTGTTGGGGAAGTGTTAAATAAATCATTAGTCATGTTTGATATGTGTTTTGCCAAGTTTTTTTTTTTATGTAAACAGGCGTCAGTCTCATGTGAGGGAGATTCCGGCAACTATCTGGCAACTGTATGCCGATTTATGGCAAAATCATGATAGACCGTGGAATGGGGCGTGATTTCCGGTAGGAGATTCTCAATCTGAAGGTTACGAAGTTGGTGAACACTGAGGTGGAAACATCTGCCAAAAATCCAGAGATTGCCGTTACAGAAGTAGTTGGTGCACTAAAGGCTGGAACAGAACTAGCACAGGAGGCAACTCTTGATGCATTATGCTTGTTAAAGAATCCTTGGCCATCTATTCCTGCTGAATCCGGCAAAGAGCAAGCCATAGTTGCAGCGGAAGCTATTCCTGTATTACAACTATTAATACGTACTGGTCCACCTCATTTCCAGGAAAACGCTAATAGTTTGTTAAAATGTTTACCTGGAAGCTTGACAGTAACAATAAAACATGGAAATAACTTGAAGCAGATGAATCAGACAAAGTGTTTCTCAAGTAGTCAGAAGTATTTATCCAGTGAAATGCACAGATCACTGAGAATTCTGCTCAGTTTTTCCTGTTTTGGGTCATTGAGGTAAAATACCGACCAAGAGCTAAGGGAGAGAAAATTTTGATAACCAAAAGAGGTTTTTGTTCATAAGATACCTATCTACAAAAACCTCTCTCAGTTTTGCAACAGCTATCAAGGTTTGAAAGATTCAGTTTAATCTTTGCAACCTATTTTTCAAGGATTTTAAAAATTTAATATTTTCCTGTTTTAGTGTTCATTTTGCAGGGCAGATTTTGATTGATTGGAGATGAATTTTTAGAAACCAAGAGATATTTTTGTCCATAACGGACTCATTTACAAAAACCTCTCTCAATTTGTACACAGGTGTCACTAATTGAGAGATATGGAAGCTTCTTTGACACCTATTTTTCAGAAATTCGCCATATTTGCCAGGAATCCGATTTGCTATTTTTAGTCAATTAGTTGAGTTAGTTAGTTAATGTAACTGCTGGATAGTTTCAATTTCGACCTAATGAAGGGGAGATAGAACTACTTCTTTGTAATTATAAAAAAGGGACAAAGGGACTGAAGAAGGGTTCTGATTTTTGGGAGCTTCAGGAGGTCTTCAGACTGTTTTTGTCTTCAGACTTGTTCAGGAGTTAAGTACCAAGACTCTTATATGCATTTGATGATGAAATTATGAGATATATGACATTTTTCCCCTTCAGTTTTCTATGTTGGATTCATTATTGAACTTGTTTAGTTTCTTAATTGATATATTCATTACTGGTTTATGTGTATTTGCTGGTGATGCTTGTCTTTTATGAATGAACCTCAGCATAGTGTTTCTGTTGGATCTTGTTGAATATATTATGCATCTTTATCATTTTCTGTTTATGATTTAGTTATTATCTGGCTTATGAATGTATTCCCTGATTGTTCCCAAAGCTTACAACCATTAAAAATCTTTTAAACAAACCCTAAACCCTAGTTTTATTGAGTTTTACATTTGAGATTGTGTTGGCTTGTTTCTTTGGCCTTGGAAACAATTTCTGGCACAAACATCTTTGGCGCCGTTGCCGGGGACGAAGCTGAAGCATATCTTCCCTAGGATACTTATCAGTTTTCCTGGTTTAAGAGGTGGACTTGAACCAGCACTTTTTAAAGGCTATTTTCACCAAGTTTGACAAAGTGGCTACTAGAGGAGTTGGAAGAATTAGAAAGTTTCAGTTATCCCCAGCTTTATGCAGCCCTAATTAATTTGAACCACTGTCAACCCTTTCTCTTTCTGAGAAGAAGAAACAAAATCTGTCCTGACAAATTGATTGGCAACTCCACTATTTCAACATGCAGAGACCAATGTCCATGGAATCTATTCTGGCTCGAAGGTTTGCCCCTTTCAATTTTTCTGATATTCCAGGTTTTCCAAATCCAGTACCTATTATGGATGTTTGGGGAGATTGTCTTCCACGGTTTAGAGAAAGCAAAGAGGATAATCCTTCATATCACCTCATCAAATTTCATCAATGTATGGTCCAGTTAAATAACCAGCATGAAGATGTGCTCATGAAGATGTTCATGCATTCACTTGAAAATGATGCACGAGATTGGTATTTTTCTCTTCCCGCTGCTAGCATCTCCTCACTAAAAGAATTCCACACATGTTTTCGGAAACGTTGTAAGTATATGTTCCCAACTGAACTCCTTTTAAAAGATTGTTGTGAGCAGGCTGATGTTTATCATACAATTTCTAATTCAAAAAATCATGATGATGAGTACAATCAAGGGTTCAAAACATGTCATGAAGAAGTTGAAGTTTCAAAATTTGTTGAAGATGAAAAGGTAACATTTTCAATTACTACTGTTAAGGAAGAATGCCATGATCATTATGATAATCAAGTTGTTGTTTTAGGTCAGTTTGAGGATTATCCAAGTGAAGAGATTAGTAGAGATAGTTTGGAACATTCTCATAATGATTTCAACAACCTTAATAGCAGTTTGAATGCAAATCCTTTTGAAGATCAATCTCTAGTTCAACAAACTTTTGAAAATCAGTCTTGTGTTAAAGATCAGTTTTGTATTGAAGGAAAAGATGAACCTTTAGCATTGTCATTCAAAATTTCTCAGAATACTCCTTGCTATGATGAAGAGATTAGGGTTCCAAGACAAGAATTCTGTGATGAATTAGACTCTATCCCTTTTGGTTTTGATATTAAATTTGATGAAGGCCAGACTGTTAAAAAAATTTCAGAAGTTGCTTACATTCATGGTTATGATAAATCTGCTGTTCAAAATCATTATGAAGATGGTCTAATTTTTAATAAATATGATGATGAAATTGAAAAGAAAGACCCAGAAATCTGTGAGGAGTGTGATATGTTACAATCTGATCAGCAGATTCAAGAATGCATTCAGTCTATTATCCTTGAACAGCAAAAGCCAATGCCTAATAGTCATTCATTTGAAGACAGTGTGGAAAAGGAGGTTCAAAGTGTTGACGTTGTTGATGATACTATTCAAAAATTTACAGAGCAAATTCAGGCTGATCCTGATGTCTTTTATCGCCAATGCCTGATTGATATTCATGGAACAAAATATTTTTATGGACAGCTTGTATTTTTCATAGAGCGGGAAGAGGTAGCTTATGGAAGTTTTTATGATCCAATAGCAGATTATTTAGAGTCAATACCAGGTTATAAATCTGTTATTTCAGAGACACTATTTGATGAAAGTGGGTATAAGTTGTTAAATCTCTACTCTTCATGTTTTCCAATATTTCTGATTTTATATATATTTAGAGTTGGAAACAAGTTTTGGTGGGTTGATCAAATTTTTTCTTGGTTACAATGGAAATGGGATTTCGATTTGATTCAGTAGATGGAAGGTTCCTCGGAGAAAGAGATTTGATTTTCATTGTATATATCAGTGTGTGAAGGATTGAATAAAGACTCCATAGCCCAATGGAAGTTTTGCAGACAAGTAGATAAGGTAACAGATAGAAGGCACTGGTCTACAGGTTCTTGAAGCCTCACAGGGAGGACTTCATCCCGCAGCTGGAGCCAGATGTTAAGTCATGAATTTGTTTCCTTTAATTTTATATTTTGATTGTGATTTTATCTTTAGTTTGCTTATATGCTTAAATTTTCTCATTTGCTCACTTTAGGAATTTTTGGTTTTAATTGAAATTTGGTTTTTTTTTATTAGATTTGTTTTATTAAGTTTGTTTTCTTAGCTCTTGAAGGGTGTTAAAGGTCATATTATTGAATAATGGACTCACAAATCATATTAAAAGCAGACCCTTCATTCAAACATCACGTAAACTTCATGCAAAATGGAAAAAAGTTGTAAAACACGGCCAAAATTGAGTTTAAATTATTCTTGTAGCGCAACTGCCAAAAATTAACAAAGGCGCGCTACAAGAAAATCGTTTTTTGCCAGAATGGTCATTTTTCAGTCCGATTGTTTGGATATTTCGCTGGGGAAGTGTTAAATAAATCATTGGTCATGTTTGATATGTGTTTTGCCAAGTTTTTTTTATGTAAATAGGCGTCAGTCTCATGTGAGGGAGATTCCGGCAACTGTCTGGCAACTGTATACTGATTTATGGCAAAATCGTGATAGACCGTGGAATGGGGCGTGATTTCCGGCAGGAGATTCTCAATCTGAAGGTTACAAAGTTGGTGAACACTGAGGTGGAGACATCTGCCAAAAATCCAGAGATTGTCATTACAGAAGTAGTTGGCGCACTAAAGGCTGGAACAGAACCAGCGCAGGAGGCAACTCTTGATGCATTATGCTTGTTAAAGAATCCTTGGCCATCTATTCCTGCTGAATCCGGCAAAGAACAAGCCATAGTTGCAGTAGAAGCTATTCCTATATTACAACTATTAATACGTACTGGTCCACCTCATTTCCAGGAAAACGCTGACAGTTTGTTAAAATGTTTACCTGGAAGCTTGACAGTAACAATAAAATGTGGCAATAACTTGAAGCAGATGAATCAGAAAAAGTGTTTCTCAAGCAGTCAGAAGTATTTATCCAGTGAAATGCACAGATCACTGAGAATTCTGCTCAATTTTTCCTATTTTGGGTCATTGAGGTAAAATACTGACCAGGAGCTAAGGGAGAGGAATTTTTGAAAACCAAAAGAGGTTTTTTGTTCATAAGATACCCATCTACAAAAAACTCTCTCATTTTTGCAACAACTGTCAAGGTTTGAAAGATTCAGTTTAATCTTTGCAACCTATTTTTCAGGGATTTTAAAAATTTAATATTTTCCTGTTTTAGTGTTCATTTTGCGGGGCAGATTCTGATTGATTGGAGATGAATTTTTAGAAACCAAGAGAGGTTTTTGTCCATCACGGAATCATGTACAAAAACCTCTCTCAGGTTTTACACATGTGTCACTAATTGAGAGATATGGAAGCTTCTTTGACACCTAGTTTTTAGAAATTCTCCATATTTGCCAGGAATCCGATTTGCTATTTTTAGTCAATTAGTTGAGTTAGTTAGTTAATGTAACTGCTGGGTAGTTTCAATTTCGACCTAATGAAGGGGAGATAGAACTACTTCTTTGTAATTATAAAAAAAGGGACAAAGGGACTGAAGAAGGGTTCTGATTTTTGGGAGCTTCAGGAGGTCTTCAGACTGCTTTTGTCTTCAGACTTGTTCAGGAGTTAAGTACCAAGACTCTTATATGCATTTGATGATGAAATTATGAGATATATGACATTTTTCCCCTTCATTTTTCTGTGTTGGCTTCATTATTGAACTTGTTTAGTTTCTTAATTGATATATTCATTACTGGTTTATGTGTATTTGTTGGTGATGCTTGTCTTTTATGAATGAACCTCAGCATAGTGTTTCTGTTGGATCTTGTTGAATATATTATGCATCTTTATCATTTTCTATTTATGATTTAGTTATTATCTGGCTCATGAATGTATTCCCTGATTGTTCCCAAAGCTTACAACCATTAAAAATCTTTTAAACAAATCCTAAACCCTAGTTTTATTGAGTTTTACATTTGAGATTGTGTTGGCTTGTTTCTTTGGCCTTGGAAACAATTTTTGGCACAAAAAACAAGCATGCCATCTATATAAGTTTTAGAGAATTGCGGGTTTAAGGGCCCAAAACCAATTGCTCCGCAAGTTGGCTGATTACTGGGATGCATATGCATAGAACTTCTATTTGGATGGTCAACCACTTCCGTTGGAGGTGGAGGATATCTATTTCATCATAGGTTTGTCCTACCCAGGGGATGTGGCAAGCCTCATGTCTCACAACGTCGGATTTGGAAGCACGATTAGTGATTAAAATGACAGGTACTGCCTACCTAGCACCAAGAAGGTGGACAGCCAGATTCCTATTGATTCTATTGCGATCCTGAGTATTAAGATTACAGTTCTTATACTCGAGAGGATATCAAGTTCAATTGCTCTACATTAGGCTTCGAGGCCGATGATATTCTATGCGGAAGAAGCTATAAGTATGTAGAAGTATTTGACTATAGGAGAAACTATCGCATGTATGGTACAAATACAGACACAACTAGAAAACCTGACATTACAACTATAGGATATACAAAAAGGAAAAGAAGTAAGAGAATAGGTTTGGTGTACTAAATTTAAAGGAGAAGGACATTCCAAGGAATATTTCCCTATATTCAGATATTACATCTCCATTGGGGCACCATACCCATTAAATCAACCTCAAGGACCACGGTGCGATATTTTTCGATGTAGAGGACATCGACCAGAGGATTGTTATCTACTCTAGAAGTATGCATAGACACCAAAGAACCTATACGCACATTTTGTAATTCAGTTGGCCATGATGACACCAAATGTAGAGCATATGACCTCATGCTATAAAGAAAGCGTGATGTCTATAGAGTCCACGGAGATATACAAAACAACAATGAGAATGCACAGTATGATTAGGGTGCATACAGAAGACGTGGTGGATTTAGAGGAAGAGGACGTAATACTATCCCAGTTCGAGGTATAAGTTAGATTATCTGTTATAAGTATGGTCAACCTAGACATTTGGAAAGGGATTATTAGAACCCTTGTAGTACTCGTAAGTATTGTAAATATTATGATCTTATCATTGAAGCATGTCCCATTTTGCTAGGAAAAATGCAAGAAAATGGACCACAAGGATAGAACCAAAATATTCAGATGATCGCAGTTGAGAAAAGGAATGACGATCTCAACATCCATGTTGTGATGCGAAGTGAAACTTGGACAGAAGGTGATAGGAGAAATGAAGCTTCGACTTTTGGTAATCACATAAACACACTAAAGCCTACTGATGGGCCTTGGGTGAGTAAAATAGTTGGAAAAATACCTGCATTCAACCCTAACAGAGAAAAATAAGTATTCATAGAAGCAAAAAAAAATTTCAGGACTTGGGAGCTTCGACTACACGGATCCCTTTGTGAAGCGATCAGACACTTGTACTAGATATGCCATTCGTGTATGTGTTGGAATATTCACACCATCATTTTTGTATTTTGCATGCCTGCATGCAAATCTGCATGCTGCATGCATTTGCATGCCACTGCATGCATCCAGTCATCAACATGGTTGTCTCCCCAGCATCTAGAGCTTTCTTCTAGCTCTCCAGAGCCTATCTTTAGCCCTCATTTGGCCTCCTACCTACCTAATGCACCTTCCTTGACTTTTCTGCTTGGAAAGTGCACCTTTCCCTCCTACCACATCCATTTTGGGCGCCTTTGCTCATCTACCACCAGTTATCAGTTAGTTAGGGCACCTTTTCTCACCTATCGAGAGTTGTCACTCAATCAGTGCATTAATTAAGTAGTTGTTCCATTGCTTGCTCATGCTGACTGCTTGTAGCTTCTAGTTAGCTAGTTTCGGAGTTCCACTTGACTATTTGACAGCCTCATGTGCCCCCCTTGGAGTCTCCATTCCTTGATTTATGCCTAGATAGTTCTGTTAGACTCAGTTGGAAACACTTGATTGGCTCCTACCATTTATGACTGATACTACTAACTGGATGATGTCCCCATTGATCTCCAAGCTAGACTCTGAGCTTAGATTCAAATGCCCAACTTGTTTAATTGGAATCTTATATGATGCTCCTTTTACAGTTCATTGTAATACATTCTTTACATTCATTATTCATTGTATGATATTGACATTGTCCATTATTCTGTGTTAATGAGTGATTATTAAGTGCATGCTTCTCTTCTTCTTTGAAAATATTCTTGAGAGTTTGATTGTGAGTTTGTTACAGTTTCTAAATCCCTACAGATTATCACATGGTATAAGAGAAGTCAGCAGCTATTTGAATTGTAGTAGTTGCAACATTTCTTTGAGGAGCTATATTTCACTTGTGCACCAGAAGCCTCTGAGTTTCCACAAAAAATCCTGGTGCTATTACTTGAATTCATTGGAGAAATCCAGTGAGGTCTAGCCAGGTGTGAAGGACTTAGTCTATGTGCCAAGTGTCCTTAAGGTAGTGTTTAGTCGATGTGTAACGTTCTCCATCAGCAAAAACTCTTCTTGTTTTGCAGTTTTATTCACCCGTTCGGAATCTTCTTCAACTATTCGAATTTCTCTATTCAGATGGATCTAAGGCTCACATATTCCAACTATGTTGAGTGGAAATCCAAGATGGCTCTCTTCATGAGATCCAAGAGCTTTACCCGAATACTTAACAGAATGATGGTAGAACCTCTCAGTGCAGTTGAAAATTCCAAGTACTTAGATAGGCTTAATGAAGCAGTTGGTCTCCTCCTTCTCTCAATTTCTAAAGATCTTCACTTCCATGTCATCAATATTACATCTCCTAAAGAGGTTTGGGACAAGCTTGAATCCCTTTTTGGACAGAAAGATGATATGAAAGGACACAAATTGGAGAATGAACTCATATGTTTGAGTCCTGACACCTTCGAATCTATCAATGCCTTCCTCACCAAGTTTAAAAGCTTGATATCATAGCTGAAAAGATATAAGATGGCGAAAGAAGACAAGCATCTTATACTTTCCATTCTCTCAAAGTTGGGGCCAAACTTCTCAGTTTTTGTCTCTACCTTCTAGTCATCTAAGATGCCCATTCCAAAATGGAAGTTTCCCTCACTTTCTTACTTCATCCAATCTCTTACTCAAGAGGAAGAGAAGTTAATATCCATGGGAATGATCAAACCCAAATTGGATTCTTCCCTTACAGCTATTGAGAGAGCAATTGGTAAAGGAAAACAAAATATTTCTGACAAGAGATCGAATGATACAAGGTCCATAGATAGTCCATACCAGTCAGATGGGGCTTCAAAATCAAGGAAGACCAAGCATTCTCGAAAGAAAAGATCCAAGTGCACCTATTGTCTTAGAGGTTTCCATCCTAAGAGTGCTTGTATGAGGAAATCCATAGATTTGATGCCTCAGTTACTTGAGAAGAACAATCTTCCTATGCCTGCATGTACAAAGAAGAAAGATACTAATACTGAACCTTCTAGATCTAAAGGGAAAGAAAGATGTCATGCCCTCATGGCGAGTGCATCAACAGATTCTTCTTTCATCATAGATTCAGGAGCATCAAGACACATGTCTTCCTCCAAAGATCTCTTCTCCAATTTTGAAAGCTCAGTTGTCCTTCCATCAAATTGGGCAATGATTCAGAAGTATCCTCTCAGCGGATTGGAAGAATCGATCTTTACTCTGGTTACTTTTCTGATGTGCTTTATGTTCCTTCTCTTGCAGCAAATTTACTTTCAGTGTACCAAATGACCCATATTGAAGAGCCCAAAAGAGTGATCTTTTCTCCAAATGAAGTCGAAGTACAAAACATGGCTTCAGGGGAAATCATTTCAAAAGGTGTTGCAAATCATGAGATAAAACTCTATGAGTTTTCCCACTTCTTACCTCTCTCAAAGGATTCCGCTCTTCACTCTCATATTCATGAAGAGAGTAGACTATCTCATCTCAACTACAATCTAGCTCAAGATGTGGTTGAAGTTCTTCCAAATAGAAATATTGCTCGTGGCACCTCCAAAGATTGCTTGAAAGGAAAGGATCGATCTAAGAAGATTGAGAAAAGGAGGAATCTTGAAGAAGTGTGAATGCTAGATCCAGATCCACAAGAACCTGAAGATCTAGCACCTATTGGTTCAACTCCTATGGCCAAAAGGGCCATCACTACTACATCCACTATTGATCTTGTTGAAGATCCATCATCATCAGATTCTAGTTCGTTTGGTAAAAATCTCACCTCTGATGGCTCAAGGGAGATATCAGAGATCTAGATGCAGCTTTAGAAGCAGTTTCATGATGTTCCCACTTCATAAGATTCAGATTTTAGAAGTGATGATGAGCCAGTTTCTCTTGCTTCTTAACATGAACTTTCAGATTCAGAGTTTGAGAGTGATGATGAGTTTCAAGAGAGTGAATCCCCATCACATGATAGTTCATATTTGGAGTATGATACATTAGCTTCATATGTTTATTCACATGAGATTTCAGATTCAGATTTTGAATGTGATGATGAGCTAGTTCTACTTGCTTCTCCTGATGAGATTTCAGATTCATAGTTTGTATGTGATGATGAGCTAGTTGTAGATACATCTTCACATGATTCAGAATATGAAAATGGAGATGATGATGGAATTCTATATCTAGATCCACAAGAACTTGAAGGTCTAGAAACTAATGATGAAGATGAGCGAATGGGAGATCCAAATCCACAAGAACTTGAAGATCTCTCACTTGATATTCCTCCTCTTTCTCGGTGGGCAGCCACTACACTTCGATCTGCCAGTGATTTGGTTGATGATCCACATGATCATAGAAGAACCAAATCAGATTTTCAGAATGGAAGGTTTCATCCTTCTCACATTACTGATCCATTTCAGATCGATCAACCCTTCTTTTGAAAAGAATGACACTTACCTCCTTCAGGGGTGAGAGATGATATGCTTCATTAGCATCCTTCAGTCTATTTTGAGGGAAGGCTTTCTTCCCACTGGGTTTTCCCTCTTTCCTCATTTAGTTTATTTAGATTGATTGTATGGGGTGACCTTTGGTCTTAGTCACCAGAGCCCTATTTTTTAGATTTCAGTTATTACCTCATAGTATAGCTTGCAGGGGGGTGTTGGAATATTCACACCATCATTTTTGTATTTTGCATGCCTGCATGCAAATCTGCATGCTACATGCATTTGCATGCCATTGCATGCATCCAGTCATCATCATGGTTGTCTCCCCAGCACCTAGAGCTTTCTTCTAGCTCTCTAGAGCCTGTCTTTAGCCCCCATTTGGCCTCCTACCTACCTAATGCGCCCTCCTTGACTTTTCTTCTTGGCAAGTGCGCCTTTCCCACCTACCACAACTAGTTTGGGCGCCTTTGCTCACCTACCACCAGTTATTACTCAGTTAGGGGGCCTTTTCTCACCTACCGGGAGTTATCACTCAGTTAGTGCATTAATTAAGTAGTTGTTCCACTGATTGATCATGCTAACTTCTTGTAGCTTCTAGTTAGCTAGTTCTAGAGTTCCAGTTAACTATTTGACAGCATCATGCACCCCCCTTGGAGTCTCCATTCCCTGATTTATGCCTATATAGCTCTGTTAGACTCAATTGGACACACTTGACTGGCTCTTACCATTTATGACTAATACTATTGATTGGATGATGTCTCCATTGATCTCCAAGCTAGAATATGAGCTCATATTCGAATGCCCTACTTGGCTAATTCGAATCTTATATGATGCTCCTTTCCAGTTCATTGTAATACATTCTTTACATTCATTATTCATTGTATGATATTGACATTGTCCATTATTCTGTGTTAATGAGTGATTATTGAGTGCATGCTTCTCTTCTTCTTTGCAAATATTCTTGAGAGTTTGATTGTGAGTTTGTTATAGTTGCTAGATCCCTGCAGATTATCACAATATGATGGGTCGTGAGCGTCGGTAGAAAAAACAAGTTCTGTAACACAATTTTTGTAGAGTTGCATAAAAATGCTAAGGCATGAGAACGCCTTAGGAAAACGACAGAACGTAATGGAATATTACGAGCACCATAGTATAGTAAATGATGCACATAGAGCATTCCATCAGATTAAGAACCATAAAAGGACTAGAATAGAGATGAGGTTAAGCACGCAGATTGGAGACTTTGAAATGAACCAGTTCATCCTCGATCTGGGAGAAGACGTGAATGTGCTTACAAAACAAACATGGGAACATATGGGGAAACAAAATCTATCCTGGTCTCCTATAGAGTTGAGATCAGCTAACCAACAAAAGGTTTATAATAATATGCAATGATCTGACAGTTGTAGCAACTGTTAACACCTAAAAAGTGCTCACTAGCTCATTTCCTTATTCACATGACCCATTTGTCCACTTTTTCACCATTTGAGCCTCTGAAGCCAACAAAAGGTCACCAAAAGGCCTTAGTACACCCCTTTTCCCACTCAAAAAGATTATTTTTCCTATAAAAGCATAAAAAAACCCTAAAAAAAGGTCCAAAATTCCCAAAATATTAAAAAGGGAATAAAAATATTCAAAAAAGGAAAAAGGAGGGAAAAGTACCTAAACCATGTTGGTCAATACCATTGGTTTCCAAAAAACCACAAATGGTATTCCCCACCACCAAAACCTATAAAAAGGTGGTAGGGGCTCCTCATTTCACATCCATCCATCTTCCTATCCTCATGCTGCCAAAATATCCCTTGAGTATTTGGCCATTGTAGCAACCTTGGAGAAAGAACCCTTTGGAGTTTGGAGCTGCTCATCCTTGGAGCTTCTCAACTATCTTCATCATTTGGAGGTATTACTATTGCAAGCACTTGCTTGCCCCCATTTTCAATATAAATTTATTTTTTCCATTTCTTGTTCTTGTTTTAATTCAAAAAATTTATTATGATATGCACATGCTAATTTAGTTTTAGTTTTAGATTTAGTTTATTGTTTTTGCTTAATATTGAAACTACTACTACTAGTTAGCAGGTGCCCATATCACTAAGCTTGGTTGCAAAACCAAGCCAACAGTTTTTGGCAACTCCGCTACTTTCAAATCTTTAGATCTCACTTTTGCTTTAGATCTTAGTTTTTGATTGTATTAGTTAGTTTAATTCATAGATCGGCCACCCTAGACAGCATATCCATTGCTGTTCTAGATCTTGGCCCATTTTATAGCCATTAACAGCCTGAAATTCCCAATTTTCTGGTTCGTTTTTCGGCATCAGCATACGGCTTTCGCCTCGCGGCTTTTTGTCTGACAGTCGCGCGGCTCATTGCGACTGCGCGGCTCTTTTCCATGCGGTTCCCCACGGCTTCGCGGCTTTTTTGCGCGCTGCACATCGTGGCTTCGCGGACATTTTCCGCGCTGCACATCGCGACTGTGTGCCAAAATCCCGCGCGGTCCATCGCGGATTCGTGGCCGAAATCCACGCTATCCATCGCGACTGTGCGACAGAAACCCACGCAGTCCATCGCGGTTGTTCTGTCAAAACCCGCGATGCCATTTTTTCCATTCGGCCAATCCGTTTAAACAAATTAATTTTTTGCTGTATTATCTGCCCACTTAGCTATTTTTTACAGTATCAAAAAGTCTGCATTATTACAGCCATTTAATCTTTTTACTATTTAGAATTCACATCTAGAAAGTCTTTTTAAAAATTTTCAGAAAGTGAAAGAAGGATTTATTTTGCATTCTATCTAGATTAAAAAAATTTGCTATTTACTTCTTTAATATTTTGCCCTTAGCAATTTTTGAAAAAGAAATCCATTTATTTCTTAAAGAAGTCATATTATTTGTTTTCCTATTTCAAAAGATCCTTTGTTTTTTGAATAGTCTTTGCAAAGCATTTAATTTCCATTTATTGAAAAAGTCATAATTTTTGCTTTTCTATTTCAAAAGATCCTTTGTTTTTTGAATATTTTTCTACAAAATCATTTACTTTTTTCAATTTCAGTTTAAAATACCACACGTGCACCCACTCAAACACTTAATTTAAAATGAGCCTTAAAAAGTACCCTAACTTCAACCAACTTTTAACCCCACTTGGGGAACACTTAAAAGAACTTTGTAGCTAGGTAGTATTGAGGGGATAGGTGTTCCAATAACACCCCTCAGTTATTACATCTGAGACATAGAAGTTGTCCATTAGGGAACCAAAATCTCCTAGTATTTTTTGGCACGGTCACAACTGGTTTATGGGAAGGCCTCTCCCCTAGGAAGGTTGAAGTCGCGAGGATGGTTCCAGAAGCCTGAGTGGAATACTGAAATCCATTCAGTAACCGAAGGGCTACCATTCGCAGTTCTCGGGATATCCCTGTATGGGGGTATTGCGGTAAAAGGACCAAACGGCAGATTTACCTTTTCTCAACGTGTCATGAATGGAGTATCCTAGTTGCCATTCTTTAGGATTGACTACCCGGTGTCCCTCCCGGTAGGGGGATATCTAGCCGTTGACTCAACACTCATATAGTCTGACTTGGATTTCATCACCTTGCAGAGAATATTGTTTGTTGATTCACAATACTTTTAGTTAGGTGTTTGCATGATTCAATCCACCTTTGGTCTAGTTACACCTATTTTTTCTAGAAGTTGTTTGCATGTTGGTACTCTGACCATTTTTTGCATCCCTCCACTTATTATAGCACAGCTGCTATAATAAGTGCCTTTTTGAGGTTGATTTTTTGGCCTGAGAGCCTTCATTTTCACTCCCCTTGTTGCACCCTTGGTTGCATTAGGGTTTTGAGTTTTTTATACATTACCATTTTACACATACAGATTTTTACACAAAAACTTATTTCTCACCATTGAGAATTTTAGATGCTCTCGTCGTCTTCAGGGTGAACTCCCAGAGTTCAGTCTACTTGGCTCTCCACGTCACCGACGTAGAGCCTTATCCCTTGACTCGACACATCGTCGGTCAACCATACAGTCATCCGATTCTGACGCGCCTCATTTCACATTTGATTCTGAGGAAGAATCCAAAAACCCCACTGCGTTATTCCCAACCAACCTTACGGCTGGAACACCTTTTGACCCACTTTTTACCAGCACCATAGGAGAGACATCCACAGACCCTTCTACTGCGGTGCCATCCATGGCAACCACCACCCCCCTAGGAATGCCTAATATGGGGAACACTCCACCTTTCAGAATGCCCAACATAGGACCACCACCTGTTATGGGTATGCCCAACATAGGGGTCACAACCCCTCTGATTACCACAACCCAGATTCCAGGAATCACCACTACTATTCCTAACCCCGGTGTAACCCATGTTGCACTCGAAAATGCTGGCCCATACCAGACCACAGCTATTGGAGGACACATACCTGCAATACCTAGCATCCCTTTAGGCGCTACTGGACCCCTACATCATATCACCATGACTAGTCATATCCCAGTCACTATGCCGCATTCATCTGCTAGCTTACCATACATGGCGAGTCTGAACTTACAAGACTTAGCTAGGTTCACCAATGATCCTATCAGACACGATCCTGCGTGGCCTCAAATGCCCACCAAACTCCCCTCTGACATCCCTAATTTTGAGGGCAAGGCAGGTGAGGACCCACAGAACCATATCATGTCCTTCCATCTATGGTGTTCCTCCAACTCCATAATGGACGACTCAGTCCACCTCCGTCTGTTACAGCGTACCTTCACTGGCTCTGCAGCTAAGTGGTATATTGAGCAGCCCCATGGGACACATGCCACCTTTACCTCCCTTGCCTCGACCTTCCTGCAATTCTTCCAGTTACCTGTCTGCTATGATGCGGGAGTCGAGATCCTACTGTCTTGCAGACAGAACACGGCCACCCACATCACTGACCACATTCATGAGTGGCGTCAACGTCGAAGCCTATGCAAAATCAAGTTAGACGATCATATCTTCTTAGATTGGTTTCTCAAATCCCTCCTCCCTCTCATTGCGAAGGATGTGGCATCCGAATGACCCCAGTTTGAAGAAGAGGCCATCCTCAAAGCCCAACAGTTTGACCTCATTTATGCTCAGTCAGGTTATCTGTATACCATTATACTAGACGCCCCTTGGGGCGAGTCATCCCAACATGATGCACCGGGGGCATCCCATGCCGCTGATGGCATCATTGGTTGTATGGCCTCGTATCCCCAACCCTTTTCCATTGCACATCCTAGCCATGGTCCCGACCTCTCGCGGGCTACATCTCAATCTGGAGGAACCAATTCATATGCTCCCATGGCACATCACCACCATACCCACGGACCTTCATGTCCACCTCAGTGCTTTGGTCATGCACCACCCGCATATTCCCCCCCAGTCTCACCTCAACCAGTGAACTACCCACAGCTAGCTGCGACAGCTAACCTAACACCTCCAATAGCTCAGGGTTACCAACAACCCTAGCAGGTATCTGGTCCACCTCCGGCCCCACCGACTTATTACCCACCACAACTTGCTCCCGCACCTGCGACGAACCAAAATCCTCCCACTGCTCAAGGGCAAGTGTACACACAGCACAACCAGCCCCAGCACCAAAACAACTAGTGCAACCAGGGTGCGCAATAGAACCGAGGAAGAGGACGTAACCGCGATAATAACCAACAACATCAGCAAGGTCCTCCACCTCCCAATTCTCCGCAAAATAATAATGCTGCTCCCCCCAATCGGAATCCGAGTCGTAATCCCCGGGCATCCTAAAAACAGTAACCTCAGAACAAACCATCCTTGTTCTATTTGCGGGGTTTATGGTCATTACACGCATGCTTTCCCACATTTGGAGCAAGCTCGGCAACTCTGGACTGACAATGCCCATCGTCAAGGGAAAGCGGCTCCTCAGCCGCCACCCAACCCTCCACCACCACAACATCAACCTTTGGTGTTGCAAAATCCCTTTCCAACCCAAGGCTTAGTGAACACTCAGCCGTTAGCTCCCCCTCAGAACAACGCACCACCACAACAAATCACTTATGCCGCTCCTGATCAACCCATGTTTGATTCAGGTACTCACCACTTGTTGATGATGTCAACCGCCGACACCAACCTCCAAACCCATCGAAACCAATATGGCTCCACCTCTGAAGCCCCTCCTGTCGATAAAAACACTAACGTTAATCCCACAAATCAAACGTTACGTATACCTCCGGCTCCACTTGATGGCGCTCCCAAAGCACCTCGCTTCCCACTTCGCCACATCAATAATAACCCCAATGCTCGCGCTGCATCCAATTACAACATTGTAGATGACTTAGCCCAATCTCCTGTAGCCATGTCTGCTTTAGAAGTCCTAAAAAATTGTCCTTCACAGCACAAGACTTTGCTCTCTTCCATTGGCGCTATTGACCCCAATGACTCACAACTGATCGCATTCGATTCAGACTAGTCCGAACCACGACTGCCTTCCAGTTTAGCATTCCAAGTTTCCGTTTTCGTTCGGAATCTTGTCATCCATCGGTGCATTATCGATGAAGGGGCCTCTACATGCATCATGTCCACATTCGTTTGGTAGAAGTTGGGATCCCCTACTCTCCAGCAGTCCACCACTGCGTTGCGAGCCTACGACGGTCGTTCGGCTCAACCCCAGGGTCTCTTACCTAATGTCCCCATCCAGCTGGCTGGTAAAACCGTACTCATTGACATTGAGGTCATCAATGCCCAACTTGACTATAACCTTTTACTTGGCCGCAGCTACATGTATGCCATGCGGGCTGTTGCCTCATCCATTTTTTGTACCATGCAATTCCCCCATGAGGGACGCGTGGTCAAGGTCGAACAACTCGCTTATTACGATCCCAAGGCCCCCGCTGCACCCGAAAATGTTCTCCCCATGGTTGAACAACCTGTTTGTGGTGCAAATACCTCATCTATTTCCTCAGTGGGACCCGGACTATACTCCGACGCGTCGATGGCTTCTACATTCCAGGCCATTCCACCACCGTCACCAGAGACCCACGTCGCTAACCTCTGCACTCTTTCACAAACACCCGGTAATCAACCCTCCTTGTTACCCAAACCACCATTGGTCCCTAGTCACATTGGGGTTACACCCATCCACACAATCCCCTTTCTATTTCCTCCTTCAGGTGTAGTAAGCGCCCCGGTTATGGCTACCCTTAGTCTCCCCGGGTTAACATTTGGATTACCCGTGTGGTATATTTCGCCTCCCGTTCCCCCGCCGACACCAAATGTCATCCTGCAACCGGTGCAACCCATTGTCACTTCTACCCAACCACCTCCCGGTATCACTACTCCTTCATCATCTACGAATCCCCCTCCTCTCATCAGGCCCACTGGGGGCAGAGGCCCACAACCATACACTACAGTACCCCCACCCAAAGCAGTTAAACCTCCCCCCGTGTTTCGTGCTCCTCCCAAATGCTCATTGTGTGATGAGTTAGGCCATCCAACTCATCAGTGTCCACAGTTACCTGCATTACAGGAACACATGCAAATGTTGGACGATGACCCCAACATCCCAGTTGTCAAACTTGACCCAAATCCCAAGCCTCGTGATAAGTCACTACACACTAACCACCCTTATACCATATGCGGTGTTTACGGCCATTACTCACATCACTGTCCTGATATCCCAGATTACAGAGCAGCATTGTATGAGTTGAATAACGTCGACTTAGAAATATCTCCTCCCCTCATCGAGGAGATTTACCCTCCTCCATCATCCTCATCCGGAGAGATTAACACCATCTACATGATCTCTTCGACTATCACTACCTCATCACTGGATTTGACCACTCAAAGTTCCCGCAATG
Organism: Larix kaempferi; assembly: GCA_027924585.1. NCBI lineage: Eukaryota > Viridiplantae > Streptophyta > Pinopsida > Pinales > Pinaceae > Larix > Larix kaempferi. The sequence goes on from BSBM01001185.1 coordinate 3,409,970, forward strand.
ATGAAGAGATTCTAGAGGCTCCTACTGCCCTTAATTATCCCTGGGAAGACATGCACCATCGTCCATACTTCCTCCCGAAAGAGACTTCATCCACCACCGCTACCCAATCCGCGGTTGAGTCCAAAGATTTCCTTCCTACTAAGGTCGACTGGTTCAAGGATCCTATTCCTACGTCTGATGCCTCTGCGGAAAATATGGCCAATATTTCTCCCATCACCCATATCGACATCCTTGACCCACCTGGTTCCCTTCATACCATTACACTGGGAGCCTCCCAAAGTGAGCATGAGATTGGAGAATACAAAAAAATGTTCCAAGAATTCACTGATGTCTTTACTTGGTCAAATACCAAAATGCCTGGCCTTGACCCCGCCATTTATACGATCTCCACTGGATACCCCTCTATCTGGTCGGCCCCTTCCATTGAGCCCGTTCACACACATGTTCCACTCTGCTACGTCGGTTTCGCTAATGGTGCAAGCCGTTGGTCCCCCAATCTGGCCTCCGCAGCTTGGGTAATATATTCCCCTTCACATGAGTTGATCCACATCGACGGAGTGTGTTTAGGAGCCGCAACCAACAACCAGGATGAATATGATGTCGTGACCGGTCTCCTAGCCGCAGCTCTCCAAATGAGCATACGTCACCTTAACATTTTCTTGGACTCACAATAGATTATCTAGACCCCGAGATAGGGGGCATGATCAATCATTTTGAACCTTCCCCATCATCTCTATCTCAACACCTCAATGAGCCCATCGTTCAAACCAACACATATGTGATCCACAATCACAAACCCCATGCACATAGCATGGGGGCAGGTCATTAACCCTGCTCACTTTTTCATATTTGTGATCTCAACCATTTTTGAGGTCATGTGTCACTTGTATATTTGAGTTGATTTTATACACATAGTATTTCCCCCCGCGCATCATCATTTCTCCCCACCACTGCATCATTGGCTTGGTGGGCTCACCTTTGATTGTAGCAATTTTTTAACCTAGTTATTTGCTTTGACCATTCCGGAGTCCTTATGACCTCCGTTTTTCGCACCATTTGCACCGTCGGATTCATTTTTACACACTCACGATGATGCTTGAGACCTTCTCTCGCTTCCATCAATCCCTTTTTGTTCGGTATAATTTTATCCCTTTTTCGGGCCGAGCAATCCCTTTTACGAAAAAGGCACTTAGGGAGTTTCTGTTAAGCTCTTTTCTGACTCCTAAAACAATGAAAAGATCGCCGAGCAATCTTGCTTCCTTTCATGCTCGCTAAACGTATCTGAAAGGGCGTCTACCTGGTATAAGTTTACCCCTTTTCCGGACCTTGTAGACTAATTACGAAAAAGGAATACTCTAGTCACATCGGTTAGAAGAGTTCTCCATTTGCATCATTTTATGCTTTTTCGGGCCTTGGGGACTAAACTTACGAAAAAGAACACCAATGGAGTCCCCTTACCGCTTTCAGACTCTCTAAACATGAAAGAGACCATGAGCAATCACCATCCTGGGCTCGTAAAACCAACAGGACAGTACTCACAACCACTGCAGAGTCTTCTTATCGTTTTCAGACTCCTTAAAAATGAAAGCACCAATGAGCACGAACAGTCCTGGGCTCACAAAATCCACAGGATAGTACCATTTCAGAGCACACTTTTATCCCTTCTTGGAGCTCATTAAAACTATGAAGAAGGACCCAATGGCGCTTCTCGGTGCCACAACAGATCATGTCTACTCATATGGCAGCTTCCCCATTTTGGTCGCCTTTGTTCAGAGTATTCTGTAGTATGTCACCCTGAGAACCCCTCAACAGCACCCATCAGCTTGACCCCCCCAGAGTCAATACATACCCCTCAGTCCTTCAAAGTCATGATCCTCACACCTACAAGTCAAGTCCCCTACACTGCTAGGTCAACCATGTCATCATGCTCTGAACAAAGGAAGTTTGAGTCTACCCACTATATGACCCCAGTTACTTCCCATCCCCACAAGTATGTCAGTCCTACCATCAGTACTACCACACTTCAGTTCTACACCTCGCGCTCCTATCAAGAAAACATCATTTCCTTGTTAGTTGTTGGTCTCCCTCTGTCGACGACAACCAAATTTATTCCAGAGGATAGACCTAGAGGTCCTTGTGTCTTGGACTCATCACCATTTATGATGAGTGCCTACGAATCATTTTGAGAAGAGTCCTCAGTGCCTCTCCAAATGGTTGTTTCTCACATGCTCGACTTCAACACCTTGATCGCATCGTTGAGACTCGATGCGATTGGTCCGTTCAGTTATTAGTCGAAGACCCCGGATACCATCTGACTCCTCCACATTTGAGAGTCTACCTATGGATACAACCAGTTATACTTTTCCTATAGATATCCGGGTTGCGCATGGTGATAGTATTCAGATGTACCCCAGTTTTATACTACCTCGAGTATACAGTTACATATACTTCCCAGAGATGGCTCACAGTCATTATGTCCCTACAGATGCTGGACACCTTCAGTTTCAGCAGTTCACCAGTTATTCCAGTGTATCAGTTATTGAGATCAGTCATGTCATGATCATTAGTGCATCCCAAAATAATGTCCCCTCTGGATCATTATGATGTACCAGTATATTTTTTATGTATTAGATCCCCCTTCTTGGGACTAATTGTTATGTATATGTCTTGATACGAGCATGGGTATGCCCGCCTCGTCCATTATCAGAGATTATTCCTCATTCATATTGAGGCCATGTAACATTTGTTTATTTTTTGCAGCTTCCAAGGTTCGTGGATCCAGACTCCAAACGGTCTCTTCTCCTCCCCAAACCCCAGAAAAAAGACAAAAGAACTATGATGTCCATCGGCCATACGATGAGCTCATGCCCTCACACATCAGGGGGCAATCTGTTAACACCTAAAAAGTGCTCACTAGCTCATTTCCTTATTCACATGACCCATTTGTCCACTTTTTCACCATTTGAGCCTCTGAAGCCAACAAAAGGTCACCAAAAGGCCTTAGTACACCCCTTTTCCCACTCAAAAAGATTATTTTTCCTAAAAAAGCATAAAAAACCCTCAAAAAGGGTCCAAAATTCCCAAAATATTAAAAAGGGAATAAAAATAATAAAAATATTCAAAAAAGCAAAAAGGAGGGAAAAGTACCTAAACCATGTTGGTCAATACCATTGGTTTCCACAAAACCACAAATGGTATTCCCCACCACCAAAACCTATAAAAAGGTGGTAGGGGCTCCTCATTTCACATCCATCCATCTTCCTATCCTCATGCTGCCAAAATCTCCCTTGAGTATTTGGCCATTGTAGCAACCTTGGAGAAAGGACCCTTTGGAGTTTGGACCTGCTCATCCTTGGAGCTTCTCAACTATCTTCATCATTTGGAGGTATTACTATTGCAAGCACTTGCTTGCCCCCATTTTCAATACAAATTTATTTTTCCATTTCTTGTTCTTGTTTTAATTCAAAAAATTTATTATGATATGCACATGCTAGTTTAGTTTTAGTTTTAGATTTAGTTTGTTGTTTTTGCTTAATATTGAAACTGCTGCTACTAGTTAGCAGGTGCCCATAGCACTAAGCTTGGTTGCAAAACCAAGCCAACAGCAACTCACAATCAAACTCACAAATATGTTGCAAAGGAGAAGAGAAGGAGACACTCAATGATCACTCATAAACACAATAGAATATAATATAATATCAGTATTATACAATGAATAAGAATGTAAGTGAATGAGTACAATAGAACAGTAAGGTGCATAATATAGGATTTGAATAGGCCAAGTACGGCATTCGAATTCCAAACTCAGAGTGTGGCTTGAATGATAGTGGAGTCATCATCTAGTCAATGTATAAGTCAATCAACTGAGTCTAACTGAGCGAAGTAGGCAATAACTGAATGAAGGAGGCTCAGTGGAGGGCGCATGAGGAGTCTAATTGAGTGAGGTAGGCATGAACTGAATGAAGGAGGCTTAATGAAGGGTGCATGAGTGGCTAACTAGAGTCAGAATGGACAGAATAGTCTCACTGGAGATCGATCGGAGTGAAACAGTCAGTGGAGGAGTCAATATAGCCTCAAATCAAGGAAGAACTGAGTGATAAATGACTAGTAGGTGAGAAGGGCGCCTAACTGGCTGTGGTAGCTGAGAAAGGCACACTAGTCATGCAAGAGACTAGAGAAGGGCACCTTTGGTAGGTGGGAGGCCCCCTGGGGGTTGTAGACAGGTTGTGGAGAGCTAGAACCAAGCTCCAGGAGTTGGTAGGTCCACCATGATGATGACTGGATGCATGCAAGAAAAGAAGAGCTAGGAACAAGCTCTAGGTGCTGGGGAGACCACCATGATGGTGACTGGATGCATGCAATTGCATGCAGCATGCAGATCTGCATGAAAGCATGCAAAATACAAAATGATGGGTAGAATGTTCCAACACCCCCCCCGCAAGCTATATTATGAGGAAATAACTGAAAAATAGAGCCCTGGTAAGTAAGGCCAAAGGCTACCCTGTAAAATAGAAAGATAGGGCCCTGGTTACTGAGACCAAAGGTCACCCCATATAATCAATCTCAAATGAACTAAGTGAGGAAAGTGGGAAAAACCTAGTGGGAAGAAAGGCCTCCCTCAAAATAGACTGAAGGATGTTAGGGAAGCATACGATCTCTCTCTTCTAAGGAGGTAAGTTTCCTCCTTTCTCAAAGAGGGATCTATATATCCGAAATGGATCATGAATTTCACAAGGATGAATCCTTACATGTGAAAATTCTGATCTAGCAGATCGGGAAGCAGTGGTTGCCCATCGAAGAAGAGGACCAGTAAAGATGGAAGGGTGAAACCTCCCATGCCGAGACTCTGATATGGCTGATATAAAAGTAGTGAATGCCGGCTGAAAAAGGGTAGGAAAATCATGTGAGAGATCTTCAGGTTCTTGTGGATCTAGATCTCCCATTTGCTCATATTCTTTATTAGTTTCTAGACCTTCAGGTTCTTGTGGATCTGGATCTAGCATTCCCTCATCTCTGTTTGCAATATCATGTGAAAAAGTATCATCACATCCAATCCTTGAATCTGAAATCTCAAGTGGAGGAGCAAGTAAATTTTGCTCATCTTCATATGCAAACTCTGAATCTATCATCTCATGAGGAGAAGTAGTAATACTGGCTCATCTTCATCATTGCTAGGAGGGGAAACATATCCAAAAACATTAATGCCATGAAGATTTTCCAAGACATGTATGAGGTCTTCATTAAGATCAGATGAGTGATGGAGGTCCATAGGAGATGGACCAATAGGTGCTGGATCTTCAGGTTCTTGTGGATCTGGATCCATCATTTTCCTATCATGAGTAGGAGACTGAAGCGAATACTTCTTTGATAGAGGTAGGAAGTGTGAAAACTCATAGAGTTTTGTCTTTTGATTTGCAACTCCTTTTGCAATGACTTCCCCTGAAATCATTTGTTGTACTTCGACCTCATATGGAGTAAAGATCACTCTTTTGGGCTCTCCAGTATGAGTCAGTTGAAATACTGAGAGGACATTTGCTGCAAGAGAAGGAACATAAAGCACATCACAAAAATGACCATGATCAACATCAATTCTTCCTATCCCTTGAGATGTGACAATCGAATTATTGCCCAGACTAATGGAATGACCAGTAGAGATTTTGAGACTAGAGAGGAGATCATTTGAGCAATCCATGTGGCAGGATGCCCCTGAATCTATGACGAGAGAAGAACCATTTGATATAACTATTGTGAGAGCATGACAAATTTCCTTTCCTTTGGATCTAGAAGAATCAACATCAGGATCCTTCTTCCTTGCACATGCTGGAACAGGAAGGTTGTTTTCTTCAAGTAATTTAGCCATCAAATCAATGGCCTTCTGCATGCAAGCACTTTCAGGATGAGGCCCTCTATGACAGTAGTTGCACTCTGTCTTTCCCTTTTGATAATGTTTGTCCTTCTTAGAGTATGAAACTCTAGCTGACTGGTGTATAGGCCTTGTATCACCAGGAATCTCTGGCTTTCCTATATCATTCACTCTCTCTACAACTGTATGGGATGAATCCAATTTGGGTATGATCATTCCCATTGAAATCAACTTCTGTTCCTCCTGGGTAAGAGATTGTGTGAAATCATCAAATGAGGGAAACTTCCATCTTGGAATGGACAACCTAACTGACTGGAAAGTAGAGACAAAAACTAAGAAATTTGCCCCCAACTTTGAGAGAATGGTAAGTATAAGTTGCTTATCTTCCTTCACTATCTCATACCTTTTCAATTGTGATATCAAGCTTTTGAACTTGGTGAGAAAGGAATTGATAGAATCAAAGCTTCTAGGACTCAAACATATGAGCTCATTTTCCAATTTGTGTGCTACCATATCATCTTTTGGCCCAAAGAGAGATTCAAGCTTGTCTCACACCTCCTTTGGAGATGTAAGATCGATAACATGAAAGAGTAGTTCATCAGAAATTGAGAGAAAGAGGATACCAATTGCTTCATCAAGCCGATCCAAGTACTTGGACTTTTCAACTGCATTGAGAGGTTCTACCATCGTTCCGTTGAGTATTCGGGTGAAGCTATTGGATCTCACGAAGAGAGCCATCTTGGCTTTCCACTCAACATAGTTGGAAGATGTAAGCTTTAGATCCATCTAAACAGAGAAATTCAATAGTTGAATAAGATTCCGAACGGGTGAATAAACCTACAAAACAATAAAAATTTGTTGATGGAGAATGCTACACTTCGACTGAACACTACCTTAAGGAAAGATAGCTGCTCAAAGAAATGCTGCAACTTCTGCAATTCAAATAGATGCTTCCTGCTCTGATACCATGTAATAATATGCAATGATCTGACAGCTATAGAAACTCACAATCAAACTCACAAATATGTTGCAAAGAAGAGGAGAAGGAGACACTCAATGATCACTCATAAACACAATAGAATAGAACATAATCTCAATATCATACAATGAATAAGAATGTAAGTGAATGAGTAAAATAGAACAATAAGGTGCATAATATAAGATTCGAATAGGCCAAGTAGGGCATTCGAATTCCAAACTCAGAGTGTGGCTTGAATGATAGTGGATTCATCATCCAGTCAATGTATTAGTCATCAGATGTGATAGTCAGTCAACTGAGTCTAACTGAGTGAAGCAGGAAATAACTAAATGAAGGAGGCTCAATGGAGGGCGCATGAGGAGTCTAACTGAGTGAGGTAGGTATGAACTGAATGAAGGAGGCTCATTGAAGGGTGTATGAGTGGCTAACTAGAGTCAGAATGGACAAGCTACTCTCACTGGAGGTCTATCGGAGTGAAACAGTCAGTGGAGGAGTCAATCTAGCCTCAAATAAAGGAAGAACTGAGTGACTGACTGGTAGGTGAGAAGGGTGCCTAATTGGCTATGGTAGGTGAGAAATGTGCACTATTCATGCAAGAGATTGGAGAAGGGCACCTTTGGTAGGTGGGAGACCCCGTGAGGGCTATAGACAGGTTGTGGAGAGTTAGAACCAAGCTCCAGGAGCTAGGAGGTCCACCATGATGATGATTGGGTGCATGCAGCATGCAGTTTTGCATGCAAGAAAAGAAGACCTAGGAACAAGCTCTAGGTGTTGGGGAGACCACCATGATGGTGACTGGATGCATGCAATTGCATGCAGTGTGTAGATATGCATGCAGCATGCAGATGTGCATGCAAGCATGCAAAATACAAAATGATGGGGAGAATATTCCAACAAGGTTATACCTTTTGGGAGGCTATCAGGTGTTCCTATTGACATTGATGGAGTGCAGAGTACAATAGAATTTGAGGTGATTGAGATCATAGATAAAAGTAATCGTTATCCTGCACTATTAGGGTTGACTGGGCATTTGATAACCTCACAATTATCAACTTGAATAAAAAACAAATGATATTTGAAGGATGGGATATTAGGGCACCCTTGGATTCCTCATAAGGAACAAGGTATGTTGAGCCAATAAGAGAAGAATACAGAGCTCAAGAGCTAGATAACATCTACAAGATGAGAGTTAATCAAGAGGATTACATTAATCCTAGAGAAGATGGAATGTTGACTTGAAGATGTGATAGTTCCTGCGTATCAGAGTCAGACATGGGACTAGAGAACTGGTAGAGTAGAATGCATGAAGTATTAGCTAGACGATGTGTGAGGATGACAAAGTCACTTCATTGGATTGGAACGGAGGTAAGTCCAATTCCTTCTTATGATGGTTTGGGTAGTATACATGCATTCTTTCATGAAAATATAGCATCAGTTTCAGATGAACATATTCTATCAGCTCTAGATATAGCATTGCGAGCTACACCTGCTAGGTGGTGGGATATGCACAAAGACAAGTTGAACACATGGGAAGAATGTCAGCACTTAATGGAAGTTAGATTTGCTGAACAAACTAAGAATGTAAAATCAAAGTACAATGGGAAGACTGATCCTAGAGATCCTATAGAATCTTTCTTGAAAGCATGGAGGCATATACCAAAGACAGAGTGGGTCCATATGTTTGTGCACACATTGGATCCAATAGCAAAGAACTGGTATATAGAAGCAGAACTTTGACATGGTACAACAGATTGGCACATGATGATAAAGATATTTCAGCTAACTTTAAGTTTTGAGGATGATTATCTGAGCATTAATGAGGCTCTAGAGATCCTTAAAAAGAAGATATTTGATGATGTCCCATTGCATGTGTATAGTCAACCAGATTGGGAAATACAATTGGAACATGCCCTTGAGTGTTATAATTTTACAATGGATGAAGATGAAAATGAAGACCCTCGCAATGTGAAAATACCAAAATATGAAGGAAAACACGATGTACAAGGACCTGACTTGGAGATTCTAGATATGAGCAACCCCATTAAGACTAAAAATATCAATATTAGCACGGAGGAAGAACCAAAGTTCTCCTCTATTGGAGATTACTGGGATGAAGAAATAGTGGGATAGATCGCAAACCTATTGCATGAATATCAGGACTTGTTCCCTACCACGTTTTCTAAAATGAAAGGCATTTTAGCTGACTTGGGAGTTATAAAAATACCTCTCAAGCATGATGCAAATCCTATCAAACAAAGACCTTACAGATTGAACCATAGATATAAAGAAAGAGTGAAAGCATAAATTGATAAAATTTTGGAGGAAGGGATCATTGAACCAATAGAAGAGTCAGAATGAATACGTCCCACAGTGGTTCAAGACCTGAAAGATAAAGGAGAAATCAGAATTTGTGTGGATCTCAAAAATTTGAATGATGCATCTGTGCATGACCCATTTCCTACTCCATTCATAGATGAAGTACTAGATAATGTAGGTGGAAAGGAGGCCTACTCTTTCACTGATGGATTTTTTGGCTACCATCGGATCAGAATTGTTGCGGAAGATAGACACAAGACTACATTTGCTACTAAATGGAGATCATTTCAGTAAACTGTTATGCCTTTTGGGTTGAAGAATGCACCTGCTATCTTTTCAAGGGTGGTTGTAGCTGCATTTAAGGATTATATTCATAAATTCCTGGAGGTTTACATTGATGGTTGGACAGTATTTGGCTTTTTGAAGGACCATCATGTGAACTTAAGGATGATGTTAGCAAAGTGTAGACAGTATCAGATTTCATTGAACTTAAAGAAGTGTTTCTTTTGTGCTACTTATGGAATTTTATTAGGACACATAGTATGCAAACAAGGATTTACGGTTGATCTAGCGAAGATAGCTATCATAGTAAATCTCCCACTGCCTAATTCAGTTAACCAGCTACGCACTACATTGGGACACACAGGATATTATAGAAAAATCATCAAGGGATATACGCAGATAACTTCGCCGATGGAGAAACTATTGAAAAAATAAGCAAAGTACGAGTGGACTGAAGATTGCCAAAGAGGATTGGATACACTAAAAGAGAAGATGGTCACAACACCTATTCTAGTATTTCCTGACTAGAATAAGTCATTTCATGTACACCTAGATGCTTCATCTATAGCACTTGGCATTGTATTAGCACAACCTAGTGATGGAGGCATCGACCATCTAATTGCATTTTCTATTAGAAAGCTATCTTCAGCAGAAAATAATTACACCACAACAAAGAGAGAAGGCTTAGCCATGGTGTACGCATTGCAGAAATTCAGGCACTATTTGCTAGGTTTGCGCTTTTGCATGTTCACTAACCATTCATATTTAAAGTACTTGGTCAATAAGCCATTGTTAGGGGTAATAATATGCAAAGGTATTCTACTTTTCCAGGAATATGATTATGAGATCATAGTGAAGCCAGTCAGATTGAATGAAGGACCTGACCATCTATCAAGGATTGATTTCGGTGAGGAACCTAGTAATTTGGAGGATAATCTACCAGATGCACAATTGTTTGATATTAACATAGAAAATGACTACTTCAGAGACATTGTAGAATCTCTAACCACAGGGTTAGCACCTATAGAATTCACTACACAACAGAAGAAAGAGTTAGTGGTAAGATCAGTTGATTTTACCTTGATTGCAAGGAAAATATATAAACTGGGACCAGATGAAGTGTTGTGTAGGTGTGTACTAGAGCATGAGAGACCTGTCATAGTTGCTGAAGCACATTCAGGAGTATCTGGAGGACACTATTCAGGGAAAGCCATTGCACAGAATATTTTGAGAGTAGGACTATGGTGGCCTACTATACATAAAGATTCAAAGGAGCATTGTAGGAGTTACGATGTATGCCAGAGAACAAGGAAGCCATCTCATAGAGATGGTATGCCATTTATGGCACAATTGACATTACAAGAATTTGATAAATGCGCTATTGACTTTGTGGGACTTATTACCCCACCAAGGAAGAGAACTAGCTTGAGATACATCATTACAGCTATAGATTATATAACTAGATGGGCATAAGCAAAACTAGTGAAGGACTATAGTGCGGCTACAGCAGCGCAATTCATATTTGAAACTATCTTGACAACGTTTGGATGTCCAAATATTCTGATGAGTGATCAGGGAACTCACTTCCTCAACAGAACCATTGAATCCCTGAAAGAAGAATTTCAAATATTTCATCACAAGAGTACACCATATCATCCACAAGCTAATGGCAGTATGGAGGCCTTTAATAAAGTATTGGAGAATGCATCGACCAAGGTATGCAATACAAACAAGGATGATTGGGACCTCAAAATACCAGCAGTATTATGAGCATATAGAACAACTTGTAAAATTTGACAGTTCATACACCTTTCAGGTTAGCATATGGATAGGAAGTTGTCATGCCCATGGAATACAATGTACCAAGATTGAGAATTGCAGCATTCACAGACATCATGGATGCTAAAATGATGAATGAAATACTATTACAGTTGATTGGATTTGAGGAATATGGCTTCATTACATGATTTCACCAACAAGTACAGAAAGGTAGAGAAAAGGTATGGCATGATAGACACATCAAGCACAAGTTATTCTAGGTAGGAGACCTTGTTCTCCTCTATGATAGCAATTTTTTTAAATTTCCTGGAAAGTTTAGAATGCAATGGTTAGGTCCATACACTGTTAAACATGTTACTAACAGTGGAGCAGTGCAGTTAGCCACATTACTTGGAAAAAAATTACAAGGACTTGTCAAGGGGAGTAGGTTAAAGCCTTACAGGGATGGCCCTTTGTTGGGATGCTACACTTTCTGGGCTGACTTGGGTTTGGAAAAGTTCCTTCGCAGCAACAACAAAAACCCCTTTCACCGGCCGTTTCAGCATCAACCTGTGAATAGGCTGAAGTCTCACTCAAGGTGAAGATGGATGGCTACGGAAGTAGGTTTCTATAACCATGGCGATGCGCATGTGGGAAATGACCTTGTAATACCTTTCTTACTTAGCATGTACTTTATCATAACAATATCGATATGTGACTTCGCACTTTGTAGTTATCAACAACCTACATACTACATTGAATCACCATTGTCTTTACTCATATAAATAGGCATTCATCATACTTAGCATTACTTCGTAACATTCATATACATGTGTTTGGCTTACTTAACATATGATCTCCATTAACATACATATGAAAGAAAATACATAAACATATCATATCATGAACACAACACATCACACATTCATACATATAACACACGGATTTACGTGGGTCATACCCCATATGGGAGCTACGTCCATGGGAACTATTCTTATATTACTTGGAAGGGGATAACAGTTTCAGTCTACACACTTAGATGCAAACTCTTCTCTACAATAGATCTCTCCGCACACAGCTGCAGAGTCTTTATCTCAGATCTCTTCTCTCCCTATCTAGATCTAACCTAATCTCTCATACCCTAACATCTAACCCTTCCTTATACAAAATTTCCCTTTATATAGATGTTCTTGAAGGTCACATATTACAATAACTATGGGCCGACCCCCACAGTACCCTTAAACTCAAAATGGCATGGTTCTCCTATCGTCCATGCTTTGCTTTAACTTTTTTGTATTTTGTTTTCCTTTTTGTGCCGCTTCTTCTAACTCTGATGCTTCTTCTGACAGTGCAGTTCTGACCACACTACTTTGACTCTATAGTGGCACGTCCTTTGCACCATTCCGCTTCTTTACTTCTGCTCCTATAGCTACCATTTTGCCACTTAACCTCTTAAATGCTTAAAATACCTTTGGTTGTCCTTAGTACTTTGTCTTTACTAAGGATACAGGTCCTATACTGTCACTTTACTGTGCTCCATACCCTCCTCCCGAGAATTGTGGAGTTTCTTCTCCCAAAAACAAGTCAACGTTAGGCCTCATCTAACTGTACTTTTGTCATCAAAACTTTTTTACTTGGGTCGTTCCCAACACCCTACTCCTACAACCAGGAATCAAAGAACGAAATGGTTTTTAAGTTTCATGTGCAATTGAAATTGGACACTATAAAGAGAGAAGAGTCTGCACACAACAATTTTGTCATAATTGTGAAGTTCACAGATCTAAATATGTGCTATGAAGCACACATAACAAGTCAAGTTGCGAAGTAACGAAGGGGGTAGTGTTGTGAAGTTACATCAAGAGAAGGGAAATGCAAAGTGAGCTTCGCCACTCACCTAACCTTTGGCGAAGCGAGATAAAACTAGTCGTTACAATTTTTGTTTGAAAACTAGTTGTTATATAGTATTTTCGAGAAAACGGTTTTTTCTGCTTTAAGGGTTACTTGTCCCTTGAAGACACATTTAATGCAAGGAAAGAACGAGATCTAAGCTATATTTGGACAATGGACATAGCATTTAATGGTAACTTAGGCATTTTTGGGCGTGTCTCAATTCGGGTTATGGCTATATATAGCACAAAAGCACACAGTTACTTGTTTTACTGTGATCATTATTCTTGCTGTGAGTAAATTATGAGATTTTACTAGTGCAGAACAGAACATTCCGATAGTACATGTCTGAGCAAGAAGAACTATAAGAAGTATTACAGAAATTCCAACAGTCTAGTATAGAAGTAGTTATGAAAGCACCTATGAAGAAACCAACCCATGAGAAGGGTGTGTCCTCTAGGACCTCGCCTCGGCACGGACAGGAGTCTAAACAGAAGGATAAGAATAAATAAAAGGAACAACAAAATCCCCAGCCTACAGAAACATCATGAGAACACCATGAAGAGCGACCTCATGAGAAGCCGATTCTATTGATACCTGAGTACATTTTGCCACGAAAGGATGATGCACCGGCAGTAGTGTTGAAGAGGAACCCATAGTATGACATCCCTCTGCCACCGATGTCAAACCATGTTCGGGAACAGGACAACTTGTTGGGAAATATCCCGGACGTTAAGTCCGTAGACTAGAATATGTTGAATGCTTCCAAGTATCCTCAGTTTCATCCAGACCGATATATGTGCAAAAATTTCAATGAAGCCACTAAGTAGACGACCATAGAAGCACAGGAGTGGATTGCACCATTATAGTCTCCAAGACTATTGAACCTATTGATAATTCCACACTTCGGTCGAAGTCCAAAGCTAAAATCCATCGTGCGTGTGTTGCTGTCATGCACACACCAGGGATACTTGTGGCTAGACCGCAAGATAGATAGAAACATTGATTTGATATACAGGATCCTGCATCTCAACAAATGAGGTACTGACCCTGCAATGGAATTTGTGGGTAAGAACAAAGATAAATAACTCGCCAGATAGATGAAGAGAGACTTCGTATTAGTTAAAGGAACTCAGGGCTATCAGGTAGAACATATTGAAGATGATGCCACGAGGTTCAAAGTATAGCTGATCGTAGGACGGGTACTCATAAAGTGCATATCAATAGAAGTTTTGGCTATCGTGACCTCCCTAGATGCTAAGGCTATGCTGGGGATACCATTCAACTGGGCAGGATACCTGTTGAATTAATTTATGGATGATGTAGTGGATGCAAAAGACAATGGCTATCAGTTTCATTATAGTTGGTTGATAGTCCTCATCGCATTTGTCGGCTGGATAGAGCCACACTGCCAACATAACATACCAGTTTTCCCTGGCGATTGCAGTGGACCTCGGTACGCAAATATGTGGATTAAAACATAGCCGGAAAGACAAATGTTGAACAATGTGCAACTATACACATTCTACCAGCAGTTATGTGAGGTGATTACGTGCACTTCTCATAGCCCGAAATAGGTGACAGCAGTGTACATTAGGAAGATGAGAATCAGGGTCGATCTCCATTCTATATTTATACAGCCCAGAGATCCAACAAAGTCGCAATGGTATGAGGGTCAATATTAGATGGAAGCACATAAGATTGACCTCATGATTGAGGATTGGCTGTCAGAATGGAAAGTTGATGCGCGAGAAGCACTACTTACACAATATGATGATAGAGGCAGTGACAGTGAGAAACATGATAAAGATGGTGACGAAGAAGGTGATGATCAGTAGGAAGAAAAGCAAGAGCAGGAACAGCAGTAGACTATTGATCCACCAGTAGGAGAAAAGAGTAAGAACCCCACCATAGATGTGTCAGAGGGGTCGAAAAGAAATAAACAAAAAGAGACTAAGACTCTGCTTAATGCGAAGTTGGAAGATGACGACTATGACTGCATCACAACCAGATTCCACTCCCATATCGAAGAAACACTCACAGAGAAAGATAAGAAGCAGAAGCAACTTCAAACAAACACGGCAGAGAGAATCATCGAGCTGAAGAATATAATGGAAAGAGTAGAGCAAGTATAGAGGGATATAATGAAAGGATTAAACTCTTAAGAGAGGTCAGAGGAAACAAGCCGTAGAAAAAGGAAAGCACGTGCACTAACAATGAGACCTCGACTGGTGTGCATCGAGCTGAAAAATATTATATTTCCATCAAACGAAGTCACTGAAGGTGCAAAGAAGCTCGCACACTTAGACATTAATGTGGGAATGTCACTTATAGAAGGACTGCATGATTGTCACGTCCCCTCCCATCCAACCAGCTAGATGGAGAGGATCGTGACGGTTAAACCGGGCATCTAGCCCCCATATCCGTTCATTAAGCAAGCATTCAAATTCAGAGGAATAAGAATATATACATACACAAATGATAACAGATGTGAGATTAAACTGGGCGTCTAGCCCTATGAAACATTTAATCATAAGCATGAACATAATATAATAGAGATAGACGGAACTGTATGGTTTTAAGAAAATCACAGCGGAATATTTAAGCATTTCACATCCATCATACATTTAAGATGTTCATCAAATAAGTAATTGCAATTTAACACACAAGAGAATACTTATCTTATACAAAAGTAGTCCCACGCAACTGGCTATGCAACTGCAACGTTCCACCCAACCGTAGGCCAGTGTGCTCGTCAATCTCTCAGCACCACTGCCACCCCCGAGCTGGGCATGATCTCTACAAGGAACCAGGGAACAGCAGACTCACACATAGCCAAGCATACACCAAGATGAGCCAAGCCAATCTGCAATTGGGTTTATCAGGCTGCTAGGAGATGGAAAGGAAGAGTTGCTAAGCTAGTGAGCTCCATCACAGAGCTAGGGATAACCTTGCAAGATCTATCTAGCTTGGCACCCACAATACCTACACACCCAGCACAAGGAAGTATTCTTTTCACTGCTGTACAGTCCCTCAAGCCATACCTTCCCTATCTAGTGCTCTCAGGGTATGCATAGAAGAGTAACCAAAGCCCTCTTGATCTTCTTGAGAGGTTGTCTCCCCCACTAGGTTTATCAAGCTACTTCTGTCCACTACCACTCCCGAAACTTCAATTCACAGGTTCACACCAAAAATGAGGATGCCCACAACAGCAGAACCCAATTATGGGGTAAGATAAAACGTTTTTACAGAGAGATGCATGAGATGGGGTTTCAGCTAACTCAGGAAAACGTGCGAACCCACAAAAACGAAATGGGAAGTTGGGAAACAACCCAGGGAAGCCAAATCCGTTTTTAGAAAAACGTCCTTGGGCATTCAGGGGCAAAAACGACTTCCATATAGTCCCAAAAACGTGGCCCTTCTCTCCCAGGATGCTATATATACAAAAACGAACTTCCAGACATGGAAAAATGCAGGATTTTGCTGAAAAACGTGAAGGGAAAGACCCAGATAGCTCCAACTGCGTGAATGCATGAAGACTGCCCATTCCCCATGGCTTTGGGCACCATTTCGTGGGTGGTTTCTTGCCCCACAAGCAAAAACACGATTTTCCAAGTTGATGGCTTGCCCATGCACGAAAAATGGCTTGCCCATACTCTTTCATTCCCAAGGCATTAACTGCCTTAACCAATTTCTTGGACCAATTAAATGATTGGGTACATGAGACAAAATGGGTAGTTGGTGGTTTATGGGTTTCCCCATTGACACATGGATTAATACTATTGGCTCAAGGGTTTGAATAATTTCCCTCCCTATTCCTTGTAGAACCATGCCCCATCTCTTTTGTTGCATTGCATAGCCGGTTGTGGGTTTTTCATTGAAAATTCATAATTACATGATGTCTTATTTACATTGTGCCCATCTCGCAAAAGAACCATAGGCATCTATTTTAATTGCCGATACATGAAACGCTAAATCAATGGTGGGGCCTTGGCCTTGAGCTCCTCACCATGATTAAATTACAATATTTACATCATTTACAAAGGGGGTCAAAATGGGGACGTGACAATGATCTACAATTGCAGGTTGTAGAAGATATTAAGGAGAGGGACATGATAGCATACAACTAGCATCTGAAGATGGAAGAGAACTACAATGAGTTGAGGAATGAATGATGACTGAGGATGGATGAGTTAGTAGATGCTCACGAAAGGAAGAAGAAGTTAAAGAAGGCCATAGAGGAATTCTATGTAAATATTCCAGACTTTGATGAAGAAGTTGAAGTAGAAGCGACTATAGTCAAGATTGCTACTGTAGTCAACAGTCTTAAAGCAAAGATGGAGGACATGGAGATCGAATGCAAAGAGAATATTGCACACTTGGAGGCTAGACAACAACCTAGAACTCCACCAAAAGTAAAGGAAGAAAGAGCTGAAGAGTTAAGAACTTCAACAGAGATCATCTCCATGGAAGTTGCAAGGTGCCAAGACTTGTCAGAAGAAGTGACCAAGTCGTGGGCCATACTGCAGGAAGAACCAGACTATAGAACATCCTGGGTGAAGTACAAAAGAAGCAAAAGTACCTTGACTCAATGAACGCGGTGATGAAGGACTTGTCACCTGCAGAGAATAAAGAAGTTCGCATAAACAAAGGAGCTCCAGAAAGAGTTGTAGGCATTAAGGACCAGGGAAGTAGAAACCATAACAAAGTTGCAACCAATGCAGGAAGAGGCAGTGGCGCTCTCTGAAAATATTGAGGTGAAGCTGTAGGAGCTTCGAACAAAAGAAATGAGAGTTAAGGACCAGATGCAAGAACTGGTATCTGCGATGCTACTTGACACAATGAAAGAATATGAGCAGGAAAATAAATTTGTTGTGAAGCTAAGTGCAACATATCAATAGTTCGCAACGAAGATGAAGATCTCAACTGACGTGAAGTTAGCAAAACTCAGTGGAAGTGGCTCGGGGGCGAGCCACAAGTAAGTGTTAGGGGCCTGTTGGGCATGGCCGAAGAAGAGAAAGTTAAGAATGGAAGTACAGTTAGGTGAGGCCTAACTTGACCATTTTTGGGATAAAGGCGACTCCGCAAATCCCCGGCAGAGGGTATGGAGAGAAGTACAGTTGGGATAAAAGGACATGTTTCCTAAATAACGACAAAGAACTAAGGACAACCATAGGTGGTTGGGGTAGTTCAGGGTTGAGCGGCAGCCTGACTACTGTAGGAACAGGAATTTAAGAAGCGGAATGGTGTAAAGGACACACCTCTACAGAAGTAGAAGGTGCGTTGTAAGAGAAAACGGTGGAGTCGAAGGAAGCAACGCCAAAGGGACAAAAAAGTTAAAGCTTAGTGTGGTCTACGGGAAAACCACAAGTTTTTAGGGTTTTGGGTACTATGGGGGTTGGCCCATAGTTATTGTAATATGTGACCTTTGGGCACACCTATATATAGGGGTTTTTTTGTATAAGGAAGGGTTGGAACTGAAAGGGTAGCTTGGGGTTTTGTATTAAGATCTATTGTAATAGGAGACTAATGATCAAAGAGAGAAGAGACTCTACAACTAAGTCCGTAGAGATCTGATTGTAGAGAAGAGTCTACAGCTAAGTGCACAGACTGGAACTGTTACCCTTCCAAGCTAATAGAAGAACAGTTCCCATGGACGTAGCTCCCTCCTGGGGTGAACCACATAAATCCATGTGTTTATGTATATGAGTTTAGGGTATGTTTATGTATTTTCTTTTGTATGTATGTGAATGGTAATTGTATGCTAAGTAAATGGAATACATGTGTATGGATGCTATGGAGGAACACTTAGAATGATGAATGTGTAGCTAACTAGTGAATACAATAGAGATTCAATGTAGTTCTGTATGTTGTGCATAAGCTGCGAAGTGCGAAGTAACTTGTTCATTATAGCTTTATTAGTTAATGTTAAGTAGGACTAAAAAGAGGTTATTAACCACATCTGCACATCGCCACGGCTATAGAAGGTTGATTCTGTAACCCCCCATATTTGGTTCGACTGAGACTTCATCCTATTTACAAGGTGATGCCGAAAGGGCCAGTGAGAGGGGTTTTGTTGTTGTTGCACTAGCTTCGTCGAACCTGGGTTTGCCCCAAGAAAGCCAACAAAAACTATATTTGAAAGATCTTAATTGGAGTTCTATTTTATTTGAATAATACATTTTTTTCTCTTTTTTCATGAAATACATATCCCAAGGAAATCCACTGGGTACTTCCTCATTTTGAGGAAGGTACCCAAGGTAAATTGGATTCTACAAAACCTCAAGTATTTGTCAACATAGCGCTCAAGACCATTACAACAATATACTCATTAAGAAATATCAACATGTCATTTATAGGAGTTGAACCTAGGTGGGGAAAATAACAATCATTCCTCCCAACCACCTAAGCTAAACCCAATTGACTTGAATAATATAACTTATATATATATATGTTTATTTTTTTAAATTCATTTTTTTCCATTCAAGTAAATAAATAAATAAGTATGTTAAAATTCAACATCTAAGTGAAATCCAGTCATTCCCACCAAAAATAAGCCCACGAAGGCAAATAGTAAGGAAAAAAAAAGAGAAAAAATTAAAGATCAAAGCAATAAGAAAAAACTAAATAGATTTAAAAGCCTTGAGAGAGGATCTTTAAGGATCTTAAAATATATCAAAATAATATAAATATTTTGAAATATGTTAAAAAACAATAAATCTAAATCCATATAGAATCGAGATTAAATAAATAAATATAAGATATGATAAAATTGAATGAATGATTATATAATGTTATGAATCAAATATACTAGTTACAATATTAAATGGTAATATCATATCCCAAATTATGTCTCTTAATTTTATTATAATTTTATCATATCTTTTATGTTTAGTACATTGTATATTCATTCAAAAATGTTGAATGAATGATTATATAATGTTATGAATCAAATATACTAGTTACAATATTAAATGGTAATATCATATCCCAAATTATGTCTCTTAATTTTATTATAATTTTATCATATATTTTATGTTTAGTACATTGTATATTCATTCAAAAATGTTTTTAATAACATAACATTTTTCTATTCATAGTTTAATTGTATTAAATAAATACCAAATTTAGAAAAGTCGTGGATTGCAATGATTAGACTAGTCACATTGAAGTTATTATGCTTTAACCACTAGTATTATCTACTAAATGATAAACACTATTATAATCATATTTATTAATTAAAAGTATTATAATCACAATAAAAGATACATATTAAAAAATGCTGTCATCAAACTTAGTGGTTCTTGTTGGATATAGTTGTAATTGTAATTGCCCCTGGTGGGCAAGTCACTACCTGATACTTGATTGCAACTAATGATGTAGAGCGATAAATAAATATAATCACGGTGCCCTATTAGATAGAATTGTGCTTGTACCTAGTGTCACTTATTAGATACTCTATATCAACTACTATATATTGTTACAATCTTATCCAATGACACGTGATAATAATTATGTTTAAAGGTGCCAAGTGGATACGTACTCATACCTAGTAATTGAAAATATATGTAATTGCACTCAATATTGCTCAAGTATAAAAGAGTGTCCTTGCACTTAGCGGTACTTGTTAGAAAACTTGGATTGAGAAGGTAATAAAATTGTTTCAATAAAGGATTGAGAAGCCTCTAGGTAGTGGGAATTCTAAAGTGATTATGGAGCGATATAATGGGAAGAATCAAATAGAAAACATGGTGTTAGTGGGAATTCTAAAGTGATTATGGAGTGATATAATGGGAAGAATCAAATAGAAAACATGGTGTTGAATCCAATCATTGTGACGTGGAATAACTTTTAGGATGAATTTTATTGATTTTAAAAGTTTTATTTATATAGGTGAGATAGGGGTGACTTTTGCGTTTCATATTTCTAACGTACATGTTTTCTCATTTTCGTAATTGAAGTAATTATTTACAAGGAACCATAATAATGAAGGATTAAGTTTCCAACATTCCTCCCTTAATTTGAAGGGGTGGTCATGAGTCCAAGCATCTTTCTAAACTTTTCAATTTTTTCTCTTCCTAGTTCTTTGGTGAAGATGTCTGCAATTTTCTCATTTGTGGAACAATGTTTCAAATGAATTGTCTTGGTCTCTACATGATATCGAATCATATGGTACTTTGTGTTGAAGTACTTGGTTTGATCATGGAATCTGGGATTCTTGGCCAACTTGATTGCATAACTGTTGTCAATCAATAAAGGAGTGGAATTCACATGTTTCTCCTGCAAATCTTCAAGTATTTTCCTAAGCCACAAGTATTTTTCTTAGCCACACAATATCATTTTTTGCTTCTGCAACAACCACATATGTTGCCTCTATTGTGGAACCTATCGGAACTAATTGTTTGCATAATCTCCAGGAGATAGCTCTTAATCCAAGACTCATGAGGTATCCTAAAGTAAACACTCCATTTTTTTTGTCACCGTCAAAGTATGAATCAAAATAGCCAATCAGTTTGAATTCTTCCACCTTAGATTACTTGAGTCCAAAATATTGAGTCCCCTTCAATTATTTCATAACTCTTTTGGCAGCAGACCAATTTCCTTGACAAGGTTTTTGCATGAACATGGAAAGGATCCCAATAGCGAATCAGATATCTAGTCTGATGGTGGTAAGGTAGATAAGACTCCCTACAAGTTATTTTTATTTGGTTGCATCCTCAAATTCATTCCCTTCTTTTGATGTGAGCTTCAAGTTTTGTTCCATTGGAGTGGAGAGAGAATTACATTCTATCATTTCAAACCTATTCAACAAGTCTCCAATGTACTTCTTCTCAGAGAGGAATATGTACTTGGGATTTTTAGTCACTTTTATTCCCAAGTAGTAGTGGAGGTGTCCCAAATCTATCATCTCAAATCCTTTCTTCCATTCTCTCTTTATGGATGCAATTTATATTTCATTGTTCGTTGTAATTAAAAGATCATATGCATACACCATAAGATATAAAATAGATTTTCCAGCTTTATTTACAAACAGTTTCATCATCAAGATTAAAATGTTTGAAATTTAACTTCAGAATATTCTCAATTAACTTTTGTAACATGCGTGAGGTGCTTGTTTCAGGCCATACAATGACTTGATGAGTTTGCATACCTTTTTTTCTTTCCCCTTCACAAAAAATCCTTATGGTTAAGACATGAAGACATTAACTTTCACGTTTTCATTCAAGAAAGCGGTCTTCACATCCATCTAATGAATTTTCCACCTAATGACACGGGAGATTGAAAACTATCACATCAACTTTTTGACCTATCGTTCAACTACACCAAGAAGAGGAGAGAATGTAACCTTGATTCTATAGCATAAAATAACAAAATAATGTGCTCACATCTTTCATGATTTCCGGTGTAAAATAAAAAGTAATAAAGATACGAGGAAAAACAACCAATTAAATTGAAATAATAAACAACAAGGTTACATGATATATGATATAACATTATGTAGAATAATCACATTAACATTATTTCCCTTTATATTAGATATGTTCACCAACATGCATATGACTTTAAATGCATAAGAAAAGTGTATTACAATAGCATATAACCATAACTGAAATACCGCACTATGAACTTCACTTGACTAACAAAAGCATCATTATTTTTTATTTTTATATATTTAACCCCATTAAGACAAAGGAACTATTAAAAAAAGTCCTTAAACATAGATAGAGAAAATAAGCATTAAGAAAGCAAGCGTAATAAACCAAAAAAAATAACAAGGTTACATGATATATGATAAACATTATGTAGAATAATCACATTAACATTATTTCCTTTTATATTAGATATGTTCACCAACATGCATATGACTTTAAATGCATAAGAAAAGTGTATTACAATAGCATATAACCATAACTGAAATACCGCACTATGAACTTAACTTGACTAACAAAAGCATCATTATTTTTTATTTTTATATATTTAACCCCATTAAGACAAAGGAACTATTAAAAAAAGTCCTTTAACATAGATAGAGAAAATAAGCATTAAGAAAGCAAGCGTAATAAACCAAAAAAAAATATGAATATTTAGAAAGAATAATTTCTTATTTAAGATAGTCATTTTCATCTATACACCAATGTAACAATCATAATGTTCCTTTAGGCTTCTATGAAATACAGAACCATAAATGTGTTCTAGCAATAATGACTAGCATTTTAGAGACCACTTGGTCATCGTGTAAACAACAATAAAACGGATTTAAAAAATGAGAATGTTGCAAAAAGCCTTAGTGAATACTTTTGAGAGATGGTACTATCCTCTGTAGCCAAGCAACCAATTAGACATGCTAATGGAAAATAAATACAACCTTTTAAAACAGTAAGCAAATAGTAATATATACGTCAAGTAGACAATATCAGTATTTAACCTCTCTATTTTCCATTTAGTCACAACTTATGCTATCAACAAAACAGTTAGAACTAGCATACTAGTGCAACTGACTAAAAAATATCTATAGAGACTAAGAAACTTGCTAAAATCATACAATAGCGAAGGTGATCATTGGAACCTTCTCCTTCCTGCTTGATTCCATTAAGTAGCTTACTACCAAGGAAGTTAGAAGCTAACCATATTTGATTTAGTTTGAAGAGTAACTAAGTGTTGACAAGTGGCCACATAGATCAACCACTACAAGATTAATGACCTCAAAAACAAACATAGAGACAAGGGTTACTTGTATCAAATAGAGTTTGAAACATAACATTCAATCAAGGTCAAACATGGGGGGGAGGATTTCCATTATTTTTCTCTTGGGGGATGAAATCCCAAGGACTCGGCATAATACCCCTTGTAACTCCTATATTCATTTTATTCCATATAACAGTCATGAATTAATCACCATTGAACCCAATGTAACAACAATTAGTTCCCACATAACCATTTATTTCACATCCCATACATATATAAATGCATCACAACTATGTAACACAATTGTTCCTACCATAATCCACAAACACATACATAAGAACTTGATACACAACTGAAATGTTTTCAAACTGTTCTTATGTCATTAAGCAAAAATTAGAAATATTCTTAAACAACCATAACACAGTCCATCATGTCCATCATAAGCAAAATAGTAAATGTAAAAGAACAGTATCAATCGATTCCTAGATGCATTATAAAATTCCAAGCCTGACTAAGACCCACTACATACTTCCATTTTCAAAAAAAAATAATAGCAGCTAATTTAAAACACATAATCATAAGACTTCAAAGTGGATATCTTCAAAATAAATCTATGTCCATGCCAGCATCCATTGGCCATTCCCATGATGAATTCCACTAGCACCAACAACAAAAACCTTCATCATGCCCATCATTTATTTCCCTTTGGTCTTTTCAGGAGGGGCCGGTTCATGATATGGGTGCTTAAGGTATTCAGGTTTCTCGAGAATGTTTACATATTTCTAGGGGTCGGGTCTAATTCTGGAATAGGAAGACCTAACTGATGGATGTAATGAGGGATCCAATATATGGGGTCTCCAACCAGTTCCTTGATTTGGAGGAGAAGGAGGATTGAAATCCCAGCCGTCGTTGTGAATAGGGGAGTCTGGAGGCATCTCCACTATTATTAGGTAAGGCTGCAATTCAGATTGGGGTTGAGACAAAGGGGGTTGCATAGTGTTAATATTCAATATGCTAAGATAGATAACATCAATATTATATTCAATTTCACAACAATAGCATATACAGGATCACTAAAAGAACAACAAGCACGACATAAACACAAGAGACACAATTTATCCTAGGAAACGCTCATGGGGTAGAAAACCCAACAAAGCTTCCTCAATATAGATGACCAACAAATACAAAGATGTAATCCCCAAACATGAGCTCCTTCTCCTCCTTTACAGATCTCTCCTTATCCTGTGTGAGTTTCACAAGTGAGTGTGTGAGTGTGTTAAATGAGGAACACACCTCCTCTATTTATACACTACCTCACTTGACTTTTAACCCTAACTAGGTCGGCCCAAACTTAACCACTCAACATAATGTTGATTGGGACGACCTGGAGTGGACTTGAATTCTGAAACCCACGATTCGAATAACCCACACAATTGATAATTGATAAAAATATGATAAGATGATTTACAAATAAGAGGCAAAGACCTTTTATAGGTTAAAACATACCGTTTCAATGAAATGGTGTGATCCTAGGATCATTAATCTTAATATTACATTTAATATTATATTTATTTATTGTTTAATTATTAAATACGTAACACTGTTGTTGTCTTTTAAAATGTTTTGTCCTCAAAGCAATGGTGGGGACGAATATTGTTGACAAAACTGCTCTATCTCCCATGATGCATAGATTCATCTGGAAAAATTTTCCATCTAATGAGATATTCCTTGAGTGTCCGGGAGTGAAGTCTTCTTTCTCGGGTTGCAATAATTGCCTCTGGTTCCAAAATGACCCTTCCCTCATCATCTAACATAGGAATTACTGTTTTCACTATTTGATGTTGCCCCAACATCTTTTTGAGACATGATAGATGGAAGACATTGTCGATGCGACTCTTATTAGGTAATTGTAATTCATATGCAACTTGACTGATCTTCTTGGTGATCTGGTATGGTCCATAAAATTTTGGGGCCAACTTATTCTTTCCTCCTTGTTTAAGAGATATCTGTTTATAGGGTTGAAGTCTTACAAACACCCAGTCTCCTACTTCAAATTCTCTCTTTGTTCTGCATTGATCCGCTTGTTGCCTCATATGGTTTTGTGTCGTGACTAAGTTATCCTTGAGTAATTCAATCATTTTTTGAGTTTTCCCTAGTTGGTTCCTTACTTCTTGAACATTAGTGTCATTTAGAACCAATTCTTTCCAATTTGGAGGTTCATACCCATATAAGGCTTGAAATGGGGTCATTTTTGTGGAGGTGTGGTATGTTGAATTGTACCACCATTTGGCTAGATGTAACCATTGAAACCACTAGTTTTGCTTATTTGTTACAAAACAACGTAGATAATCTTCTAGGAATTTATTTACGACTTCAGTCTGACCATCAGTTTGGGGGTGATAAGCTAAGCTCATATTGAGCGATGTGCCCACTTGTTTAAAAAATGCTCTCCAAAATTTTCCATTAAATTTTTCATCTCTGTCACTGACAATGACCTTTGGGAAGCCATGTAATTTGTAGATATTCTTGCAAAATACATCTACAATTTTTGTTTGCCGTGTCTGTCTTTTTTTATTTCCGTGAAGTGTGCAAATTTGGTTAATCGGTCAACTACTACAAAGATTTTGTTATTTCCCTCTGATGGAGGTAACCCATCAATGAAGTCCATCGATATCTCTTCCCAATTCTAGTTTGGAATGTGTAGGGGGTGAAGTAACCTTGGGGTTAAAATATTTTCTCTTTTGTTCCTCTGGCATTTGTTGCATTCTACCACATATTGCTAGATATCTTTTTGCATCCCCTTCCAGAAAAAATGACCTTCTTGCATTATCGTAAGATTTGAAAAATCTTACGTGTCCTGCAGCTGGTGAATCATGGGATTCCTTCATTACTTTATACTTGAATTTAGAGTTCGAGTTTAAATAGATCCTCCCTTTATACCAAAGGATATCATTTTTCCATTCAAACTTGGTGTTGTGATTGGGATTGTTAATTATAGTGCTTGTCTCTGGGTCCTTGGCATATTCGCTTCATATTTCATCTAGCCATTCTGGAATTACGACTGAAATGGAGTAAGAAGTCATATCTTCATCTCTCCTGGAGAGTGCATCCATGACTACATTTTCCTTCCCTTTTTTGTGTATTATTTCCATGTCGAAAGAAGAATTTTTTCTATCCATTTCTGTTTCTCTGTGGACAGTGTCTTCTATTGAAGTAGATATTGAAGACTATTGTGGTCTGTGCAAATCATGAATTTGCTTCCTAGGAGGTATTGTCGCCAGCATTTCCTTATCGTATGTAGACTTCAATTGTTCTCGTTTATTTAGTTTTCTTCTCTCAAAGGCTATCGAGTGCTCATCTTGCATTAGTACTGCTCCCAAACCATAACCTGAAGCATCAGATTCTATTACAAAGGGTTTGGCGAAGTCTGGGGTAGCTAGTACAGGTGTGGAAGACATAATTCTTTTCAGTGCCTCAAAACACTTGTCTACTTCTTCACTCCATTGGAATGCATTCTTTTTTAGAAGGTTGGATAAGGGAGTGGTTATGTGCGCATAATTTTGGATGAATCTTCTGTAATATCCAGTTAGCCCGATGAATCCCCTTAATTTGGAGATGTTAGTGGGTTTGGGCCACTCCATGATTGATTTGATTTTTTCTGGGGCTACCTTGAATCCTTCCTTGGATATTACATGACCAAGATAGTGTACTTCCTCCTTACCGAACGTGCATTTGGACATTTTAGCATAGAATTGGTTTTCTTGTAAGATGGTTAGTACTTGTTCTAGCTGTGTGAGATGTTCCTTTCATGTTTTGTTGTATATGAGGATGTCATCGAAAAAGACAACTACAAACTTTCTTAAGAATGGTTGAAATAAGTTATTCATGGTTGCTTGAAAAGTTGTTGGGGAATTAGTGAGCCCAAAAGGCATTACCTTAAACTCATAATGTCCTTCATGGGGTTCGAAAGGCTGTTTTTGCCACATCTTCTAGCCTTACTCTGATTTGGAAATATCCTAACCTTAATTCTAATTTCGAAAAGTATCTTGCGCCATGAAGCTCGTCCAACATTTCATCGATGAATGGAATGGGAAATTTGTCTTTAATAGTTACCTTGTTTCGTCCTCTATATTCGATGCATAGCCTAAAAGACCCATCCTTCTTTTGTACCAGTACTACTGGTGCAGCATAAGGACTCCGAATTTCTGCAATTACTCCACACTTTAGCAAATCACGGATTAATCTTTCAATCTCTGTCTTGTGATGGTGTGGATATCTATATGGCTTAACATTGACGGGACTTGATCCAGACTTGATTTCGATGATATGCTCGATCTTCCTTTCTGGTGGTAACTCCATGGGAAGGTCTTCAAATACCTTTTTGTACTTTTGAATTAGTTCCTGGACCTCTGGTTGACCTAGTTTAACCATTTCTGAAGTTAATAATTCCATTTCTTTGCATTGTACGACATATGTTGGTGCTCCTTTTTGAATTATCTTTTCCATTTTGTGGGATGACACAATTTGTGTGCAAGGGGGTTGGAACCCATGCAACTTGTATTTTTCTCCTTGCAACCTAAACTTTATAAAGTGTTCTTGGTGGTTGGCTAAGTAGGTGCCTAATGTTTGCAGCCACTGAATTCATAATACTGCATCAACTCCCCTTAAGGGTACTACATACAATTATGACTCAAGGTTATAATTTTGTAGTTGAAGCTTAACTTTGTGGCATTTTCCCACCTTTCAATCTTATTTCCATCTACAACCATTACCTTCATGTTAGGTACTAGATATATGAGAAGGTTAAGCCTCTTTGCGACACTTACATCGATAAAATTATGGGTACTTCTCGTGTCCATAAGGACAACAACGTTGTTATTCTTGATATGCCCCTTAAGTTTTAATGTTTGTGGATGATGGATTCCCGTTATCGCTGCAATTGATATCTTGGGCATGTCTTCATATTCTGTCTCTGAAGGAGGATTTTGGAGGTCACTTGTATCTTCTATGTCAGGTTCATCACTGGCTGATTTTTCTTCCTCTTCTACTTCACATTGATACAGGTTTTTGGTGGTCTCTTTTTTCAAACACCTATGTCTTGGGTCCCATTTCTCTCCGCAGTACTTACACTTTCCTTCTTTCATTCATTGAGCTTCTAGATTGGTTTTGCTGTCACTTCTTAGCTGTGGTGGCCGATATTTTTTCGAACCGGAAATCTTTATCATGGTTTTGGTTCCACGCTTTTTTGAATTTCTCCTCGATGATTTTTTCCTTGCGTCTGGCCTTTTCCAGGGTTGACACATTTAGTAGTTCTAGTTCATCCTTGATATATGGTTTCAGTCCGTACACATACATTTGTAGATGTTTACTGTCTATGAGTTCCGACACACGTGTTGCTAGGGCTTCCCATTCATTGGTGTATTCATCGACGTGACCTTTCTGCTGCAGTCTGATGAGCTTTGCGAAGAAGTATTTTTCTTTTAAATCTTCAAACCTCTTAAAGAAGTCATTTTTTAACATGTTCCAATTGATCTTAGTTGTCTATGTTGTAACCTTCCACCACATATACCAGTTGTATGCCTGACCTTCTAGTTACATCGAAGCATATTTAATCATTTCTTCATCGTATTTGATATTGTGTATGGAGAAAAATTCCTCTGCCTTGTTGATCCACGCCACGCTTTGTTTTGTTTCTGGCATCGAAGTTTGACAGTTCTAACTTAGGTTTCATTTGATATCCACCTATTGGTGGTTTTGGAGGAGAGATCGGTTGTTCAAGATGTGGAGAATGATCGTGACTGATCTCTTCGATAGGATTTGTCTTACGATTGGTTGAACTTGAGGATGGTTGATTTTCCCCTAATAATTTGCCAACTAATGTGGTCATTGTATCTTCTAAAGTCTGCTTGAGTTTGTCAAATCTTGTTCTGAATTCTAATGACATATTCCTTTTTACTCCTTCCATCTCCCATGCTACAGCTTCATTGACTTCCTTCTTTACCGTGTCTGATAGTCCTTCGTGCAACTCTGTTTTGATTTGGTCGAGCCTTGAGTGTAACCCTTCGAGATTTTTAGTATCTCGACCTTGGTTTTTTTCCAAAATATCCATTCTAGCCTTAATTTCCTTCATTTCTGCCATACTCCTTGTACAAGGGGGAATTTTTTATTTATATATATATATTTTTTTACTAAAGATGGTGATATTTAAATATAATAATTAATTATTATATTAATAAAAAAATTTATTTTGTTTTAATAATACTAATAATAAATTTGAAATATTATATTATAATATTATAATATTTATTTTTATGGAGGTGGAAAAATGGAGGCAGAGTGAGCCCTGGTGAGAATCATGACGTCGGGCGAGAAGACAAGTTGCTGGTAGAGCGGGGGGAGGAGTAGTGGAGTAGGCTGGAGAGGATAGAGCCAGAGGGAGAGAGATGGAGGTGGGAGACAACAGGGGAAACAAAGGGGTGACAAGTGTGATGAAGGGAGAACGGCGGGGCAGTGAAGGAGCATGGGTGGAAGGAAGGAGATGAATGGGGCTGCGGAAGGTGTCGAGGAGCCGTATGGCTCTGATACCAATGAAGCATAAAATTTTCATAAAATATTCTTATTACGCTCGTAAATTCATTAAAATTCCCACAGACAATCTGAATCCCACATATTGGTAAATAATAATAAATATTGATAATGATAAGATGATTTACAAGAATTAATTAATTACCCTAATTAACCTATTTAGTATTTAAATGTTAATATTTATAACATTTATATTTGTTACATTGCCTTCCCCTTAAGGGAAGCTTTGTCCTCAAAGCTTATCGGTAACAAATTATTTTTTTGTTTGAACCGACATCTCTAGATCCTTTCTTTAGTATTGGCGATGCTTGATGAAATGAGGCGATATGAGCTACGAATCCCAAGGGAGAATTGTCGCATCATCTCTAATGTGGTCCATTCGAGATCTATTTTTATCAGAGCTATTTGATCGCTTTGTGGGATGTAACTTTTTGTTTGATGCTTAGTGTATTGATTCTTCTTGCTTGTATGACATTGTAATTCCTCTCTATATGTTCATTTTGACCCTGTCATTAGTCAAAATGATGTTTATAATTTGGGTGACGATAAGGAGACCTTGTTGTCTATTCTTTTGCTTCGTTTTCTTGAACTTGAGTTTGCTTTTCAGAGAGTCTGGATGCTTCTTCCTGAATTTGCTCTGATTTTCTCTCCAATATATTGTTGTTACTCTGAATCTTCTCGAACTTTTCGTATTGTGCCTTTTTGTCCTCTTTAAACTTCTCAATTTACTTCTCTAATTCTTGATTATGATTTTTCAGATGATGGTTTTCATCTTGTTGTTCTAGTATTTTTCCTTCTAGGTCTTCATTTGAATGTTCTGTCTTCCGACTATGTTTCAGCTTCTTGATTTTTGTAAGTAATGTCTTGTTATAAATTCTTAGGTGAAATAGTTCTTCGGTATTGCTTGTTAATGTGTTATTGACTTTCGTAATTTCCAACTTGTGCACTTTTTTTGAGTCCTCATCTTTTTGCTAAAGTTCCTCAACCTATTGTTGAAGACAGAAATTCTCTGCTTCTTGGCATCTTACTTTTTTCTGCATTTGCGTGATTTCGTCATCTTTGTCCTGGATGATTTTTTTTAATCGTTTTATTTCTTCTTTATTCTCGACTGCATTTTCCATGATTTTTTGGTTTTGTAGATTCTGATTGGTATATTTTTTATTCATTAATTCCTCAATTTGAGTAGATAATATCTCAATATGGATTTTTAGATAATGATTCTCCTGCTCTATTAATCTTTTAGACATATCCAGCTTCGTCATGTCAAATGCTTTATTCAATGCTACTTGTAGTTTGGACTGCAATTCTGATTTAGAATTCGCCATAATTCCTAAATTTTGATGCTAACTGGGTCTTCTTAACTTGATTTCCTCTTGACGATAAATAGTCTTCGACTTTTTTGATGATAGAGGTTCTTTGACTTCCTTGACAAACATTCCTTTGACTTCTTCAATGATGGATGATCTTCGTTTCCTTTTAACTTGATTTCCTGACAATAAGGGTCTTCTTCTCACTTTATATTGCTCTTCGATGATAACTCATCTTCAACTTTTTTGACAATAATTTTTGTCTTCAATATCTTTTTTGACCTTTTTTTTTCTTTTTTCTTTTCTTTTTTTTTCTTTGACAACCTTTTTTTTTCCAAAAATAATTATTATTTTAATAAAATAATAATTTTTATTATTTTTATTTATTTTTTGTTTCCCAAAATAATAATTATTTATTTTTAATAATATTAATATTATTATTATTAATATAATGTATTATTAATAATATTTAATACTAATAATATTAAAAAATATATTGAAATTTTAAAATAATAGTAATATACTATTATTAAAAGAGTTGAATAGTTTTAAATTTGGGGTTTTGAATTAAGAAAAAAATGGCATGGAGGTAGAAGAGATAGTGGACGGTGATATGGACGATGGATAGAGAGATGAATAGTGTTGGGAGGGCGCACAGGTGGGAGATGGCATGGTAGATGAGAGGAGGAGAAAGGAGGGGAGGGCGAGAGTTGCCGGTTGGAGTGGAGGGAATTGCAGGTCGAGAGGAGGGAGGGAGGTCGGGATGACGCGTAGGGGGGAAGTAGGTGCGCGGGAGTAGGAGGCGGCCAAGAGGAGGGAGAGAGGGAGCTGAAAGATGGAGGAGGGTGGCGTGTGTGTTGGGTGGAGGCGTGAAGCAGGAAGGCGAGTGAGGGAGGAGTATGGAGATCGATGTAGATGGATGGAAGGTGCTGGATGGCAAGTGGAGGGAAGTTCAAGTGAAGGGTGAGTTTGGGGGCACGATGGTGTGAGTAGTGTGGGGGAGAGGGACATTGAACGTGAAGCGCCGCTAGTGGGTGTGCAGGTGGAGCAGGGGTAGAGGGATGATGTGAGTGAGCAGTAGAGGAGGATGGGCATAGGGAGAGATGGACGGAGGAAGGCACGGAAATGGAGAGTGGTGCAAAGAAATGGGAGGAGCGCGGGAGAAGCAAAACACGGAAGGGAGATGGGATAGACGAAGCCGAAAGACAGGAGGGAGATAGGGATGTGGCTTGAGAGCTTCACAAAGGTGGAGACAAAGTGCTGCAGAAGAACTAGATGGGGGATGTTTCTGAATTGCGGAA
Organism: Larix kaempferi; assembly: GCA_027924585.1. NCBI lineage: Eukaryota > Viridiplantae > Streptophyta > Pinopsida > Pinales > Pinaceae > Larix > Larix kaempferi. The sequence continues at coordinate 3,442,934 of BSBM01001185.1, forward strand.
GCGGGGAGGAGTGTTGTGGCCAAGGGCCTTTTTCGGTCAAAAACCAGAATCTTCAGAAACTCTGAAGTGATGGCTACCAGCCGAATCATAGTTGGCTTTGATACCACTGAAGCGGACTTGAATTTTGAAACCCACGATTCGAATAACCCACACAATTGATAATTGATAAAAATATGATAAGATGATTTACAAATAAGAGACAAAGACCTTTTATGGGTCAAAACACACCATTTCAATGAAATGGTGTGACCCTGGGATCACTAATCTTAATATTACATTTAATATTATATTTATTTATTGTTTAATTATTAAATACGTAACATGACCCCACTAGGGGAATTAAAAACCCCATTACAACTGACTCTGGGCTGACCCTACTAGGGAATTCTAATAACCCAAGTTACCACATTCCGACGGAGGAATAAACATCTCCGGATATACAATAAGGTCCCGGCAGAGGAGTGAAACATCTCTAGATAAAGTACAAATAGAATATTCTTGGAAGTTACAATATTTCAACACTCCCCTTTAACGAGAAGGATTTTCTAAAAACATCTACAGGAGTAAGGAGTCATCAACTACATGATACATGATACATCTATAAATCATTGGAAGCTTTCTTTAATCATCATCAGTAACTCAAACAATTACTGGAACATCTTCAAGATCTTCAATACTGGAACATCAACATCTTCAGTACTGATTCTTCATCTTTTGCATCACTCAATCAGCTACAACAACATCATCATCTAGATCTCCCGATCAACAACATCATCATCTAGATCTCTCGATCAACAACCTCATTGTCTGGATCTTCTGATCAACAACATCATCATCTGGACCTCTCGATCAATAGCCTCATCATCTGGATCTTCCGATCAACAGCATCATCATCTAGATCTCTCGATCAACAACATCATCATCTGGATCTCTCGATCAACAGCCTCATCATCTGGATCTTTTGATCAACAACATCATTTGGATCTCTCAATCAATAGCCTCATTGTCTGGATCTTCCGATTAGTAGCATCATCTGGATATTTCGATCAATAACCTCATAGAAGCATACCCTGCAACACACATAATCCAATTACGGGATGATCAATCCCTCTCAATTTAGGACATATGTCCAAGGATGATACAATCCTTATCCACTTACGGGATGATCAATCCCTATCACTTTAAGACACCATATCATGTCTAGGGACGATGCAATGCCAACCACAGTGCCAGTCCTTTTTCATACTAGATGTGACCTAGATTAAATCTAGGATTTTACAACCTGTGAATGATCACCTGCTACTGCACTGAGCAGTCTAGGAACAAACATTACATCATTACAGGAAATGCAAATAATCACCTACTGCTACACTGAGCAGTCCAGGAGCGCACATTACATCATTCCAGTCAACCACAGAGCCAATACTATTTCAACTAGGGTGTGACCTAGATCAAATCTAGGATTTACAACCACAGAGATAGTATTATTTCAACTGGGGTGTGACCTAGATCAAATATAGGATTTACAACCTATGAATGATCACCTGCTGTTGCACTGAGCAATCCAGGAGTGAACATTAGATCATTACAGGTTTTGTGAATGATCACCCACTGCTATGCTGAGCAATCCAGGAGCGCACATTACATCATTCACCAACATATTTTTTGAAGACAAGAGTCTATGGATTCCTTTCAGACCTATTTCCAGGGATGATACAATCCACTTGTCAACTTAGACTAAGTCTAAGGACCACTTTTCAGAGACATCTGTCTAGATATCAATTCAAGGACCGACGTCCGGGGATGATACAATCCCTCTTGTCCACTAGGGACCACTTCTCGGAGACATATGTCTACAGATCAATTCAGGGACCGATGTTCGGGGATGATACAATCCCTCTCGTCCACTAGGACAAAATCTAAGGACCAACTATCAACCTCATCATCGGAACAGTTTACCTCATCATCGACCTCATCGTCGAAATAGGTAACCTCATCATCGATACAAGTATCCTCATCATTGATACATGTATCCTCATCATCAATACAAGTATCCTTATCATCGATAAAAGTATCCTCATCATCGATACAAGTATCCTCATCATCGATACAGGTATCCTCATCATCGATACAAGTGTCCTTATCATCGATACAAGTATACTCATCATCGATACAAGTATTTGCATCATCAATACAAGTATCCACATATCATCATCAACTATATTACTCCCCCTTTCGAGGAGGATCCTTCTGAACTACACCAAGCTTGTCTCGAAAATACTCAAACTTTACTCGAGACAGAGGTTTGTTCAATACATCAGCAACTTTCTCATTAGTGACCACATGCTCGATCTTTATAGCTCGTTTCTGCACCATATCCCGTACATAAAAATATCAGATCTCTATGTGCTTTGACTTGTCGTGGAATAGTGGATTATCTGTCATCTTGATACAACTCTGGTTGTCACACAGGATCACAGTGGGGTCCATCTCTAATTCAAAAAATCCTAATAACAACTTCCGAATCCATATCGCTTCACAACTGGCACAACAAGTAGCTATATATTCCACTTCATATATGCTGAGAGCCACACTAGACTACTTCCTACTAAACGATGAGATCGTGTCAGACCCCAGACAATAACATCCACCCAATATGCTCTTCCTATCTGGTGCACTTCCTTCCCAATCAACATATGTCTAGCCACACAATATGAAGTCATGATCTCCAAAACAATATAGACCAAAGTCTATCATACCCTTTAGGTACCTCATCACATGCTTTGTAGATATCAAGTGAACACGTCTAGGATCGATTAGATACTGACTCAAGGTATTCACAACAAAGTATATATCTGGCCTAGTATTCGTTAGATACATCAATGACCCAATAATTTTTCTGTACAGAGTCACATCCACTAACTCTGATGAGTCATCAGTTGATAGCTTCAAGTTAGAATCCATGGGAGTGGGCATAGCTTTACATTCCAACATTCAAATCTTCTCAAGATTTCCACAACATACTTTCCCTGGTTGAGAAAAGATTTCTTCTAGGCCTTGCCATACTTCCAGACCTAGGAAGTAATGCATCAATCCGAGATCTTTCATCTCAAATTTTGTAGCTAGCTTCTTCTTGTTTTCCATGATCTACTTCTCATTCCCTGTCAAAAAGAGATCATTCACATATAGTAATAGTATGACAGATTCATCATCCATAACCTTAAGGTAAAGGTTAAGATCAACTTTACTTTTTGTAAAGCCCAATCTTGTCAAGAAGCTATCAATTCTACCTCCGTGACAAAACATCATTCACACTCTGCATTGAGTGATCTTCTTGCTATCTATATGTGCCATCTCCTGTCAGATGGGTCTATTGATATGAGCCTCAAGATCATTCAAAATTTGTGGTGAGTTCCTTCTTGCATCCATCTAAGATAATAATGTCATCTGTATATAGAAACCATCTTCAACCTTGTAGCAAAGGGTGAAAACTGCATCACCCATGGTGATCATTAAGCTCGTCAAATGACTATTGATCCTAGGTACCCGTACAAAGCTTTCTTCAATTGAATCCTAGGATTTTTCTCGATTCAAACTTCTTCTTCAATTACACAATTAAGAGAATGATCTTATCTAGCCACTTGGAGCAAACATCTCGTCATGATCATCTTCCTCTTTCTAAGAGGATCTTCTAGCCACGAGCCTTCTAGAGTATGTTTGATTTGTAAGTCTTCTTGTTGAACATCCATCACTTGTTCGGTGTTCATCATTCTTCATGATCTTTCCTACAAATCAAAGTTAATTACATGATTAGTAATACTTCATAATCATCAAATCATGTTGACATGATAACCTATTATGCATACTGATATGATTCACATAGTTATGCAACTATCTTGACCAATATTTTGGCACAACACTTTTCCATATCATGTATGCATACAGTGGCTATCTAGATTCCTTCCTTCTCTACCAGAACATACTATCAAGAGCGTGCACAACTCTCAGCATGTCAGCAAAGAGGTTTCATTGTAGAAAAGAAACAATGGAATGTTTGTCCAACTTACCCATCATAGGCATATTAGTAGTATACTGTTCAATGCTATATGAATGCTTACACTATGCATGATATATTCTAGGAATACAAATATGCATACAACTATCATTGACTATTCAGATATTCAATAAGTAATTCAAATAACAACTCAAATACTTATCTTTTATGTTTGTGTGGTTTCCTCCCACTTGATCTCTATTTTCCCTTTATGATAGCATCATAATTATATGTCTTTGAACTTCTATCCATCCTGGACCACTATGCATGCTTAAGTGTGCACTAGTGTCATCCTCATGATACCATACATAATCATACATTCATTAGTATAATCTCAATACTATCAAAACATTAAGATTCTATATAATCTTAAGTATGTATGGTCATGATCATTTCATACACAGGTATACTTACCTATGATCCTAACACAAAGTAGGATTCTAATTTGATATAGGAAAACATACCTGGATTATCATGCTTGGTTATGTCTAACATACCCAAACAACATCTTCTTTGTTCTCTTCAATGATTTAGAGACCTCGTGCTAGAGCCTGCATGTCTCATAAGTCAAGCATAGTAGAAAAAAGTCATACATACCTCATAAGTAGAGCTTCTATGTGATCAAAGACTATGGATGAGTCTTTTTCTTCATATCATCATGGTCATAGAACTCGATTTGTCTTTCTTGATGTACCTTTCATGTTAGCATACAACATCATCCTCATACAACACCACAAGTGCATTAGTACAATTATAAGTTTCATAACCCTAATAAATGAATGTCTTCTATCATTCACATGCATTCATACTTTTAGTAAGGTTATAAGACAATCTAGAATTAATCATGATTGTACTAACCTCAATAATATGAAGACAAACATATTATAAACTTAATCATGAAATAGATTTCAAAACATACCTATATCTTCTCAAGTCATACCTGTCGAGTAGTCTTCTCTATAAGGGTAAAACCCTAACCATCCAAGGTAGATCACTTGTAAACATCTTATGGATGTTCATGGTTCTAGGATGATAGAATATCAGTTCCATTTAAACCTTCTTCATTGCTGCCATATGAGTCTCCCAACTTTACTAGGGTTTCTTCTTACTTGGAAACCCTAATCTTCAATCTCCTTCCTCCCACAACATTTTGATGGAGGATTAGTATCTATGATGAATGGATTCCAAATCCATTATCAAAGTCTCCAATGTTTCATCAGGTGTCTCCAACATTGTATTAGGTCCTTCCATACCTAAAAACTGAAAACCCTAAGTGAGAGCTTCTTCCTCCTCTTCCTTGATTCCTATGTTGAGCCATTTCACATGTGCTGTATTGTTTCTGGTTTATCTATGAAATTTTAGATCTGTTGGGTTTGAAACTTTGGCCTGTGGTAGCTTGACCTGTCATATTTCCAACCCCATAGTTTTGAGCTTCATTGGATTCTCCATCGGAGAGATATGATCATTTTACCAACATGACATGTTCAAGGGATGAAACCAAATAGAAAACTTGTACGGAGTGCCACGTGTCACTGTTTCAACTTTGGCCTCTGAAACCTGGAAGTGTTAAACTATAGTCCATGCCCTAACTGCCACATTTTACGGAATTCCATTTGGAGCTTCCAATCCCAACATATGAATTTTTTCCCTTGGTCACCTGTTTAGGACTGCATTCTGGTAGAGGCAGAAACCCTAACTTTTACGGATCATATCTCAGAAAGTACAACAAATATGAGGCTAAGCTTCGGACAAAAGGTATAGGAAAATTTCATCTTCGTCCTGTCCAATTTTCAGATCCTATACATTCACCAAAATAGATTTATAGCGAAAGTTCCATGATGACTAGGCTTTATTATACAAAACCCTAATTTTTAAATTGTCCCAAGTGAAACAAGTGTCGTAAGTGCCATACATTGCCTTCCTTCAAGCTAGCTCTGATACCATGTTAAGATTAAATAGATAAGATAGATAACATCAGTATTACATTCAATTTCAAAACAATAGCATATACAGGGTCACTGAAAGAACAACAAGCACAGCATAAACACAAGAGACACAATTTTTCCTTGGACACCGTCATGGGGTAGAAAACCTAGCAAAGATTCCTCAATATAGATGACCAACAAATACAAAGATGTAACCCCAAACATGGGCTCCTTCTCCTCCTTTGTAGATATCTCCTTCTCCTATGTGAGTTTCACAAGTGAGTGTGTGAGTGTGTTAAATGAGGAACACACCTCCTCTATTTATACACTACCTCACTTGAATTTTAACCCTAACTAGGTCGGACCCAACTTAACCACTCAACATAATGCTGACTAGGCCGACCCCACTAGGGGACTTAAACACCCCATTACAACTGAATCTAGGTCGACCCCACTAGGGAAGTATAATAACCCAAGTTCCACATTCCAACGGAGGAATAAACATCTCCGGATATACAATAAGGTCCCAGTGAAGGAATGAAACATCTCCAGATAAAGTACAAATAGAATATTATTAGAAGTTACAATATTTCAACACATAGAAGGGGATCCTAAGAAAATATGGCCAGTTTGAGAAGGATCAGTAAATTCAAGTGAATCGGCATCAAAATGCACAAAGAATCTTACTCACTTCTGACTCCCTTCATGCCAGACATATTGATCTCTACATCCTCTGTCTCTCTTGGTCCTTTTGGAACCTCTATTATGAAAAATAATTTGACTTAAAAAGAAATGGAACTATAAAAAAAATGCATGTAATCTCCATTATCACAAAGCTATTACATTCACCTTATGAAACATATTCACTAAATTAATCATGATTGTATTCAAATACAACCCAATAACATGCGAAGGAAATGTACAAGTAGAGGCCACAACCACTCATTTCACTTTAATAAATTAACAATATTGTAATGCATTCAACTTTCATGAGTTAATCTAGTTGTTGAGTAGGGTGTGCATCAATCCTGGGTAAGGATAGCAGACTAGGATATGAATTAAGAGTAAGATGGGAGGTTCAACATCAACTACATAATAGTATGATAGAGCAGAACTCGCTTGAAAAATGGAGGATAAAATTTACAAAATTACTAGGATTTCATAATAAGATTCGTCTCTCCACATAATACATTAACAAGGATGCTTAAAAATAACGAATGAAGATGTCATTTCCCAGGCATTGATCTATTTAATTTGAAATAATTGACAATACCATATTAGCTCATTGTTGGTCCTGAAAATGAATTTTTTTTTTTTTTTTTTCGATCAACCATGATACTATGAACTCATTATTAAATATCAACACTGTTCACCAGCCAAATATATCGAAACACATATTCATTGATTGTGTCTCTTATTCATATTTGAGGTCCATCTTCCTTTTGAAAAAACAAATTCATCAATAAAACTGGAATAAACATACAGAGAGCAAGTCCCTTTGAGAACAAACATATAGTCTCTTTTCTTTTTTGTCCATATTCAACTTAGGTCCATGATCATCAACAGAGAAAAGGATCCTCAATGTTAAAACAAAGAAAGAGATCATAGTCTTATAACCTAACACCCAAGTTGATTACAAGCCACAAACCCTTGAAATATTGGTGACCCAAATGGCCTCGACAGATATATATCTTAGTTCATTGAATGGGTCTTAAAAAATAATCAATTAGTCCATAAAGAGAATCAAGGAGAACCAAATAGAAATACCCTCTATTTTCTAACCATATATTCCATCAAAATAAACCACAACAATCAACTAAGGTAAGTATTATTGTTTAGAGTCAAAGCATATAATCACAATCCTAAAGCCTTACCATCCTAGTACTTCACAACCAAAATGCATTCTTCAATATATGAGAAAAATCCAAGAGCATGACAAATAGGTACACCACTTATAGGAACTTTAATACAATCATAAAACTCAATGTTCGGGTTAAGGAAGACACGCCCCATAATGCAATTTGACTGGAAAATAGGTAGCAGGGATACTCACAATTTTCCATATTGAAAATTGATCATTCTATGACTAGTTTACCCATCATATATGCAATGTCCACGACAACCTAGGACACACATACATGAAGAAAAACAATATCACTTATCCATATAGTGTTGCCCAGAAATGAGTAGAGATTAACCAAACAAATCAGGTGACCATGCATAGGATTTAACAAAAGGTAGGGCATGAATGCCAGGAAAATGTATGGGATCAAAAAGTTGATTCAAAATGGCTAAGATATTAATTATGCACACAGGAAGTGGTGGTTGCGATATTCAAAAGTTGACAGAGTCAGTAGGGGGGAGTAGTGTAGATAAATGTGCCAAGATCAAAATAAATACAAGGAGAAAAATATCCACATATATGCATAGGTGAGACAAATCAACCATGATCCTACCAAAGAATAAACTGATATCATTTTGAAACACAAATCAGTGTGAAACCATGACAAATGCACACATAGTAAACCAATACTAATTTTACAATATTCTTCATGTAGGAAACTTACATGAGATTTCATTTCAATGCAAGTAAACCAGAGAAGTGTAATTGACAAGATTTTTATCCATCAATGAGTGATAGAGTTACTATTAGAATATTAAAAACCCATTTAGACTTAGGATATAAAGCATTATTCCTTCTTTTATACGTTCCTAGGTGTTTGACTAGGTAGTTGGCCCCATATTGCCTTTTTAGGCTCACTTGTCATCATTATCCATAAGAGTGCCCTCAGATAGATTCTGGTAGATTCTGTCTTCTTTTTATGACAATCCATAATGGTAAGAGCGCATTCCTTCTTTTACATATATTTATCCTACTTTTTTCTTCTTTTCAATGGATAAGGATAAAGCTAGGTGCCTTTATGGACTTGGAAAGCTGTCTAGTTTTATTCCAACACATCCTCCATATTTTTCTCTCCAAAATACATCATATTACTACTGTTTCATCACTCATTAGCTTCCATACCTGATTTAGCTAATTCGTGAGGTCCTTGATTGAGTTGGAAAGTGATGTTTCCACTATTGGGTTTTTTTTACTTTTAGTAAGATTTCCTTTTGTGAGATTTTCAAACTTTCCTCCAAGGAACTTGAATTCTCTCTAAGAGATGTATTATATATTGTATTCATATTGTTGAATAATAGAGAGATAATATTTACATCAATTGAGTTCTGTCTCTCATGGTTTTGATTCAATATTTCTTCTTATTTTTGCGTATCTCTGAATAAATTCTTGTGAGGACTTCTTTGCTTCTAGTTCATGGCTTATAGAATTCCTACAGTTACGGTCTAGGAAGGAAAATAAAGTAGGATTATAGGGTAGGGTAGATAGCATAGATCCCTTTTGTTACTCATCATAAGCCCACTCTGACCAAAAATTTATTTACTTGTGTGGTTCTCTTCACATAATTTAGTTACGCCTATGTGGGAGGAATATAGGTAAAATTATTATATACCTTCAATCGAATTAAAAACACTTTAAAATTGATAGTCAAACCATTACATCATTATGTACATACCTTGTCCAAATGGAACCAAGAGAATTGCTTTTGTCGGTATGTTTCCTAGCTAGTATGTACCATGAGTCCGCTGCAGCATACAAGACCAGCCCTCCATCCCTTTTCCCAATATTTTATTTGTTAAAAAGTACCTCCCACCATGGAGGTTTTTCTATAACAGCATTCACATAGTCAAGCAAATGGAAGAACCACCACCAAGAATGAACCTCTATCCAAACAACCAAATGCTCTATCCCCAAGTTTCCTAATGCAATCTGGGAATTTAATTACCAAATCCACCGCAAGAGTTTCACAGCATGTGAACAAGGGTGGCAAGAGGCCCCAATGCATCAACCATGACCACATGGTACACATGAAACACTTTAAAATCATAAGCATTCAACTATATCGATCAATCAATTAACCATTTTTTTAAATGCAATGTACATAAAGATCCAATATTTAACATTAGACACATGCATATTCAAAATGGATCCGGTATTATATCACTGTGGAGGAAAAACAATTAAAATATGCAACCACCAACTAGCTATCACCCCAAAAGTCACCACATTACTCCTAGCATAGCCCATGTTAAGTGCGAAGTCACACAACACCTGCCATGAAATTCCAAGTCACAAGGTTCACTGTGTGGCCTTATATTTCATTTTTTTAATGAGCAATATCCCATAAGCATCATAATTTTCAAATCTCAATAGCATACAAGTGTGGGTTAATATTATAGCAATCAAGTAGCACCAAAGGGATCTTGCTCATGGAAAGTATATGTTAGCTCGGTGATACAATAGAATCATGGTTAAGCCTTGGTTAATCATAGTATAGGAAAAATGTACAGTATAGTGCAATAATTTTGGCAAGGAACATAAAAACAATCTTTTGCATTTAAATTCCATTCCATTCATTTAGACTTACATTGCGACTAAGTTCATCAAATCTTGTTGTCAAAAACACATCACATATATCACATATGCATTGAACTCCTTATATCTTTGTCCCTTAGATTTATTTTCTCCATCATATCCATATACCCGTACCATCACAAAACCATACTTCCTTTTCATTAGTACCCCAGAATTCTTTTTAGGTAGGGCCCCTTGTTTTACCATACATATAGAACAGTTCACAAAAAGAAGCTGCAAAATGGGAGTCCAACATTAATTAGAAAATCATTTCCATGACAATAGGAATAGTTCAAAACATGCAATTTCGCACCACTTTGCGAAATCTAACCTTGATGTTATCTCAGGAACCAACACCACCCATCATGTGCAGCCAATGACATTAGAGTGTGGATGGTATCCCATTTTGTTGTGGGGAATAAATTGTCTTCATAGTAAATGCCTTCTTTTTTTGCAAGAGGATTTTCCACAAGCTTCACCTTATGCTTGTCAAGTGAGCCATCTGATTTATATGTGTTCTTGTAGACACATTTGCAGCAAATTGGTTTGGTTCAAAATGGAGTGTCCACCAACTTCTAGGTTTCATTCCTAATGAGAGTATCATACTCATTTTGCATGGCTTCTTCCCGCTCATTACGAGCAATGGGTTCTTCAAAGGAAGTTGGTTCAAGGTTAACAAATAAATTCAATTCACAACCATATGAGACATATGTATCTTCTACGTCACATGAATTATTTGCATCTCCTCAATCGTATTTCTTGGTCGAACTTTTCATTCCCATATTTATGAATTCATCAAGATGGACACTTTCAAGTGTCTTTGTAACCCACTTCGGAACTTTTTGTGAAGGTCCAGGTTTCTCAACTAGTGTGCTCCATGGACTTCAAGATTTAGTCTTTCAATTCTCTCAATTGTATCATTCAATTGAAGCTCCTAGTCTAGTGAAGTGGAAGGAACTTCATCATGAGGGGTATATGTTGTTGTAAAAGGAGATTACAAAGATTGATCCAAGATAGGGATCCCCCATCAAGATGTGTAATCTCATTCTCAAATTCATTAAAGGTCTTTACATGAGTAATTTTTTCCAAACGATCAAAATTCCTCTCAATGGACTCGTCATTTTTATTCATTTCAAGAAAAATGACATCTCTGGAAAGAATAAAATTTGTTTTTACCTCATCATAAAGATAGTATTACTTGGTGATCTTTGAGTACCCCAATAAGATTCACTTTCAACTCCTAGAACTGAGTTTTTTTCTTTGTTCCTTTGAAATTAAGGCATTACAAGTGGAACCAGATACCCTGAGATTCCTCATTGAAGGGGTGCATCCATACCATATTTTGTGTGGAGTTTTGTTTCCAAGAGCATGATTGAACTTTTTTTTCTCAAATAAACTGCACATAAAGTTACATCACCCCAAAACAGCAATTTGACATTCTTGAAAAATAACATGGAGTGTGCCATATACAAGAGATTTTTTATCATTCTTTCTACCACAACATTATGTTGAGGATTTTATGGAACTGTAGTTCAATGCCTAATCCCATGTTGATGAAGATATTAATTTTCAAAATCATTATAAGTGTATTATTTTCCATTATCAGTACAAAGTGTGCCAATGTAATATTATGCTTCATTTTCAATCCATAAATGAAATTTTTTGAATGTTTCATATGCTTCAAATTTTTTCCTTAATAAATAGACCCAGCACATCCTAGTGTAATCATCAAAAAAAGTCATGAGATATTTATTACCATTTATAGAAGGAATGGGAATGGTTCCACATAGGTCAGAGTGTATCAACTCTAACACATGCTCTCAAATTTGACTCATGAAAAGGTTTCTTAGTATGTTTTCCAAGAATATAAGCATCGCATTGTTTTAGCTTCTCTAGAATGGTGGGACAAAAAAGAAACACCATTAATTTTCAACAATTAAAGACTATTATAGTTAACATGCCCATATCTATCCTTCCATAAAAGACTGGAAGAAAATGTACCTTCTTCGTTATGAGAGAGGCATGCAAAATTTTGAGCTCTTTAAGATGTTCATTTCAACTTCACCAACTTCCCATCTTAGCTTCTAATCATGATGACCTATTTTTCATAGGAACTCCTTGCCTCTGTTAGGATATTTTAATACTCCATCCTTGTCCTACTTGCATTATTTACCATTTTCTAACACTTAGTGATGTTATTTCCCCCCTAGTGGTGTGCATATGCCATCCAGGCCTCAATATCCACCTAATGTGCCATGCATGCATGATTTTAGGACCACTAGAGGAAGTTCCCTACATTTTAGGAGCCAAATCAATGTTCCATTTTAGTTCACCTAAGTTAGTTGACTCTTGTGGGGGGTTTATGCTCTGAATTCCACTGATTGTGGACTCTTGCACCCTTTTATGAGTGATTTGCATGAAAAACTCACTGATGTGCCCTCCTTGGTCAATTAAGTAACTGTTTCTTCAGTTAACTAATTTTAGGTTGAGTTTAACTGAGTTTGGGAGCTCTAGAGCACTAATAGAGGTGACAATTACTATGCTAGACAGACTGAGACTCGAATTATCCTAGGTGATTGAAATTCTCTTCATTGTAACATCATTTTTTATTATACTGATTATTGGATCATGTGACATTATTATGTTCCTATCTTATTTCTCTTGCATGATTAATTCTTAACTCATTTTTACATCAATTTTCACTATAATTCGTCTTTTCGGCTCATTCTTTCTCTCTAAGGTACACTTAGCTCCATGATCTACTGTGATTTAGAATTTCACATTGTATCAGAGCTTAGTGAGTGTAGGTTGAGCAACTGCTTTCAGTAGTGCACCATAAGCCTCTGGATTTCCACAGCAAATCTTGGTGCCATTTCATTGAATTCATTAGATAAATCCTTTGAGGTCTATCCAGGTGTGAATGATCCAGAAAAATGTGTCTATTGTCCTAAAGTAGTGCTCAGTAGTAGTCTATCTCCAAAATTGAGAGTTTTTTGCAGGTTATTGAAAATTTCTTAGTGCAGCAGTAGCAACACCACCACATTATATTTGCTCCAGCAATTCTAATGGATAATTTGAACTCTTCTCTCTCTCCTAGGATCATGACACCCTTCAATTACCTTTATTGGAGGGATGATATGAAGATGGTCTTTCACAACAAGTCACTGTACAGGGTAACAATGGGAAAGGAGGATGAACCTCAAGTAGCTGTTGAGAAGGCCAAGTATCTGAATAGATTGGATGAAGAATTCGGTTTCATGGGTATTCATATTTCCAAAGATATACTCTTCCACCTTGAAGGATTGAAGACTCCAACAGAGGTATGGTTGAAGTTGGAGACCCTCTTCGGAAAATAAGATGAGCTAAGGGGCCATATTCTAGAGAATGATTTGGTTGCTCTTCAACCGAGCAGTTTTGAGACCATCTAGCAATTCTTTTCAAAATTCAAATCTTTGGTCATGCAATGCAAGCAATTTGGCATTGAGAAGAAGGATGAGCAGTTGGTGTTATCCATTCTGAGCAAGCTAGGTCCTGAGTTCTTCATCTCTGTCTCTACCTTCCATTCAGGGTGAATGTCAATTTCTGGTTAGAAGATGGAATCCTTAGATGTTTTCACTGAATCTCTCATCCAATTACAAGACAAATTGATCCATATGGGTACCTTGAAGGCCTCCAAAAATCAAGCTCTTGTGGATGGAGAATAAAAAAGTGTGAATGGAAAGGGGAAGCACAAGGGCAAGGCGAAGAGGAAATATGAACCCAAGCAAAATGCCAAGTCAATTCCATCAGAAGGAGCCTCCAGCTCCATGAGATATTTCATGAAGAAGAAGATAGATCAGATGACCAAAATTCTTGAACAACACAACATTGCCCTCCCAGAAGGCACAAGAGAGAATGATTTTGGAAGTGAATCTGCTGGTCATGAGAGATTCCATGCACTGAAGGTTGGATTTTAACAATCAAAATCTTTCCTCATATATTCAGGAGCCTCCAACCACATGGTTTCCTCCAAAGAATCATTTCCTTCTCTAGATCTCAATGATGGTTTGATTATTCACATGGGATATAACTCTTAGATCTCTTCTGAAGGGAAGGGAACAATACATCTAGAGCATGGAAAGTTAAAAAATGTTCTATTTATGCCTTCTTTGTCAACAAATTTGGTGTATTTCTATCAGATGACTCACATGGGTTCACTGAGGAAAGTGGTGTTTGGTCCTGACACAGTTGAGATTGCAGAGATCTCTTCTAGGAAGATTATAGCGAAAGGGTTTGCAAACCATGCCTCCAAGGAATATGAATTCTCTCACTTTTTTTCCATACTCTCTGCCTACTCCAATGGAACTTGATGAAGATCAGAGTGATATATCTTCTAATGAAGATGAGGATCAAGATTTTGATGTTGAGAATAAATTTCAAAGAGATACAAATCCATATCCAACTCCTTCTCCCAATCCATGGTGTTATAGGTCAAACCTGCACCTCTCCATCCGTGATCACCTTGAACTGTTGATCACACAAAAGAAAAACTTGGATGGAGGAGCATGTTGACCCTAGATGACACTTTGACTTACTCCATTTACTGACAATACTGAAAAACCATAAAAATATCATTCTGATATATGAGCGCTACTCTACTTCAATAGACTAGCGCATATACGCTACTCTAGTGTATAATAGTAGCGCTTAAAGCCTTATAAGCGCTACTCCTTCTCAGCATAGTAGAGCTCAACATTTAAAAATCGATGAACGCTAGTTGACAAGCACTAAAGTTGCGCCCTAAATGCTACTTCACTGAAAAATAGTAGCATACATCTCACAAGATGATTAAAAAATAATTAATTTCACGAGGAGGATTAGTTGCTGGTAGTTTCCCAACTTCCCCAACTTCCTCCATAACCATATCTCGACCTGAACTACTTCTCTGATCCTATAAATACAGGGAAGACTAAAGAGAAAGGTTAGATGGATAGATGGAGAAACTTAGAGACATAGAGGTATAAAAGAGAAGCTTGCATTGGAGGAGTTGATGCTGAAGGTATCCAAGCCAGAGAAGAGCAAGAGCCCAGAATCAAGTTGCAGGAGCATGTCACAAAGTCAGGTATACTTGTACATCAATTTGCATTTGACAATAAAGGTTGAAGTGTCTTTCTTGTTCCAACTTAAATGTTCTCTAAAATAATATCTTAATTTGGATCTGTTTTGGTCAATATCGAATGTTTAACATTGCTTTTGTTTCTTTCAAACATTATATATTACCCAAGATACGCTGAGAAAGGTGTTTGTCTTGCAGGTTTACTGAACAGAAGGTGGATTTGAGGACTGAGCGCAAGATCAAATAAAAGCTAGGATCGAACGTCGATTAAAAGGTATGTTTTCAAGGTCTATAACTCATTTCTTTTCATAAATATCTCTACAATATAGCTAATACACTTACCTGTCACCCCATCCCAGTTGATAGCATTAGTTTCCTTGCTATAGGGTAGTTTTTCCCGCCAATAGACTGGCGACCATACTGGGGAAAGTTGTGTTTTTGCTCTAGGAAACTTTTTCTTGTTTGTCTTCCCAGAACTGTTTTGACTCCTTTTATGTGCTGAGAAACCCTGTAGGTATCCCCTGCCTGTTTTTCTCTGCTTCCGTCAGTCTTTTTGTATCTTTTCAAAGTCAATTTTTAAAATTTTAAGATATGAGCGCTACTTTTTTGTACATACAGTAGCGTCCATAAGCTACTGTGCTATACATACAGTAGTGCCCATCTCTGTAGGGGCGCCAGTTTCCCTACTGCACAGTAGGGTACATTTTCTGAAGCCTTCTGTTAGTGGTCTGCTTGAGTTTTTAGCCCTTTTGGTGGTCTGCTGACTTTGCTTTTAGATCTCTTTGACTGGTGTATGAGGTTTTTAACTTTTTTTTAAGTCATAGAACCTTTCTTTGAGTCTTTTTACCATCTTTGGATCGCTTGTTTACCTTTGGAACGTTTGGACTATTTATAACTTTTTCGAAGACTAGGTTGTGTTTTGTGGTGAGCACTTCCGCTTTTTAGGCCCTAACTGTATGTTGCTGGTTTACAAACCTGCATACTTTTGTATCTGCTATTTGTGGCAACATTTGTCTGCTCTTTACCTATCCTATCCTTTTTTTTAGGGTTTGGTCCGTTTTAGAGCCTCTAGGGTGTCTTCTGAACTTGTTGATTTCCAATCTTCTTGGACTTATTGTCTTTTCCTGGTTCAAGTGTTTTTTAAAGTGCTTTAGGCTGATTCATTTCTCAGTTCTTTGTGTTAGTAGGGTAGTTGGTAGCTTGCTTGTCTACTTTTTGCTTGGCATAGTGGTCTTGCTAGGGTTAGATGCTTTAGGTCAGTCCTCTTGAATCTATCTCCTTTGTTTTCTCCCACTTTGTTTCCGAGTTTAGAGGTTTTTTCTTTGCAAAAAACCTGTAGGTCAAGTCTTTTTTGAGCTAGTGCTTTGACAACTATAAGCTTAAGAACCATTTTTAGCCATACTTACACATTGCAAACAAGTCTTATTTTGCTTTCCATGTTTATAGTTCTTTTTCGTTTATGATAACAGAAAAAGCAAAAAATTTGGTAGTTTAAGTTTAATAAGGCTTTTTTTTTTGCTACAAGATAGCATAGGTTATTTTGTACGATTTCAAAAAAAGAAAACAAAAAGAGATTTAAGTAGATTTGCTCAGTTTTTCAGTTTGGAAAAGAAGTAAATGAAAAAATAAAAAGAGCTTTGTTGTAGAAAGTTTGAATTTATGCACTTTTGTTTTCCTGTTGCAACCACGCCACACAAAAGCACTACCTTTTGAGTAATAAAAGCCCTAATTTTTTTTTAATAAAATGAAATAGAAACAATTTTTTTTTTTAGGGATACACTACACCAACTAGTCTTGGTTAGGATCTTGAGTTTAAATCACCTTAAACTACTCAAGATCACACATTACGCAAAAATCGTAGTTCGACTATCACAGGTAAATCCATTTCACTCAAAGCTTGCCTGGGATTTATGTAGTAGGTCTTGTGAGATCAGATTGTTGGGAATAATTCTCCTACTTTCTGTTTCGAGCATATACCAGGATTGGATAGTGTATGGGGACTCTTTAGAGTTTCGGGATCAGTTACCCTGCCCACGCCTTCTGATTCGACCAGCGATTGTTCCCCCAAGAGTTTTCGGTGTTGTGGTATCCTTAGTATCTGACTTTAGGTTCATACACAGGTGACAGCAAAGGGTATATCTACTGTACCTAAGACAGACGTGGGAGGAAATCCCTTGCAGGTCTTTGGGAGGGAGGTTGGGTGATTCCAGCGCTTGATTCCAGGTATTGCGGACCCCGGGTAACTGTCTTTCTTCCTTCATTGATATGTTCTGGGCCCTCATCATCCTAGACTCTTCTCCGGAAGGCATCTTGTTTTCCTGGTTTGCATACTTAGGACTTTTTAGTTGGCGTGCTGTTTGCCCCCTAGTCGTAGTGGCCACTAGGTTCTAGTTTGTTATTTTATATATATAATCACGGAGAATCAAGAACTTCGTAGATCGAGAAGGCTTCAAAACCTTCCACCAGTTAGAACAGAACCTTTATCGCCAGCTAGACGGCAGCGGGTAAACCCCAGTGTTTCTTTAGAAACCATTCCTGAAACAGAATTTCCTGAGGAAATTTTTACAACGAAAAATCCTGAAAAAGGAATTCCTGAGGAATTACCACTTGAAGTTGAGTTTCCTGAAGAACAACAAACAGCAATAGAAAACCATGAAATAGAGGTTCCTGAGGAACCACAACGAGGTACCCCAGATCAGCAACACTTTAGTTCAGTTGAGATTGAAGATCTTACTTCTACGGAGTATAGCACTCCCTTCAATCCTCCTCTGACCAATCCTAGGAATCCGCTTCTATTACCTGTTGGTTTCCAGCAGCCCCATTACAGTACATATAATTTCTTGCCTGGACATCTGATGTCTACTTTAGGAGGTGAACATAGAGTTCCCCAAACTCCCACCATAGGTATGAACACTAACACGGTAAATCCTTCTTTTACTGCTACGCCGAGTCAGGCACAGACAACCTCTGTGTCTACTCCGTATTTCAGTTTTAATACTGGTACATTAGGTATGCCAAGTTCAACAACGATTGCATCTATCCCTACACCTACTGTTGGACCTAGCAGTACAACCAATTTAGCACCACCTCCTTCTTTTCAACCGTTATATCAGATACCCAGTACTTGGATTTCCACACCTGCTGTAGGGCCAAGTGCTTCTGCAACCGTTCCTGTCATGAGTACCATTACCACACCATCTACATCAGCTACCACTGGTTTCAATACCTTTGAAGGTCCCACATGAATCAATGTAATATGCCTATAGGTAATGTCCATTTTTCCTTATTTTCAGGGGGAGGGGGTAATATTTTTAACCAACAATATGGCGGGGCTAACACCCAGCCACAGTGGATGAACCCACAGAGCACTAATCCACTTTCATATGGGTGGGGAAATTTCAATAATTCTTTCATGCAACAACAGATGGCAGGGGGCAACCCCTACCAACAAGTAGCTGGGGGCAACCCCTATCAACAGATGGTAGGTGGAAACCCCTATCAACATATGGCCGGGGGCAACCACTATCAACAGATGGTTGGGGGCAACCCCTACCAGCAGACGACTGGGGGCAACCCCTACCAGCAATTCATGGGTCAAACTATGGGTGGTTCCCCTTTTTCGACCCCAGCTTATCAAGTATCGTCTTACCGGCCTCGTTTACCATTTCTGGCAACTTTAAATTTTCCAGATCTTTCCAAACTGACCAAGGATCCAGTGTATCATAATGCTACATGGCCATCAGTTCCTACCAAGTTACCTTCAGACATTCCAAATTTCGAAGGCAAAGCAGGTGAAGACCCTGGTGACCATGTCACTACTTTCCACTTATGGTGTTCCTCGAATTCATTAAATGAAGATTCCATTAAATTGAGACTATTCCAAAGGACTTTAACCGGTGCTGCAGCCAAATGGTACATTGAGCTACCTGCAGCTACATTCTCTAATTTTGGGGATCTCGCGACTGTCTTTTTGAATCACTTCTAGCTTCCTATTCGGTATGATGCCGGAACAGACCTTTTTTCTACATTTAGGCAAAATAAAGCCACTCATTATCTGACCACATTCAGGAGTGGCGAAGACAGAAGAGGCTCATTAAGGCCAACATACCTCCAGAATTCCTTCTTGAGTGGTATTTGAAATCACTCCTTCCTTATATTTCTAAGGAAGTAGCTACATCTGGAGTATCTAACGAGGAAGAAGCCATCCTACGGACCCAACAGTTAGATCTCGTTTATGCACAATCCGGGCTATTGTATGAGATTATACCTAATGCACCGCGATCGAATACCGATCTCAGTAGACCTAAACCTGGACTACATGCTGACGGCATAGTGGGTTTAGTTGACTCTGCAGCTTTCGAAGCATTGACCAAACAGGTTCATGCCTTATCTGTCAAACAATCGACTGCAGATGTTTCTTCCGTCACAACCGCTCCTTCTACTTCTGAGCCTGTCAACCAGGTTCAGAACAATCAAAAGGGCCCTCGGCAACTCAATAACAAAAAGAAGGGAAAGAAAGGAGAGGGGAACGAACAAAAGCCCCAAAAAGAGAATGCCGAAGAGGGTAACAAAGAGGAAAAGAAGGTTAAGTTCCCTTGTAAACTTTGCAAGCAGAACCACCTTACTCACCAATGCCCTCTGCTTGAAGAATCCCAGAAACTCTTAAGAGAAAAGAAGCCTACCGTACTGAGAGATCCATTCCCTAAGGGGAAGAGCTCAACTTCTGGCACCTCCAACACTGGGGGCACTACACATGCTACGGTTGATCAAACTTTTATTAACATGGTTAATTCGGATGCACTCTTACAAATAAGAGCCAGGAACTATACCCCGGACGCACAGAAAAGGATAAAGAGATTCCAGAATCCTCCACTCCACTCCACATACCTGTGGACCCAGTGCCCAAGATTCCAAAAGTTGTCTTGAAACGGGCATCGCATAATCCCAACACTCGGGCCGCTTCCAACTACAACGTGGTTGAAGATTTATCCCAGACCCCTTATGCCATGTCTACTTTAGAAGTCTTGCAAATTTGTCCTTTACAACGGAATGCACTTTTGGCAGCTATTGGAAATATGGAATCCTCTAACATGTCTGCGCGATTTGATATGACTGATGTCAAATACCGGTTGCCCTACCACATTTCTCTTCAGATTGAAGTCGTACATGGTCCAATGACCATCAGATGAGCTGTCGTAGATGAGGGCATGTCGACTTGCGTAATGTCAATTTCCTGTTGGAAATATTTAGGTTCCCCCGAGTTAACCCCTTCTAACACACTGCTTACTGCATCTGATGGCAGAAATTTCCATCCACATGAGGTTTTGCCATCATTTGATGTCACATTGGCCGGTAAGACAGTTGTTGTATAAGTAGAAGTTCTGGACACTCCGCTTGATTACAATATGTTATTGGGTAGGAGTTGGACATATGCCATGCGAGCCATTGCATCGGTATTTTTTCGAGTTGTTATGTTCCCATTTGAAGGTAAGATCGTTACAGTCGATCAACTTTCTTTCACTCAAAGAAACAACCAGACGTCTTCGGAGACCACAGTTCCTATGATTGATCAAACCACCCCGGTTGGTGAGAGTTTAGGAGCAGGACTTTACGAGTCATTAATTGGCACTTTTGACCTACCGGCTCCTACCTTATTCGTTGGTACTAAGGGATGTTCATCGTCTGAAACTTCCATGGTTAGTTTAACAACTGATTCTGGGTTTCTCCCAACTAATACAAACCCCTCTGTGCCCACCCCTGTTGCAGAAGTTACCCACTTGGATTCTTATCAAACTGCAACAGAACATATGTTGACTCCATTGGTGTCTGTTGAGTCAAATATAGATTGTGCTACTACTCAGTCACCAGACCCGATCCACTCTCTTGACAGTTCATATACTACTTTACCTTCCGAGGAGGAAATGTTAGAAGCCATGACCGACCTAGACCATCCTCGTGAACATATAGATCCCGGGTCCTTCTTGTTTCCTTTTCTTAACTTGATAGAGATAGGCGAATTTTGTCCAACACCCAGTGAAAATACTAATTTCACTTCCTCACAAGTTGGTTTTGTTGAAGAGAATAGATTGAATACCTTGCTGGTGAACATTTTCACTGGGGTCACTGGAAACATTTTTATTGAAATGGGTTGTTATCTCGATGAGATCATTCCGTATACCAATCTTTTCCGTGATTTCCATGACATCTTTGCCTGACCTCACGAGCAGGATCCAGGCATTGACCCTACCTGAAAAAGTATTACGCTTAGGCTGACATACTTTTTCTTGTAACATAACTGTATATTTTTGTAAAGCTAGTTTTGTTATGCTTGTTAGTTAATCTTATGTGTGTTTTTTGTTTCGTGTACCAGATGTCAACCGAACATTTCTTAGGATTTGCTGATGGCGCCAGTCGCCACACCTGTTAGTTGGCTACAGCAGCTTGGGTCATTTATTCACCCGCTGGCGAACTTGTCTCTTCCGGGGGGGTTTGTTTGGGTCCTACCACAAATAATGTGGCTGAATACAGTGCAGTTATAGAACTTCTCCGAGATGCTCTCAGTCATGGCATTTCACATTTGGAGGTAAGACTTGAATCACAATTAATTGTATTTCAGTTAACAGGTGTCTATCAAATTAGGGATCCTGGATTGCTACGTCAGTTTTTACGAGTTAGACTATTGGAAAGACAATTTGATTCTATTATATATGAACACAATCCAAGAATTTTAAACACATTAGCTGATTCATTAGCAAACTATGTGTTAGACTGGCATTTGCATCATACATTTTCATAAACAACATTTCACACATAAAACACATACACATGTAAATAACCGATACTGTAGCAAAAAATATATGAGTTTTGGGGTCACAAGTCTATCAAGTCATGTCATAAAAGTACAAAAAAACTGGGCATAGTAGCCTCAAAAATATATACATAGAATGTATCCCTCTCCTACAGAGAAGGAGGGACCTCATCATCATCTACTGCATTGTGATAGCATATGACTAGCCTAGCTATCTTCCGCAGCACCCTAAGCCATGCCGGGGGCACCCCAACAACATCTTCCTACATATCAATAGGTATCTAATCCATACGGCATGCAGGAACTTTGTGAGTCAATTGACTCATTTTTCTCTCTAGGGTCCCCAACATAGCATCTGCTGCAGCAATATCAGCTGGCCTCACAAATATGGTAGGATGTCCCTCAGGACGAACAAGCCCAAGATCTGCATATGACACTTGATTAGAACTTCAAAAT
Organism: Larix kaempferi; assembly: GCA_027924585.1. Classification (NCBI taxonomy): domain Eukaryota; kingdom Viridiplantae; phylum Streptophyta; class Pinopsida; order Pinales; family Pinaceae; genus Larix; species Larix kaempferi. Next base: position 3,465,746 of record BSBM01001185.1, read on the forward strand.
TCATTTATAAAAATCAAATACTTGAAAAAGTTTGAAATTTTTTTCAAAATTTAAACATACCAATATCTCCCTAGGCTCCACCTGGAGGAAGCACCAGTTCTGGATCATGACAGAAATCCAATCCAGCTTATGGAAACTACTCGAAAGCAGGCACTTGCCTCTCCCACCACCCCCAGAAATCATCAGTTTGATAACAGTAGTGACTTTCCCCACCACCCTGGCGGAGGAATATGTCACCCCAACGGCCTAGTCTGGGCTCACGGGGGTTAACCTAAGGTAGAGGCATCCCCAAACTGATAGCAGGCATCCTCTCAAAGAAGAAAGTACACAAAATGCTACCGTACCCAAAATTCTTCATTGTGCCAGATTTGCAACCTGTCAATTGAGATTTAATGCTCGCCAGTAAACTAGTACACCAATCATAGACATGACCGTGTAAGCATTGTACACCAATATGCATAGAGTGCCTGGAAGCTAAGTGTAGTGATGCACTACCTGCCACTCGATTGATCATGCTCACTATCACTTTCAAGGGGAGGCCTTCAATCGTTGAAATCAAGACTTGGCTTCCTGATTTCTCCGCTCCGGCAATACAATATGAATTCACGTACTCTTGCATAGATCTTACACCCACACGAGAAGACCCTTTCAGATTGATTACATCTCCTCTTCGTGAGAGACCAATAATGAAATATATGTCATCAACTGTAAGCTCCAAATTCTACCCACGGATGACAAAAGTATTGGTATCCACATCCCAGTACTGAATAAGTCTTCGAAACAGTTTGTTTAAGGCCCTCATGTTTACGGTTCGGTAAAACGTCAATAAACCACATCTTCGGAGAGCATGGAGGGTGGCCGGATCTTGCATGGCCAACCTATCCATTTCCTCATGTTCTCTCTCCCTCCATTGAAGAACTATCCTGCACAAAAAATGAAAATTTTTTGAGTCTCGGCGCTTGTGTATAGGTTTTCAAGAGTGAGCGCTACTATGTATACTACACAGTCACGTATGGGCGCTACTCTGCTTGAGCATAGTAGCACTCATCTCGTTTACACGCTACTGTGATTGTTACAAAGTAGCGCCCACGTAGCAAAGGTTGTGAGCATCACGTTGCAAGCAATTTTTTGCTCAAAAAATGAAAACTAAACCATGAAAATGCAAGTAGGGTGAATTCTAACTTACTTGGTGGAAGAAGAACGACGTTTGGATGCTTGGTTTGATCGCCACAGAGATTTGAAAATGAAAAAGGTTGCCCCAATATTTTCCCTACAAAACAATTTGGAAATTGATTTTTAAAATGAAATTATATATATGAATTGGAGTTTGATTTTTACCCACCATTGTTTAATTTTCTATAGTTTCAATTTTTTTTCAAAAAATACCTAATTAATCAATTGGAACACACATATCGTACAATACTAATCCAAGCTCAATTTTCATTTAATTTTTGTAGGATTCATCTCCTAAGTTTAAAAACTCTTGATGTTAGACCTTGTCAACTAGTTAATAGTTCAAATTCATATATCATTCAATATTTTTTGCCGTATCAACTAATATTTTGTTGAAGACCTAGTTTTGGCAGAGTATGAAGCTATGATCCTAGAAGTTGACCTTTAAGTCATTTTAAGCTCTTGTTTGGACTATTTAAACCTAAACAAGATTGTCGAGCAAGCTTGTCCTCTTCAAGCTCGTTAAAGTAATCGAAGGCTCATCCACTCAGGTATAGAATTACCCCTTTTCCGGGCCTAGGTGGATTAACTACGGAAAAGGTATACTCTAGGTATACTTCTGTATGCGCCATAAGAGTTCTTCTTCCATTGTTTTATACTTTTTCGGGGGAGGAGACTAACTGCACGAAAAAGGACCTTTTGGAGCCTTTCTTTAGGGTTTTTAGGCTCTCTAAACATGAAAATACCAAGCGAGCATTCACCTACTCGGGGTAGATGTGAAATCCACGAGAGGGTAAGTAGAGGACTATTTAAGTTTTTCAACTCTATAAACAAGAAAACACCGCCGAGCACAGACCAATCCAGGCTCAATATAAAATCCACGGATAGGTGAAAAGAGGATTGTTTAAGTTTTTCAGACTCTATAAACAGGAAAACACCGGCGAACATTAATCTGCTTGGGCTCGATACTAAAATCCACGAGCAGATATATGGAGTTATTGTTTAAGTTTTTCAGACTCCTTAAAATTGAAAACACCGGCGAGCAAGAACAGATCTCGGCTCGATATTAAAATCCAGAGATCAGTAATATAGAGTAATCTTCTATCTCTTCTTCGAACTCTATAAATAATGAAGAAGGTCCTGAGTCTTCCTCCCATGGGCTCATTAAACTTTTTACATGGTTGGCTCTATTTGAGTTTTCATTCTTTCTTGGACTCATCAAAACAACAAGAAAGGTATTATTTTATCTAAAAAGAATAAGGGAAGGGAAAGACGTAGCATATCTTCATTGTTAAAGGCAGTTCAGTCAATTCTATCCTTGAACACAGCACCTACTTGAGTCTATCTTGTCGGTTGGGTTTAGTTTTTGACCTTAGGGTGAACCTTTCCTCTGAGTTGTTTACTCCCCCAGTTGGTTATTCTTCCAAGCATATGGAGGGTCTGATAATGTCTCTTACATTTCAGGCTTATTATTTACCCCATTATGTCAGAAACTGCCTGAGTCACCTTGTGTCGTGCTCAATGTTCATGGATATACCCCATGTCGGCCATTCTGCAATTTACCTTGACCTCATGTGTTGGCCTTCCTAGTGTCAGTCTTGTTACATATTATTCCATATCATCTCTTACCAGTTGAGTGTCCCTCGATTTGGATGATGGAGGATGCCTTAAGGCCTCCCTTCCAACGAAATTCTTCCCATCGACATCAACTCATTTTACTCTGGGAATGAAGTTTAGAGTTTCGGTTAGTACCTTGGATATTGCAGTCACCAGTGGAAATTTTCCTCGCTGTTGAAAGATGAGAATACATCAATGTCTCTTCTTCGAAAGGATCCCCAAGTGTTCGACTCCAAGTCCATTTATTCACATTTGGTGGATCGTACTTGGTACCTTGGACCCCATCATCATTATCGGTGGAAGTCCTCGCGTTTGTTAACAGTATACATCAATGACTGGTAATCAAACGATACCCCCCATGTTCGACTGTCAACTCATCTATTCACATGGTTAGGGTTTGTACCTAGAGTTGTTTTGGATGAAGACCTTGGGATTTTGGATGACAGTACCTCATTTTGTTATCACCCAAGTTGCGCAAGACTGAGTCTCACTTATATTCGGCTCTCCATGAGACATAGATCCAGTTTGTTGTTATGGCTAGGATCTCTCAGTTTGACATGGATACACGCTTGTATTCCCAGTGGCCATGCTTTATATACATATCCTTGTTATGTATCAGAGATCATGTTGTATCACACTGCACATCTATATGATGTCAAAGATGTAATTGCTAGCTGACCTTGATCTTTGTTGCAGGTGTTCTTGTGATTTGTTTTCTGCGGTTCTTTTCTCCTCCTCTGGCTTTGGATTATAATGTATTTTGGCCATCGTTTCCCTCTGACCTCGCACATTAGGGGGAATCTGTTATAGGTCAAACCTACAACTCTCCTTCCATGATCACCTTGAACTGTTGATCACACAAAAGGACAACTTGGATGGAGGAGCATGTTGACCCTAGATGACACTTTGACTTACTCCATTTACTGACAATACTGAAAAACCATAAAAATATCATTCTGAGATATGAGCGCTACTCTACTTCAATAGACTAGCGCCTATACGCTACTCCAGTGTATAATAGTAGCGCTCAAAGCCTTATAAGCGCTACTCCTTCTCATCATAGTAGCGCTCAACATTTAAAAATCGATGAGCGCTAGTTGACAAGCACTAAAGTTGCGCCCTAAATGCTACTTCACTGAACAATAGTAGCGTACATCTCAAAATATGATTAAAAAATAATTAATTTCATGAGGATTTTTAGTTGCTGGTAGTTTCCCAACTTCCCCAACTTCCTCCATAACCATATATTGACCTGAACTACTTCTCTGATCCTATAAATATAGGGAAGACTAAAGAGAAAGGTTAGATGGATAGATGGAGAAACTTAGAGACATAGAGGTAGAAAAGAGAAGCTTGCATTGGAGGAGTTGATGCTGAAGATATCCAAGCCAGAGAAGAGCAAGAGCCCAGAATCAAGTTGCAGGAGCATGTCACAAAGTCAGGTATACTTGTACATCAATTTGCATTTGACAATAAAGGTTGAAGTGTCTTTCTTGTTCCAACTTAAATGTTCTCTAAAATAATATCTTAATTTGGATCTGTTTTGGTCAATATTGAATGTTTAACATTGCTTTTGTTTCTTTCAAACATTATATATTATCCAAGATACACTGAGAAAGGTGTTTGTCTTGCAGGTTTACTGAACAGAAGGTGGATTTGAGGACTGAGCGCAAGATCAAATAAAAGCTAGGATCGAACGTCGGTTAAAAGGTATGTTCTCAAGGTCTATAACTCATTTCTTTTCATAAATATCTCTGCAATACAGCTAATACACTTACCTGTCACCCCATCCCAGTTGATAGCATTAGTTTCCTTGCTATAGGGTAGTTTTTCCTGCCAACACATGGCCAAGGCCAATATGGGATCACAAATTCCTTGTAGTTGCTGAAAACATGTTTGGGGATCCATCTGTCCCTAGAACCACCAGATCTCAGTATCATTCAAACCTTGCACTAAGTCATGCATATCCACTTCTCTCATAGAGGTACTCCATGATGGTGGGGTTTTATCCACAATCCCCTGAAGAGACTTGCCATGGGGGATATACAACCAAGTACAAGTCTCAGTTTATTGACAAAGGGTACTCAAAGTTTCATGATTTGGAATACAATGAGCCATTCACTCCAACAGCAAGAAGAGTTCCTGAAAGACTTGTTTTGGAAAATACAACTTCGACACAATGGGCGGTACATCAAAGGAGAAGATCCAGATCTAGCACCTGCATTGCTACCCTACATAAGAGCAGATTGCCAATATTTTTGCAAAGGCTTTCAATCAGGAAATTGTTTTCCTTCTCTTCTTAGTATGAAGGTTCTTTGAGTTCCCTATTGTTGTTCCTTTTTGAGGGGGGGTATTTTTCCCATGAGTTTTCCCCATTTCCTTGGTTCATGGACAGTTCTTTTATTTTCATCATTTATTTGTTTGTATGGGTGACCTTTGGTGTTAGTAACCAGAGCCCAGGATGCACAAGTTTGGATTAATGTTGATCTTCCTTCCTAATGGTAGACCCGGGCTTGCGGTAACTTTTAGACCAACAGAACCCTTAGCTCACTGGCCCTTTCGGCAACAGGTCGCAGAAGCAACCTGAAGTCTCACCCGAAGTGATTCTAATGGGAGGCAGAAGACTCAAGTGTCCTCAGCCAAGTTCTGAGGCATCCAGGGTGCTTAAACCCACCTTAACCCCTTCCTTAGGAGCTGACTATCTCATTCTATTACTCCGGCTACGCCTCTGTCTTATCGCATTTTCTCAGGGAATGCGATAAGTCTTCCCCCTATGTGAGGCCGTCTAGCGATACTTAAGATATCGTAGGCGCGATATCTTCCCCTTCTAGCTCCTGCGGTACGCGATTCTCGACCGCTTCCTGGATTAATATGTGATCGCAGCTATTCTTATTCTAGCACTGCAGTTAGCAACAACATTTAATCTCCAAGCATAACCCTTGCTAATGAACTTGACTCTTGATATCTCGCAACAACATAACTAAGTAGAGTATCACTTTGAGCAATGTCTAAGTAGACCATTCATGCCTTATTATTCAGTCCATACTCGCACATTATCCTCTGTCTAACAATTATCTAGTTCGCTATGAGGTTAGCTATGATTATCACACTTGTTATACATCACTCAGAAGTTAAACTGATGACCATGTACATTACTTATAACGGAATGGAGCATTCATATATAATACAGACAAGTGAATGAAAGCAACAGCTACACAAATACAATAGTGCTACTTAGATAAGCCCGTTGTTACTCCCAGGGAGAGAACTACGCCCAGGGGAACTGCGGTTTCTTGTTTACAATTCTGAAGAATAAACACAGTTCCTTTCCACTCTTTACAACAAGGGTCTTCTGGGAAACTCCACCTCAGTGGGAGCCCTTCTCTATAGACCTCTTTTCTCTTTCTGCCTTTTACAATGCACTCTCTTTCTCTCACAACCCCTGCGGATTGCACTATCTCTCAACAGGTCGGCCCTTGTTCTCTAAGGGATGTTCAGACTCTGCGTCCACAAAGACTTGACTACCCTCTACCTGATGTCTCTATCACTATGTGGCCAACCCCTTATCATATAAAAAGACTCCTATATATAGATGGCCCGAAGGTCTCATCGCAGTTACAAAACTGTGGGCCTTATCCCAACAGTGACTCAACCCTAACCACTTACAGTCAGCTGGCTGTACTTCCATGGCCGCCTTCTGTCTCGTCGCCGCTTCCTGCAGTCCTTGGTCTTTAATGCATCGGCCCGTCGCTTCTTCTTGGTTCACGCAGCGCTGACTGTAGTCCTTCTTCTTAATGAGGGTAGCTGAACCCTCTCTTCATCTTCGGCGCCTTTATTACGGTGGTTGAGCTCTCCCTTCGGCCTCTTCTTTGTACCACCTGCTTGACTTTTCTGTACCTATCACCGTGATTCCCGCCGGAATTTGCGCTACGGCGATATCTTTGTCTTACCGCCAAAATTGGTACTTTCTCTCCAAAAATTAGCAGCTTCCCAAATGCTGCGGAAGTTCTCTCCAACAATTAAGGGGGGGTGTTAGGATATTTTCATACTCCATCCTTGTCCTACTTGCATTATTTACCATTTTCTAGCACTTTGTGATGTTATTTCTGTTGATGTATTTGTAACTTCGGAATATATTCTTCTATGTATTACATTTGTACTTTATTGTATATACCACAGAGATGTATCATTCCTTTGATTGGAAGTGTCATCATTTGTATTTGTAAGTGTCGTCATGTGCATCGACAAGTGTCATCATTTGTATTGATGGGTTATTAGACCACTAGTGTGCGGTCGGCCCTGGTTAGCACATGTGGTTGGGTTATTATGCTTGATTAGCAAGTTGGCCCCAATGGATAATTGGTAGGTCAAGTCAGTGTATAAATAGAGAGGTTGTGTCTCTCATTTAGATCATTCACTCACTTCTCAAGCTCGCATAGCTAAGAGAGAAAGTGGCACACTAGTGGAGGAGGAGGAGCATCGGCTAGAGACATCTTATTGGGTTTGATCATTGTGATCTTGTATTGTGGCTTATCTTATCTCTGAGGAAGTTGCGGGGTTTTTCACCTTCTTGGTTTTCCCCGGTGAAACTTTGTGTCTCTTGTGTGATTGTTTTTGTGTCTATGATTGATATGCTGTAGAGATATGTTGTACATGTTATTCTCTTAGAGATCCTAATGAAAATAGAATGAAGTTATCAAAAATTTAACATGGTCTCAGAGCTAACCTAAGAAGAAGTCATTGTGCAGCTGTGGAAGCTAGGGATTCTTAATATTTGGGTTTCTCTTTACAGATCATCAAAGGTAGAAGGCTAGATTAACTCTCCTTGGAAGGGCGCATCTTTTTTTCGAGACAAAATTCAATTCTGAGCTTTTTAAGTTTTGGCCCTAAAAACTAGGGTCTCCACAAAAATAGGAATTTATGAAATCTGAGGACATAGCTGGAAGCTCCTTGGAAAAATCGAAGCTTAGAGCTTTGTATAGAACTTTTTGGTTGGGTGAAGCTCCAGGAAACTCAAACCCTAATTCAAGGTCCTCCCTAGTGGATCTGAGAGATTGAAAAGCATTTCTGAAGGGAAAATATTTGCAGTTTTCAATTTCTGAGTATAGCAGGCTGATCAGCTTATTTTGAATTTTTAGGGTTTCTCTGACAAACCCTAATCCAACTCCAAATCCAGTTTTCAGCAAATCAAGTGGTAAGACCTAAATCTTTTCTATTTCCATTTGAAGTACTCTTTAAGATGTCTCACCAAACCAAGCTTGAGGATAAGCTTGAAGGGGCTGATAACTTCCGAGCATGGAAGTATAGGATTGGGTTAATCCTAGAAGAGAGTGAGTTGGACAACTACATAAAGGAAGAGGTTCCAATTCTAGAAGAAGAAGAAGCTAAGACCTTACACAAGAAGAACCTGGTCAAGGCTATGAGAATCGTTGTTGATTCTATAAAGGACCATCTCATACCCCATGTGTCTTCCCTAAAGACACCTAAGTAGATGTCTTACTCCTTGACCAAGTTGTTTGAAGGAAAGAACATAAATTGGAAGATGACTTTGAGGAACCAATTGAAAGGGGTAAAGCTTCAGAATGGAGAGACCATTCAATCCTATTTTTTCAAGGTCTCTCAAATCAAGGAACAACTTGAAGCTATGGATGAAGTAGTAGAGAATGTTGAAATTGTAATGACCACATTGAGTGGCCTACCTAGGTCATGGGACTCCTTCATCCAAGGAATCTGTGGAAGAAGAAAATTGGTCTCCTTCAATATACTATTGGAGGAGTGTTCACAAGAAGAGGCTAGGCTTGTGGCCTGAGAAGAAAATATGGGAAATGAAGATCAAGCTCTCACAGCTCACACCAAGAAAGGAAAGCTCAAGAGGGAGCCACCTCATCACAAGAAATTTTCTCACTACCATCCAAAAGAGAAGAAAGATCTGAGATGCTTCAAATGCAATGAGAAAGGACAATTTGCCTCAAAGTGTCCCAAGGACAAAAGGGGAAACAACAAAAACTTCAACAAGAAGAAGAAGAGCAACAAAAGAAGATATCATGCTCATGTTGCTGAGGATGATGAACCTCCCAAGAAGAAGGATAAAGCAGAAAGTGATGACTCATCAAGTGAAGATGAATATGTTCTAATCTCTGCCCTCATAGCTATTATCTCTCATGGATGTAATGATTGGCTTATTGATAGTGGGGCTTCTAAAAACATGACTGGATTTAAAGAATCAGTCATGGACCTATTTGAACATGAGTCACCTCACAAGGTGAAACTTGGGGATGACTATCAATATCCAATAAAAGGAAGTTGTGAAGCCTCCTACAAAATAGACTCTGAGAAGTCTATAAAAATGCAAGATGTTTTATATGTACTTGGACTTAAGAAGAATCTTCTCTCAATATCATCCTTAGATGCAAAAGGAATGAGAGTTGCATTTGTGGATGGAAAAGTAGTCATGTGGCCAAAGGGTAAGACCATAGATGATGCAGTAGTGATTGGAGAGAAAGAGGGAGGATTGTACAAATTGAAGGGACAAACTGAACATGCCATGGTGCATGAATCCATGGAGCCAAGTGAACTTTGGCATAGAAGGCTTGCTCATGTGCACTATAGAGCACTACCAATTGCAAGTAAAGCTGTAGAGGGTCTTCCTAAAATCAAGACAAAGCATGAAGGTGTTTTCAAAGGATGTGCAAAACGAAAGAACATTAAGAAGGAATTTCCAAGCAGTTAAAGAAAAGCAAAAGGAACCTGGGAAATTATCCACTCCGATGTGTGTGGTCCAATGTCATCGAGTTCTCTTAGTGGGTATGTATACTATGTCTCTTTCATTGATGATTTCTCTAGGAAGACTTGGGTTTACTTCTTGAAGAACAAAGATCAAGTGTTTGATAAGTTCAAGGAATTCAAAACCTTGATGGAAAATCAAACTGACAAGAAGATCAAGACATTCAAATCTGACAATGGCGGAGAATTCACTTCAGGTGATTTCAAGAAGCTATGCAGTGATTCATGGATTAAGAGGGAGTTGAATGCTCCTTACAATCCACAACAAAATGGTGTTGCAGAAAGTAAGAATAGAACTATCATGGAATCAGCACGGGCAATGCTTCATGACCAAGATCTTCCTATGCATCTATGGGAAGAAGTAGCTAGGACAGCTGTATATGTGCAGAACATAACACCTCACAATATATTGGACAACAAGACACCAGAAGAGGTCTTCTTTGGTAAGAAACCTGAAGTCAGCCATCTCAGAATATTTGGTTGTCCAGTATATACACATATTCCAAAGGAAAAGAGGACTAAGCTAAATCCTTCAGGAAAGAAGGGTATCTTCGTGGGTTACAGTGAAAGCTCGAAGGCTTATAGAATATACTTTTCAGGGTTCAAGAAGATTGACATCAGTAGGGATGTAACATTTGATGAAGACTCAGCATACATCAAATCAAGGAAGACACTTGTTGATGACCATGAAGAACCAAAGGAAACCAGATTTCAGAACACCACTATGAATGAATCAATTCCAGAAGTATATCATTAAATTGAAGATCCACAAGAACCTATAGATCCACTCCATGAGAAGAACTCTCACAAGAGGAAACTTGCATGGGCTAGAGAGCTCATTCAAGATGCAGAAAGGTTTGGTATTCCAGAAGAAGAACATAGAGAAAGGAAGAGGACTAGATCACATACCAGTTATGTTGACTTAATCTGTGATATTATGAACAAAGAACCTTCCAGTTATGAAAAAGCAGCAGAAAAGAAAGAATGGAAAAATTCCATGGTCGAAGAGTATGAATCGGTCATGAAGAATGATGTTTGGGATGTGGTCCCAAGACGTGAAGGGAAGTCAGTGATGAATTCCAAATGGATCGATAAGATCAAGCATGCTGCAGATGGTAGCATAGAGAAATACAAGGCAAGGTTTGTAGCTCATGGCTTCTCCCAGAAAGAGGGCATAGATTATGAAGAAACTTTTGCTCTTGTATCCAAATACACTTCCATCAGAACAATACTTGCTCTGGCTACAACGATGAAAAGGAAGATACACCAGATGGATGTCAAGACAACTTTCTTGAATGGTGTAGTCGAAGAGGAAGTGTATGTGGAGCAGCCACTCGGTTTTGAGACACCTGACAGGGAGTCATATGTGTGCAGATTGAAGAAAGCCTTGTATGCCTTGAAGCAAGCTCCTAGGACTTGGTATGGTAGGATGGACAGTTTTCTATCAAATTTGGGCTTTACCAAGAGTAAAACAGATTCCAACCTCTACTACAAGATCGAGGAAGGAAATCCTGTGATACTACTCCTATATGTGGATGACTGGTTTGTTACATGAGAGGATGGGTTGATTTCCCACACCAAGAGGAAGCTTGAAGTCGAGTTTGAGATGAAGGACTTGGGGATGATGCACTATTTTCTAGGTATGGAGGTGTGGCAGAGTGCAGATGGGATCTTCCTTGGACAAGGAAAGTATGCAGTAGAGATCCTGAAGAGGTTCGGCATGATGGACTGGGAGGCCATGGCCACACCTATGGCATCGAACCTAAAGCTTCTGTGTGATGCTTCATCTGAGCCGGTTGATGTCATGATGTATCGTCAAATGATTGGGTCCTTGATGTACCTGATGAATATGAGACTAGATATTTGCTTTGCAGTGAACACATTAAGCCAGTTCCTGACGGATCCGAGAGGTGTTCACCTGGTTGTTGTAAAGCATATTCTGAGGTACCTGAAGGGTACAATTGATTATGGGCTCAAGTATGATGCGAATCGAAAGTTTAACCTACAGGGTTATGTTGATTCAGATTGGGCAGGCAGTGCTGTAGATAGGAAGAGCACTTATGGGTGTTGTTTCAGTATGGGATCAGGTGTGATCTCATGTTTTAGTAGGAAGCAATCCCGTGTATCACTGAGTACATCCGAAGCAGAGTATTTTGCAGCTTGTTCGGCTAGTTGTGAGGCAGTATGGCTGAGGAATCTACTGTCTGAGTAATTTGATCTCCCGTTGGATTCTACTAGTATATTTTGTGACAACTAGAGTTGTGTGAAGCTATCTGAGAACCCAGTGTTCCATGATAGGTCGACACACATTGAGATCAAATATCACTATATCAGGGATATGGTGCAAGGAGGAGCAGTGAAGATCCTGTATGTTGCGACGATGAGCAAGTTGTAGATGTGTTGACGAAACCACTGGCCAGAGTGAAGTTTGAGTACTTCAGAGAGAGTCTTGGTGTTCTTCAAATTTATGACACTTCGAGGAAGAAGTGATGGACACATTTGCAGGAGCCATTCCAAGCATGGTGAGAGGAGGATCCTTCCCATGGCTATGGATGTAAGTGTTGTGTAATGAGCATTAGGATGATGCTCTAGTTACTGCTCTGTATGATCAGTTGGATCATGTATATGTATATGCATCGGTAGGATGCTCTGTATGATCGGTTGGATCATGTATATGTTAATGCATGGTTGGATTCTATGTATGATCAATTGGATCATGTATATGTATATGCATCGGTTGGATGCTCCGTTTGATCAGTTGGATCATGTAAATGTATATGCATGTATTGGATGCTTTGTATGTATCAGGTAGATACATTGCATGTATCAAGTGGATACATTGTATGATAAGGTGGATCATGTATTTGTGTATGTATCAGGTGGATACATTATATGATCAGGTGGATGATGTATGATGATATGTATTAGGTAGATACTTGGTATGCATCAGGTGGATGCATTGTATGATCACGATGATCATGGATGATGAGCTTCAGGATGTTGCTCCAAATGACATGCATCAAGATGATGCAGTGATGATGATCAGGTTGATCATGGATGATGAGTATCAGGATGATGCTCCAGATGACATGCATCATGACGATGCAGTGTTGATGATCAAGATGATCATGTATGATGAGTTCTGAAGACACAGATGCACATAGGCTTTTCATACATGGTGTATATGTGTTCTCCCATGGTCGTGATGTAATTGCTGAGCCATTCTTTACAAGGTGTAGATGCGTTCTCCCATGGTAAATATGTAAGGGATGGAGCCATTCTTTACAAGGTGTAGATGTGTTCTCCCATAGTAAAGATGTAAGGGCTGAAGCCATTCTTCACAAGGTGTATATGTCTTCTCCCACGGTGAAGATGCAAGGGCTAGGGCCATTCAAGCATGGTTGAAGTTTGTCTTCCCATGGCTGGGATATAAGTGTTGTGCCATTCGAGCATGGTTGTAGATGTGTTCTCCCATGGCTATGATATAAGTGTCATGCCATTCTCGCATGGTTGAAGTGTGTCTTCCCATGGTGTAGATATCAGTGCTGAGCCTTTCATGGATGGTTGAAGTGTGTCTTCCTATGTCGGTCATTGTAAGCGCTGTGTGATGTGCATCTGGGTTGTGCTTCGTGAATGATGTTATGATCAATATGATCATAAGTATCATGATGATACTCTGTGGTTGTGGATAGGTTGTGCAGTGGCATGTAAAAGGTCCTGGGAGATCCGATAGGTTGAGCTCTGTGCTCGTAATCAGTTCTGGGATGCTCTTTCAAGGTTTTATTGACTCACATAATCAGTCTTGAGGATTCCACAGTATGGCCAGTGATGATGAAGACCTACAGGTGGTGGGCCTACATCCAGAATGAAAAAGGGATGGCTCTGTAGAACTTCCTATGACGAGCATATTTTAGAGATAGCCCAATGATTGAGATGTCGAGTATAGCAACTGTGATGATGATGATGCTTCGTGATCTAGTGATGATGATCCAGCTCCAGAATTGAAGACTTGCACCAATATGTATTGATGACTTATGACGAAATAATACCTTCCTAGTTAAAAGGGAGTGTGGATGTATTTGTAACTTCGGAAGATATTCTTCTATGTATTACATTTGTACTTTATTGTATATCCCACAAAGATGTATTATTCCTCTGATTGAAAGTGTTGTCATTTGTATTTGTAAGTGTCGTCATGTGCATCGACAAGTGTCGTCATTTGTATTGATGGGTTATTAGACCACCAGTTTGGGGTCGGCCCTAGTTAGCACATGTGGTTGGGTTATTAGGATTGATTAGCAAGTTGTCCTCAGTGGATTATTGGCAGGTCAAGTCAGTGTATAAATAGAGAGGTTGTGTCTCTCATTTAGATCATTCACTCACTTCTCAAGCTCGCATAGCTAAGAGAGAAAGTGGCGCACTAGTGGAGGAGGAGGAGCATTGGCTAGAGACATTTTATTGGGTTTGATCATTGTGATCTTGTATTGTGGCTTATCTTATCTCTGAGGAAGTTGCGGGGTTTTTCACCTTCTTGGTTTTCCCTAGTGAAACTCCATGTCTCTTGTGTGATTTCTTTTGTGTCTATGATTGATATGCTGTAGAGATATGTTGTACATGTTATTCTCTTATAGATCCTAATGATAATAGAATGAAATTATCAAAAATTTAACAATTTCCCCCCTAGTGGTGTGAAGATGTCATCCAGGACTAAGTATCCACATAATGCACCCTGCATGCATGATTTTAGGACCACTAGAGGTAGTTCCCTACGTTTTAGGAGACAAATCCGTGTTCCAATTCAATTCACCTGAGTTAGCTGACTCTTGTGGGGGGTTTATGCTCAGAATGCCACTGATTTTCACCTCATGCGCCATTTTCTGAGTGATTTGCATGACAAACTCATTGATGCACCCTCATTGGTTAGTTAATTTACTGTGTCTTCAGTTAACTGAGTTTTGGTTGATTTTAACTGATTTTGGGAGCTCCGGAGCACTGATAGAGGTGACAATTACTATGATAGATATATTGACACTTGAATTCTCTTAGGTGATTTGAATTATCTCCATTGTAACATCATTGTTGACTGTATTGATTATTGTATCATGTGACATTATTTTGTTCCTATCTGAGTTCTCACGCATGATTAATTGTCTACTCATTTTTACTGTAATTCATCTTCTGCTCATTCTTTCTCTGTGAGGTATACTTATCTCCATGATCCCCTATGATTTAGAATTTCACAGTCTCTACCATCCCATCAAACATGTTGATGGAATGGACTTGTTGTTGAATGTGCACCATGGACAATGAGTTTCTGTACAAATATGGAAGATAAAGAACATTATGCAACAAAAAATTAGGGAATCTGGGTAATTTGAGTCTATTGGATCCAATTCCCTTGCGATTGAGGTTGGAATTATCTGTAAAATACACTATCCCATCTGCATTGTCATTCAGTTGTTCAAAAAACTATTCTCTAAAATTCATGTGGGAGGTTACATTTATGTTGAGCAGTTATGTATCTCTCCAAGAAGAAAATCAAGTATTGAAAAGAACTTCATTTAGTCCAACATTACAATGTTGTAGCATCCCCCTCACCCAATCTAACCATTAGGAGGGGACGATAGCTAAATATGGGATCTCAAATTCTGCCCCAAAAACATAATACAATTTTTAACAAATAAAATGTGTGCATAAAATTAAATAGACACACACAATGGAATTTAAGATCTATCCACACACATCTAGCATGCAAATACAAGCATAAACATTACAGGCATAAAATAAAAACATTTTAGATTCAAATGCATGAGAATACTTATCTTTATACAAGCAAATGGTTGTGTAAGACTTATTTTCCACCCAACCATAGGCACTTCATCTGGCATATACTCTTTCTACTAGGAGGCCACCCCCAAGCTGGGCTATGAGGCCACAAGAGCGAAGGAAACACATACATTATTCTCTCTCTAATCCCACAACCCATTCTTCTCTATGTGCTTATCCAAATGCTCACATGGAGCTCTACAAGGGTCTCACTCATCCCTCGCAATATTGGCTTCCACAATACCTTCCCCACACAACACCCTTCTAGCTCAGGCATCCCCTTCACCGATTCACGGTTCTCTTGGGCGATCCTTCTTGCTAGGTGCTTCTAGTGTGTGCATAGAAGAATTCCAACTTGGAATTAGCTACTATAGAACCACATGTAGCCTCAATTTGTGGCTTCTCAAGAACCTACGAGCAACATAATTCGATGGGTAAGGGTTCCTAGCTTTCCCAACCTCTCTTCTCACCTACATCCAACAGTTTTCACTTCCAAATCGGTAGCATGGTCTCCAAATTCGAATTTATGGGTTCCAAACAGCATGGTAATTTCGTGGACAACAATGGAGAGCTGTATATAGTGTATATATGCATGAAAGAATGAGAGAATGAGGGTTGAAACCAGATGATATGAGAAAATGGTGAAAATAAAACTGACATAACTTATGACAGTAGAATAAAGGACTCCTGGCAGTTGCATATTGAATTCTATCATGACAAAACTGTCACAAAAGTGAAATCATTCCCATGCTTGAATAACTACATGAGGTGACTTTTCCCACCAACCACACACATGCATTAATGATTGGAAAATAGTCAAAAAAGGAGATAATTGGCTTATTCTCATCACATGACAAAATTGTGGGTGAGTTCTTAGGTTGGAAGTTGGTAGAAGGATTTAGTTACCCATGGAACCCCTTTCCTCTTCCCCTCTGGTGGAATCATAGCCCCTTTGGTGCTCTTTACACAGCCATTGTTGGACCATTTTATTAATTATGCACATAATATTTACATAATATTCTAAATCAACATAGAATCCAGCCAAACAATCCAAATAAAATATATACATCATACATGCCTATCCATTCACTGGTTGGGTCTTGGCCTTGAGCTCCGCACTAGGAATTTACACTAGCATATTTACATCATTTACATAATTTTGGATAAATACATTCCAAGTCAAAACTAGGGGTATTACAAATGTGCAACAATAAAGTGACCATATTTGGGATCTCTACCAATATCTTGAGTTTTATCTTTGTCTTCTTTCTTCTGGTCGTGCTTATCTTTGATTTTCTCCCATGGAACCCAAAATGATTCACATCAATTCCATCCTTTCCACTATGAGTACAATGATGATCGGATATCTTACCTTGATTATGTCTACCAACCTTACCTCTAAAATTAATTCATTTGTGTCCTATTTTACTACCTTATCCTCTATACAAATCATTGCATTCTTTCTTCTCTTTCTAAGAAATACACACAATTTCTCTAGTAGGCTAAGTTTCCTTATTTCCAAAAACTTTCTCACATTCTACAATCTTCTCCACCAATGTGTCAAATGTAAAGAAGGACTTCATTTGACAACTACCTTGCAGGGACTCAAGGTAGCGTGAATATGAAGGGTAGAGGATCTTGATAAAGGTTGTGAGAGAAAGGTCTATCTTTACTCCAATGGAATCAATTTCCTGCATGATGGCTTTGATTTGTGACACTAAATCCATGGAATTGTTGTCCTTCAACTCAAGGTTGAATATATTCCCTAGGAATTATATGAGTTCCAATTCTAAGTGTGAATCATATAATTCCTTCAATTTATTCAAAGCACCATACGCATCTTTAATATGAAATATATGATGACTCACCTCTTCACTTACTATAACAACGATCAACGCATATTCCTTATTGTATTTTTTCTTCCATATGGAAAGCTCTTTGTCTATTGTAGGTGGGTTTGGTGCAGTAAATATAGGGCCATATGTTGTTTCAACGGTTTCTTATGTAAAATTAGTCACAGCAGATCTAATGAACAAGTAAATCAATCACAACAAATGAACATAGAAAATATGGTGCAAAACTGTGCAAAACATGCAGCAGTGCTATCTATCCCAGAAAGGGTGAATGAATTACAATACAAACTGTTGCAATGAACAGAGCAATTCGAATTTCCTAAGGAGGTCATTCGAATCACTGAATGGAGTAGCTTGACTCTATCTAGGAGTCCTCATCAATCATCGGTGGTGCTCATCAATCACACCAACCAGTCATCCAGGTGTCAAGCTGAGTCTAACTGATCATAATAAATGTAACTGAAGTGTGTAGCACTGATATAGGATCTAGAGGCTCAGTGGGGGCGCATGGGAGGCTAACTGGAGTCAGAACAAGTCACCTAATCGAACTGGAGGTCAATCGGAGGTGAAACAGTCAGTCAGGAGTGAAATCGGAGTGAAATCAATCAGAATCGGAGCTAACTGAATGTAACTGGAGTGAATCTGCAGTGGTAGGTGAACAAGTGCGCCCTTCTCTGTCAGTAGGTGAGAAGAGGACGCCTTTCATCTTAGGAGGGCTAAAACTCTGTGGAAAGTGGCTCCCGGGTGCTAGAAGAAGGTGGATAAGGTGCTGGAGGCATCAAACTGGTGACTGGACTGCATATCCTGAAATAGATCATGCAAGATCCTGAAGTAGATATGTATCCTGAAATAGATGATCCTGAAATAGATATGTATCCCGAAATAGATGATGGATATCCGAACATCTTATTCACAAATTCGCTCCCACATATTTTTGAAGATGAGCGTGTCCTTGATATTCCTTAGCCATTATGGATATTTGTCCTTTCTGACAAGCATTGCTCCAACAATGGATCCAAATAATGCATATTCAAAGGATTTAGAATTTGTAATAAATAAGTATTACAATATACTACAAAGAATTATAATAATGATAACCTCTAATCTATATTTACAATCTACGTCATATAAAGTGCAGGTCTAAGTCTCTACAACTAGTTTACAATATAGTGCTTCATCAGTAGTGGTAATTTCTACAAAAATTTGCAAAAGTATACAAACTACTCTATAGTTAATGCTACTCGATCTCTACTATACAAAGCAATGTAAGTTACAATAGATTCTCTTTGCACAATTAGGCCAAGTATCAATACTTTTAACAACAAAGGAAATACAATCACAATCATAATCACAGCGATACAATGACAATCACAGTGATACAATGACAATCACAGTGATACAATGAAAATCACATTGATAATTATAAGGCGTCAAAAAAATGATCTAAATCACCTAATAGCAAGCATGTTGGCAATTGCATCCAGCACTTCCCATGAGTTTCGTGACATGGGTTAACCCCCTCTCATGGATCTTAACTTTGGTGATTGTAGTGGAGATTAACGCCTGTAAGTTTTGGTCTAACGGAAATTGTGTTCCAACAAATGGTATCAGAGTGATAGGTCTTGAGTTTGAAACGCACCTAGGTAACATTGGGAGGGATATTGTTTCCATTTGCATCTAGCACTCCCCATGATTTTCGTGACATGAATTAACCCCCTCCCATGGATCTTAGCTTTGGAGATTGTAGCGGAGATAATTCCTATAGGTTTTGTTCTAATGACAATCATGTTCCAACAAACCATATGACTCAACACAATACAATACAATAGCATTATCATTGTAATTCTACCAATGCAATACCAATGAAAAAACACTCTTCAACACCCACCAACTCAGAGATAAGTGAACTCAAGTCACGGATAACTCTTCCATATTATTTCTTTGCATCATCTCCATGTTTTTTTGTGGAAAAACATAGGTTGGTTATTAAGATATAGGTGTTAACCATGAGCCATGTCGACATACGAAAAATGAATTTAGGTATGAGCCTATAATGTTATACAAAGCATAATGCATCTAGTAACCACACAACATAGATTATATTGCGGCAAGAAGACATAAATAGAATTATAAGCACACACAAGACAAAATATAAGATACAATATGATTATTCATATGTACAATTAGAATATGGATCCTGGACTATCTCAGGGCGCAGCTTGCTCTGGTCACTCAATATTTAGTCCAATACTGAGTCGCATATGAGGTCATAGGTCTTAGGTCTCTTCCAATCATAAGTATTGGGTCTCTTCTCAATTCAACAATGGAGAGGTGTCTCGGATTATTGAATATGGTAGTTTTTAGTGTACACACAGGGGATCAAATTCATGAGATCATAATTGAAGTTGCGAACTAGTACATGTAGAGAGTAAAGCATGTTGAGATTGCACATAGGGATAAATCCAATGGAGGGATGAGTCAACAACTTTGTGAAGGTTTGTGCTTCATGTAGAGATAGAGTCGTGAAAAATATTTATTCATGCGGAGGATGAGATACTCTGTGAGGTTGTAGGAGGAATACAGATAGTGTGAGGTTGTGTGAGGAGGACTAGAGATGGTTTGAATGGCAGAAGGATGACAGAGAGGCAAGTCTTTAGGAGGGAAAAAATTTCTAGGGTTTTCAGAGCAGTCAAAGAATTAACATAGCCCACATCTAGAACTATGCAAGCCTATAATGGAAGAGAATTGAAATGGAAAGAGGGATGAGGGCATATATCAATACTAAAAAGACAAGACTGAGGATAGAGGAGTTCATGAGGATGATGGATGATATCTGTAAAAATTGAGAAATTATTTTTTGGTTGTATTCATTGATGACATCATCATATTCAACAAAATCTAGGAAGAGGATTTGATTCACATTCATCAAGTACTAAGCACCCTATGACAAAACGTGATATTTGCCAACTTGGAAATTTCTCATTTATCTTGTATAATTCAATATCTATGGTACATTGTGGATGAGTGTGGTATGCATGTGTATCTTTTCAAGATCAAACCCATTCACAATTGGTTGACCCAAAAACACTAATGAAGATTTTCTTCTTCTTTTTCCTTACCAACTTTTATTGCTTGTGCATGGTGGGATTCTCTCATTTTCTTATCCCTTGATCCAAGTGACCAATGGTGGAGCTAAGGAAAAATAATTCTAATCAAAGAAAAACATTTGAAATCATTTGAGGACATAAGGCATCACCATTGGTCAATGCAAGTCCATATTCTTCTATACCTATAAGAATTGTTCAAACTTGAGATAGAAACCTCATTTTATGTCAATAATGTAGTTCTCTTGCCATATTTCTGTGGTTGTTTGTTTCAGGTGATCTCAGAGCATCCATGGTTTCAAAGTTATGAAGTCGACGTTTCGAATCCATATCAGGTTCATCATCAGGACGCAAAGTCAATCTTATGGAGAGCATGAGAAATAAGGTATTAATAGTGTGAGGAGTCGAGTTAGAGAGAAAAGTTAATAATATCAAGTTGGCTATGGGAAATTAGGGTTTATTATTAGGTTAATTAATAATATATAGTTCTCACTTAGCATGAGAATTTGGTGGCTTATTGTAGTCAGGAATTATCTAGTATGGTTCACAACTACCCCGCCTATGATAAGGATAATTAATCCATTATCCATTGCTATCAATAGTGGAATAAGTATATTATTAGTAAGGAATTCACTATCCACATTGACCACATGCCTTTGAAATCAATCAACCTTAGAGAAATTTGTAGAATGAAAAACATTAGAAGTAGTGCATGTTCCTTTAATAGTTCCACTTTAAAATCAAGTAACAAATTGAGTTTTCAACTACCTCAATAACCTTTAACTGTGGTAGTGAAAAAAATTATCAATTCACGTGGACACAAGAGTTTAAAGTGGCCCCAGTTGTATGGAAATGATCTTTGACTTCATAACTACATATCAGAAACTAGTCAGAACTAAACAAGTGTCAAGTTTCACCTTTAGGATGGATCTTGGTGCCATCTAGCCCATATTTGTGTTCTTTCATATGAGCATGAGAATTTGATTTGGGAGATACACTATAATTAGATGGTATGGAATTTCAACATGGAAATGTAGTGGTAGTGCTACAAAATTACCTATATTGGCCAAAGCTCCAACGAGATGCTACCAAATATATCATATCATGCACTTCTTGTGCCATCACTAAATTTTGTAGCCAAGAATTATAGATGCACACCTATTCCCACTCTAGATAATCCTTGGGAGTTAATATCCATGGAATTTATGTCAATTTTTCATTTAACTAATCATGTCCAACCTTGTTATTTTGTGTTTTTGGCTATCTAAGATGGAATTTTTGGCATCTTGCAAGAAGAGTGTCACAACAAAATCCATTGAATATATTCTTCAAGCATGTTTGAGTTCATTTTGGATTGCCAAAGGCTATTGTCTCTAGTAGGGACCAAAGAGTCATAATTTTTGTATGGTATATCCTTTGGTCCATGATGCACACCAGTCTTACCAAAGTGATTTCCTTCCATCCTAGGCTAGTGGATAGAAAGAAGTGTTGAAAATTATGATTATGCATATCCTTAGAATATACAACTGCAAGAATCCAGATACACGAATGAAAGAACAACTACATTAGAACTCATCAAATAGTTTTCAATCACAACCCTTTTTAAAAGTGTGTGTGGCTCTAGTCATTGGCACTAACTAGTATAGTGGTGTCCACTACATCAGCATAGGAATATTCATCCCATCCTTAGAACAAGGAAAACATGTATCCCATGCTTAACATAAGGAAGATAAAGAAGTCAATTTTGTTGAATAGATCCAACACATTCAACAACAAATTCATGATATTAGGGAAAAATCCAACACCAAGTACAAGCAACAACAAAATCGAGATTGAGTTCCACACATTCCATTTGAAAAAAGAGTGACTTGTAGGGCTCTAGAGGAGGCTTGGGACACTTTGATAGAATCCTTACACCATCACCAAGTCTAAGAATAATTTTGAAATCCATGCTTATCCTTTCCTTTGATTATACCTTGTTGTTGACACAAACCCAGTCGAGAGGGGTTCCTCACACTATCGACATCCAACCCACCGTGATCTCCCTGAGCATCAGCCTAGACAGGTTTTACCCTGCGGAGCAAATGAAGTCTCACCCGAGATGTTCGAGGGAGAGATGATGGAACCATGTTTCCACCAAAAGAAGGAGGACCATGTGTGGCTACTTATCGACTGAGCGTTGTTGATGTATATGTAACTTCGAAATGTATTTCATCCATGTATTTCATTTATATATTATTGTACTCCTATAGAGATGTGTCATTCCTCTATACGGAAGTGTCGTCATGTGTATTAACAAGTGTCACAAGTGTGTTAACTTGCCAATGGGTTATTAGAGCACCATGTGTGGGGTCGACCCTGATTTATGTAATATATGGTTGATGTACCTAGCTAGACAAGTCGGCCCCATAAGGTCACTGGGAAAACAGATCAAGTATAAATAGAGATCGGGAGATCTCTTTTTGGATCACTCAGAAAATCATCCTTACTTCACTCGGAAAGTGGTGCACATGTGAGGAGGAGGATCATCTGCTACTAGGAGACTATCTCTGTGTATTTTGGTTGTACTTTGGTTGAGCCATTGCTCTCTCTATCTCTAAGGAAGTTGTGGGGTTTTTCACCTTAGGGTTTTCCCCACAGAAACTCTGTGTCTCTTGTCTCTCATGCTTTTGCTTCTTGTGATGATTGACATGCTTGTTATGATTGATATGCATTGATATACTATACATGTTATTCTCTTAGTAAAGATCCTAGAGTATTGTGAATTAATGCTCAAAATTTAACAAGCGTAGCATTAACTAGCAGATCATTCATTTCAAATTTGCATTTAAACAGAACCATATCATCATTCCACAGATCTCATTATCAATAAAACAGTCAATGTGCAAATAGATCTAACAATATAACATCATTTAGAGCACAGAAACATCACATCATTCACATATTCATATCATATCACATTCATAGCAGGAAAATAGAAAGAGACACGGTGATTTTTCTCAAAACTCCATCATGTCATATTAACCTTCGTATTAAACCACAAATACAACAATATAGTTCTTCTATCGCATACCTTGATTCAAACGGACTCAGATCAATATCTAAAACATACCGCAATAACAATTCTCTAGACAAAAGATGATCTAGTACTTGCAATGCTACTTCTATTTATAGGCTTGTGCCTTTACATTCGTGGTCCACTTAGGCAACCGCCTAACTATTTTTTAACAAACTCTACAAAAAAGGTTGACCCGAACCCACACAATGCGGTTCAACATGACCCAAAAATACATAAAATACTATTATTTTCGACTTGTGTGTAGTTTTCCTCCTTGCGCGGTGTTTTTGACCTTATGTAGCATCCACGATGTTGCATAGTTGACTCATCCAAACTGCCTGCCAACAAGCCCCAAACACAATCTTGTGGCTCTCCCTCGAGCCACGTCAGCTGGACATGTTGTCAATACTCATCTGTTGTGGTACTATTCTTCTGAAACTATTCTTGCTATATAGAGCTCGTTGTTGTGTACTTCTGAAACTGATACAACGATCTCAAGCTCGCTGTCATGTACTTCTCAAACTGATACGACAATCTCAGGCTCGCTGTCATGTATTTCTCAAACTCATCATCTAGTCTCTGGGAACCTTGATCATCAATCTTTCTGGCATCTACTGCTGCAATTCACAGGTGTTCTAGACTGAGGAAAAGTTCATTAATAGCGTCGGGGTGTGAGACAGGCCAAGTGCTCTGGCACATCTGTTTCATGCCCAGGATCATTGATTACAAGGCCAGGGGGCCTCCTCCCCTACCGTTCTGGTGGTTGCGGGGACCACAAATCTTCGAACTATCACCACGTACTTAGACATCTTGGGTGAGACCCCATCTTCGTTTCTCCCAAGTTTCTACACTGCTTCCTTCTCTAGGTGCTCATGCACACTCATCGTTTGGGCCCTCAATGCACCTGGTCTACTCCCGCACAAAATGAAATGGATCATTTCCATAGCCTCAATGGAATTCCTAACTTATCTAGGTTCCTGACCCACGCGCATCATGGGTGTCCCTCGTATGATAGATACCTCCTTGCTCATCTAGCCTCCTATGCCTGTAGTTATGCGTTTTCATCGTGTCCTGGACGCCTGCCTCTGAAATTATTTTCAAATCCATTTGCATAAGTTTTTGATCCTATCATCATACCATTTCCCCGTCTCCTGGTGAGGCGGATCTGTAGCATGCATGCTCGGACTTGACCTCTTTCACGTGAAGCATCAACCATGCTCCCCCCTGTTGTCATGCATTCCAATCGTGTGAGACATCGACCATGTTTACACCTTTTTTCATGTATGCAAATCGTGTGAGACGTCGACCATGTGTTCACCGTTTCTCAGGTGTTCCAATCATGCCTGAATCTGTCGGTGATGCTGTCCATATAACGGTCGGATCCTCCATAAATACACATCCCTTCAACAAGCATCGGCCTCTAACTACATTTAATGATCTGTATTTATTGATGATTTGACTGTGTCACGATCCTACAGTTGTCGTGGCATCGCACAATCATCATTCCTACTTGCGCATTATGTTCGTGATGGTGCGCCATCCTACGACCTAGCATCCTACATTTTGTTTTTTAAACTCTATGCAGCACCTTATGCGTCACGCGGCACTAAGCCCGTCCTATAGGGATTCATCCTGCTACCATTCACCAACTTCGGTAGCATCGTTCCATCTAACTGCTACAGTTGTACTGCGCCGCCTAAAGTAATGAAGCTAACACAATATGGAGTGAGCCAATGCATCTATAACTTCCCTAAATGCTTCATGAACTTGATGTCATACAATAGCACCAATTCACCTTGCTGAAACTATTTTTTTTATATAGTGATCATGCCAAGCTTTTTTCTGATCCTTCTCCTCGCGTTGGTGAAAACCTGCGATAAAGTGTTCTTCCTCAAACTATACTAGTTGCTCCAGTCGTTCTATCAATGCTGCTTCATCATCCAAACTGCCTGCCAACACTTGTATTTCATATAGAGTTTCTTCAATCACACTTTTCAATGATTTTCTACTTTTGTTGGACACTTCAAAGGTGGTATACCATTATGCCACTAAATATTTTAAGCATATCTACATTAATCAAGTTACAATGAACTAGATAATAGACACTAAGTTGAAGAATGCCATCTAGTGAAATATACAAATGTATTGTGTTATCAAAGGAGGGAAATTTATTCAATATGGTAAGCGGTTCACTAGGAACCAAATCCAACAAAATTCCCCCCATATAGTACAATAACTTGATGCAAGGGGGACATGTTTCCACTCAATGAATAAGGACTTATCTAGGTTCCCATATAGGGCCATCTCATAAATGGTCATGATATTGACCATTTTTTGGTTTTAAACTTGCAAGGTATTGCCTTGCTTTTTTTTAGGGTTTTACTCCCAACAACGAAGGACTCAACACTTTTAATTTCCTTTATAATGATCTAAAGAAGATCCAAAATTCATTACAAAGTGAAAATTTGTGATCTCGAAAAAGGCTCCCCTTTTTTTGGTCAACTGACATTATGACATTACACATTCCTAACTTCGTATTTGGGTTATGTTTCTTTCATATTATGGTTATTGAAACTTAGGTAGGGTTTTGGAATTATTGAAAAATGAAGCTTCAACCTCTTGTTATGGTATTTTTTTGAATGAGGGTATCCATCACATCTCTTATGAGAGATACGCTTCAAGAATTCTAAAAATTATGTATTGTTATGCACATTATATATTTTTCACCACTAATCCATTGATAGAGTTTGCTTTTCATTTTAATATTGTCTTTTCAATAATATCTTGTGTTCTCTTTATGTAATATGATGTGTTATTTCAATTCATTCTCAATCCAGTTTTGATTAATGGTCAAGTAATTTAGTATTTTTCTTTTAATTTAAAATACATAAGGAAATGAAAGTGCAAGTAGGTTTTGCTAAATGGTAGTTCATTTGAAATGGTAAAGGAATCTACATCAACATTTTCAAATACGTTACTGTTCCATTTCCATAGGGATGTCAGAAAGATATTGAGATGGTCATGAATCCAAATCCAAATTCTCTCCCACAAGTATCACTACAAGGAGCCTTTGGAAGGGGTGTTAAACTTACAACATCATGAGTCATTCTCCAAGTCAATCTTATGTGTCAAGATTGAGCCTCGTGTGTCGAGGTATTTCCTTATAGGATCCTAAGTTGGACTCGTGAAACTTGGAGAATAATCTTGAGTTTGGATCAAGAATGAATAAGCCTCATGTGTTTAGGTAAGTGATTTGTATGTCAAAGTGATAGTGTTCTACAGTCTTGTTTGTCAAGACTAAGGTCTTATGTGTCAAGATGGATCCTCATGAGTTGAGGTAATGCTTTGCATGTCGAAGCATGAATTGTTTGTGATGTACTACTAACCATGGTTGAGTTATTAAGTGTTAAGTTTTTTATCTTTAATTCAAATATGTAATAATACTTGAATTCAAATAGCAATCATACACATAAGAAATCACATTCGACACATGAATTTACCCTGGGGAAACCCTCTATGACTTGAGGGAGAAAACCACAACAAAAACTTCCTTAGCACATTGATAGATAGAAGATAATGTATTTTACATCAAGCACCCGAGCTGCAAATGTAGAGCAAGAGAAAGATAGATATAGAAGAGAGAATCGGAAGAATAATTCTCGAACAAACCAACTTGATAATAATAGTCACATGCTCAAAAATACTTGATAGAAATCCACTCCAACCTTGGAGACATCAATATTGCATGGAGAAGTGCACCCCACTTCTCATGCAATGCATTAACTCACTGAACTGACTTTAGGATGAAATCACCCCATAACATAAAGCTTTCCCACTTAGTTAGGCGGATAACCTAAGTGTCGTCAAGCAAGTGTCGCAACTCAAGTGTTGTCTTCTAGTTTAACACAATTGTCATATTTTAGTTTAGCATAAGTGTCGTCATTTAGTTTAACATAAGTGTCATCATGCAGTAACACTTAGTTAACTAGATATTCTTTGTTATCACTTAGTTATCTCTCTTAACTGTAATATTTCTTGTTAACATCACTGTCGTGATCAATTCGAATTCTCCTTTGATTGACTGGAGTCTTCTTTGTTAATATCACTAAAGTTTAACAATTCGAATTCTCTCTTAATTAATTCTTTATGTGCAATTCAAATTCTCCCATATATGTATATATTGTCTTATCTGCATGGTGCAAATGTTCAACTTAATTATCATATCAAATATACTAAGGATATTTTCCCAATAATGCGATAATATTGTCCTACTAACGTTACAAGTGGTTATATGCTAAAGTAATTCACTCTATAGGTTTCCAATCTTTATAGGAGGCTTAATATATCAACCATGGTTCGTAGTGCATCACACACCATACATGCTTCAACATACAGAGCATCACTTAGACACATTATCCACGACCTAAACACATGGGGATATGTCTTGACACACAATACTTTATCCTTTACTAGCAATATTGTACATCATCATCACTTTGACATACACATCACTTTCCTCAGCACATGAAGCTTAACCATTCTTGAGTCCAACTTAATATTCTTATCCAATTTTCTTGAGTCCAACTTAGGCTCCTATAAGTCACTATCTCGACACATGAGGCTCAATGTTGACACACAAGATTGACCTGGAGAAAGACTCATGGTGTTGTAACTTTAAGACTCCCTCTCAACGAGGGAGACATTATCTGCCATGCAAAGCATGTCTCATAAGTACCTATACTTTGTCATGGACAGAGGCTTAGTCAACATTGTTAGAATATTTTTAAAAACCCATATAGAATTAGGATATAAAGTATTATTCATTTTTTTATACTTTACTAGATGTTTGACTAGGTAGTTTGCCACATATTTCCTTTTTAGGCTCACACTTGTCATCATTATCCACAAGAGTACCCCCAGATAGATTCTAGTATATTTTGTCTACTTTTTATGATATTCTAGAATGGTAAGAGCGCTTTCTTGCTTTTACACAGATTTGTCCTGCTTTTTTTGCTTTCTAGTGGATAAGGATAAAGCTAGGTAACTTTATGGACTTCGAAAGCTGTCTAGTTTTTGGCCAACACATCATATTTTTCTCTCCAAAAGCAATCATCTTACTACTTTTTCATCACTCATTAGCTTCCATATCTGATTTATCTAATTTGTGACTTCCTTGACTGAGTTGGAAAGTGATTTTGCCACTATTTAGGGTTTTTTGCTTTTAGTAAGCCTACCTTTTGTGATATTTTCGAATTTCCTTTAGTGCATTTGATTTTATATTGTGAGGTGTATTATTTATTGTACTCTTGTTGTTCAATAATATTAAGATGGATTTTTACTCAATTGAGTTTTCTTCTTCATGTGATTCTGCTCAAATTTTCACATGGTATCAGTGCATGATTGATCTTACATATTTTTCCTCCAAAGTTTTTTAGGTAGGTATTTTGTGCAAGTACAACAACTTCATGGATTTGAAATCAGTTCCTTCTCTTACTCCATTCAATTATGTTGAGTGGAAACCAAATATGGTTGCATATCTCAAGAGACAACGTCTCTATGATGTGTCTATTGGTGTTGTGAGAGAACATAAGTCCTTTGAAGAGAAGAATGAATGGATAAATGACTCTGACTCTGACAAAGAATTCAGAGCTATGTGCTTTCCCATGTCTCCAGATATGCATTATCTCATAGATTTTGATGAGTATCCATTTGAGCTCTCGAGCAATATAAATAGATATTTTGGATTGCAAAAAGAAGAATCTAATGCCTTGAGCCAATATAGAACCTCATCATGTTCTCTCTCTCCTAATGTCTCGACCTCAAATCTCTCTGAATAAGTTGTTCAAAGAAAAGAAGAAGAAATTGCATAAATTTATTCAATACATACAGTTGTTGAAGATGAAGACTTTCATCTCTCTCTCATGTTCTCCTATGAGTCTTCTATTTTTAATTATGAGAAATATAAGCCAGTTCATGCTCCAGAAGTTGAAGAGGAATTTGATTCCTCTCTTTCACATGAGTCTACTAGTGTGCAAAATAGTGATCTACTGAAGTTTTTGGAAGATAGATTAGAATTTGGAAGTGATGCATTCGCCCTCCCTGATTACATGCTTCATATGTACTTATATTTGATCATTAGCATGTGTTCTCAGATTTTCACTAAAGATGCAGGACACTACCATTCGCTTGGGTTCAATTATCAGGCATATTTTGGTGATTTTGGTTATGATCTCACCCCTATTGGTTCAAAGGAGATATCAAGCACCATCTATCAATTCTTGGAGCTGATTTAACTTCCACTTATTAGAAGTTCAAGTTTCAAGATAAATTAGATCTGATTGGAGCCAATCCTGCCTCATGTGGTTCGAAATTCAAGTTCCAGAATGATCTAAATATTCATGGATTTGTTTTGATCAAGTTTGGTTCAAAGAGAAGGTTCAAAGAGAAATTTCAAATAGATTCTAGATTCACTTGCATCCATTGATGGAGAATTCAAGCACATTTTTTTGGAGCATAATCCACTTCTTCCCAAGAGGAATATACCTCCAGAAACCTGATCAAGTTTACACCTACTTGAGTTTGGAGCAACAATTTTTGGTGTGTTTCATGTCTATTCTTGAGGGAGGGTTTTGTTCCCATGAGGTTTTCCTTGTTTCCTTTGTTTACATGGGGATAATAATTGTAATGGGGAGACCATAAGCCTTCTCTCTTGGGCCCTAATCATATTTTAATCACTCTAATTTAGGCTTAAGGGGGGGTGTTAGAATATTACAAAACCCATCTAGACTTAGGATATAAAGTATTATTCATCTTTTATACTTTCCTAAGTGTTTGACTAGGTAGTTGGCCACATATTGCATTTTTAGGCTTACACTTGTAATCATTATCCACAAGAGTGCCCCCAGATAGATTCTGGTAGATTCTATCTACCTTTTATGATAGTCTAGAATGGTAAGAGTGCTTTCTTGCTTTTACACATATTTGTTATGCTTTTTTTTTTTTTCAGTGGATAAGGATAAAGTTGGGTTCCTTTATGGACGTGGCAAGCTGTCTAGTTTTTGGCCAACAAATCCTCCATATTCTTCTCTCCAAAATCCATCATATTACTACTTTTTCATCACTCAGTAGCTTCCATTTCGGATTTATCTAAATTCATGAGGTCCTTGATTGACTTGGAAAATGATGTTGCTATTGGGAGTTTTTTGCTTTTAGTAAGCCTACCTTTTGGGAGCTTTTCAAATTTCCTTTAGTGCCTCCTATTTTATCTCATGAGGTGTATTATTTATTGTACTCTTATTGTTCAATAATATTAAGATGGATTATTATTCAATTGAGTTTTCTTTCTCATGTGATTCTGCTCAAATTTTCTCTCTTAGATGTATTCTTGTAAATTCATTGTGAGTATTATTCTGTGAACTAGATCTAGGCTATGCTCAAATTTTCACAAACATATCTACAATCTACTCACCAGTAGAAGTGTATTGAATTATTATAGAACATCTATGTACCATGTCTTTGATGTAGTGATACTTCATGTCAATGTGTTTCGATCTTTCATGAAACATAGGGTTTTCTAAGAGTTTAATGCAGCTCTGATTGTCATAGTGAATGACAGTAGTCTCATGCTTCTCACCGAACAAACCAACAAGTATATTCCTAAGACACACAACTTCTTGTCAGGTGGTACTAGCTACAATATACCCTACTTCTATAGTACTTTGAGCTATGGAGCCCTGCTTCCTACTGGACCAAGAGATCATAGTTGATCCCAAGATAAAACAAAATATTCATGTACTCTTTCAGACCATAATACTGCCACCCCAGTCAGAGTTGGCATATCCAATTAGCATCACTCCACCACTCGAAGCATATCAGATTCCATAATCAATAGTACCTCGAAGGTATCTAAGCAGATGCTTGGCATCAACCCATTGTCTATGTATTTCCTTAGACATGAACTAACTCAAGATAATCACTACATAACATATGTCTGGTCTACTATGTATCAAGTACATCAAGGAATCAATGAGTTTTCTATTCATGGTAGGATCCACTAGATCCGATCCATAATATGAACCATGTAGCTTCTTTAGATTAGAAACCATTGGAGTAGACATGGATAGACAATCCATCATACCAAATCTCTGTAACACACCAATTGTGTACTTTCCTTATGAAATAAAGATTTCATCTTTAATTTTCCAAACTTCTAGTCCAAGAAAATAGTGCATAAGACCTATTTTTTTCATTTCGAACTCAAAAATGAGCTCCCTCTTGCACTGAGTTATCTAATGCTCCCCTCCAGTAAGGAACAAGTCATCAACATAGAGAACCAAAATCAATGGATTGTTCTTCACAACCTTGAAGTATAGGTTGGGTTAAGCTTAACTTTTGGAGAATCCCAAGCTCAAAAGATATCTCTCAATCCTCAAATATTGTAATGACCCTTGTTAGGAATTTGATTAAAATGACTAATTTTTCACTTTCTTCCCTAATTCGACCTTTGACTAGTTTTGAGCTCTAGGTCTCCAAATTGCTCCAATTGCTCCCAAATATTCTGAGAAGGTATATGGATGATGTTAGAACATAATATGTGTTTCATGGATGATTTTGTACCTTTAAAATACTTCTGGAAATCCTCTTTCGATTCTGGACAATGTAGGGAACTTTACTAGTAATTTCCCTTTGACTAGTATTGGTCTCTATGTCTCAAATTGGC
Source organism: Larix kaempferi (assembly GCA_027924585.1). Taxonomy (NCBI): domain Eukaryota; kingdom Viridiplantae; phylum Streptophyta; class Pinopsida; order Pinales; family Pinaceae; genus Larix; species Larix kaempferi. Next base: position 3,497,879 of record BSBM01001185.1, read on the forward strand.
TCCAAATGCCTTCAAATATTCAAGGAAGGTATATGAATGATATTTTTAATTGATTATGATGTTCAGGGATGATTTATGACCATCAGGGATGATTTATGACCATCAAAATACTTCTTCAAACTCTCTTAAGATTCTGTACCAAGTATGCAATTTTACTAGTAATTTGGGGTTCAAATCCCCCTGGGGTAAGTACTGAAAATGGCTTCCCAAATGCCTCCAAACCCACTCAAAATTATGAAAAGAGGTAGGGGATCTATAAATTAAATTATTTATGTCTCATGTGCACCATTAACTAGTTACTAAGTCTTTTCTAACCTTCTCCCAAACAACAGCAAAACTCACTAGTTCGACCCTTGGGGAAATGGCACCAAATCTTCTCCAAATGTAAATAAACTGAGTAAAATGACTTCAAATGCTTGAGTAATGAACATGAAAATTGTATAATACATAAATAAAATTCCATTCATCAATAAACCATCATTAGTTTACTTATCCATTCGAATCCACCAACATTACATCGGTTCACAACAAGGTAGTGGGGAAATGGCACTGTTCTTTCATTAAAAATGAGATTTATACATTTCTACTTGGAATTGCGATCTGAAACTTTCTGGAGATGAATAAAAGAATATTTAATTCATATTAAAAAATAAATTGAGCATTAGAAGCTCCCCCAAAGAGTACAATATCTCACCAAAAATGCCCTCCCTCAAGGAGCAAGAATATGCCTTCAAAAATGGAAATGGTTGAGAGAATGTGATGCATTAGAAGAAACCATGATCTTCCCTATAGATTACACCTGCAACAAATGAATCCATTAAATCTCCAAATGAATGTTCTGAATGGCCTTTCCAATTACCAACTTGGATGGGAATATTTCACCCTCGAAATTGGCTAAGGCAAGAAACTAGTCATACACTAGCTCTCCCTCTTCACAAATGCAATTGCAAATTTCTCAAATGATCAAAATATGGTTTCATTCTTTGTTATTGAAATTTATAAACTTCTAATTTCCTCCATGGGTGGAATTCCTTACAAGAGACTCATGCCAACTCAAGTTGGGAAGAGATTCCAAAGAACACCACTTGTACAACAAATCCGAGTTTCCCACTTCCACCAAATCACATGTGGAAGCATATTAGCTATCGTGACTCCCTTGAGTGCCCTCTTGGAGGATAGTTTTAGCCCTGACATGTCATATATGTCATATTTCAGCCTTCGGGTCTGATTTATGTCATAGGTGTCATAGCACCTTCATCATTGTTGTCATAGAGCTAGGGAATCTAGCCCAAGTGTCTCACTAGCTCCAAATTGCTTCTTCCTCTTCCATGGGAGTTACTCTTCCTCTACATTTCGACCTTGGATGATTCATGCAATGAATAATAACTTTTTAAATCCCCAATTATGTTACCATTAACCTTGAATTCGAATTGGTGAGAGAATGATGCCAAGTGTAGGGGGGAATCTAGCCATATGTGGGTCCCACTTCCTCCATGTGTTTTCATGATCAAATGCCATGTTGATTTTCAATTGTATATATTTATTAAGCTCCTTTATTAAATATTTATGCCATTCTAATGTGCAAACATCATTTATTATTCTCCTTATGTCAAATCCCAAAGCTTCCACCCTCAACCTAGGAAACTAGTAATTTTCCTCCTAGGCAATATTTTGATCCTTAGCATCAATTTGACAAACTCTCATGAATATGACCAATGGGATTAGGCTATTGTGACCCAATGCAAAATTTGGGACATGAAAAATTCTCCCTTCCCAATATTGCTTGTCCTCAAGCAATTCCAAACATGGGTGTTGAAGAACCTACTTTTTGTATAATTCTTTGAAGTTGCCACTGAATTGCCCAACCTTGAGTCTTGAGATTTCATGAAGATTTTAGAGAGGAACCACCATGCTTGATTCTGCACTACTCTGATAAAAATCACTTTATTAAGTGGGAAATCCATCTCTCATACTACTTGTTTCCCAAAAATAATTGAAACCAATGAAACAAAAATTATTCCAGGGTCCCATTGCTTGTATTGCATCCCAACAATTAAGAGTGATCTCCAACCCATAATATCAAATAAGAGGATCCCTAGATCCCATTTTCTTGTATGAATTATTCCAAACATCATGAGTACAAAATATATATCATCAAAGTACATAACAACATAATGAGAATGTACATAAAAAATATGCTTCATCAAAGAGTCATGAAAGTGCTTGTACCTCCAAGCAAGTAGACCACCATTTTCCAAGTGCATACAATCAGCAAGTAACCAATCAAATCTGCTCCAATGACATAGGTGAGGAACCCATGTCCTATAATGCTGCTCCGAAAGTATATGATATGCATAAAAATATTCATCCATGTATTCTTTCATCCAAGAAGTGAATGAAGAATCTCCACTAAAATATGAACCAAATAATGAGCAGAAAAAACAAGGAGACTTCAAATGACTCAAAGAAGTATCACCCATACATCCATGAATATGAGAATCATAAATATATAACAAGGTATGTGGCTTCCAACAAAAATATTCTCCAATCATAAATCTATACACCCAAGTGTTGGATGAAGTTCCTCCAACATCAAATGAACCAAGTGTTGAGCAAGAAAAACCATGAGTCTTCAAGTGACTCAAATGCATATCATAGGTGCATCCATGTATATGTGCATAATCATAAAGTAAAAAATGATGTTCCTGCAAATGTGAGTAAGAATGTGCTCCAACCATGTCATCATAAAAAGTAAATCTAGGAGTTCCATACTCCTCATGTGGCACCAACAAAAATAACCCTTTCACCCATTCTTCATTGAGACTAATGCTGCAAAACATGGAATTGTAGGATGTAGGAGAGTGAACTAACTCACCCAAATGATAAAAAAAAATGGAGTTTCATTATGGAAAGGATCCATATGGGTAGTATCATGCAGCTCCTTCAAAAGTGTGAAACCTTTGTTGTAGATTAGTTCCAATGTAGAGGAATCATGCTCTTCTTTAAAAATTGCATAACCTTCATCAAGAGACAATTCAAGTTCCTCTTCCACCACATCAAGTGTTTGGATCTCTTCAAGTTCATCTTCAAACACATTAAGCACATTCAAATTTCCACATTTCTCATGATCCACCATGTCATGAAAATCCTCCAAACAATCTACCATTTGACAACCTGAAACATAGGAGGAAAAACAAGTATCTTGCAACTTTTCAAGAAGTTGCTCATTTTGAATTGTGAGCTTATGATTATCCTCATTATTCTTCAAGTATGCATCATGTAACAATTCATTAAGCTCAAACAAATGGTTTCTATCAAAAATCAAAGACATGAAATTACCTTTGATGTGGCACATTGCTATTTGAATCTTCTCCACGTCTTCAAGGAAGGATGTTTCCTCCAATGAAGTATCTCTCCAACAAGAATTTGGCACCAATGATTGAGTGTCATGGAGAATGCTAAGGGAGTCTTGGATATTCTTTTCATTCGTCTTTAAGGACCCTTCAATAAAATGAGGCTCTTGCAAATGAACCTCCTCATCTTGTTCATTTTTGCTTGGACCAACTTCATGAAGCTCAAGTGGTGATGGGGAAGTTGATCTTGGTTCTTCTTCAACTTCTACAAGGTATTCATTATCATGCTTAATGAAACTTGGGCTTGAAGCAACACTTTCAAAAGTGATCTCTATGTCACCAACATAGATGTGTGAGCACCCATCAGTAGGTACTCCTTCATAGTTTAAGCATCCATCAGTAGATGCTCTTTGGTTCATGTCTAAGCTAGAAGGTGTCTCAAAATGATCTTCCATATTTTCAATAGAATCTTCTTCATGCTCTTGTGATGTCCCTTCATTTTTCTCCTTCAAGCAATCTGATGCATTTTGCCCCTTGTTTTCCTTAGGATCAATATCTTTGGAATCTCTTTTTGAAGAATTCCCAAAAGCTCTCGTCAAGCAGGACATCATTTCACACACACATATATGATACTCTCTCCAAGGTTCTTTACAATAAGGGAATAAACCTTTCTTTACTAACTTCACATCTTCATGTTTGGGCCTATTTGCAAAAATATGTTCAGCATAGTACTCAAAAGACATGACATTTTGTGTATTTTTTCTCAAAGCAAGATATTTTTGATATTGTTGGGGCAAGGTTTTATATGTTGCTCTCCATATTTTTAACTCATTCATAGAATTATCCTTGATTGGTGTGACACACTCATCTTCATCAGATTTAAAGTCATAAGAATAATCTTCATTTCTCCTAAAATTGTAAGAAGTGTTTCATGATGGGACCTCTTCCTTGTACCATTCACATTCTGCTTCATATTAGTCATAAGCATCTGCATATTCCTCATAAGAATTGTACTCATAGGATTCATCATAATAGTAAGACATGGTTGAAAATTATTCTTGAATGTATGTACCTAATCCACAGGTGCAAGGACCATGCTCTGATACCACTGTAATGACCCTTGTTAGTAATTTTATTAAAATGACCAATTTTTCACTTTTTTCCCTAGTTCGACCTTTGACTAGTTTTGAGCTCTAGGTCTCCAAATTGCTCCAATTGCTCCCAAATATTCTTAAAATGTATATGGATGATTTTATAACATAAATATGTGTTTTAGGGATGATTTTGGACCTTTAAAATACTTCTGCAAATCCTCTTTCGATTCTGGCCAATGTAGGGAACTTTACTAGTAATTTTCCTTTGACTAGTATTGGTCTCTATGTCTCAAATTGGCTCCAAATGACTTCAAATATTCAAGGAAGGTGTATGAATGATATTTGTAATTGATTATGATTTTCAGGGATGATTTATTACCATCAAAATACTTATGCAAACTCTCTTAAGATTCTGGACCAAGTATGTAATTTTACTAGTAATTTGGGGTTCAAATCCCCCTGGGGTAAGTACTGAAAATGGCTTCCCAAATGCCTCCAAACCCACTAGAAAATATGAAAAGAGGTAGGGGATGTATAAATTTATTTATTTAGGTCTCATGTACACCATTAGTTAGTTATTAATTATGTTCTAACCTTCTCCCAAACAACAACAAAAATCACTAGTTCGACCCTTGGGGAAATGGCACCAAATCTTCTCCAAATGTAAATAAACTGAGTAAAATGACTTCAAATTCTTGAGTAATGAACATGAAAATTGTATAATACATCAATAAAATTTCACTAATCAATAAACCATCAGTAGTTTACTTATCCATTTGAATCCATCAACATTACATTGGTTCACAACAAGGTAGTGGGGAAATGGCACTGTTCTTTCATTAAAAATTAGATTTATACATTTCTACTTGGAATTTAGACCTGAAACTTTCTGGAGATGAATAAAAGAGTATTTAATTCATATTACAAAATAAATGGGACATTAGAATATCCCCCAAAGATTACAATAGCTCACCAAAAACGCCCTCCCTCAAGGAGCAAGAATATGCCTTCAAAACTAGAAATGGTTGAGAGAATGTGATGCATTAGAAGAAACCATGATCTTACCTATAGCTTACACCTACAACAAATGACTCCATTAAATCTCAAAATGAAAGTTCTGAATGGCCTTTCCAATTACCAACTTGGATGGGAATCTTTCACCCTCGAAATTGGCTAAGGCAAGAAACTAGTCATCCACTAGCTCTCCCTCTTCACAAATGCAATTGAAAATTTCTAAAATGATCAAAAGCTGGTTTCATTCTTTGTTATTGAAATTTATAAACTTCTAATTTCTTCCATGGGTCGAATTCCTTCCGAGAGACTCATGCCAACTCAAGTTGGGAAGAGATTCCAAAGAACACCACTTGTACAACAATTCCTAGTTTCCCACTTCCACCAAATCACATGTGGAAGAATCTTAGCTTCCCTAAATTCCTTGAGCACCCTCTTGGAGGCTAGTTTTATCCATGACATGTCATATATGTCATATTTCAGCCTTCAGGTCTGATTTGTGTCATAGGTGTCATAGCATCTTCATCATTGTTGTCATAGAGCTAGGGAATCTAGCCCAAGTGTCTCACTAGCTCCAAGTTGCCTCTTCCTCTTCCATGGGAGTTACTCTTCCTCTAAATTTCTACCTTGGATGAGTCATGAAATGAATAATACCTTTTGAACTCCCCCAATTATGTTACCATTAACCTTGAATTTGAATTGGTGAGAGAATGATGCCAAGGGTAGGGGGAAATCTAGCCATATGTGGGTCCCACTTCCTCCATGTGTGTTCATGATGAAATGCCATATTTATTTTCAATTGTCTATATTTATTAAGATCATTTATTAAATATTTATTCCATTCTAATGTGCAAAAATCATTTATTATCCTCATGTCAAATCCCAAAGCTTCCACCCTCAACCTAGGAAACTAGTAATTTTCCTCCTAGGTAATAATTTGACCCTTAACATCAATTTGAAAAACTCTCATGAATATGACCAATGGGATTAGGCTATTGTGACCCAATGAAAAATTTGGGACATGAAAAATTCCAACCCCTCAGGCCTTGCTTAACCCCATACAATGCTTTCTTAAGTTTTCATACATAGGACTCCTTATCATTAACTACAAACCCCTTAGATTGCTATATGTAAACCTCTTCCTGAACCTCACCATTGAGGAAGGTAGTCTTCACATCCATCTGGTGAAGTTTCCAACCCAAAACTGAAGAAAGAAAAATTATGGTTTGAATAGTAGTGTACCTGGCCATAGGATTGAATGTATCATCCTAGTCTATCCCTTCTTTCCATGAGAAACCACGAGCCACAAATATTAATTTATACTTTTCAATACTTCCATTAGTTGCATGCTTGATTTTATAAATGCACTTGGAAGTTACTATTGACTTCCCATCAAGTTTAGGAATCACTTCTCATACATCATTATGCCTGACGGATTTTTATTCTTCCACCATGGCATCTTTACATACTTGTTACTTAGAAAATTCTTCATAGCTAGAGGGTTTTGAATCACTAATGTGACTCATATGTGCTACATATCCTAAAAATATTTTAGGTCTATTTCTCTCTCTAAATGATCCTGGTGGTGCAACATGTTTTTTTTCCTCTTGAAACATTTCTTGACACCATGTAGATATCCTCTTAGCAGGAGGTTAATCAAGGGATCTTTCTATCGGTTCTATTGTGTTAGTTTTTCATCATTTAATTCAATATATCTAGGATCTTAACTGAAAGAATAACATGTACAGCATATCAAGCATAAGAGACAAGAGACACAAAACATTTCACCATGGAAAACCAAGAAGGTAAAAAACCCCACAACTTCCTCAAAGATAAAATAAGCATCAATACAAGGATAACCATGATCAAACCCAAGAGATAGATATCTTCAATAGCATGATCCTCCTCCACTTGTGCGCACTCCTCCTCTCTCCCACTAATGCAAAGTGAGTGAATAATAGAATGTGTAAAATGAGAGAGACACACTCTCTATTTATATACTAACTTTCACTTGACCTTTATGTCTCAACTAGGACGGCCCCAAATTAACCACTTAACATAATTATAACTAGGACAACCCCACTAGGATGGTCTAATAACCCATCAAGTATACATTACGACACTTACAATATAACTTGCGACACTTGCAATTATAACTGACGACACTTCCAATCGAAGAAATAATACATCTCCGTTGGGGATACAATAAAGTACAAATACAATATACAAGTGAATATCTTTCGAAGTTACAAATACATCAACACTCCCTCTTAACTAGGAAGGTATTCTCTTGACACAAGTCATCAATACACATAGGCACAAGTCTTCAATTCTGGAGCTGGATCATCGTCACTGGATCACGGAGCATCATCAATGCTGCTGTACTCGACATCTCGATCATTGGGCTATCTCTGAATTCTTCTCATCATAGGAATTTCTACAGAGCCAACCCTTTGTCATGTTGGTTGTAGGCCTAGCCTCCTGTAGGTATTCATTATCTTTGCGAGTTGTCCATACTGCATATCCCAGGACTAATTATGTGTGTCAACAAAACCTCTAAAGAGCATCCCAGGCCTTTTACGAGCACACAACTCAACCTATCGAATCTCCCAGGATATTTTACATGTGACCTTTACAAAACCTTAAAAGAGTGTCTTGCTCAACAAGAACTCTAAAGAGCATCCGAGGACTTTTACGTGCCTAGCACAACCTGTCCGGACCTCCAGGACTGATTACATGTAATCTCCATAAAACCTTAAAAGGGTGTCTTTCACAACAAGAACCCTAAAGAGCATCCAAAGCCTTTTACGTACCTAGCACAACCTATCTGGACATCCAAGATGTATTACATGTGGTCCCCACAAAACCTTAAAAGGGTGTCTTTCCCAGCAAGAACACTAAAGAGAATTCAAGGCCTTTTACGTGACTAGCATAACCTGTCCAGATCTCCAGGACGTATTATATGTGGTCTAGCAAAACCTTAAAAGGGTTTCTTGCCTAACAAGAACCCTGGAGACCATCTGAGGCCTTTTACATGACTAGCACAAACTATCTGGATCTCCAGGATGTATTACATGCTACCCTTGCAAAAACTGTCCATGGCCATTGAGTACCATCCCAATACTCAAGATCAACCTGATCATCCTCGCACAAAGCATCATCGCATGATCATCCTGATCATCATCATAGCCTTGTCCTGATGCATATCATCTGGAGTATCGTCCTGATACTCATCACATATGATCACCTTGATCATCATCATAGCATCATCCTAATTCCTATCATCTGGAGTGTCGTCCTGATAATCATCACATATGATCATCCTGATCATCATCATAGCATCGTCCCGATGCATATCATCACACATGATCCAACTGATCATGTAAAGCATCTAACTGATGCACATCATCACACATGATCCACCTGATCATGTAAAGCATCCACCTGATGCATATCATCACACATGATCAATATCATGCAGAACATCATCCAGAGAATCGTCCTGATGCTCATCATACAGTGCTTACATCCACAGCCATGGGAAGGATCCTCCTATCACCATGCTTGGAATGGATCCTTCAAATGTGTCCCATCACATCTTCCTCGAAGTATCTTCTATCTCAAGAACACCAAGCCTCTCTCTAAAGTACTCAAACTTCACTCTGGCTAGTGGTTTAGTCAACACATCTTCAATCTGCTCATCTGTCACAACATACAGGAGCTTCACTTCTCCTCTCTGCACCATATCCCTAGTATAGTGATATTTGATCTCGATATGCTTCGACCTGTCATGGAACACCGGGTTCTTAGACAACTTCACACAACTCTGGTTGTCACAGAAGATATAGGTAGCATCCAACGGGAAATCAAATAACTTAGACAGTAGCTTCCTAAGCCATACTGCCTCACAACTGGTCGAACAAGCTGCAACATACTCTGCTTCGGTTTTACTCAGTGCTACGCAGGACTGCTTCCTGCTAAACCAAGAGATCACACCTAATCCCATATTGAAGCAACACCCCGAAGTGCTCTTCCTATCTGCAGCACTGCCTTCCCAATCTGAATCAGCATAACCCTCCAGGTTAAACTTTTTATTCGCATCATACTTGAGGTCATAATCAATTGTACCCTTCAAGTACCTCAGAATATGCTTTACAGCAATCAGGTGAACATGTATAAGATCCATCAGGAACTAGCTCAAGATGTTCACCGCAAAGCAAATATCTGGTCTCATGTCTGTCAGGTACATCAAGGACCTAATCATCTGATGATACACCATGACATCAACCGTATCAGATGAAGCATCACACAGAAGCTTCAGGTTCGATGCCATAGGTGTGGCCATGGCCTTGCAGTCCATCATCCAAAACCGCTTCAGGATCTCTACTGCATACTTCCCTTGTCCAAGGAAGATCCCATCTGCGCTCTGCCACACCTCCATGCCTAAAGAGTAGTGCATCATCCCCAAGTCCTTCATCTCGAACTTGACAGCAAGCTTCCTCTTAATGTCGGAAATCAATCTATCCTCACCTGTAACAAACAGATCATCCACATATAATAGTAGTATCACAGGATTGCCTTCCTCAACCTTGTAGTAAAGGTTGGAATCCGCTTTACTCTTGGTAAATCCCAAACTGGATAGAAAGTTGTCTATCCTACCACACCAAGTCTTAGGAGCTTTCTTCAAGCCATACAAGGCTTTCTTCAACCTGCACGCATATGACTCTCTGTCATGTGTCTCAAACTCGAGTGGCTGCTCCACATATACTTCCTCTTCGACTACACCATTCAAGAAAGTTGTCTTGACATCCATCTAGTGTATCTTCCACTTCATCACTGCAGCCAGAGAAAGTACTGTTCTGATGGAAGTGTATCTTGCTACAGGAGCAAAAGTCTCTTCATAATCTATTCCCTCTTTCTGGGAGAATCCACAAGACACAAACCTTGCTTTGTATTTATCTATGCTACCATCTGCAGCATGCTTGATCTTATAGATCCACTTGGAAGTCACAACAGACTTCCCTTCTCTTCTTGGGAGCACATCCCAAACATGAACGACTGGTACTCCTCGATCATGGAATCCTTCCGTTACTGCATCCCGGATCCTGGGAACTTTAGATTCTTCAGTATCTTTAATAGATAGTTTTCTTGAACTTTGTTACTGGAACAAATGTTGTTGTCCTTCTTTTGTAGGTGATTGTACATGATCTTTCCTACAAGTCAAATTTAATTACATGATTAGAAACTTCTCATAGTTTTTCAAAACAAATTTTTATGCATAAAGACATATGTCATATAGTCATGCAATTATCTTAGCCAATGCTTCAATACAACATTTATCCATATCCTGTAACTTTCTAGATGCCTTCCATCTCTACTAGAACATTGTTAAGAGTGTGTACAACTCCCAACATGTCAGCAAAGAGGTTTCATTCTAGATAAGTAGCAATGGAGTGTTGAACAGTACCATAGGCCACTTACCCATTACTATATTAGTAGTATCTTGTTCATTAATGCAACTTTTCTAATATGCATAATATACATCCTAAATCTAGGAACATAAGTATGTACATGACTGAACAACATCATTTAAGTAATCATATATATAGGAAATGACAATTAAATACTTATCTGTGTTTTGTTGTTGGGTGGACTCCCTCTCAATATTTTCTTCCTTGCAGGAACTACTGGAGTGTGCTCCCTCTTGATCTTTGCTTCATGGATTACCTATCCTTGAACTTATATCCATCCTGGACCACTATGCATGCTTAAGTGTGCACTAATGTCATCATTGTGTTATCCTCAAGATCTCATACATAATCATACATCCATTAGTATAATCTCAATGCTATAAAAACATTATGATATTAAATAAACTTAACATGTATGGTCATGATTATTTCGCACACAGGTAATTTATCACAAGCATTAGTATTCAAGGTTTGAAGGAGGACTTCTATTACTCATGCATATTCTTATTTGACCATAGGACTCTTTTGGTTACTCATATCATCAATCAAGTAAGAAACATAATATGGATAACCCCTTGATTACTTAAACTTCTAAGTTCAAGAATAATCATTATCATTCATACAAAAGTATAAGATTCTAACACAAGGATTCTAACTTGATATAGGAAAAAACATACCTGGATTATCATGTTAGCTAGTTATGTCTAACATACCCACATAATGTCTTCTTGTTCTCTTCAATGACTTGTAGTAACCTACATATCTCATAGGTTAAGCATTGTAGAACCAAATTATACATACCTCGTAAGTAGAGCTTCTATGCGATCCATGACTATGAATGAGTCTTTGTATTCATGTCACCATGGTCCTATGTTCTTGATCTAGAACTTTCTTGATGTACCTTTCATGTTAGCGGACAACATCATCCTCATACAACACCACAGTGCATTAGTACAATCATAAGTGTCATAACACTAATCAATGAATGTATTATATCATTCACATGCATTCATAATTTTACTAGGATGATAAGACAAGTCTAACATTAATCAAGATTGTACTAACCTAAATAGTTTGAAGACAAACATATCATAAACTTAATCATCAACATACCTATATCTCTTCAAGTTATACCTGTTGAGATTGCTTAAAGCATTCTTATTTAAGGCCTTAGCCTCATCGCCCTCTGGAACTGGAACTTCTTCACTTATGCAGGTATCTAATCCATTCTATTCTAGGACTAACCCAATCCACTTTGATTTGTTGAGATTGGATCTGGAGCTGGATTAGGGTTTGTCAGAGAAACCCTAAAAATTCAAACTTTGAATTGTTAGGATATTCCTATACTCCATCCTAGTCCCACCAATATTTTGATCATTTACATTTTCAGTCATGCATGCACTTTTAGGGTTTGCATGCATTCTAGGGTTTGCATGCATCCCAGTCATCAGTCCAGCATCTAGCCCTTAGTTATCCAACCCCCAAGAGCTTATCACTATTCATTTTTAGCCCTCAAGTTTCTTAATGCGCCCTTCTTCCTTGATTTTAGGAAGCAACTTGCCCTTCTTCACCTACCAGTCCAGTTGTCTTCAGTTTATACTCAATTACAGTCAATTACACTCATTTACACTGAGTTACACTTAGTTACACCCACCAGAGTTAGTTTGACTGATGGTTGACAGTTACTTGAGCATTAATGACTCCACTAATGATGATGAAGACTTCCAGTTGTGCTCCGATGATCATGAGGACACCTAGTTGTGCTCCGATGACACTCTATTGATCTTATGATCACTCTGAGAGGCTAATTCGAATTTCCACCTTAGGCATTCGAATCCTCTCTACCATTGTACTATTTATTTGTCCATACTGTGATTAATTAATTAGTTTGTGTGAAGTATTATTGCGTCTATCTGAGTTCTACTATACCATATTATTCTGTTGCTCATTATACTGTATTGTTCACTCTTCTTCTATTTTTCTGCTTAATCATAATTACTCTTGTGAGGTATACATCATCTCTTAGATCTGCTGTGAGGATTTTCACATGGTATCAGAGCATGTTGAGAGTATTGTTTATCTCCATTCTTGAGAGTTTTTTTGCAGGTTATTACCAAGATTTCGAGTGCAGCAGTTTCTGCATCTTTGTAGCAGTATTCTCTATTGCTTTTGCAAGTTGTTGGTCAAAATTAATGTTATTTAATTTACCTTTATTTAATTATCGACCGGAGTACGTATACTTTGAGCTGCTACACCGTATGTGCGGGCAAAATAGTTTCACTGCTCAGAATTCTAGTCTACTTACAAACCAAAACTGAAATGGATGAAGCTATTACTGTATTGACAAATCAAATGCTAATGATTGCTAAATCCGCTCTTAGAGAAAAGAAGATTAATTTACTGGCCACTATCTTACTGTCAAACCTAAATTAACCTACAGCAACCTACAGCAATCAACAATATTGAACTACAACAATTTCAAAGAAATATCAAATTGCAACACTATGATTTATTTTTAGAACAAAACAGCCTGCTAAGAAAATAAATACAATCTTAAACTACAACAATCTTTTAAGGCAATCGACAGTCTACACTTAGCTACAGCAATGACGATCTATAAAGGAACTCAATAAATAAAAGCCTAGTTTTATAATGCCTATAGTCAATTAACCTTAAAAACTTCACCACTAACCCTACAGAATCTAATGCAAGCAATTGTCACTATCAAGCAACTATGGAAACAAAGTCTGTCTCTTCTTTAATCCTATGTCGCTCATAAATAGTTGACAAACTGAAATCTAACTTGCTGTTGATGTCAAGCATATTATACCTACGCCCTAGGCATATTAAAGTATCTTGAAATTATCCAAAACTACACACTCAAGTTCATTTGCTTATCCTACAAAACCTGTTTTCATACCATAAAGACAACACTTAATGGACTGTAATTCTTTATTTGAAGTTTGTTACAACTCATAAAATGAACAAAAGCATACTTAAATTCTTACATAACCAATCCAAAAGGCTGCTTGACAAACCCTAGATACTCTAAAGTCTTCAAATCCTCTGCTAACTTCACAAGATATTACAAATGTTGTTCAAATCCACACAATAAAAATATCCTACAGTCCTGCAAACAAAAGGAATCTAAGCCAATCTTGTAGCCATTCATTAATCACTATAACGCTGGCAATGCAGGAAACGTGAAATCTAGTCTACTTGTAATCCTTCATGAAATCGATTCTACAATAAACCTAAATCAAATTCATCACATGGTTTATGCATACCATAATCCTAAACAAAAATCCACGCTGAAAACCAGAGAGAGTTTTAAATACAAACTGTTCCTAAATATATTCAACAGGCTAGATCAATTGCAAATGATATTAACTAATAGTCGGCAGACATGCATTCTACTTCAATCCATAGATGAGCAAAACCATTAAAATTCCAGAAAACAGTGTCGAAGGATAAAAAACATTACTCTACTACTGCAAAATACACAATACTGAAGTACCAAAGTTTGGTGTTGAAGGTGGGCCCTGCCCTCAACGCCTAACAATCTTAAATCACAGCTTTGATGAAAACAAACACTGAATCTTATTGATGAAATAAAGTTTTTACAGTCTTCTCCGAGATTCCTTTACTTAGGGTTTCAATAATCATTTTATACTGAAAATACAAAGTAAAATCGACCTTGAAAAAGGATCGACATAGCTAACAACCCTACAGCTATCTCGGCATATCTGAGCCAAAGATGGGAGCTCAAATCCCCTGATATCCACATACTACTAAAGAGGGAAAACAATAGCTCCTCAAATGAAGGACATCCACGAAACAGCAGCTGAGCAATCTTCATAAGCAATCTTCGAATCCCCCAAATCGCTGCATAATATTTCTTTGAACGCCGAGACAAACATGGAGTTGGGTAGCGAAAGACCCCTGCATAGAAGAGAACAAAAACTTATTACTTGACCTATCATTAAATGAAACCTAAAGGCCCAATCATATGCATAAAACAAGGCAAAGTAATAAATAAGTAATTAAAAATCACTTACCAAAGCTTAGCAATGTTGACCTCCCAAAAAGACATAATCATGTACAAACAAAACTGATTATTATTCGATTCCATAAGACTTTAAGCTAGAAAATATTATAGTGGATAGTCAAAATAAGAGACCGACACAAGTCTTCTACAGCTTCAATGTATCCAGAATTAGAAGAAATCACTCCTCTTTCTCTATTCAACTATGATGAATGGAAACAAAAAATAATAGCATATTTGAAGAGCCATGATCTCTTTGATTGTTATTTTGAAAGAGAGTTCGAATCCTCTGAAGAGAGGATTGACTGGTTGAATAAAGGTGACATGCACATTGGAAGAATGAAGCTTACTATGCCAGATTACATATTGCTCCCAATCATTATTGATATTGGGACTCCAAAAGAGTTATGGGCTCACCTGGATGAAAAATTTGGCAGAAAGAATGAAGGACTTGGTCCTAACCCATTCGAAAGCAAGCAAAGTGATGCATTCGCTCCTCTTGATGGTCTCTCAAATCATGAACCAATATCATCTCATATTGAAGTTGTTGACAAAGAACTTGCAGATTCTCCACTCATGCTCAAACTTTCTTCTCTTTCTGTGCCAGCTCACACTCTAGATATTGCAGAAGGTCCTAAATCCTCTCTTGCACCAGAGTCTGTTGGTTTGCATCATGATCACATGATTATTTCGGAGGTCAAAACAACTATTGAAGGTAATGCATTCGCTCCTCTCCAGCTATCTCCTCTTTTATACTACTATATGATTATAATTCCATGCTTTCAGAAGGTCATTGAAGAATATGGCAATTGCCATTTGCTTGGGAAGATTTCTCATGCATCTCATGGTTTTGATCTCACCCCTGTTGGTTCAAAGGAGATCTCAAGAAACTATGACCATTCGCTTGGGATAATTTCTCATGCATCTACTAGTTTTGATCTCACCTCTCATGGTTCAAAGGAGATCTCAAGAAACCATGATTCAAGTCTTGTATCTAATTTGGGTTCTAAGCAATTACTGCTTGGGATAATTTCTCATGCATATGATAGTTTTGATCTCACCCCTGCTGGTTCAAAGGAGATCTCAAGAAACTGTTTTGAAAGTCTTAAATCTAATTTTGATTTCAAGCAAACATTTAATAGTTTTTTTTTGCATAATCTCACCCATGGTAGTTCGAAGGAGAAGACAAAATACTATATGCACATTCAAAAATTTGATCCTACCTCAGCTGATTCAAATCACAGGTTCAAGGATCATTCTCATACTGTTGGATTTGTTCTCATCACATTCGAACTGAAGAGAAAGTACAAACACATGCTTTTTTAGCATGATCCACTTCTTCCCAAGAAGAAGATACCTCCAGACATATGACCAAGCATCACACCTACTTGAGTTTGGAGCATTTATTTTTGTGTGTGCCTTACAGTCTGTTTTTTAGGAGGGGGTATGTTTCCCATGAAATTTTCCCACTTCCTTGGTTTATTGACAGTTATTATTCATTGTATTGGGTGACCTTTGGTCTTAGTTACCAGGGCCCAGGATGGATTAAGGGGGGGTGTTAGGATATTCCTATACTCCATCCTAGTCCCACCAGTATTTTCATCATTTACATTTTCAGTCATGCATGCACTTTTAGGGTTTGCATGCATCCCATTCATCAGTCCAGCACCTATCCCTTAGTTAGCCAGCCACCAGGAGCTTCTCACTATTCATTTTTAGCCCTCCAGTTGCTTAATGCACCCTTCTTCCATGATTTTAGGAAGCAACTCACCCTTCTTCACTTACTAGTCCATTTGTCTTCAATTTATACTCAATTGCACTCAGTTACACTCAGTTACACTCCGTTACACTTAGTTACACTGAGTTACACCTACCAGAGTTAGTTTGACTAATGGTTGACAGTTACTTGAGCATTGATGACTCCACTGATGATGATGAAGAATTCCAGTTGTGCTCCGATGATCATGAGGACACCTAGTTGTGCTCCGATGACACTCTATTGATCTTATGATCACTCTGAGAGGCTAATTCGAATTGCCACCTTAGGCATTTGAATCCTCTCTACCATTGTACTATTTATTTGTCCATACTATGATTAATTAATTAGTGTGTGTGAAGTATTATTGCTTCTATCTGAGTTCTACTATACCATATTATTCTGTTGCTCATTATACTGTATTGTTCACTCTTCTTCTATTTTCCTGCTTAATCATAATTACTCTTCTGAGGTATACATCATCTCTTAGATCTGCTATGAGGATTTTCACATGAATTTCAAACTTCTGATTGGATGAAAAGATGTGCCTGTAGCTAGGGTTTTACCCCTAGCTTGTGCCAATGAGCACCTACTAAGGAGAATGGACTCCTTAGTAGCAGTTCAATAATGATTAAATGATTAAGCTAAAACAACAATTAACAAACTACTCTAAACATTGCATGAGACATAAATAAAAGATGTAAAAAATGGTTTTATATTAATGTTACCTTGAGTGTCAAGGTTGGTGAAGCCCTTTGCAGTGTCCAAGAGGATGCTCCAAGCTTCTGAATGCTCCTTCTCCTTCTCCAATGGTGGGGATGGGCCAAAGTGGCTCTCAAGGTGAAAATAGTTCAAAGGTGAACTAGGGTTTCGAGAGAGATTTTGGCAGAGTAAGGGTGCTTGTGATTGTGGATATGAAATAAGGGATCTCCATCACCTATTTATAGTTTTTTGGTGGTGGAGTGCTGACCCATGGTTTTAGGAAACACATAGTTTTGGGCAGCTGTATAGGGTTTTTTCCTCCTTTTCCTCATTATTTTATATTTTTTATTCCCTTTTAGGGGATTTTTGCTATTTTTGGAGGAAAAGGGGGTTTTTTGGCCTTTTTTAGGCTATTTTGATGGTTTTTTGGCCTTTTGGAGGCATTTTAGGCCTTTTGGAGGCTTTTTAATGGGATTTTTGGGATTTTTAATGGAAATATGGTAGGAAAATGGACAAATGAGTCATATAATGTGGTAAATGAGCTAGTGAGCACTTTTTGGGTGTTAACAGATTGCCCCCTGATGTGCGAGGGCAGGAGCTCATCGTATGGCCGATGGACATCATAAGTCATGAATGGTTTTCCTTGGGAGTGGAGAGAAGAGAAGAAACAAACTGGAGCCCGGAACAACGATCCCGAACAACTGCAAGAACTAAAAGTACATAACCTCAATAATGGATGAGGAATCATCTGATCATATGGACGAGGCGGGCATTCCCATGCTCGTATCAAGATACATAAACATAACTGTGAGGCCCGAAAAGGGGACCTGTAAAATACATGATCACTGTGTACATCATAAGAGTCCAGAGGGGACACAAAATCTGGGACATACTGCTGAGCGGATCATGTGTAATCTGAAGAACTGGTACACTGGAATAATCAACAGGGCTACTGAGTGTGGTACCAAAGGAACTGATGAGCTGCTGGATCATAGTGACTAGGGTCATACTCTCCATGGTACACTGAACTGGAGCTGATCTGGGACTGAAACTGGGTACTCAAGGAAGCATGAAACTGGATGGCTTCCGAATACGAACGCCAACGCAGCCCGGACATCCACGGGAACATACAACTGGGCGTTCCGAAGTGACTCACCAATGTGCTAGAGTCGGGGGAAATCCGGGGTCTTCGACAAAAAACTGATGGAATATAATCCTACGCGATCCTCAACGATGCGATCAAGGTGCTGAAGTCGAGCATGTGAGGAACGACCACTCGGAGAGGCAATGATGTCTCCTCTCAGAATGATCCGTAGGCACTTACCACAGATGGTGATAAGTCCAAGGCGTAGGGACCTCTGGGCCTATCCTCTGGAATAGAGGAGCTGTCGTCGACAGAGGGAGACCTGCCCCTATCAAGGCAATGATGTTTCCTTGACAGGAGCGCGAGGTAGGAGACCGAAATGTGATAGTGCTGATGGCAGGACTGATAAACTGTGGTGGGACAACTGGGCAAGTAGAGTGGGTGGACTCAAACTTCCTTTGTTCAGAGTATGATAATGGAAATTATCTGGCAGCATATGAAACTGTCTGAGGGGAAAGGGATCATAGCTGTAATGGATCTGGGAGGATAACTGGCTGAGGGAGACTCAAGCTGGTGTAAAATGGCAGAAGACTGCTGAATACTCTGAACAAAGGCGACCTGATTGGGGGTGCTGCCGAGATGATCGATCATAGTGCCAGGAGGCACGGGAGGAGACTTCTTCATGGGTTAATGAACTAGAAGAAGTGTGTGTAAAATGGTACTGTCGTGTGGATTTTACGAGCCCAGGACAGTTCATGCTCGTGGTTGCTTTCAATTTTAAGGAGTCTGAAAGCGATAAGAAGACTCTGAAGTGAAGGAATGGTACTATCGTGTGGATTTAACGAGCCCAGGACAGCGCATGCTCGTGGTTGCTTTCAATTTTAGAGAGTCTGAAAGCAAGTAAGAAGACTCCAGGGGGTTGCTTTTTCGTAGATTTAGTCTCCAAGGCCCAAAGAAGCATAAAAGGATGCAATGAAGAACTCTTCTAGCCGGTGTGACTAGAGTATTCCTTTTTCGTAATTAGTCTACCAGGTCCGGAAAAGGGTTAAACTTATACCAGATAGACGCCCTTTCAGGTACTTTAACGAGCATGAAAGGAAGCAAGATTGCTCGGCGATCTTTTCATTCTTTTAGGAGTCAGAAAAGAGCTTAACGGAAACTCCCTAAGTGCCTTTTTCGTAAAGGAGTTGTCCGGCCCGAAAAAGGGATAAAATTATACCGAACAAAAGGAATGGCCAGGCAAGGAGGAAGTGTTCAATCAAGGATCAATAATGGTGACCAAGAACGAGGGTGTTGGGGAACACTGGTGGGCCTCCTTGCGGGGTAGATGAGATGGTGGCAAAATAACGAGACATTTGCAGTATGACAGGAGTGAATGGCTCATGTACAAAAGTGGAACAATCCGATAGCGGCCGATGTGGCGCGCAAACCGAGGCAGCAAGGTGTCGGGACACAATGTTGAAATTGTACCAAGTGAGAGCGAGAAATGATCTCAAGCATCATCACGAGCTCGGAAAGATGAATCCGGCGATATAAAGGATGTCAAAAACGGGTACCGGCCGATGTGGCGCGCACACCGAGGTGACGGGGGCATTTTGAAAAATGCCCAGAAAATCTGGAGGTGAGGGCGAGAAAGGATCTCAAGCATCATCACCAGCTCGGAAAAATGAATCCGATGATATAAAACATGTGAAAAACGGAGAACGGCCGATGTGGCACGCAAACCGAGGCGACTAGTGGCATCTGGACACAATGTTGATATTGGTCCTGGTGAGAGCGAGAAATTATCTCAAGCATCATCACGAGCGCGGAAATATGAATCCGACAGTGCAAATGGTGCGAAAAACGGAGGTCATAAGGACTCCGGAATGGTCAAAGGAAAGAACTATGCGTATCAAATCCAATGTACAAGTGACACGTGACCTCAAAAATGGTTGAGATCACAAATGTGAAAAAGTGAGCAGGGTTAATGACTTGCCCCCATGCTATGTGCATGGGGTTTGTGATTATGGATCACATATGTGTGGGTTTGAACAATGGGTTCATCGACGTGCTGAGATAGATGTGATTGGGAAGGTTCAAAATGATTGATCATGCCCCCTATCCCAGGGTCGAGGGAATCTATTATTCCCCTTGACTCAGAGGTGTCAAGGTGGTGCTCTATAATGGTGGGGTCAAGACCAGGCATCTTGGTATAGGACCAGGAAAAGACATCACAGAATTCCTGGAAGAGTTTGTGGTACTCCTCAATCTCTTGTTTACTGCAGAATGCTCCTAAAGTGATGAGTTCAGGGGCACGTCCTGGGGCAGAGATATCAACTTGGATGACAGGTGAGATGTTGGCCGTGTTACCTTTCTCGAAGGCATCAGGAGTAGGAATAGGGTCCTGGAACCAATCGACCTTAGTGGGAAGGAAGTCTTTGGACTCAACTGTGTATTGGGTAGCGGTGCTAGAGGAGGATTCGTCGGGGATAAAATAGGAGCGGTGGTGCATATCATCCCAAGGATAATCCGGGGCAGTAAGGGCCTCAAGAATCTCCTAATCAGTACGGAAAGTTTGCGTCGTCAAATCGGTTGACGAGGGGGTAGTGGTGGAAGAGATCATATAGATGGTATTAACCTCTCCAGAAGGTGAAGAGTCTGGGGGGTAGATCTCCTCAATGGTAGGTGGTGCCGTCTCAAGATCCAGATTGTTCATCTCATAGAGAGCTGCTCTGTAATCCGGGAGATCGGGACAATGATGTGAATAGTGCCCGTAAATACCGCAGATGGCGCAGGAGTGGTTGGTACGTAGGGACTTATCTTTAGGCTTAGGAGTAGGGTTTAATTCGACAGTTGGGATGTTAGGATCGTCATCGAGCATTTGCATGTGCTTCTGCAATGCGGGTAACTGTGGGCATTGGTGGGTCGCATGGCCCAACTCGTCACACAGCGAGCATTTGGGAGGAGCACGAAACACTGGAGGGTTCTTGACTGTCTTGGGAGGTGGGACAGCAGTGTAAGGTTGTGGACCTCTGCCCCCAGTGGGTTGAGGAGGAGGAGGAGGTGTCGTGGAGGACGAAGGGGAAGAGACACCGGGAGGTGGCTGAGTGGAAGTAGCCATGGGTTTCACCGGTTGGAGGACGACATCTGGTGTCGGCGGGCGAACGGGAGGCGAAAGGTACCATACAGGTAATCCCAAGGTTAACCCAGGGAGGCTAAGGGTAGCCATGACCGGGGCGCTTACTACTCCTGCTGGAGGAACTAGGAAGGGGATCATATGGATCGGTGTAACACCAATGTGACTAGGTACCAATGGTGGTTTAGGCAACAAGGATGGTTGATTGTTAGGTGGTAGGATGTCATGGGACAAGGTACATAAGTCAGAAATTTCGGGCGTAGATGACGGCGGAGGAATGGATTGAAAGGTGGAGGTCATCGGCGCATCTGAGTAGACTCCAGGACCCGTAGAGGAAACAAACGAGGTGAAGGCAGGAGAAACAGGTTGTTCCACCATGGGGAGAACATTTTCTGGTGCCGCTGGAGCATTGGGATCATAGTAGGTGAGCTGGTCAATTTTAACCACGCGTCCCTCATGGGGGAACATCATGGTGCGAAAGACCGAAGAGGCAACCGCCCGCATGGCATACATGTAGCTGCGGCCAAGTAGAAGGTTGTAATCCAATTGGGAATTGATTACCTCTATATCAATAAGGACT
Source organism: Larix kaempferi (assembly GCA_027924585.1). Lineage (NCBI taxonomy): Eukaryota > Viridiplantae > Streptophyta > Pinopsida > Pinales > Pinaceae > Larix > Larix kaempferi. The sequence continues at coordinate 3,520,093 of BSBM01001185.1, forward strand.
GTTTTACCACCTAACTGGACAGGAACGTTGGGCAGGAGGCCTTGGGGCTGGGCCGAACGACCGTCGTAGGCACGTAACGCAGTAGTGGACTGCTGGAGAGGAGGGGATCCTAGCTTCTGCCATACAAAGGTAGACATAACGCATGTGGAGGCACCCTCATCGATGATGCACCGATGGATAACAAGGTTCCTAACGGAGACAGTAACTTGGAAGGCTAAGCTGGAAGGTAGGCGTGGTTCAGACTGGTCTAAATCAAACGCCATCAAATGCGAATCAGTTGGGTCAATCCCCCCAATGGCGGAAAGTAAAGTCTTGCGCTGGGAAGGGCAGTTCTTCAAGACTTCTAACGCAGACATGGCTACGGGAGATTGGGCTAGGTCGTCTACAATGTTGTAGTTTGACGCAGCACGCGCATTAGGGTTATTGTTGATTCGGCGAAGTGGGAAACGAGGTGCTTTCGCAGCGCCGTCTGTGGGAGGCGGAGGTATACGTAACGTCTGATCGGTGGGGTGGGCGTTAGTAGGTTTATCCGTGGGAGGGGCTTCAGAGGTGGAGCCATATTGGTTCCGACGGGTCTGGAGGTTGACGTCAGCAGATGACATCATCAGTAAGTGGTGGGTACCTGAGTCAAACATGGGTTGATCAGGAGCAGCGTAGGTGATCTGTTGTTGTTGGGCCGCGTTGGCTTGATGGGGAGCCAACGGCTGAGTGTTCACTACGCCTTGGGTCGGTAAGGGGTTTTGCAGCACCAAAGGGGGTTGCTGAGGTTGGGGGGGGTTGGGCGGTGCTTGGGGAGCCGCATGCCCTTGGCGATGGGCCTCGTCAACCCAAAGCTGCCGAGCTCGCTCCAAGTGTGGGCAAGCATGGGTGTAATGTCCATAGACTCCGCAAATAGAACAAGGGTGGTTTGTTCGCAGATTGGGGTTTTTGGCCTGCTTGGGCGGGCGATCAGGGTTTTGATTAGCGGGGGCCGCATTGTTATTGTCAGGGGGATTAGCCGGTTGACCAGCTTGGTCTGTAGGTTGGTTGTTTCCCCGATTACGGCCCTTGTCGCGGTTCTGTTGGCCCTGGTTACGTTGGTTATTCTGGTTTTGCTGCGGGTTTTGTTGGGCGTAAACTTGCCCTTGGGCAGCAGGTGGATTTTGAGGTTGCGCAGGTGCTGGAGCAGGCTGCGGAGGATGATATGTAGGTTGAGGCTGAGCAGGTGCAGCAACTTGAGGGGGTTGCTGATAGGACTGCGGAGCAGGTTGTGGATGTGCCGCAGGGGCTACCTGTGGCGGATAATAAGCTGGTGGGGCTTGGGAAGGCGCAGGAGCCGGGGCAGTCTGCTGATGGTAGTAAGGCTGAGGGGCGACTGGAGGAGCATAAGCAGGAGTCGCATACCCAAAGTACTGAGGTGGACATGAAGGTCCATGGGAATGGTGATGTGTCATGGGAGCATATGAGTTGGTTGCTCCAGACTGGGAGGTAGCCCTCGACAGGTCGGGGCCAGGGGTAGGACGTGCTATAGAAAACGGTTGGGGATGCGAAGAAACACGGCCAATGATACCATCTGCAGCGTGGGATGCCCCCGGCGCATCATGATGGGAGGACTCGCCGCGAGGGGCGTCAGGTATAATGGTATAAAGGTAACCCGACTGGGCGTAAATGAGGTCGAACTGCTGTGCCTTAAGGATGGCCTCTTCTTCAGACTGGGGTCTTTCTGAAGCTACATCCTTAGCAATAACAGGAAGCAGGGACTTGAGGAACCAATCGAGGAAGATACGGTCGTCTAGTTTGATCTTGCATAAGCTACGGCGTCTACGCCACTCATGGATGTGGTCCGTGATATGGGTAGCCGTGTTTTGTCTACAAGATAGAAGGATCTCAACGCCCGCGTCATAGCGGACTGGCAACTGGAAGAACTGCAGGAAGGTCGAGGCCAGGGAAGAAAAGGTGGCGTGGGTCCCATGAGGCTGCTCAATATACCACTTGGCTGCAGAGCCAGTGAAGGTGCGCTGTAAGAGACGGAGGCGAACAGAGTCGTCCACGATGGAGTTAGAGGAACACCATAGGTGGAAAGACATGATGTGGTTCTGTGGGTCCTCACCGGCCTTACCCTCGAATTTAGGGATGTCAGAGGGTAGTTTGGTAGGCATATGAGGCCACATAGGGTCGTGTAGAATAGGATCGTTGGTCAATCTGGCCAGGTCAGGTAGGTTGAGGCTAGCCATGAACGGCAAACTGGAAGAAGGCTGTGACACAGTAGTGCTGTGGACCAAGTTGGGGCCAGTGCCCCCAAGTGGAGGGACAAGATTTGAGGTGGTGCCCCCAAGTGGGGGAACTGAGGTAGTGAAGGATGGTCCAGCACCACCATGGGTAGTATGAGCCACTGATGTAGTGGGGATAGGTATTCCCGCTGTGGGAATAGGTACTGTGAGGGGAACGGTAGATGGTTGCCCCATGGAGGGCATTCCAAAAACAGGTGTAGTAACTGGTGTAGTGGTGGATGTGCCACCAATGGTCCCTATGACAAATGGAGTGGAAGTCGTGCCAGCCATGGGGCTAGTAGGGGCAGTATAAATAGGGTTCTCAGACTCTTCGTCAGAATCAGAGGTAAAGTAAGGTGCGTCACTATCTGGTGACGGAGACCTACGTCGCTGACGGGTGGAGTCAAGTGACAAGGCTCTAGATCTGTGATGAGTGGTATCAACGGACAATGATCGGAATCTATGACGAGTGGTGTCGAGAGAACCGTGCTGTGGGGGCTCGCCCCTGAGGCGCCGAGAATGTCTCGGGGACTCAATGGTGACAGATGGTGTCTAAATCTCTGTGGGTTGAGGTGAGTATGAAAACAGCTCAAAAATCCTAATGCAACCGAGTGTGCAGAAGGAGAGCTTAAAAAGCAAGGCACTCAGGCCAACAACCAACTCAAAACACCCACTGCAGCAGTTGTGCTACAATAGGTGGAGTAACAACAAAGATGGTCAGAATACCAACAAGCAGCAGGTTTCCTAAAAAAGAAAAATGGTGGACTCACTAGACCAAAGGGAGGTAAAGGAGCATGCAAACACCTAACTAAAAGTATTATGACTTAACTAAACATATCCTCTGCAAGGTGATGAAATCCAAGTCAGACAATATGAGTAGGAAAGCCAAGTGGCTATGATATCCCCCTACCGGGAGGGATACCGGGTAGTCAATCCTAGAAGAATGGCAACTAAGATACCCCGTTCATGACACGTCCAGAAAGGTGAATCTGCCGTTTAGTTCGTTGACCGCAATACCCCTATACAGGGATATCCCACGAACCGCGAAAGGTAGCCCTTCGGTTACTGAATGGAGTGCGGTATTCCACTCAGGCCTCCGGAACCAGTCTCCCGACTTCAACCCTCCTAAGGGAGAGGCCCTCTGATAAACTGGTCGTGACCGTGCCAAAAAGTACTAGGGGATTTTGGTTCCCTATTTGGACAACAACTATGTCTCAAGTGAAATAACCAAGGGGTGTTATTGGAAGCCTATCCCCCTGATCCTACCTAACTACAATGATTCTTTTGTGTTCCCCAAGTGGGGTTAGAATGTTGGTTTAGTTAGGTACTTTTTAAGGCTCACTTGATTTTATGTGACAGAGTGTGTGCTCGTGAGGTGTTGAACCCAAAAATAGAAGTGCCACAAGGGGGGGCAACTTCCAATCTATCAATAATATGGAAATTGAAAGTTTAACTTTGCAAAATTTTCTGAAATAAAAATACTGAAATTTTAAAAAGATTCTGTAAAAGGAACATAAATTATGTTGCAGAAAGGCTGTAAGGAAGTGGGCTGCAGGTGGGACAGAGGGCTGTTCAAATGCAGAAAATATTGCAGCAAGAGGGGCTGGGCTCAAAACAGGAAAAGAGCAGAAATCAGACCGCGGGTCTGTGGCGGATCAGAACAGGCCGACCGCGGGTTTGAGGGAAACAGCGGCGGTCAGGTCGCGGCTATCGGGCCAACAGAGGCAGTCGGGACGCAGGAAACAGGGGAAAAGGCACAGTCGGGTCGCGGCTATCGGGCCAACAGTGGCAGTCGGGACGCAGGAAAACTGGAAAAAGACACAGTCGGGTCGCGGCAAAAAGGCTAACAGGCGCAGTCGGGACGCCCGAAAGAGGCAGAAAGCCGCAGTCGGGACGCGTGAAAAAGGCCGACAGGCGCAGTCAGATCGCGGCAAACAGGCTGATTAGCCACGGTCGGATCGCAGGTAACAGACTTGAATCCGCCGACAGAGCGTCGGAAGCAGTCTGAGAGCCACGGTCGGATCGCGGGTAAAGGCCTGAAAGGCGCGGTCGGGACGCGACTGTAGAGGGAAAAAGACGCGGTATGCGGCGGCCGAAAGGGACAGCCGAAAGGAAAAAATTTTAAAAACGGAAACCAGAAATTCGAAAACTAGGGGAGTCGCCAAAACTGTAGCTAGGGTTTTACCCCTAGCTTGTGCCAATGAGCACCTACTAAGGAGAATGGACTCCTTAGTAGCAGTTCAATAATGATTAAATGATTAAGCTAAAACAACAATTAACAAACTACTCTAAACATTGCATGAGACATAAATAAAAGATGTAAAAAATGGTTTTATATTAATGTTACCTTGAGTGTCAAGGTTGGTGAAGCCCTTTGCAGTGTCCAAGAGGATGCTCCAAGCTTCTGAATGCTCCTTCTCCTTCTCCAATGGTGGGGATGGGCCAAAGTGGCTCTCAAGGTGAAAATAGTTCAAAGGTGAACTAGGGTTTCGAGAGAGATTTTGGCAGAGTAAGGGTGCTTGTGATTGTGGATATGAAATAAGGGATCTCCATCACCTATTTATAGTTTTTTGGTGGTGGAGTGCTGACCCATGGTTTTAGGAAACACATAGTTTTGGGCAGCTGTATAGGGTTTTTTCCTCCTTTTCCTCATTATTTTATATTTTTTATTCCCTTTTAGGGGATTTTTGCTATTTTTGGAGGAAAAGGGGGTTTTTTTGGCCTTTTTTAGGCTATTTTGATGGTTTTTTGGCCTTTTGGAGGCATTTTAGGCCTTCTGGAGGCTTTTTAATGGGATTTTTGGGATTTTTAATGGAAATATGGTAGGAAAATGGACAAATGAGTCATATAATGTGGTAAATGAGCTAGTGAGCACTTTTTGGGTGTTAACAGTGCCTTGTTGATTTGATCAAGCTGGTATACTTCAATTTTGAAATCTCCAAATTTTGACCCCTCAAAATTGCCTTTGAAACTTCTGGATCTTCTAGACAGGATCCCGAACTAGGGTTTGATAAAGCTCGATCGTCTTCCCATCCAAAAGGTTCGATCTTGTGTTCTAAACTTCTAATTTTCTGAGGATCTTCTAGTTGTGGTCACAGATTTCAAAAATTCCAACTTTTTAAGAAGCCCTAATTTTCCACCTTTTCGATCAAAATTATGAACTAGGGTTTGATCAAGCCTGGCCTTCTTCCCAACCAAAAAATTCAATCTTGGTCTCTAAATTTTGATTTTGATGAGGGGAATTCAGCCATGGACTCCGATTCCAAAAATTCCAACTTTCTATGAAGCCCCAAATTCCCGCAACAGTGACAAGCCAAGAATGAAGGTGCTCAAAATCCAATTCTGTTTTGACAGAAATATGCACCTGATCGTTTCTGATGCATCTCTAAAACTAAAAATACATGGGGTCTTAATTGTCATCTTGTGGTATCCTAACCTATCATATTTCCAACCCTATAGGTATCACCTCAATTGGATCATCTAAGAGAGAGTTATGCCAAGTGTCACAATGTGACCTGTTTATGGGATAAAATAGGAGAGAAACCTTGTACGGAGTGCCACATGTCCCTATTTCAACTTCGGCCTCTAAAAAGTGGGCTTGTGAAATTAAAATTTGTGACCTACCTGTCACATTTTATGAAATTTCATTTGGAGCTTCCTAGCCAAAGTTGTGACCTGTTTTCCTAGGTAACCTGTTTATGACTGAGATCTGGAAGAGGCCGAAACCCTATATTGTACGGATCATAAAATAGAAAATACAGCGAATTAGATGTTGTACTTCGGACACAAGGTACATGGGGATGTTATCTATGACCTATAAAAGTTTCATATCCTGAACCTTCTCCAAAATGGAGTTATAGCAAAAGTTCTACGATGACTGGTTTTTTCTATATCAAGCCCTAGCTTGCAATTTGTCGCAAGTGCAACAAGTCTCATAAATGCCATACCATGCCTTCGTTCAGGCTAGCTCTGATACCATGTTATTTTTTCATCATTTAATTCCAATAGATATAGGATCTTAACTGAAATAATAACATGTTCAACATATCAAGCATAAGAGACAAGAGGGAAGAGACACAAAACATTTCACTTGGGAAAACCAAGAAGGTGAAAAACCCCACAACTTCCTCAAAGATAGAATAAGAATCAATACAAGGATCACCATGATAAAACCCAAGAGATAGATATCTTTAGCAGTATGCTCCTCCTCCACTTGTGCGCACTCCTCCTCTCTCTCACTAATGCAAAGTGAGTGAATAATAGAATGTGTAAAATTAGAGAGACACACTCTCTAATTATACACTAACTTTCACTTGACCTTTACTCAACTAGGTCGGCCCCAACTTAACCATTTAACATAATGCTAACTGGGCTGACCCCACTAGGGTGGGCTAATAAACCTTTAAACCACAAGACTCATACAGGTCCGACCCCATCAAGGTGGTCTAATAACCCAACAAGTATAAGTTACGACACTTACAATATAACTTGCGACACTTGCAAGTATAACTGACGACACTTCCAATCGAAGGAATAATACATCTCCGTTGGGGATACAATAAACTACAAATACAATAAACAAGTGAATATCTTCCGAAGTTACAAATACATCAACATATTGGTTCTTCGGGATCAATCGGATTTGAAGGATGTTTTGAATTCTTCCTCTCAACATATGAAAGGGGAGAATCAGACACTAGATCATCCATCATAGGATTATTATGCTCCTCCATATATGAATCACACTGAAGTTCTTTGGAGTGCTTGAAGGCCTTGTCTTCATGAAAAGTTACATCTATGTTTACTTCTATGTTTATTTGTCCTAGAACATAGATTTGTAAGCTTTGGAGGATTCACTGTATCCAACAAATGTTCCTTTCTTTATGGACGAATCCATATTTGTCCTATTCTCTTTTGGTACATGAATGTAGATGGGAACACTGAAAATATTCAAGTGCCCAACATCTGGTTTTTCACCAGTGAAAACCTCTTCAGGAGTCTTTTCTCCCAACATAGCATGAGGGATTATGTTTTAAATATAAACAACATTGCTGGAGGCTTCTTCCCATAAGTATGTGGGAAGATCCTAATCACACACCATGGATTTTCCAACCTCACATATTTTTCTATTATTTCATTCAGCAACCCCATTTTATTGGGTGTTGTAGGGTACAGTCAGCTATCCTTTTATTCCTTCATCTTGAAAGAATTCATTGAAGTCATGGAACTCAAAATATCCTTCATTATCAAATCTCAAAACACAAATGTGCTTTCCATTTTGCTTATCAACCAATGCTTTAAACTCTTGAAACTTGTTGAAAGTTCCACTCTTTACTTTCAGAAAATAAACCCATGACTTGTGAGAGAAGTCATCTATAAAAGGCACATAATACAAATAACCACTCAAGGAGGGTGCGGACATAGGACCACATAGATCAGAGTGATTAAATTCAAGGATACCTTTGGATATTTTGGTACTACTTGGAAAACCCTTCTTAATGTTCTTGCGAAGAGCGCAACCTCTACAAACACTATCAAAATCAGATTTAATCATGGACATACCTTTCACCATTTTTTGCAATCCAGGTAGCGCTTTGAAATGGATATGACCAAGCTTTCAATACCACAAATCACACAGACTGACTATATCATGGATCATGGCTTGATTGAGATTTATTTGTATAGGATTCCCTCTCTAAATCCAATCACAGATGCAGAGTTCAAGTATTCATGCTTAGGCCACATGAGCACTTTGTTTTCCATAAAGATAACTCTGAATCCTTTATCTTCTAAAACCCAAAGAAATGGGATCTTCTTCTTCAATCCAAGGACAAACATAATCTCATCCACATGCAGTACATCTCCTAAATCCAATTGAAAGGAAGTGGATTCAATACCTTGGATTGAATAGGTGGTATTATCGCAAAGCTCCACCTTACAGGAAAACTTATTTTCCTTCAGATCTGCGATAGCGCTCCTATATCCATTCATGTTCTTGGATGCGCCAATTTTCACCATCCATGTATCAACATTAGTAGTGATGGATCCAGAAAGGGTTGAAATGAGATAGTACTCCTTCCTCATATATTGATCATTGGATGAATTCTTTCCTGTAGGTTCATCTTCTGTAGAATTTGAAGCATGAATCCTACCTTTGAACTTTCATCTTTGCTTTGCACAACATTCTCTTGCATAATGGCCCTTCTTATTTCAATTGAAACATTTGAATCTAGACTTATCAAAGTTCTTGAAATCGTTATCCTTTTGATGAGAAAATTTCTTGTGACATTTATTACCTCTCTTGATCCATGCTGGAAGATAGAGGTTCTCTTATGTGGAGGTAGTATACTTGCTATGGATTTTCCCTTCTTCTTGTAGGAAATCATGCCACAATCTCTCAAATTTAGGTTTTACTTCTCAACCATTTATTGCTTCCTAGAATGTCTCCCATGAAGATAGAATACAACTAACATTGGTGTGTATGAGATCATCATCATCGACTGTCACACCAATTCTCATGAGTTTATCTCTTACTTGAGATATCTTAGATAAGAAAGAAGCCACGGCTTCCTCCTTTTCCATTTTCAGATTTTGAACCTTGTTCTTCAATGCCCTCTTTTGACTTGGTGCCTTCTTCTCATAAATATTTTTCAAAGTGTTGAAGCATTCCTTTGTGGTCTTCAATGGAGTAATCATGGGTATCAAGTTGTCTTTCACGAAATCATAAATGATTCTATTTGCTTTGACTTGATTCTTCTTGAAGGTAATGTGCCATGTATTAGAAGTAGATTCTTCAATAATATTGGATATGTATCCATCCACGTCATGCTACTCCAGGATATTTAGGATCCTGGTCATCCAATTATTGAAGTTCAAAGTTCCTTCAAGACGGTCTTCTTCTCTTATTGATATTGAAGCCATAATTATTCAAATATTGTGCTCACTCAGGATCTATGTAGGCGCAAGCTTGACTGCTGAACTTAGCTCCTTCACGCCTTGAGCTCTGATACCATGTTATTTTTTTATCTTCAATTCAGAGCTGCAATAATACTTGAAATTAAATAACAATCATACACTTAAGAAATCACATTCGAAACATGAATTTACCTTGTGGAAACCCTCATGAATTGAGGGAGAAAACCCCAACAAAACCTTCCTTAGTATATTGATAGATAACAAAGAATGTATTTTACATCAAGCACTCATGGTGCAATTATAGAGAAAGATAAACATAGATATAGAAGAGACACTTAGGAGAATAATTCTCCAATCAACCAACTTACTAATAAGAGTCACATGCAAAAAAATACTTCATAGAAATTCGCTCCAAACTTGGAGACATCAATATTGCAACTTGCATGGATAAGTGCGCCCCACTTCTCTTCCCATGCATTAAATAACTGAATTGATTTTAGGATGAACTCACCCCTTAACTAAAAGCTTTCCCAATTAGTTAGGTGGCTAACTTAAGTTTCTTCATGCAAGTGTCGCAACTCAAGTTTTGTATTTTAGTTTAAAACAAGTGTCATCTTTTAGTTTAACATAAGTGTCATATTTTAGTTTAACATAAGTTTCGTCATGCAATAACACTTGGTTAAATAGGTCTTATTTGTTATCACATAGTTAACTCTCTTAAGTGAAGTATTTCTTGTTAACATCACTGTAGTGATCAATTCATGTTCTCCTTTGATTGACTCACTGAAGTTTAACAATTTCAGTTATCTCTTACTTAATTCTTTATGTGCAATTTGAATTCTCTCATATCTTGTTACATATTATATTTATCTCTTGTCTTATCTGCATGGTCCACATGTTCCAGCTTAATTATCATATCAAATATACTAAGGATATTTTCCCAATGATGTGATCATATTGTCCTACTATCATTCCAAGTGGTTATATGCTAAAGTAATTCACTCTAGAAGTGGCTAGTCTCTATAGGAGACTTAATCGTTCAACCATGCTTAGTAGTACATCACACACCATACATGCTTTGACATGCAAAGCATCACCTCAATAAATGAGGCACCACCTCAACACATGAGGATATGTCTTGACACACAATACCTTAGCCTTTACTAGCAAGATTGTACAACATCATCACTTTGACATACAAAGAACTTGCCTCAACACACGAAGCTTAACCATTCTTGAATCCAAATCAAGATTCTTCTACAATTTTACTGAGTCCAACTCATGCTCCTATAAGGAACTACCTCAGCACACGAGGCTCAATATTGACACACAATATTGACCGGGATAATGACTCATGATGTTGTAACTTTAACATTAAATATCCTCTTAAAACTAGCCACCTCTAGAGTGAATTACTTTAGCATATGACCAATTGGAACGATAGTAGAACAAGATGATCACATCATTGGAAAAATATCCTTAGTATATTTGATATTATAGATAAATTAAAGTCGGCACATGTGGACTATGCAGATAAGACAAGAGATAAAGATAATAGGTGATAAGATAAGAGATAAATCGATTTTCACACTTTAGTAATGATAAATACTTTAGTTAAATAAGATAGAACTCGAATTGTTAGAATTCAGTGATTAAAGGAGAAATCAAATTGTTCACATCAATGATGTTATCAAGAAGCATTTCAGTTAAAAGAGTTAACTAAGTGTTAATAAAGAATATCTAGTTAACTAAAGTGTTTGCATGTCAACACTTAGGTTGAACTAAAATACATCACTTGAGTTATGACACTTGAGTTGCGACACTTGAGTTACAAACTTAAGTTACGACACTTGCATGACGACACTTGAGTTAGCCACCTAACTAAGTGATCTAGCATCCATAGGAAGGGTGAGTTATCCTGAAGTCAGAAGATAAAAATAGAATCCAAAGCATGAGAAGTGTGTTATATATATGTTATGCAGGATTGATGAATTCAATGTGAGAACGAATTATCTTCTCTCTTGAAGGTAATTCATTTTCTTTGTGCATGTGACCAAAATTAGCGAATTGGTTTTGTGAAGGATATTATTCTGATTTATATTCTTCCATCTTCTCTCTTACTCTGTGATTGCACCATGGGTGATTCATATTTATCTCTGACAATGCACCGGGGTGCTTGATGTAATCTACTAATTGTAAATAAATTCTCTGCTATCTATCAATATTTTAAGGAATATTTTGTTGGGTTTTTATCCCTCAAGTAATAGAGGGTTTCCCCAAGTTAAATATTGTGTCTCATGTGAATGCTTATGCTTTTAATTATTCATTTATTTCAAGTACTACTATAATTCCGCATTAAGATAATAAAAAAATAACATGGTATTAGAGATCAGGGTGTGAATCATCTAAGTTTTGCAGTCAAGCTTGATCCTATGTTGATCCTGAGTGGAAAACATTGAGCACGGTACTTGAAGAATAATGGCTTCAATATCAATAAAACTAGAAGACCTACTTGAAGGAACTTTGAACTTCAATACTTGGAAGGAAAGGATTTTGAATATCCTGGAAGAGAATGATCTAGATGGATATGCATCCAATGTTGTTGAAGAGCCTAATTATAATTTTGGGTGCATTTCTTTCAAGAAGAATCAAGCCAAACAAAAGAGAATCATTTATGATTCTGTGAAAGATAATTTGATGCCAGTGACTACTCCATTGAAGACTGCAAATGAGTGCTTCGACACCTTGAAAAATATTTATGAGAAGAAGGCTCCTAGTTAGAAGAGAGCCCTGAAGAACAAGCTTCTTGATTTGAAGATGGAGAAGCAAGAAATCGTTTCTTCCTTCTTCACAAATATCTCTCAAGTAAGACATAAAATCTTGAGAATTGTATTTATTATCGAAGATGATGATCTTATTTAGACTGTTGTCGATGGTATTCCATACTCATGGGAGACAATATTGGCTGCTATTAATGGTTGAGAAGAGAAACCAAACTTTGAAATATTATGGCATGATTTCCTTCAAGAAGAAGGGTGAATTCAAATAAAAAATTATTCCTCCAAAAAAAAGAACCTTGCTCTTATGGTAAGGAAAAAGAGAGGAAATAAATTCTCTTCTCGGAAGAAGTTTCCTCACCAAAAGGAAAAAGAACACAACAAGAACTTTGATAACTCTAAAGTCAAATTCTTCAACTCCAATAAGAAGGGCCACTTTGCAAGATATTGTTGTGCAAAGTAAAGAGGAAATTTCAAGGGTATATTTCATGCTTCTACTACTACAAAAGATGAACCTACAAGAAATCATTCTTGCAATGATCAAGCGATAAGGAAGGAGTGCTATATTGTCTCAACTCTAGTTGGATCCATTACCACTAGTGTTGAGACATGGCTGGTGGATAGTGGTGTATCAAAACACATGACTTGATATAGAAGCACTATCATAGATCTGAAGAAAAAGTATTTCTCATGTCAGGTGGAGCTTCGAGATAATACCACCTATTCTATCCAAGAGTTGGATCCACTTCCCTTCAGTTGAATCCAGGTGATGTACTCCATGTTGATAATATTTTGTGTGTTCCTAGTCTAAAGAAAAACCTCATGTATGTTTCAATACTTGAATATAAAGGTTTCAGATTAATCTTTATGGACAACAAAGCGCTATTGTCGCCTAAGAATTCAGACTTGAATTTTGCAGCTGTGATTGGAGTTAGAGAGTGAGGTCTCTACAAAATTCCTGGAAAGTTCATTAAAGGAATGATCCATGACATAGTTATCCCTTGTGAACTATGGCATATGATTCTTTTTCATCTTCATTTCAAAGTTCTACTTGGATTACAAAAGATAGTAAAAGGTATGCATGTATTTCAATCTGAGCATGATGTTATTTGTAGAGGTTGTTCTCTTGGTAAGAACGTCAAGAAAATATTTCCAAATAGTACTAAAATATCTAAATGGATCCTGGAATTGATCCATTTAGATCTATGTGGTCCCGTGTCTGCACCATCCTTTAGTGGTTATATGTACTATGTGTTTTTCATAGATGAATTCTCTCGCAAGTCCTGGATCTATTTTCTAAAGGAAAAGAGTGAAACTTTCAACAAGTTTCAAGAGTTTAAAGAACTAGTTGAGAATCATAATGGAAATCATATTCGTACTTTGAGATCTAATAATGGAGGAGAGTTCAAGTATCATGAATTTAATGGATTTTGCCAAGATGCAGGGATAAGAAGACAACTAATTGTACCTTAAAACCCCCAACAGAATGGGGTTGTTGAAAGAAAGAAAAGAACATTTTGTGAGGCTACAAAATCTATGATGTGTGATAAGGATCTACTCACTTCCTTATGGGAAAAAGCCTGTTATCTCCCAAAATAGCATAGTCAATTTTATTTTTCTAGGTGATAGAAGGAATTCATAAATTTTATTCATCATATTCATTGATGGTCCTTTATTCAGTATTTTTAAGTATGTAATAAAAGTTTGAAACATTTTTAGAGCTTGTTCTCTCTTCAAAAAGGAAACATAGGTTTTGGTGGCTTAGACGGACCTGACAATTGTTCATTAGCTACCGAAAACCCGGCTTTCGGTAGCTTACAGTATGGAAGACAAAACTCTTCAAGCTACCGAAAGGAAAGGAATGTGTCATGTATCATGGAACAGTTTCCGGTGGTTTAGGCGGTTATGACAGTTGTTCGTTAGCCACTGAAAAAGCAAGTTTATGGCAGCTTACAATTCAAAGGCAAAATTGTTCAAAACCACCAAAAGCGCAGAGAAGGGCAGAATGGCACCATTTTTGCACAGATCCAAGTTTTATCATTCTAAAGGGCATAAGGATGGTTTCTAAGTGAAGGTTATAATTAATAGGATCTGTTTCAATGTGTTGTTCCAGTTTTGAAGGTTCCAACAAGATGGAAATAATGAAGAAATATGGCGTTTTTTACTGTCCCGAGTCATCATCTTCAAATAATGATTCTAAGCGGATGGAATATCATTTTGAAAAACGGGAAGAGGTTGTTTTTCCTAACACATCATAGAACAATAACCTCTCTCAGTTTTCCTACAAGTATAACATATTGGGAGAATAGAATCCATCTCTGAACCCTAATTTTCGGATCTTAGAATTTCTCTGTTTGACACATGTTTTTGAAATGCTGATCTCGGGCAAATGAAAACGAATTTTAAATAACTGAGAGAGGTTTTTGCTCAAAATAAACCAATACACAAAAACCTCTTTAGTTTTATACACAGGTTTCATATGTTTGGAGAACCAAATCCATCTCTGAGCCCCAGTTTTCAGCAGTTTGCCCCAATTTTTGTGGCAAGAGATGACCTGTCAGTCCTCCAGGTGGCATTTTCGACTTGATTCATCAGCCTTTGGAGGCTTGCTACAGCTGCTGATGACTATGAGGATATGAATATTTGAGATAAGGATTTTGACCATGTAAATAGGATTTTTTCCTATTTTCTATTTATCAGTTTTTGACTTTCTATTTTAAGTAAATTTGATCCAGATTTCTAGGATCTGGATAACTATTTGTAAAGGCTATAAAGATAATAACATTTGATGAACTCAAGGGATTGATTTTTGGACATTAGAACTTATATTGTGTCTTTCATACTTCTCATAATATATAATCCTTCAAGCTTCTTTTGCCTTTAATGTTCAGTTCCACTTAATCATTTTTCTGTGCTTGTATTTTGAATACTGTCTCATTTCATTAAATCTTAATTCAGTGCCTAGAAATTGTCATCTTTTCACTTCACCAGTGGATTAGGCTGTATAAGTATCATCCTATTATGACATTGACCATTCATATGCACAGTCTATATATGTTTCTGTTGATGTTATGAGAATTGTCCACTCTTATATCTTATTCAAAAATTCCTGAACAGAGATTGCTAAAAGCCTTGTCAATTGATATATTATGCATGTTCTTGACTGAGTAAAATCTGTGTCAGTCATCTGACTTGATCACAATTAAGAAATCATTAGAGTTACCAGGAATCTTCAATTTTCAACCTAGAAGAGTTTTCTGGAGAGCTAACATTTTGGCGTCGTTGCCGGGGAGAGGAGTTCGAAGCAAGCTTCCCTAGGAGACGACATAGTTTCAGCTTTTGATGATAGAAAAAGGATGGGCATTATATTGGTTATAAGCATCTATCTGGCGACTCCACATTTAAATACTCCACTAGGGAGGATCTGGTTAACAAAAAGATGAAGAGGCTGAATTTCAAATCCAGGTATCAGTTCATTAGTCTACTTCATGAACTGTTGTATTTCTTTATCAACTCTTTCTTGCTTTTTCCTTCGCATGTAAAGAGAATCATTTTCTGTTTTGTATATTCAGAAAATCATCATCCTTCTTTCATATTTCCATCTTTAGAAGAAGATTTGCAGCCTGCTTGTATTATATATGTCGATTTAGTAGCTTTACCTCAGCCTATTCATAAAGATGATCACCATATTCAAACTCCTTCTGAATCTTATCATCCATTTAACCTTGGGCAGATTGAAATTGATTCTAAACCTATCCAGAAATCAATAGCTTTTGGAATTACTAATGAATCATGTCATCAAGCTATTAACTCTAATGTTTAGCCCATATATGATCAGCCTACTGCTTTTCAAGTTAAAGTCAGAATAAGAATGTTCAAGCCTTTGAGGCTGCCCTATATTCTTCATCATTATCCACTTGACTGCTTTGAATATCTTCCCCAGTTTTTTGGAGAGAACCAAGTTTCAGCTGAGAGGCACTTGCAATCCTTTGAGAACTTTCTTGATTGATTTGAGATTGTTCATGATGATGTGATCATGAGATTGTTATCCAAAACTCTGATCAGAGATGTTGGTGTATGGTTTAAAGGTATGAGAGGTGATTCTATTGGATCTTGGATCGAGTTATCTAATGCCTTTTTGAAGCATTGGGGTGAGAACAAATCTCTTGATTTGTATCTTGCTGAATTTTATGCTCTAAAAAGAGAGGAGGACAAAGCTTTGCCTATCTTCAATCGAAGATTCTATAGCACTTATCATGATATGCCTTTTGAGATCCGGCCTATAGAGACGGCTGCCATGATATATTATGTTATGGGTTTGCATTCAGAACTTTCCCTTTTCCTATTAGAAAGGAAGTCATCATCCTTAAGACAGCTATTTGAAGATGCTCATGAAGTGTAGGAGAACATCCGTGTTTCCAGAAAACACCAAGCGCAGATAGACTTTGAAGATCTGCATGCACATGAGCAAACAAAATATCAGTACGATTCAGATTCAGAGCAAAAAGGTAATGAGTATGAACCAGTTTTGGAATAGCAGCAAACATATGAGCTCATTTCAGATTCGGATCAGAATTCTTCAACTCTTGTAGAGTGTTCCAGAGACAAGTATTCATGTGAGTTTTATGATCAGTTTGCAAACCAAGTTGAGCCTATGGTAACCAATGATTGTATTAACAACTATATGTTATTAGTTGATCATCATTCATATGATGTAAACACTATTTTTTCATTATATAATGAGCATCACTCTAAAGAAATGATTGTTGCTACCGATGATCAAGATCTGATCATAAGGAAAGTAGAAGGTCAGCAGTTTTCAAGCAAAGATATATTCATAAATGAAGCTTTCGTGGATCAGCATGCTTCTGATTTCAGTTTCAAAGATCCATTTGCATCCTTGATGGATTCTTATGTTCCAGATCACTTGAAAATTTCAAAGTACTCACCAACACTTCCGAGTGAGTTTTGTTTCTTGAAGAAATTTTTATCACTGCTGTTATATTTCAAATATTATCTATCAATCAGTGGTATGGACAAGATCATCTCAGTCCTGAAGTTTCTTGAGTGGTTGTTGTGGAAGTTTTATTTCACTTGATCAATTGCAGATTTGGTTAGAGGCAGGGTAGCATAGAAAATATGCTCGCCTCCCGAGCATCTACTTTCCTTCAAGTTTGCAGCAGGTTGATCAGTTAGTTGCTTGAATAAGAGGCATCTCTTGAAAGGTGTTCAGAAAAAGATTGTACTGTTGACTCCATGCCCAATGAAACACTAGAAGATAGGTTTTGATTTTTTTTATTTTACAGGAAAGGCATTTAATCTATGGTTCTTGGAACCTCGCAGGGAGGATTCCATCCCCGAGTAGGAGCCAGATGTTATCTCCCAAAATATCATAGTCAATTTTATTTTTCTAGGTGATAGGAGGTTTTCATAAATTTTATTCATCATATTCATTGATGGTCCTTTATTTAGTTATTTTTAAGTATGTAATAAAAGTTTGAAAAAATTTTAGTGCTTGTTCTCTCTTCAAAAAGGAAAAATAGGTTTCAGTGGCTTAGGCAGACCTAACAATTGTTCATTAGCTACCGAAAACTCGGCTTTCGGCAGCTTACAGTATGGAAGACAAAAATATTCAAGCTACCAAAAGGAAAGGCACGTGTCATGTATCGTGGAATAGTTTCCGGTGGTTTAGGCGGTTATGATAGTTGTTCATTAGCCACCGAAAAGCAAGTTTCTAGTAGCTAACAATTCAAAGGCAAAATTGTCAAAACCACTGAAAGCATAGAGAAGGGCAGAATGGCACCATATTTGCACAGATCCAAGTTTTATCATTCTAAAGGGCATAAGGATGGTTTCTAAGTGAAGGTTATAATTAATAGGATCTGTTTCAATTTGTTGTTCCAGTTTTGAAGGTGCCAACAAGATGGAAATAATGAAGAAATATGGAGCTTTTTATTGTCCCGAGTCATCATTTTCAAATAATTATTCTGAGCAGCTGGAAGATCATTTTGTGAAACAGGAAGAGGTTTTTGTTCCTGACACATCATAGAACAATAACCTCTCTCGGGTTTCCTACAGGTATTACATATTGGGAGAATCAAATCCATCTCTGAACCCTAATTTTTGGATCTCAGAATGTCTCTGTTTGACACATGTTTTTGAAATGCTGATCTCGGGAAAATGAAAACAAATTTTAAATAACTGAGAGAGTTTTTTGCTCACAATAAATCAATACACACAAACCTCTTTCCTTTTATACACAAGTGTCATATGTTTGGAGAACCAAATCCATCTCTAAGCCCTAGTTTTCAGTAGTTTGCCCCAATTTTTGTGGCAAGAGATGACATGTCAATCCTCCAGGTGGCATTTTTGACCTGATTCATCAGCCTTTGGAGGCTTGCTACAACTGTTGAAGACTATAAGGATATGAAGATTTGATATAAGGAGTTTAACCATGTAAATAGGATCTTTTCCTATTTTCTATTTATCAGTTTTTGACTTTCTATTTTAAGTAAATTTGATCCAGATTTCTAGGATCTGGATAACTGTTTGTAAAGGCTATAAAGCCAAGAACATTTGATGAACTCAAGGGATCGATTTTTGGAGATTAGCACTTATATTGTGTCTTTCATACTTCTCATAATATATTAGCCTTCAAGCTTCTTTTGCCTTTAATGTTCAGTTCCACTTAATCATTTTTCTGTGCTTGTATTTTGAATGACTGGCTCATTTCATTAAAGTTTAATTCGGTGCCTAGAAATTGTTATCTTTTCACTTCACCAGTTGATTAGGCTGTACAAGTATCATCCTATTATGACATTGACCATTCATATGCACAGTCTGTATATGTTTCTATTGATGTTATGAGAATTGTCCACTCTTATATCTTATTCAAAAATTCCTAAACAGAGATTGCTAAAAGGCTTGTCAATTGATATATTATGCATGTTCTTGACTGAGTAAAATCTGTGTTAGTCATCTGACTTGATCAAAATTAAGAAATCATTGGAGTTACTAGGCATCTTCAATTTGCAACCTAGAAGAGTTTCCTAGAGATCTAACAAAGCCTATAGCACTTTTGTGTTTATACAGAATATAATTCCTCATGCTATCCTAGAGAAAAAACTCTTGAAGAAGTTTTCTTTGGTGAAAAACGAGATGTTGGACACTTGAATATCTTCGGTTTTCCTATCTACATTCACATGCCAAAAGAGAAGAGGGAAAATATGGATACATATGAAAAGAAAGGCACATTTGTTGGATATAATGAATCATCCAAATCTTATAGAATCTATGTTTCAATTCAAAGGCACATTTAAATCAACAGAGATGTAACATTTCATGAAGAGGCTTCCCTCAAATGCTCTAAAGAACTCCAGTGTGATACAAATATGAAGGAGCATGAGACTCCCATGATGGATGATCCAAGTTATGGTTCTTCTCTTTCATATGTTGAGAGGGAGAATCCAAAATATTACTTAGATCCGCTTAATCATGAAGAGCCAGTAGAACTAGTGTAAATATCACTTGATGAACCTCCTACTAAGAGGATATCTACATGGTGTCGATAGATTCTGCAATAGGCAAAAAATCATGGAGCACCATCAAGCACATCCAGAGTGCAATACCCCCATTTTGACCTTTATGATATATTGGCTTTTATGTTAATATTGTGTTCATGCGATGTATGTTTCCTAGCGTGGAGCTCAAGGCCAAGGCCCCGCTAGTGTATGCTTGTATTTGATTTAGAAAGGAAAATATTTGATATTATGGTATCCATGTGCTATTAAGCCATGGAATATTGTAAATTGATGTAAATATTAATATTGCAATAAAATACCAAAATTGGCTATGGAAGCAACTAATGAGAAGGGGTCGTGTGTATTCCACTAGGGAGTGGTGAGGGGGTTGTGGGATTGAACCATAGGATTCCAAATGTCATCTTGAGAACCCATTTGACTTTACTTGCTAACATTTAATTCTTTGTAAGAAAGTTATTGAAGAAATCAATCAATGGCTTCAATGGAGCATGGGCATCCTAGAAATTTGTATGGCAGGTATGGACTATGTTTCTTTGACCCACAAGTCACTCTACCTCGTGGGACTTCGTTCTTCCTCATTCTTATTCCATTGTGGAAGACCCAAGCTTTAGTTTTCATCTATTACACATGCCCAGCAATGAGAAAAAACAAAAATCATAACTGTGAATTAACCAATGTTTTGAAGTGCCATAAA
Source organism: Larix kaempferi (assembly GCA_027924585.1). Lineage (NCBI taxonomy): Eukaryota > Viridiplantae > Streptophyta > Pinopsida > Pinales > Pinaceae > Larix > Larix kaempferi. The sequence continues at coordinate 3,540,269 of BSBM01001185.1, forward strand.
CGTCCAAAATTTGGTATTGACAATAAAATCCAATGCGGGATCCATAGATATGAACCTTGGGGAAAAATTGAGAGTATTAGATATCCCGAAATCCATTGGAAAACCCAGTTTTTATAGCCGATAAATTCAATTACGGGATTGAATTATTTGGTCACCGAATTGTGAAAATCCAAGCGTGAATGATAGAACAGAGGATGGTATTGCTTGATAAACCTAGTGAAGACTAAAAACTCAAGGAATTAGTAGCTTGGACCTTTCTATGCCCACCCTAAAGAGCACTGGAGGAAGGAACACTGAGGGACTGTGCAGTAGAGAAGGGGACCTTCCTTATGTTGGGTGTTGTAGGTATTGTGGGTGCCATGACTGTTTGAGTTTAGTTGAGATGTTTGTAGCTCTTTGGTTGAGCTCACTGGCTTATTATCCTCCTTATTTGTCTCTTGTATGCTTGATAAACCCAACTTTGTGTTGGCTTAGCATGACTGTGTGTGTGAGATCATGGTTGTGAGTGAGCCTATCTAGTTCCTCCTTAGTGGATACATGTTCCAGCTCGAGGGTGGTCTCTCAGCTGAAAGAGTAAAGGCTGGACACAGACCTATGGTTGGGTAGAACATTGCTCTCACATAGCCAGTTGTTGGACAATTTCATCTTAAATATAAGTATTCTTTGTGGTTGAATTATGTTAATTATGTGCTCTGCCATGTTTTTTTAATTGATGACTGTATTTGAAATGCTGGATGCATGGTACAATTATGTGTGGATAGTGTTTAATTCCGCTGTGTTTATTGAAGTATGAATTTGCACGCATAAGTTTTTATTTATTGTGAATTTTCTTAGTAATGTATGGGGCTGAGTTACACAATAAGCCTGGAATGTTTAGGCATGTTTCCTCCCTTGCACCAGATCGACGGGAGGGGTCATGATAGAGTGGTGTCAGAGCCCATGTTGCAGCATTGGGGCTGCTTGGGCCAAACTATGAGTTACAAGCAGATATCAGAGTGTTTTAGCGTGGTATTGATGAAGTTTTGGATGACATTTTGATTAGAAAAATGTTAGGATCAGAGTTCTCAGGTGTGGCAAAGGATCACACCATTGCATAGATATCTCCAAGATATTTCCAACGATACCAGACTCACATGATTTGGTTAAAGGACGAGGGAGATATGAGCCCTGCAAGTTGCCTAAACGGAGGTCTTGCCGCAATTGCGGATTGCAGAAACGCTAAATTTTCAAATTTGCGTTCTAGATTTCCGCAATTCTGCACCCATATTGCGGATCACAGAAACACTAAATTTTCAAATTTGCATTTCGGATTTCCGCAATTCCGTACCCGCAATTGCAGATTGTGGATTGCGGAAGCGCTAAATTTTCAAATTTATGTTTTGGATTTCCGCAATTCTGTGCCCATAATTGCGGATTGCGGAAACGCTAAATTTTCAAATTTTCATTTTGGATTTCCACAATTCCGTACCTGCATTGCCGATTGCGGATTGTAGAAAGGAGTATTTTCTGGGTTGGAAAATTGGCATTTATGCACCCGCAGTATGGATTGCAGATTGTGGAAGTAGGCAAAAAAAAAGGTATAGAGCCCGAAACTCGATTTTTAGATAGCAGGAGCATGCAGAATCAAAATTGGATGAGTTATGTGGCATTCCGAGGCCATTAACGAAATCCATGAAAGAACCAGTGAAGATCTCGAGCTCATTATGCTCCAATTTGGCATAAAATTGGAATTAATGGCTTTTACAAATTGGTGTCCTGACACTTGACAGAAGGTCAGATTGAGCTGAAACTGATATGGAGAAGCCATGGAGTAGGTACATTGTTAAGTTTGGGATTTTTGAGCCAAAATCCAAAGGATGTGGAGTCAGGGTGAGTGAGAAGGCCAAAAAGCACTATTTCAGGCCACTTTTTGGAGATTTTGAAAAGCTTGTAGTGGATGAAAGAGACCTTAGATGAAGGATTCAAGAGAATTACTAAACTCAACATTTCATATTCTCACTAAAACATACAATTCACGTTAGACAAAGATTTTCCAGAAATGCACAGTTTGGGAGATAGCAATTTTTGGCCCAAAATTTTGAAATTTTGGAAAAAGTTAAAAGTGGAAAGTAGTTAAGCCCGAAATTTTATAGAAGATGAATGGTACATCAGAATAGAGATATGCAAGTTGCTGAGCGTTCCTTGTTTTATGGAATAACTTCTCCTGGTAGAAATGTTTTCCTGAATCTTTCTAGATTTGCTTCCACAAGTGGTTGAAGTTGGCAATTTAGGATATTTTGCAGCTGTGTAAAAGTGCAGAATTTTGGTAAAAATTGTAATTTTTGAAGTAATGTAATTCTCACACCCGAAGTCAAAATGAAGCATGTGGATAGGCATTGGAAATATTATCCAGCAGGGAACAATGGTGCATAACCGTAATTTGAATTATGTTATCATACATTATAGATATGTAGAGCATAAAAGTGCCAGTGACTATTTTGACAAATTGCTGTCAATATTGGTAAATTCCATAATTGCATGATGGGGCAAGGAAATGAAGGCATAATAGCTATGTGAACAATTCCATGAGTTTAATTCTATTAAATATTGATGTTGTATGTTTCTATATGCATTCCTAATATTTCTAATAAATATATTTATAATGCACAGTGCTTGCAGCTCATAAGATTTGAATAGTTGTAGCAGAGAGCAACATACATGGGAATAGTCTCCAAAGGAAAAATGGTTACCATAAATGATGCTCAAGATCCCTATGAGCATGATGAAGATGTGATAGGAGAAAATGTGAAATAAGGGAATGTTGAGACTGAATCCAATGGGAGAAGGGAGCAAATAACTCCTCAGAATTTGGTTGAAACCATGGTAAGCTTTAATGAAAGGCTGATGAAGGCTCAAAAAGAACAAAACCAGCTCAATGTTGTTATTTTGCAGAGCCTCACTGATATGCAATAGAGAATAAACCTTGGGCCTAACCCAAGCAATGTAGGTGAAGAAGGAAGAGATGTAGTGAGTTGCTCTAGAGGTCGTTCTAAGAAGAGGACTCCAAGCCCAAGGAAGAGTTTTGTGAGCAAGAAGCATAGAACACCTTCCTCAGGATCTTCTTCCAACAAGTTGTGTGACTCCAGAGGTTCTCGAAGAATTCCAATGCATACTTCTAGTATATTTGAGGGAAGGAATAAATTCAAAGGCATCCCACATGGAGAATTCAGGAAGGCAAGACCTCCCACATTTGATGGAGAGGGTAAGACAGGCCAAGAGGTAGAGGAATGGCTTCTTGGGATGAATAAATATTTGAGGATTCATGATTACTCATGAAATGAAAAGGCCAGAATTTACATTTACAATCTAAATGGAAGAACTTCAATTGGTGGGATAACCTCTTGGAAGTTAAAGGGATCAATGAAAGGAAGATCAGCTGGGAAATATTTAAGAAGTATTTCAAGGAAAAATACCTTTCTACTAAGTATTATGACAGTAAGAGAAAAGAGTTCAATGAACTCAGGTTGGGACAAAAATCTAGGGAAGAGTGTGTCCACAAAATTTTGGAATTGTTGAGGTATGTGGACTATATCAAAGATGAGAGGATAAATATCCAATGCTTCCTTGGAATCCTACCTCAAGGTTTCAAAGATAGAATTGAGTTTGTCAATCCACCAAGTCTAGATGAATCCATTAGAATGGCAATACACTGCTACGAGCAAAATAAAGGAAAATTAGAGGTTCACCCAGCATGAAAAGGGAATCCAAGAGGGAGGTTTAATCAAAAGAAAAGTGGATTCAAGCCACCATTCAAATATCATCCAAGAAACTTTCCACAAGGCCAGCAAGCACGAAGTGGAAACAAGCCAGCAGTAGCAGCAAAAAAAACATCAAAAGGGTCACTTCATTGTTGGGGATGTGGAGGAAACCACATGTTGAAGGATTGTCCACATCGGAGGGAGAATACCCAGAGCTTGCACAACTTAAAGGGAGAAGCTACAGTGGAGGATATGGTAAGGGAAACACCTCAAATTTATGCAGCGTTGGATAATCATCATGAAGACCATCAATTAGCAATGGTGGAAGTTGAAGGTAAGATTGCTAAGCAATCTATTTCTGTTTTGATTGATCCAGGATCTACTCATAGTTATGTTTCTCCAAAAGTGGTTGAAGGTTGTTCTATTAGAAAAGTGAAGCATAATAAGTCTTGGCTAGTTCAATTAGCCATAGAGACCAAGAGAAAAGTAAGTGAAATAGTGGTGGAGTGCCCCATAGAATTGAATGGACTCCACACACATGTAGAATTAAATGTACTACCATTATGATCTTATGATTTCTTAATTGGAATGGATTGGTTGGAAAGACATAGAGCCAAGTTGGACTATTATGAGAAAGCACTTGAATGCATTGATGAAGAGGGAAGGCCAAGATTGGTAAGAGGAATTCCCAAGCAAGTTTCAGTAAGACAGATTTCATCCTTACAGTTGAAAAGGTTTTATAAGAAAGGTTTCCATTTATATGCAGTTCATATATCAAATTCATCAGAGGACAAGGGACCAAGCATTGAAGACTTCCCATTGTTGCAAGAGTTCCAAGATGTGTTTCTGGATGAAGTATCGGGACTACCACCAAACAGAGATATTGATTTTACCATCGATCTAGTCCCAGGGGCAACACCAAATTCCAAAGCTCCTTATAGAATCAACACACTGGAATTGGTAGAGTTAAAGATGCAACTACAAGAGTTAATGGACAAGAGGTATAGCAGGCCAAGTGTATCTCCTTAGGGAGCACTGGTGTTATTTGTCAAGAAGAAGGATGGGACTTTAAGGTTGTGTATTGATTACATGCAGCTAAATAAGGTGACAGTCAAGAATAAGTATCCATTTCCAAGAATTGGTGATTTTTTGATCAAATGAAGGAAGCTAAAGTGTTTTCAAAGATTGACTTGAGGTATGGTTATCATCAACTGAGGATAAAAGAAGAAGACATTCACAAGAAAACTTTCGGAGCTAGATATGGTCATTATGAGTTCACTGTGGTGCCATTTGGTCTTACCAATGCGCCTGCTACATTCATGTGTCTCATGAATAGTGTTTTCAGCAAATATTTAGATAAGTTTGTAATTGTGTTCTTGGATGACATCCTTATCTATTCAAGGAATGAAGAAGAACATAATGACCATTTAAAAATGGTGTTGCAAGTCCTTAGAGAACACCAGTTGAATGCCAAGTTAAGCAAGTATGAATTCTATCAAAAGAGGGTGCAGTACTTGGGTCATGTAATTTCAGAAGAGGGTATTGCAGTTGATCCAAACAAGATCAATGCCATCATGGATTGGCATACTCCAAGGAATGTTTCAGATGTTAGATCTTCCATGGGTCTTGTTGGTTACTACAGAAGGTTCATTGAAGGATTCTCGAAGATAGCTCATCCAATAAATTCATTGCAGAGGAAGAATGTCAAGTTTGTATCATCTGAAAAATGTGAGAAAAGTTTCTAGCAATTAAAGGAGTTACTTACCAGCGCTCATGTTTTGAAGATAGCAAATCCAAAGAAGGATTTTGTAGTTTGCACATATGCTTGCATTGAAGGTCTAGGTGGAGTGCTCATGCAAGAAGGATTTGTGATTTTCTATGAGTCAAGAAAATTAAAAGAGCATGAAAAGAATTATGCCACACATGATTTAGGATTAGCATCCATAGTACATGCTCTCAAGATGTGGAGACATTATCTATTGGGAAGAAGATTTGAGCTAAGGACATACCACATGAGCTTGAAGTATTTGTTTGACCAACCAAACTTGAATGCTAAGAAAGCTAGGTGGATGGAATTCCTTTGTGAATTTGATTTTGAAATTAAGCATGTAAAAGGGAAAGAGAATAAGGTTGCAGATGCTCTTAGCAGAAAATTTCTTGTTGCAACATTAAGTGTGTGTAAATTAGATTTGAAGACAAGAGTTCTTGAAGCCCAAAACAATGATGAAACTTTCCTTCAATTAAAGAAAATTTGCAGTAGGGTAATGTGGATGAAGCATGTGCAAGATATCAATTTGGTGAGGATGATGCTCTCATTTATCATGGTACTAGACTGTACATTCCAAATAGTGCATATTTGAAGAAACTTGTGATGGATGAAATACATCAAATGCCATATTCCAGACATCCAGGATATTAGAAAACTATAACAGCAGCAAGAAAGCAAAAATTTTGGCATGGTATGAAGAAGGACATAGCTAAGTACATTGCTAGGTGTCAGAAGTGCCAACAACTAAAGGCAGAGCACCAACATCCAGTAGGATTGTTGCAGCCCTTACCCGTTCCGGAATGGAAGTGAGAAGTGATCTCTATGGATTTTATAATAGGTCTACCCATGACAGTGAAGAAGCATGATTCAATCATGGTTGTGGTGGACAAGCTATCAAAGGTAGCTCACTTTATTCCAGTCAAGTCCACTCACAAGGCTAATGACATTGCAAATATATTCATGAGAGAGATATTCAAATTGCATGGATTGCCCAAGGCAATAATTTATGATCGTGATACAAATATCACTTCCAATTTCTGGAAAGAATTATTTCAGGAATTGGGAACTATATTGAATTTCAGTACATCATATCATCCTCAAATAGATGGCCAAACTGAGAGGGTGAATCAGGTTCTTGAAAACATGTTGAGAATGTATGTGATGGATAAACCATCCAAGTGGGAAGATTACCTACACTTGGTAGAATTTGCATACAATAATGGGCATTACGTGTCATTGGGAATGAGTCCATTTGAGGCATTGTATGGCAAGGATATAGGACTCCAGTGAATTGGGATAGTCTGGTGAACAAGTTAGTGCTTGGGCCAGAGATGATCAAGGAAATAGAACAAGAAGTTGCTAAGATCAAGCAGAATTTAAAGGCAGCTCAGGATAGGAAAAAGAGTTATGCAGATTTGAAAAGAGTGCATAAGGAAGTTCAGATTGGGGATCATGTTTATTTGAGAGTCAAACCAAGGAAAAGTTCTCTCAAGTTGGGGAGTTGTGTCAAGTTGGCACCAAGATATTGTGGGCCATTTGAAGTCCTAGATAGGATAGGACTAGTTGCATATAGAATTGCATTTCCTGCTAACATAAGAGATCAAAATGTTTTTCATGTATATTTGCTTAAGAAGTATGTACATGATCCTAATCATATGATTGATTGGAATGTGATACATGTGGAACCCGAGGGAGAGTTCCAAATAGAGCCTATGTGCATCCTTGACAAGAAGGTCACATGCTCCAGAACAGAGCCATCGAGCAGGTAAAGGTCCAATGGGAGCACTTTAGTCTTGATGAGGCTACATGGGAGCTGGAGGATGCCATGAGAGAGGCATTTCCATTTTTGTTCATTTTTTAGAACACCGAGGACGGTGTTGTTCTAAGGGGAAGGGGAATGTAATACCCCCATTTTGACCTTTATGATATATTGGCTTTTATCTAAATATTGTGTTCATGCGATGTATGTTCCCTAGCATGGAGCTCAAGGCCAAGGCCCCGCTAGTGTATGCTCGTACTTTATTTAGAAATGAAAGTATTTGATATTATGGTATCCATGTGCTATTAAGCCATGGAATATTGTAAATTGATGTAAATATTTATATTGCAATAAAATACCAAAACTGGCTATGGAAGCAACTAATGAGAAGGGGCCATGTGTATTCCACTAGGGAGTGGTGAGGGAGTTGTAGGATTGAACCATAGGCTTCCAAATGTAATCTTGAGAATCCCATTTGACTTTACTTGCTGACATTTAATTATGTGTAAGAAAGTTGTTGAAGAAATGAGTCCATGGCTTCAATGGAGCATGGGCAGCCCAGAAATTCGTATGGTAGGTATGGGCTATGTTTCCTTGACCCACAAGTCACTCTACCTCATGGGAATTCATTATTCCTCATTCCCATTCCATTGAGGAAGACCCAAGCTTCATTTTTCATCCATTACACATGCCCAACAGTGAGAAAAACCAAAAATCGCAACTGTGAATTAACCCACGTTTTGAAGTGCCATAAACACCAAGAATTTGGTATTAATAGTAAAATCTAATGGGGGATCCATAGATATGAACCTTGGGGTGAAATTGAGAGTATTAGATATCTCAAAATCCATTGGAAAGCTCAGTTTTTATAGCCCAGAAATTCAATTATGGGATTGAGTTATTTGGTCACCGAATTGTGAAAATCCAAGCATGAATGATAGAACAGAGGATGGTATTGCTTGATAAACCCAGTGAAGACTAGAATCTCAAGGAATTAGCATCCTGGACCTTTCTATGCCCACCCTGAAGAGTGTTGGCAGGTGGTTTGGACAAGTCAGCATCACAGCATTGTAGACGTTGTGCAAGGCCGAAGATACCGCAGAAGGCGGAAAGTCAAGCTCAAACAATGATATTTTATGTAATTTTGGGTCTGTCAAACCGCAGTATGCGGGTTTTTGGGTCATTTACTTTGAAGTGTCGGTTAGGAAGTAGTTATAAAGTGGACAAGCAATATAAAGGCACAAGCCTATAAATAGACATAGATTTGTAAGTGTTGAATCATCTTGGATCATGTATCGTAGATCTGGAAGTATCTATTAGATCTGTCTATTGCGAAGTACAATTGTTGAATCATCTTTGAGATCTTGATCCAATGCTGAAGACTGAATATTTTGTATCTTGGTTTTGCGGAATTAATATAATGTGAGAGAGTTATGGAGCAGAATCCCTATGTTTTCCTGTTTATCTATGGTGATGCATGTCGCAATATGAATATATGAATGATCCAATGTTTCCTTGCTGCGGTTAATGCGTGTTGTTATATCTGTCACCATTATGATGTGTTTTGTTGAATGATTCCATGAATGTGAATGATGCCTGAGTTAAATGCGTATATCTATTTCTGAAATGTTGCAATAAGTTGAGTAACAAAGCTGCATCGTCCTCCTTCATTCGACGGAAACATGGTTCTGTCGACTCTCCCTTGAACATCTCGAGTGAGACCTCATCTGCTCAGGAGGTGTTGCTGGACAGAGTAAAACCTGTCTAGGCCGATGCTCAGGGAGATCGCGGTGGTCTAGGTGTCGACAGTGCTGGGAACCCCTATCGAATGGGTTTGTGTCAACAAATGGTTCCGTTGTTGGGACCGTGTGCAAAGTGACAGGAGGATATGTAGCACCCGACGAAACCAGAGATCCAAGATTGGTTCAACCTAAAACTGCAAGAGTTCGCTGAAAAAGAAAATAAAAACCTTGGTTTGAGGACAAACTGGTGGTTAGCGAAGTATATTCACGACGGTCCACATGAATATTTTTTCTGTGAGTTCCCCATCATCCTATATGAGTGGTTACAAAAGTTTACTTGTCAGAAGAGGAACTTTTAAGGTGGTGAACCGACAGTCTGGACCCCTGAACTGATCCAAGAGCTGCAAGAAGTTGACAACAAAGTGTCGCGGGCTGTCGAAGTTTGGCTCTATAGCATATTGGAAGGCTATATCATGGAATTTGCAGTTGATACGAACAAATCCTATAGTGAAGCTGAAATATATTTCTTCCATGGAACCTGAGGTAGGTTTTTGTTGTCACTACATTTGTTTATTAAAATGCACATTTGTGATAAGGGCATATTGAAGATGCATCTCCATCAGTAAAAACCCTAGTGGGCGGAGGCCGTGGGTACCACGACAGTAAGGGGGAGGTACATGGAATAGTAAGGGGTAGATGGGTGCAAGTCGCGATGAGACTGTGAGTGAAGCCGAGAAAGAAGGTGGTCTTATAAGGGGAGGAGCAAGGTTTCAACAAGAGAAGAGGCATAGGACAGGAGAAGGTCCCACTGCGATCAAACCGCAAGGTGGCAAAGGAAGACCACATGGGACGAAGCAAACTCATAGTTCAGACCGGACAAGGACAACCAGGCTATGCCCAGGATAGAGGCAGGACCAAACCCCAGCAGCAACGTGCCCACACCTCTGCTCACTATCTGTCAACCAGTGAGAAACACAACTTCGACACCACCGTGTCAACACAATTTGATTGCTAGTAGTTCAGGGACTGTAGGAAGGAAGCCCAGGATTTCGGGTGAGGATACAAAATTGTCGTTGTTCCATGGAAACGGAATAGATAATCCTAAACAATACTGGTTCTTTTGTGAGGCACTATGGACCGTAAAGCAGATTACTGGTGATGATGTTAAGAAAGGACAGTTAGCAACAACTCTATGATGTCGTGCATTAGACTGGTTTATGAAGTTTGTTCTAGTCCCTACAAGAGCTCCAAAGAAGACGCTGGATGATATCAAGAAATGATTGATTGCAGAATTCAAAAAACCCAAGTCTGAAGCACAGTATATTACAGAACTGAAAGATATTAAGCAGTATCCCAATGAAATGGTGTGGGATTTTGACCAGCGATTCAAAACACTGATGGTGAGGTTCAGCTTTGACATGAGTGTTGTCCAACACAAAGATTGGTTCATTGCGGCATTGCTCCCGCATATTCATCTACCGCTAATGCAACAGAACATTACAACACCCAGTGAGGCCTTGGAAATCGCAATGCGGTTAGAAGCGTCGCCGATCACGGAAAACGCGGTAGGGATGTCGTAGATTTAGACACAGTTGGCTAACCTGACCATACAACTGCAATATCTTAAGAAGGGAAAGGAACAGTGAGAATAAGTATGGTGTATGTGATGTCATGGAGAGGGGCATACTAAGGATAGTTTCCCAAACTTCCACAACTATCTGGTTTTAGGGGCCCCGAACCCGTTGGTGGAGGTATGTTGTGGTGTCGCATCTGTCAGGTATATGGGCACCACCATGAGGAATGCCAATACATGCAGAAGATGGTCACAAAACCGATGAATCTGTATTATACATTTTGTAAATCTGTGGGACATGAAGACAAAGATTGTTGTGCATATGGGTTGCTTCAGAAGAGAACATACGATGGATTCTATGTGAAGGACGACCAATGTGCCATACAACAACCGCAACTGCATCCAAAGGTAGCCTAGCCACTACCTCAACCGTAGGTGCAGTTTGTACCGCACCAACAACCACAACAATTTATGCCATAGTATACTCCAATGTAGATGGCTCCACAGCAGCCACAGTACATTCAAAAACCCCAGTATGCACAACAATGAAAAGGCATGCAACTAAATCCTATGTAGCAACAGTTTAATCAACCACAGTACCAACAGCAGGGAGGATTCCGTGGAGGATTTTGAGGACGACGTGGCAGAGGATTTGGTCGTGGAGGAGGACGAGGAGGTCATGGACCTGTTTAGTGCTATCACTGTGGGGTATGGGGACACTACCAACGAGACTTCCCACAATTGCAGACGCAGTGTATGTTTTGCTTTGTTACAGATCACACAGTGGAAAACTATCCCCAGTTGATTTCGCGATGGCAAGCGAGGAATGTTCCGCAGCTGCAGAACCAAAACCAGGTGCAGCAACCATTGCAGAACCAAGTACAGCAACCGGTGCAGAACCAGAACCAGTGACCAAATCCAAATGCCAACCAGAATGTGAATCAACTGGGGAACCTGCCACTAAATCAGACTCAGGGCGTGACTATCGCAATAATTTCTGCGGACCCAAGACCATAAGATGCAGTTGTCATCGTTATCACTCAGGGAGGTAAAACAATAGGAGAGGATAGTCCACATCCACTCATCCGGTTAGAGGGATAGAAGAAGGTGTCGTTTGACATTGATTTTGAATGAGATGCATTCTTTCAGACACGAAGAGTGAAGGAAAAAGCCCAAGGTAAGGCCATTGTTTGTGACATGCCTCCTTTTTTTTATACCACTTCAGAGGCTGGTCCATTGCGACTGTCCGGAACCTTACATAAATTTTTTGAAAGTTGTCTATCGGTAGCAAAGGATCCTAATGCTCTTGCCGAGATAGAAGGACTATTGCAGCGACCGACCAGGGTACGGCAAGAGTCTGTAGTAAATTCCTTACAGCGGTGGAAGACAGGTAAGGAGATGTGTATGAACATTCAAATTGGAGACTATGACATTGATTCAGTTATTCTGGATCTCGGTTCGGATGTCAACATCTTAACCAAGCATGCCTGGCAGAAAATGGGGAGTCCCACGTTAAGCTGGTCTCCCGTACAGCTTCGGCTGGCTAATCAGGCCAAGGTGACCCCAATTGGGAGATTTCCATGTATGATGGTGGATATTGAGGGAATGAAGACATATGCTGACTTCGATGCCATCGAAGTAGTTGAAGGAGGAAGCTCCTATCCTGTGTTTTTGGGGGTTGGATGGGATAACGACAATGCAGTAGTCATCAACTTTAAGAAGCGGATGATGACTTTTGAAAACCGTGATCTCAGAGTTATCGCCCCATTGGATCCGGCTGAGGGACACAGGTATATTGAACCAGTGAAAGATAATGATCACAGTGGATGGGAACATTCATTCAATATTTCAGAAGATTATATTCATGTGACTGCCGATAGTGAGCTTGGGTGGCGCAGCTTTAGCTCTGCATCTTTCAACTTTGATGACGTGTTAGAGAACTGGCAGAACCATTTGCATGAGGTGTCGCTCTGCAAGTGTGGATTAGTCTAGCAGTCCTTGTACCACGTTGCGACTTAAACCATTACACTATTAGTATATGAAGGACTTCCTAGCTTGTCTAATTTTTGAGCGACATTTGAAGAGAAGGTATCAGAACTACAACAATTGCTGGTGTTGGAGGAATCACTGAAGGCTGCTCTAGCATGCTGGTGGGAGACACACAAGAAATCAATCGACGGATGGCCGCAGTGCTGAAGATTGATGATGGTTCTCTTTGGTGATATCGAAGCCTACCATACAGGGAAATATGATGGACGGACTGACCCTGGCAGTCATTTGATGGAATGTCAGACGTTGTGGGCATTGCAACCCAAGGATGAGTGCGTCCATGCCTTTGTCCACATGCTGGATGAGATGTCGCGATCATGGTATACTGCAGTTGAATTGTGAGGAGAAATTACTACTTGGTTGGAGATGACAGTTTGTTTTACTCATACATTCAGCTTCACGGATGCCAACCTAGATGTCCATAATTCCTTGCAGCTCATCCGCGACGTAGTTTTGTCCCGTGGCATATCCTGCAGATCCACATGCGCACTGTAAGATGCAATCCATGATGGAATGTTATAATATCGGTGGTGGGCCAGAAGATGGTGATGATCCATGGAATGTCAATATTTTGGAGTTCGAAGGAAGTCGCGATATTGTAGTACCTGATGTGCCAAGTGATCCGATCAGTCAACCCCTGAAGCTCTGGAAGGTCAACATCGGGACAGAGGACAGTCCAAAGCTAGCGAAAGTTGGGGAATATTGGGATGATGAGATGATGGGAAAAGTCACAGAATTGCTACACGAATTCCAAGACTTGTTCCTGTTGATGTATATGTAACTTCAGAATGTATTTCATCTATGTATTACATATATATTTATTGTACCCTTACTAGAGATGTGTTATTCCTCTATAAGGAAGTGTCGTCATGTGGATTGACAAGTGTCGCAAGTGTGTGTACTTGCCGATGGGTTATTAGACCACCATGTGTGGGGTCGGCCCTGAAATATATATTATAATGTGGATGTACCTAGCTAGACAAGTCGGCCCCATAAGGTCACTGGGCAAACAAGTTAGTATAAATACAGATCAGGTGATCTCTATTTAGATCATTCGGAAAAGTATCTCTCTCTCACTTAGAAAGTGGCGCACTAGTGAGGAGGAGGATCATCTGCTACTAGGAGACTATCTCAGTGTATTTTGGTTGTACTTTGGTTGAGCCATTGATCTCTCTATCTCTGAGGAAGTTGTGGGGTTTTTCACCTTAGGGTTTTCCCCACGAAAACTCTGTGTCTCTTGTCTCTCATGCTTTTGATTCTTGTGATGCTTGTCATGCTTATTGTGATTGTTATGCATTGATATACTGTATATGTTATTCTCTCAGTGATGATCCTAAAGTATTGTGAATTAATGCTCAAAATTTAACATGGTATTAGAGCTAACCTGAGAAGAAGACATTTTGCAGTGATGGAAACTTGAGTTTCTTGTTTATTGCGTTTCTCTCCACAGATTTTGGAAAAGCAGTATAGTAGATTAACTCTACTCATCAAGGCGCATCTATCTGTCCAATCAGAATTCCATTCCGAGCATTTTCAGATTTGGCCCTAAAAATTAGGGTTTCCACAAAAATAGTAATTTATGAAATTGAAGACATAGCTAGAAGCTCCTTGCAAAAATCGAATTTTAGAGCTTTGGATCGAGATTTTTGGCTGGGTAGATCTTCGGGAAACTCAAACCCTAATTCAGGGCTCTCCCTAATGAACCCAGGAGGACAAAAAGGAAAATCTGAAGGGTAAAACTTTGCTGATCTCAAATTATGAATACACCAGGATGATCAGCTCATCAAAGCACATCTTTCTATTCTTTTAGAAAATTGAAATTCACATTTTGATTTTTTAGGGTTTTTCCGACAAACCCTAATCCGGGACCAGATCCAGTTTCCAGCATTTTAAGTGGTAAGACCTAAATATTTTCTATTTCCATTTGAAGTACTCTTTAAGATGTCTCACCACACCAAGCTTGAGGATAAGCTTGAAGGGGCTGATAACTTCTGAGCTTGGAAGTATAGGATTGGGTTAATCCTGGAAGAGAATGAGTTGGACTCATATATAAAAGAAGACATCCCTATCCCAGAGGATGAAGAGGCCAAGGTATTGCATAAGAAGAACTTGGTCAAGGCAAAGAGAATCATTGTTGATTCTATCAAAGACCATCTCATACCCCATGTGTCTTCTCTAAAGACACCCAAGGAGATGTTTGACTCTTTGACCAAGCTATTTGAAGGGAAGAACATAAATCAGAATATGACTCTGTGGAATCAATTGAAAGGGGTCAAGATGTTGAATGGAGAAACCATTCAATCTTACTTCTCCAAGGTCTCTCAGATCAAGGAGCAACTTGAAGCTGTGGATGAAGTAGTGGACAATGGTGAAGTTGTTATGACCATTCTGAATGGCCTACCTAGGTCATGGGACTCCTTTATTCAAGGAATCTGTGCAAGAAAGAAATTGATCTCTTTCAGTAAAATATAGGAAGAATGCTCTCAAGAAGAAGCTAGACTTGTAGCTCGTGAGGAAAAGATGGGTGGTGAAGATCAAGCTCTTGCAACTCACACCAAAAGAAGCAAGCCCAAGAAGGAGCACTCTCGCTACAAAAGATCTTATCAAAAGAATAAGAAGGATCTAAGATGCTTCACATGCAATGAGAAGGGTCACTTTGCTTCAGATTGTCCCAAGAACAAAAGGGATAATAACAACAACTTCAGCAAGAAGAAGAAGGGCAGCAAAAGAAAGTTCCATGCTCATGCTGTTGAGGATGATGAAACTCCAAAGAAGAAGGCTAGGGCAGAAAGTGATGATGACTCATCAAGTGAAGAAGAGTATGTTCTAATCTCTGCTCTCATAGGTACTATATCCCATGGTTGTAATGATTGGTTGATTGTTAGTGGGTCTTCCAAACACATGACTGGGTTTAAGGAATCTTTTGTGAATCTATATGAACATGAATCACCCCATAAGGTGAAACTTGGGGATGATTATCAATACCCAATCAAAGGAAGTGGTGAAGCCTCCTACAACCTAGATTCTGAAAAATCTTTGAAGATGAAAGAAGTCCTTTATGTACCTGGGCTTAAGAAGAACTTACTGTCCATCTCTGCTTTGGATGCAAAAGGTATGAGGGTTGCGTTTGTGGATGGCCAAGTCCTAATGTGGCCAAAGGGTAAAACAATCGATGATGCAGTAGTGATTGGAGAGCAAGAGGGAGGTTTGTATAAATTGAAGGGTCAACCTGAACATGCCATGATACATGAATCCATGGAGCCAAGTGAACTTTGGCATAGAAGACTTGCTCATATGCACTATAGGGCACTTCCAATTGCAAGCAAGACTGTAGAGGGTCTTCCTGAAATCAAGACCAAACATGAAGGTGTTTGCAAAGGATGTGCAAAACGTAAGAACATTAAGAAGGATATCCCAAGCAGTGAAAGAAAGGCCAAAGATATCCTGGAAATCATCCACTCTGATGTATGTGGTCCTATGTCATCCAGTTCTCTTAGTGGGTATGTTTACTATGTCTCATTTATTGATGACTTATCCAGGAAGACTTGGGTATACTTCTTGAAGAATAAAGATGAGGTGCTTGATAAGTTCAAGGAATTCAAAACCTTGATGGAGAATCAAACTGACAAGAAGATCAAAACATTCAGATCCGACAATGGTGGAGAATTCACTTCAGGTGACTTCAAGAAGCTTTGCAGTGATTCAGGGATTAAGAGGGAGTTGACTGCTCCTTATAATCCTCAACAAAATGGAGTTGCAGAAAGGAAGAACAGAACTATCATGGAAGTAGAAAGGAAAATGCTGCATGACCAGGATCTACCTATGCATCTATGGGAAAAAGCTGCTAGAACAACTGTATATGTGTAGAACAGAACACCCCACAAGATATTGGACAACAAGACACCAGAAGAGGTCTTTTCTGGTAAGAAACCTAAAGTCAGCCATCTCAGAATATTTGGTTGTCCAGTATACACTCATGTCCCAAAGGAAAAGAGGACTAAACTAGATCCTTCGGGAAAGAAGGTTATCTTTGTGGGTAAAAGTGAAAGCTTGAAGGCTTATAGATTATACTTTCCAGGGTTCAAGAAGATTGATGTCAGCAAGGATGAATATAATTTCAAGGACAGGTAATCCAGGAAGCAAAGATCAAGAGGGATCACACTCCAGCAGATCCTACAAGGATGCATATTTTCAGAGGGAGTTGACCATCTTCCTACATTCCGCAACAGAAAGGTGTAGAAGAAGCTACTTCAACAGCTCCTTCCAGGAAGCAAAGACTCAGAGGGAGTCCACCCAACAAACAAACAAAGATAAGTATTTCAATTATCATTTCTTGCCTATTTTTGTTTAAATAATATTATGCTTATGTTCCTAGACTTAGGAGATATATTGTGCATATTAGAATGATTGCATTAATGAATAGTATACTACTAATATGCATGTGATGGGTAAGTGGCCTATGGCACTGTACAACATTTTAGTGCTACTTATCTAGAATGAAACCTCTTTACCGACATGTTGGGAGTAGTGCAAACTCTTAACAATGTTCTGGTAGAGACTGGAAGGCATCTAGAAAGTTGTGGAACATCGATAAATGTTGTATTGAAGCATTGGCTAAGATAACTGCATGACTGCATGACATGTTTCTTTATGTCTAAAGAATTTGTTCTGAAAATTATGAGATATTTCTAATCATGCAATTTAACTTGTTTTGTAGGAAAGACCATATATCTTCACCTACAAAAGGAGGACTACAACATTTGTTCCAGCAACAAAGATATCTATTGAAGATATTGAAGTTCCCAAGATCTGGGATGAAGAAATGGAATGCCATGATCCATCGATCATGAAGATGATGTTTGGGATGCAGTCCCAAGACCTAACAGGGAGTCACATGTGTGCAGATTGAAGAAAGCCTTGTATGGCTTGTAGCAAGCTTCCAAAACTTAGCGTGATACAAAGAGGAAGCTTGATGTTGAGTTCGATACGAAAGATTTGGGAATGATGCATTATTTCCTAGGTATGGAGGTGTGGCAGAGTGCAGGTGGGATTTTCCTTGGTCAAGGGAAGTACACAGTAGATATCCTGAAGAGATTCAGGATGATGGATTGCAAGGCCATGGCCACACCTATGGCATCTAATCTAAAGCTTCTATGTGATGCTTCATCTGAGTCGGTTGATGTCTCTATGTATTGTCAGATGATTGGGCCCTTGATGTACCTGACGAACACGAGACCAGATATTTGCTTTGCTGTGAACACATTGAGCCAGTTACTGACGGATCCAATGAGTGTTCACCCGGTTGCTGTAAAGCATGTTCTGAGGTACCTGAAGGGTACAGTGGATTATGGGCTCAAGTATGAAGCAAATCAAAATTTTAACCTGCAAGGTTATGTTGATTCAGTTGGGTTGGCAGTGTTGTAGATAGGAAGAGCACATATGGGTGCTGCTTCAGTATGGGATTAGGTATGATCTCTTGGTTTAGCAGGAAGCAGTCCTGTGTAGCACTGAGTACAGCTGAGGTAGAGTATGTTGCATCCTGTTCAGCTAGTTGTGAGGCAGTATGGCTACGGAAGCTACTGTATGAGTTATTTGATCTCCCATTGGATGCTACTGGTATCTTCTGTGATAACCAGAGTTGTGTGAAGCTGTCCAAGAACCCAGTGTTTCATGACAGGTCGAAACACATAGAGATCAAATATCACTATATCAGGGATATGATGCAGAGAGGAGCTGTGAAGCTCTTGTATGTTGTGATGGACGAGCAGATTGCATATGTGCTGATGAAGCCACTAGCCAGGGTGGAGTTCGAGTACTTCAGAGAGAGGCTTGGTGTTCTTCAAATTGATGACACTTTGAGGAAGAAGTGATGGACACATTTGCTGAAGCCATTCCAAGCATGTTGGAAGAAGGATCCTTCACATGGCTGTGGATGTAAGCGCTGGATGATGAGCATCGGGATGATGTTCTGGTTTCTGCTTTGGATATGATCAGTTGGATCATTTATATGTATATGTATGTATGCATCATGTTGGATGCTAGATATGATCAGTTGGATCATTTATATGTATATGTATGTACGCATCATGTTGGATGCTGGATATGATCAATAGGATCATTTGTATGTATTTTGTATATGCATCATGTTGGATGCTTGGACCATGTATCTGTATATGTATCAGGTGGATCATGTATTTGTATTTGTATCAGGTGGATACACTGTATGACCAGGTGGATCATGTATGATGATATGTATCAGGTAGATACTTGGTATGCATCAGGTAGATGCACTGTATGATCAGGTACATATCATCATGTATGATGATATGTACCAGGTAGATACTTGGTATGCACGAGGTAGATGCAATGTATGATCAGGATGATCATGGATGACGCGCTTTAGGATGTTGCTCCAGATGATATGCAGCAGGATGTTGCAGTGATGATGATCAGGATGATCATGTGTACATCAGGATGATGTATGGTGAGTATCAGGTTGATACTCTATGGCCTTGGATCAGGTTGTGTAGATGAGCATATAATTTGGCACTGGGAGATTTACAGATAGTCTTTCGAGGTTTTTCCTATGGCATATAAATTGGCCCTGGGATATTTGGAAAATGCTCTTTCAAGGTTTTGCTCTGGGAGGACATATAATTTGACCCTGGGAGATCTGTAGATAGTCTTTTGAGGTTTTTCCTATGGCATATAATCTGGCCCTGGGATATCTGGCAGATGCTCTTTCGAGGTTTTGTCCTATGGCATATAATATGTCCCCGGGAGATCCGACAGGTTGGGTTGTGTGCCCGTAATCAGTCCTGGGATGCTCTTGCGAGGTTTTTCCATGACCACATATAATCTGTCCCTGGGAGATCCTATAGGTATAGCTGTGTGCTCGTAACATCCTTGGATGCTCTTGCAAGGTTTTGTGGTGACCACATATAATCTGTCCCTGGGAGATCCTATAGGTAGAGCTGTGTGCTTGTAACAGCCTGGGATGCTCTTGCAAGGTTTTGTGGTGAGGTCACATATAATATGGCCCTGGGAGATCCTATAGGTAGAGCTGTGTGCTCATAACAGCCTAGGATGCTCTTTCGAGGTTTTGTGACACACGTAATAAGTCCTGAGGATTCCACAGTATGGCCAGTGATGACGAAGACCTGTAGGTGGTGGGCCTACATCCATTATGAAAAAGGACTGGCTCTGTAGAACTTCCTATGACGAGTAGAGTCAGAGATTGCTTGAGATAGTAGCAGCAGTGACGATGATGATGACAGTGCATCGATGACGATGATCCGAGAAGAAGACTTGTCTAGCAGATCTGTGTCGAGAAATACCTTCCTAGTTAAGAGGGAGTGTTGATGTATGTGTAACTTCGGAATGTATTTCATCTATGTATTTCATATATATTTATTGTACCCTTATTAGAGATGTGTTATTCCTCTATAAGGAAGTGTCGTCATGTGGATTGACAAGTGTCACAAGTGTGTGTACTTGCTGATGGGTTATTAGACCACCATGTGTGGGGTCAGCCCTGAAATATATATTATAATGTGGATGTACCTAGCTAGACAAGTCGGCCCCATAAGGTCACTGGGAAAACAGGTTAGTATAAATAGAGATCAGGTGATCTCTATTTAGATCATTCGAAAAAGTATCTCTCTCTCACTTAGAAAGTGGCGCACTAGTGAGGAGGAGGATCATCTGCTACTAGGAGACTATCTCAGTGTATTTTGGTTGTACTTTGGTTGAGCCGTTGCTCTCTCTATCTCTTAGAAAGTTATGGGGTTTTTCACCTTACGGTTTTCCCCACGAAAACTCTGTGTCTCTTGTCTCTCATGCTTTTGATTCTTGTGATGCTTGTCATGCTTATTGTGATTGTTATGCATTGATATACTGTATATGTTATTCTCTTAGTGAAGATCCTAGAGTATTGTGAATTAATGCTCAAAATTTAATAGTTCCCTACGAAGTTTTCTGAGATGAAGGGAATCTTGGGTGATCTGGGGAGGATGAAAATCCCATTGAAGCCAGATGCCAAACCAATCAGGCAACGACCCTATCAACTGAATCCATGCCATAAAGAGAGGGTCAAGGTAGAACTTGATCACATGTTAGATGTTGGTATTATTGAACCGGTTGAAGAGTCGGATTGGATCAGTCCTATGGCAGTGCAGGACAAGAAGACCAGTGAAGTGCACATTTGTGTCGATTTGCGGAAGTTGAATAACGCCTGCTTGCATGATCCCTTTCCAACCCCGTTTACTGATGAGGTGCTCGAAGGCATGGGTGGCCAAGAGATGTATTCTTTCATGGATGGGTTCTCTAGATATCATCAGATACACATCGCAAAAGAAGACCGCCACAAGACAACTTTTGTGACAGAATGGAGCTATTTTCAGTACACAGTGATGCCATTTGGACTGAAGAATGCACCTATGATATTCTCGTGGGTTGTCGTTGCTACTTTTTGGGATTTCATCCAGAAGTTTTTGTAGGTGTACATGGATGACTGGACCGTCTACAGCTTGATCAGTAATCATCGGGAAAATATGCGGTTGATGTTGGAATGTTTTCGACAGCATCAGATATCGCTGAACTTGAAGAAGTGCATCTTATGTGCACCATTTGGCATATTACTCAGTTACATTGTGTGCAAGCAGGGATTGTTAGTCGACCCAGCAAAAATTGGTCTCATTCTGAGCTTAACACCACCGACTAACATCAAGCAACTGAGAGCGATGTTGGGGCACACTGGGTATTATCGCAAGTTCATCAGGGGTTATGCAACCATCACGGCCCCTATGGAGAAGTCGTTGAAGAAAGATGCAGTATTCCAGTGGAGTCTTGAATGTCAAGGAAGTTTGAAACTTTGAAGGCTAAGATGGCTTCAGCGCCAATACTAGTATTTGCGGACTAGAGCAAGGAGTTCCATGTCCACGTTGATGCCTCATCGATCGCACTGGGAGTGGTGCTTACGCAACTAGGGGAGGCGGATCTGGATCACCCCATTACATTTTCCAGTCGGAAGTTATCATCTATAGAAAGGAACTACACCACAACAGAGAGAGAAAGTCTAGCGATGGTCTATGCACTGCAGAAGTTTCGGCACTACTTACTAGGAGGACACTTTAAGATGTTTACAGACCACTATGCATTGAAATACCTGGTCAATAAGCCTTTGTTCAGGGGGGGGTATATGTCACTGACTACTTCTGTTTCAGGAGTTCAATTTCGAAGTGATTGTGAAGCCAGGCCGTTTGAACGCAGGACCCAATCATCTATCGTGGATTGAGACAGGGAAGGAGCCAACCAACATTGAAGATGGGTTACCTGATGCATAGCTATTTAAGGTTGAGATAGTTGATGAATATTATGAAGAGATCATTCAGTTCTTGGCAATAGGTACCGCACCAGAGGGATTTACAACTAGTCAGAAGAAACAATTGGTGGTCAAGACCGCAGATTTCCAACTGATTGCAGGTGAGTTATACAAACTCTGATCGGATGAGATCTCGAGGCATTGTGTTTTGCCTCATGAGCAAGGGCAGATCTTATCAAAAGCACATGCAGGAGTAGATGGTGGGCACTACATCGATTGTGTGACTACTAGGATGGTGCTTCGCGCAGGGATTTGGTGGCCCACGCTCCACAATGATGCAACAGATTATGCACGAACCTGCAATGTTTGTCAAAGGATTGGGAAACCCTCTAGGAGGGATGAGATGCCGCTACAACCTCAAGTGACACTGAAACCATTTGATAAATGGGTAGTGGATTTCGTGGGCCTTATCAACCCACCTGAAAAGCGCACTGGTGAAAGATACATTATTACGACAACAGATTATTTGGCAAGATGGGAAGAGGCTACACCAGTCATAGATTGCACCACTGCGACAACAACGTGCTTCTCATTTGAGAACATTGTTACTTTGTTTGGCTTCTTGAAGGTGGTGATGAGCAATTAGTGCAGTCACTTCATCAATCACACCGTCATCGCATTGACAGCAGAACTCCAGATACAGCATAAAAAGAGCACACCATATCATCCACAAGAAAATGGGACAGTAGAAGTGTTCAACAAGGTTCTGGAGCATGCGCTGACAAAGGTGTGCAATGCAAAGTGCGACGAATAGGATCTGAAGATCCTAGTAGTCTTGTGGGCGTGTCGCACCACATGTAAACGACTGACGGGATAGACACCATTCAAGCTAGTATATGGGAAAGAAGCGATTATTCCTATGGAGTACATCGTTCCGAGTCTGCGCATCGCGGTAGCAACAGGTATGGATGATGACACGGACTTAGGTGAGAGTCTAACACAGCTAGTGCAACTTGAGGAAAATCACTTTATCATAGGGTTCCACCAAAGCATGGAGAAGGACCACCAAAAGTCTTGGCATGATCGCCACATCAAAAACAAACAGTTTCAGCAAAATGACTTGGTGTTGTTGTATGACAACAAGTTTACGAAGCATCCAGGAAAATTGCAGATGCATTGGCTTGGTCCTTATTGCATCAGTAACATAACATCAGGAGGAGCAGTCTAGTTGCAACAATTAGATGGAGCGATGCTCCCAAAGTTGATCGATGATAGCATGTTGAAGCCCTATAGGTCAGGCTCGGAGCAGCACGATGCCTGAGTCACGTTGGAAAGAAAAACAAAATCTACAAGAAGGACCGGTGACAGAATGGCGCATCGGCAAAGACAGATTGCACAAATAGAAGTGCTTGCATCGCAGTTTGGGAGCAGGGTCGCGACAATGGCAGGATCGCGACCGAGTCAAATCAACAATAAATGTCAAAAGTTCAAGACAGTTAATTAACGGCGCTCGTTTGAATGATGAGCATTAATGGTGGATCCGACTGATTGGATGATAGGATTGACGGTGGATTTGGGTCATTAAGACTGGATTTGGTCCAAATTAATGCATGATTTAGTCATGATTATGAGGGATCGGGTTCGGTGTTATAAAGAGATGGCCGAGGCTGGTCAGAAGGCACCTATTCGTAACAAGTGGAGTCAGTTGCCCATTATTGAATTGTGCAAGGTTGAGTTGTGTTTCAGAGTGTCATTGAGCCACGTTGAGCAAAGTTCTTGAGTGGGGTAAGCTTGATCCATTTGTTGGCATTGCGGGGATTGATGATGGCATGTTGGGTGAGCCGGATACAATGGATATTTCAAGTGAAGTTGAATCCCCCATCCTCACTATTAGTATTGAAGAGGAGGTCAATCTTGTACATGAAGTTGCTAGCATGTCGATGGGATAGTCCTCCATTGTGCACTAGAAGAGGGCGGGGACGCAACCTAGCTCCCTACGGCTAGAGAAACGTTAAACCTGCTCCACAGCCCAAGTATTGGAAGGGCTCCCTGAGGCGAGCCCATCGAGCTCTAGTGTTGTGGAGTCCACAGTCCGAGCAGGTGTCTTTGCTTCGGATATCCCGAGCTACCAACCTCCATGTCGACCTAGGATGCAGTCGAGGAATCCCATGAAGAACCATCGGTACCAAATCAAAATGCTGGCGATTCCACCAGGTATGAACTACACCACTGACATTGTGTCTACATTGATGCAGCTGTGGTACGATGATCATGATTTGCTGGTGTTGGAAGATGTTATGACAGAGCCTTGTAAGCCACGAGCACCAGGGCATACTGGATAGACGCCACGCATTCCACATGACTAGGCACGTGGTTTGGAGAAGGATGGGTTGTTGTGATTGATCAACCTGCCACACTTTGGGAAGTTGATGAAAGCCAATGCCTACGTGAAACAGCTGCTAGCCTGTTTTCATGGTGGCATTCTATGGTTGGACAAGCAGGTTACTATCACGGTGGACTTGATTTCTGAAATCACAGGGTTTCCCAAGGCCAGGGTCGACCCATCACAATATTTTTAGGGGAAGAACAATGACAAAAAGCTCACGGCTAGGTTGTGAAAGCAATATAAAATCAAGAAAAATGGACGGGCCTACCGCCTCGACACCATCAACGAGCCTGCAGTTAAGATTGGGGTGTGTATCCTCGCTACCAAAATCATTTGGAGCAATTGACCCAACCAAGGAAACTCAGGGGTTGTCGCATGTGGAGAGCTCTATGCAAAAGGCGTGCAAGTAAATTGGTCCCTGTTCCTGCTCAACCAGCTGATGGAGGATGCGTTGGCAGCCCAGGCGGGGCAGTGGCCATTCGCATACAACTGGTTGTCGATCTTAGTCACGCTTGTCACCTGGATGGAGCCCGATGACTATCAAGGAATGGAGGTGGATGCAGTGCAGGTTCAAAAGGGGGCACGCTACCAAAACTTGTGGTGGGTGCAGGAACCAGAGCGCCTTAGGGAGTTCACCATGCAGTTTTGGCTCTACTAGGAAGCACTGCAATCGGTCACCATGCAGGTTCCATGACTAACTCAAACAGCCGTTGAGAAGTACAAAGGGGTCACCTGGTTTGTGGTTATCCCATAGAGTATCCATGTGCAAGCGCGTCACGATAAAGATAAGCAGTGGTTGCAGACCCCCTATAAGTTATCCAATGGAAACTTAGACGCGATCATTGATTATTGGCCGGTCAATTGGCGTGAACCGGTTGCACAGGAGGAAGAATCCACAGGGATACCACTAGATGCGCCAGTGATGGATCCCTTGCCTCTCCAAGAGTTGGACCAGGAGTCATCGCAGACTCCTTCGGATGACAAGCGCATGCTTGAAGAAGGAAGAATGAAAGTACACAATGAACATGGGACAATCAGTGGGATTCCCCTATCGTCGAAGGTGCAGCTTGGCCGACTACTACTAGCAATAATGCAACCAATGGGGCGACTCAAGCAATGATAGACAAGGTAGATGAAGGTTTCCATGCGGTTACTGCCCATCTGGATTCCTTGTGCAACATTGTTTTAAAGAAGGCACCAGAAGGAGCACCAGTGCAGGCAATTGGCGCAATCGGCACTGAGCCGCGAGTTAGGAATGTCGATATTCCCCCCAGTGCGATTGTGACTGATAATTAGGATTTGAAAGCTTTGTTGCAGTCGTTAGAGAAATTGACCATCAACATCAATGCGCTGTCAGTGAAGGAGTTGACAACTATACATGCGGTCGCCAGCCATGAGATCGCAGACAGGATGCATGAGATCAACGGTAAGTGCTTGCACTCGTAAGAGAGTGAGGCAACAACTAAAGAGGAGATTGTAGATTTAACAGGGCGGGCCGCTACGACACGAAAAGCCGTGGATGAGTTGGAAGAGGACATCAAGAAAGAACGAGCTGAGAAGGCTCGAGTGATCAAAGAATTAAAGCAGGCATAGGATCACCTCACCATGGAGAAGGCCACTTTGTAGGATCAAAATGTGCGGTTGGAGGCGGCCATTGCTGAGGCTTTTCACCATGTGCCAGATCCCACCGCAGCATTGGACGTGGTTCAATGTGCACAACAACTCGGGGTTGTCATTGCTCGACTGCAGCATGAAAATCAAAAGTTTACAGCCCTGGTGAACCCTGGTACACCCCAAGCGTAGGTGGATGACCGCAAATGTGCCATTGAGGAGGCTGTAGCACAACTAGTGGAACTGGAAACGACAACGACAAAACTTACAGCAAACACCGTACAGTTTTGGGGACGCACTGTTTAGGACGAGCAGATTGAATAGTTGACCAAGCTTAGGCAAGAAGTGGAGGGGTAGTTGGTGACACTAAAAATGACAATGCGCAAGATGTCACCAATGGATCAGGTTGCCAAGTCAGTGGACTCAAAAGAGTTGCAACAACGCATCACAAAGGTCGACGAGTGTGAGAAGAAGCACGCTGCGCAGTTGGAGGAGTTCCAGAATATTGGTGATTAGTTTGTGATTAAAGCTAGTGTGGCACTCCAAGCTATACAAGAAGGTCACCAACAAGTTGTGCAAAGTTGAGTGAGCATCCATCTCCCCAGGATGTGATCAACAGTCAGGCACTGGCTATGGCAGTAAAGGAGCACGTCACGGAAGTCGACAAACAGTACGAGGACTTCAGGGTCAAAACTACTACATACACCTTGTCCGCATGACGTGGCTCAAGGGAAAGCCACAAGATTGTGTTGGGGACCTGTTAGCAGGTGGTTTGGATAAGTCAAGAGAAGGCAAGGCTGAATATACCGCAAAAGGCAAAAAGTCAAGAGAAAACAATGATATTTTATGTAATTTTGGGTTTGTCGAACCGTAGTATGTGAGTTTTTGGGTCATTTGGACCACAATAGATAGCTTTTGGGTCATTTGCTTTGAAGTGTCAGTTAGGAAGTAGTTAGAAAGTGGACAAGCAATGTAAAGATGCAATCCTATAAATAGACATAGATTTCTAAGTGTTGAATCATCTTGGATCGTGTATCTTAGATCTGGAAGTATCTATTAAATCTGTCTGTTGCGAAGTACGATTGTTGAATCATCTGTGAGATCTTGATCCAATGCTGAAGACTGAATATTTTGTATATGGGTTTTGCGGAATTAATATAATATGACAGAGTTATTGAGCAGAATCCCTGTGTTTTCCTGTTTATCTATGGTAATGCATGTCGCAATATGAATATATGAACGATGCAATGTTTCCTTGTTGTGGTTAATGTGTGTTGTTATATCTATCACAATTATGATGTGTTCTTTTGAATGATGCCATGAATGTGAATGATGCCTAAGTTAAATGCGTAGATCTATTTCTGAAATGTTGCAATAAGTTGAGTAACGGAGCCGCATCATCCTCCTTCATTCGGCGGAAACATGGTTTTGTCGACTCACCCTTGAACATCTCGGGTGATACCTCATCTACTCTGCAGGTGTTGCTGGACAGGGTAAAACCTATCTTGGCCGGTGCTTAGGGATATCACGATGGTCTAGGTGTTGATAGTGCTGGGAACCCCTGTTGACTGGGTTTGTGTCGACAAAGAGCACTGGAGGGAAGGAACACTAAGGGACTATGCAGCAGAGAAGGGGACCTTCCTTGTGTTGGGTGTGGTAGGTATTTTGGGTGCCATGACTGTTTGAGTTTAGTGTAGCTCTGTGGTTGAGCTCATTGGCTTAGCATCCTCCTCTTTTGTCTCTTGCATGCTTGATAAACCCAATTGTGTGTTGGCTTAGCATGACTGTGTGTGTGAGATCATGGCTGTGAGTGAGCCTATCTAGTTCCTCCTTAGTGGATACATGTTCCAACTCGGGGGTGGTTTCTTAGCTGAAAGAGTACAGGCTTGAAAGAGACCTATGGTTGGGTGTAACATTGCTCTCACATAGCCAGTTGTTAGATAGTTTCATCTTAGAGATAGATATTTTTTGTGGTTGAATTATGTTAATTCTATGTTCTACCATGTTTTTTTTAATTGATGACTGTATTTGAAATGTTGGATGCACGGTGCAATTGTGTGTGGATAGTGTTTAATTCCACTGTGTTTATTGAAGTATGAATCTGCACACATAAGTTTTAATTTATTGTGAATTTTCTTAGTAATGTATGGGGCTGAGTTACACAATAAGCCCAGAATGTTTAGTCATGTTTCCTCCCTTGCACCGGATCGACGGGAGGGGTCATGAAACAGAGAGCAAAGGAGACCTGAAAGATATTAAGGATATGTATCATGGATGAGTTGCATCAGTGATTGAAAACCCACCACCTATGAGGAATCTACTAAGCAACAAGTATGGAAAGATTCCATGGTGGAAGAATACAAATCCATCATGAATAATGATGTGTGGGAAGTGGTTCCTAAACCTAAAGGGAAGTCAATAGTAACTTCCAAGTGGCTTATAAAATCAAACATGCAACTGATGGCAGTGTTGAAAAATATAAAGAAATATTTATGGCTCGTGGTTTCTCATGGAAAGAAGGAATAGACTATGATGATACATTCACTCTTGTGGCCAAGTACACTACTATTCAAGCATGATTTCACTTGCCTCAGTTATGGGGTGGGAGCTTCACCAGTTGTATGTGAAGAATGACTTTATCAATGATGAAGTTGAGGAAGAAGTATACATATAGAAACCTAAGGGATTTGTATTTCATGGCAAGGAGTCCCATGTATGCAGACTTAAGAAAGTTGTGTATGGGATTAAGCAGGCCTCGAGGGTGACAGCCCAATCTGAAAGGCTTCAAATAACTCTACGCAAGAGCAATTATGTCCCCAGACTGTTTGGTGTGGTTGACTCCCATGGATATTAGGCCTCCACTGGCACTTAAATGGATTGATTCTGATGTATCTGTCTTCCTGTGTGGGAAGATCAAAAAGGTGTCCTATGTTTAAAGGTAATTAGTGTTTGCTTAAGGGAAATCTAAATAATTTATATCTAAATTAAGAAAATGTGTTTGATATGCAGAACAATCAAATCTGGAGATTGATTAAGCATTTTACCAACAGGTAAACATACGAATTGCGTATATATTAACCAGCTTTAGATAAAATAATTAATGACAATTAAATGATCTTATCTAAAGAATTAAACACATGTAAGATTGTTTTGTTATGCTCTGCCAATTAACAAACTAGCAGTAATGGAACTATAGATATTTATCATTTGCAGAAATAGATAAATGAATTAAATGAATAAATTTCCATAACACACGATAATATCTAAATTGTAAATTCAGATAAATCCAAGCTACAAATCAGATACATTCATGAAGTTGCAAAGATAAAACATATATTGATAAAGAAACCAAGGTGACAAAATCAGAGATCATTAAAGAAATTTGACAATTTAAACAAAGAAGATGACAGAGAAACTAACTATGATTCATTAAGCTTGCAAGAAATTACAATATCTCAAGTGAAACAGAGCGTATCCAGTCCTTCTCTGGCGATTTCTCTCCCCCCCGCCCCCTATGAGATCTAAGCCCTTTCATAATAATTACAAAATATTACAAAGGAAAATATCCCATGAAAATGGGGATTACAAAATATCACTCAAAATCCACCTAAGGAATTTCTCCACTTGGTAGTTGCATCTAACAAGTCTTGAACATCTTGATATCTAGCATGTCCAAGTGTCAACTAGGTCTGGAAATTAAAGGATTTGATTTCCTTAGTCTTCAACTTATTCCACTGACGCAGGAAAAGCTTGATCTCCACCCCTAAATTGGTAGGTGATTCAATCAAATATTTTAGCTTGGCAATTTGAAGGTGCTCCAACTCATTTATCCTCTCTTTGGATGCCTCATATCTTTCTTCTACATCTAGTATGAGTAACTTGGGAGGATCATAATTTTCAATCAAAGTGAGAGTTTCAAAACCCAATGTGGTCAATAGCGCATCGGAAGCATACCATCTTCTTCTACAAACTGCTTGTGCTTCCTCTATAGTAGCTTCTACTATTTTATAGGCATTTTCCCATGAATCCAATGAAAGCCTGACTTTTCTAAACTTAATGCTTTCAAAGAAAGGTATACCTTCAGGCCTATCTTTTATGTATTTTTCCAAGCTGCAACATTCTCAATGGCCCTGAGTTCTTCCTGTCTTCTTTCATTATGTTCAAGGAGAACATCAGACTATTTTTCAAACTCAATGCAGGTCCCTCTAATTTCCTCTAAGCATTCAAACAACTGAACTAGAAGGTTCTTGTAATATTCATTTACTTTCAAGGAAAATTCCTTAAAAGCCTTTGCAGAAAACCTAGGGAAAGAAGAGACAGTTGCCATGGCTGCTCCTTCCTTAACCTGTGATTCCAATGTTGTGATCTTTTGAGCACGAGTATCATTTAACAATTTAGCTTCCTGAAGCTGTTGTACAAGCGCTGTGTATTTTTCCTGCAACTCTTTGAGCTAACTATCACACTTAGCCTTTATTTCTTGAATTTGAATCTTATGCTCTCCTTCAACCTGTATTAACTTCCGCTTAAGCTCTTGTATCTCATGTTGCTTCACACCAATCTCCTTATTCAATGAAGTGACCGAGTCATAGCTAGCTCCATCGAATTCCCCCATTGTTGTAGCAGTGTCCAATGCATCATGCTAGATGTCAGCAGACTCCTTCTTCCAAATTGCTTGGTTGGGGACATGCCCTTGTACCATAGTTGTTTCCCTGCTTCTTTTACTACGTATTTTCACCACTGATTTTTTTGATCTACTGTAGAAGTACTCTCCAAGGGAAACTACAGCATCATCTCCACAATCAGCCACCAGTTCTACAGAAGATGTGGCTACATTACATGTTGCAACCAGTGGGGTTGTTTGGGTGACAGTAGAGTTTGGGATGGACATAGTAATATGGGAGGTAGATATAGAAGGGGTAGTGGTAATAGAAATTGAAGGTAGAGAAACATGAGAAGTAGCTAGAGTGACAACCTCGGGGAGGGAAGCAGAGGAAATGGTTATTGATGGTTGCAAAGGAACAGTGGGGACTTGCACCTCAGTAACTTGTGGGAGTAGGGTGGCAGGTGGAGTAATGATTTAGGTTAATGTAGCTATTAATTCAGCAATGGTGTTTGGTGTAAGGGTAACCTCAACAGATGAGGTGGAAGGAAGCTCAATAAAAGTGAAAGGGGATGTAATTTAATGTAGCAGCAGTGATGGTGACTTCAGGAAAATGAACATTTGGAGTTGGGTCATCAATTAAAATGCTATCAATAAAATCAGCAATAGTTTGAGAAACTTCAATGACCTATTGTATAGCAGTCACAATAGGGAAAAGAGACCTGAATGGAATCCTTTCATCCTCTGCATCACTATCTTCAATTTTCAATGTGGGTACCTGAGACACAAGGGCTTCAATATTTTTCCTTTTTGTTGGGGTACTTATAGCAACCAACTGAGTATCAACCACTGAGGTCAAGTGTGCCAATTGTTTCTTTAGCTCAACAGTTGATTGAATTAAGGTCTCCAGTTCTGCAGCGGGCTTGGCTTGTTGAGCATCCTCTACACATTCTTTTCCCTTTCCATTATTCTGATAGGTTAACATCAAGGGAGTGCTCACCTTTTGTGCCTCTTTCTCTAACCTATCCCTTTTAGCTTTCTCTTCAATTGAGAGTTCCAATTTTTTGTAATTCAAAACCTTAGACTTGAGCTCTTGTTGGTATTGGAGAATGAAACTTTGTTCTTCTTTGGATTTGGCCCTGGTCAGTACCTCAGAAAACAAATCGGTTCCCTGGTAAATAGAATCATCAGGGGCAGTCTCATGAGCATAAGTAGTCTTCATATGTTCCTGGGATAAGTGATTAGCCAGGAATGCCTTGGGATAATGCATCCTTTTCGGAGCTTTTCCCAGCTTTAGGTAAATAATTTTCTTCCCCAACACTGCAGCATGTGTTGAGTTCTGAATGACCAAAGGCCCAAGGTTCAATGGGAATTTGGACCATCCTTTTCTTTTAGGTCCAGTTAACTTAGGGAACACTCCATCAATGACAAATTGATAAGAAATATCTTCTAGAAGCAACTTATATGGAACTATTCTTGGCAACAAATGAACTGTTTCACTTCCCCATACCCTGACATAAGAGGAGAATTCTCCCATGTACCAATCGCCAATAGTGGGGATAAGTGTTTTGGCATGAGCAGAGAAAGCAGGTGCATCTTATTTGAATATCTTCAGATAAATTGCTCCGAAGAAATGATCACAAATGTCATACAGCAGAGGTACATAGTTATCTTCCCATAATGTAGAACAATATATATGAACTGGGGGTGCTGAAAGGGTCTAGTTCCACCCCATGGAGGGAAACTGGAAAGATGAACAAAATACATCAATGAAATAAGCTTAATAGTAAAAATGAGGCTTCCTTGAGGCTGGTGTTTTCTGGTAACGTTCAATTTTGTTGTCTTTAACTCAGCTGAAAGAATCTGAGCCCAATTAAAGGATTCCCCTATCGTGAGAACATGATGAGCCACATGTTCCCATTCATCTTTAAACACAGAGATGTTTGGTAAGCCTTATATTCTACAAAGCATGGTTGCTATGAGGGAAAAGGGTTCTTTGAACCATGAAATAGGGTAGGAATTATCGGCTATGGGAATGAAGATAGCTGGGTTGTTCATCCAGGATTTTATCATTTCGTCAAAATTAAACCGGTCTTTACAGATTCTAGGAAAGCTGCATTGAGGAATTGGGTGGCCATCCTAAGGGCATATGCTCTAACAAAAAATTCTGAATGGAAAGAAGTCAGTTGAGACCCTGCCTTGTCATTGAAAGAA
Source organism: Larix kaempferi (assembly GCA_027924585.1). NCBI lineage: Eukaryota > Viridiplantae > Streptophyta > Pinopsida > Pinales > Pinaceae > Larix > Larix kaempferi. The sequence continues at coordinate 3,573,030 of BSBM01001185.1, forward strand.
TGGTCTTTAGGGTCCGGATGATCAATTATCCATTTTACGATGTCTGTGTATGGCAGGAGTGTTGGTCTGGCCGCTAATGCATGCAATTGAGAATATCTGATATTCTTATAGAAAGACTGGTTATCCTGAATTTCCAGCAGGTCATCATTATCAAAGATGGCATAGTTTTTTGACCAATCCAGATGGTAGATTATAGATACTCTACTACTGGTATCACTGATAATTCTAGTGTTATGGTCTTTGTTTCTCAAATCCTTTAGGGTTGTCTTGGATTGGGTATTTCTTGACATGGTGAGAGACTGGTAAATTCTGATAAATAAATAAAACCAATCAATAAAAAATTTCTAAATGAGGAAATTCCAAAAACAACAAATAGGAAAAGAAATAAAACCAACCTGAGCAGATGAGAGAAATAGGAAAACAACCCTGGTAAAAACCCACAATAAAATCTTGGTCGCAGATGAAATTCACGAAATTGAAAATGGTAAAAGAAAAATGAAAATTTGAGATATTTAACAAACTCATGGAATGAAATATGGATTGTAGGATCAAACCAAATCAACGGCTAAGATTTAAAATGATAAGCGAAAGAAACTTTTTGCAAAAATATATAGGATTTCTGCAATTCGCAATCTACAATGCGGGTTGCTGGTGCGAGAACGCAACTTTCAATGTAAGTGAACCAAAAGTTTCCACAATCCGCAATTGCAGGTTGCGGATTGCAGGATTGCAAACAAAAATATTATAGACCAATGTTCTTTCATCTTTCAGCTATCTGCAATTACGGGTTGTGGGTTGCGGAAAGGAAAATTCAATCTTATTCAAAACTGCCTCCGAAATCCGCAATCCGCAATTACAGGTTGCGGGTTGCGGAAAGAAGGAATTTCAGACCCAAAATAATCAAGCATCCGCAATCCGCATTGCGGATTGTAGATTGTGGGTTGCGAGAAGGACAAATTTTAAACAAAAGTAATGTTTTTTCGCAACACACAAAAATCACAATTTTTGAAGGGAAAATTATTCATTGGATTGAAACATGACAAGGAAATGAAATGTCTAATCAACATCATGAAACCCCAGAATGAGTAAGGGAATTGAAAATTACCTTTGCAAATCAAAGTTGGGGCTCCCATTTTTATCGATAAAAATGGGATTTGTTGTGTCTACAACAATGAACTACTATATTCATCTAGAATTTTGGAAAAGGAACGATGAGATATTTCATTCACAAGGAAAGTACACAATTGATGTGTTGCATAGGTTTGGTATGATGGATTTTAAATCCATGTCTACACCAATGGTTTCTAATCTAAAGAAACTATGTGAGTCAGATTCTGGATTGGATCTAGTGGATCCTACCATGTCTAGGCATCTCATTGGTTCCTTGATGTATTTGATACATAGTAGACCAGATATATGTTATGTAGTGAGTGTATTGAGTTAGTTCATGTTGGAGCCAATACCTAGACATTAGGTTGCTTCCAATCATGTGCTTAGATACCTTCAAGGTACTATTTCTTATGGACTCATATATGCTTCCAATGGAGGAGTGATTCTACTTGGTTATTATAACTCTGACTAGGGTGGTGGTATTGTGGACCAAAAGAGTACATCCATATTTTTTTTAACTTGGGATCAGTTATGATCTCTTGGTCCATTAGGAAGTAGGGCTCTATATCCCAAAGTACTAAAAAAACAAAGTATATTGCAGCTAGTACAACCTGCTGAGAAGTTGTATCGCTTAGAAAGTTACTTGATGGGTTGTTCGGTGAGAATCTTAAGACTACTACCATTTTCTCTGAGAATCAGAGTTGCATTAAGCTCTCATAAAACCCTATATTTCATGTGTTGGTTGTGGAGCCTGATCTTCCAATCTCATAGATGATGTTGTTTCAGTCATGTTTGTACCCCAGGTTTGGTTATGATATCGGCATGTGCAACGGGCAGTCTGAGGTTGTTTTTGTGCCAACAGATTACGGGAACATGGTTTTGGGTAGCCCGAGGTATTTTCCCATGGTATTCCCCTTTAAAAGGAAGACATTGTAATACAGATGTGTATTATATTGTAGCATTGTAAAGATCTATGAGATCATGTAAGAGAGACTGAGAGAGATTGAAGAGGAAGTTGTTGCAGATGTGATGTGGGTTGTATCCCTTCATTTGTTGGATGGTATAATAATAAGGACTAGCAATTTATGTGCAGATGTGATCCTGATCTTCCAGTCTCATAGATGATGTGGTTTCAGTCGTGTTTGTACCCCAGGTTTGGTTATGATATCGACACGTGCAACGAGGGGTCTGGGGTTGTTTTTGTGCCAACAGATTATGGGCACATGGTTTTGGGTAGCCTGTGGTATTTTCCCATGGTATTTCCCCTTTAAAAGGAAGACATTGTAATACGGTTGTGTATTGTATTGTAGCATTGTAAAGATCTATGATATCGTGTAAGAGAGATTGAGAGAGATTGAAGAGGAAGTTGCTGCGGATGTGATGTGGGTTGTATCCCTTCATTTGTTGGATGGTATAATAATAATGACTGGCAATTTCTGTGTGGACGTAGCCCATCTTCGGTGAAGCATGTTATATTGGTGTCTCTCTTGCAATGTTTTTGTGTATTTTATATTTGCATCTTGTTTATTGTTATTGCTCTGCAATCTTGTTTTTCTAACATCATGATGGATTGAAACACATTGAGATGAAATACCACTACATCAGAGACATGGGCTAGAGAGTTGTCATAAGACTTAAGTGAATGGCTACTTGTGAGAAGATGGCAGATATGTTGACTAATCCTCTATCGTTGACGAAGTATAGGTACTTCTAAGGCAAGTTTGGCATGGTAGAGAATAACTCCCTCGCTGAGAGGGAGTGTTAAATTTACAGAATCATGAGTCATCCTCCAAGTCAATCTTGTGTGTAAATATTGAACCTCGTGTGTTGAGATAGTTCCTTATAGGAGTCTGAGTTGGACTCGGGAAACTTGGAGAATAATCTTGAGTTGGACTCAAGAATGAATAAGCCTCATGTTTTGAGGTAAGTGCTTTGTATGTCAAAGTGATGGTGTTGTACAGTCTTGTTTTTCAAGGCTAAGGTCATGTGTGTCAAGACAGATCCTCATGTGTTGAGGTGGTGCCTCATGTGTTGAGATAATGCTTTGTAGTTCAAATCATGAACGGTGTGTGATGTAATAACTAATCGTCCACCAATCAAACTACTCTTCCAACAATTAGTGACCAAAATGAAACGATCCATGCAACTACCAAAAAAAAATGGAATTGAAAGACCTAGGTACCCTTACCAAGCAAAAATATGAAAACCAAGCAAATCCTCAAAAAAGAGCCAAAAGGACTCAGTAAAAACCCTCAAACAGGTCCAAATTATCCAGAATAAAACATAGAAAGTCTTTCATAAACCAAACAAAGACCCAAATCTTAAAAACTAGGAGAAAATCAAAATTCTCAGGAAAGAACCACGACTGTTAGTACTACATCACACGGGTACCCGCGGGAACAGATATCAACAAATCGCAGGTGAAGGGAAAAAGTCACAACTATAACTAAGGACAACCCACGGGTCTAGGTTGATAAAAAATAAAAAAAGAAAGAAAAAATCAAGCCAGACCAAGTCTAAGTCATCAATAGGGAACTATACACCCTGTAAACTCTCCCAGAGAACTAAATAACAAGTTAAACTGAAGAAAACTATCTCAGGATTCCCAGAGCAAAACCAAGAACTCCCTAGTGGATTTTCCAGTTCTGTTGTTCGGTAAAACTCCCTATGATAGGGAAAATCAAAGATCATCAACATACGTTTAATTAAGATACACAGACTGAATGGTAAACAAACAGAACATGCAATACTTATTTTGATCAAAATAACTAGGGTTTAAAGCTAAAACACATACCTAGATAACTAATGTCTGATCCAAGATTTAAGATTTAATCTTCTTCTCCACTGTACCAGATGAATAACTTGCACCGTCGAAACCTGGCCCTAGGTTCCTTTCTCCTCTACCTTCAATGGATATTTCTCTATCATTTCTTTGCAGAAATTGGTTCTTTCTTTCTCAAGGCCCTCTCCTTGTATTTATAGCTGTTAGGATATTTAGACACTTAGGAGTTAGTTAAGATCAACTTGTGTAATATATCCGTTAGGGATAGTGTGTTTCTTTAGTATGCATTAGTATGCATTTGTAAATACTTAATCCGACGGTCACGATATGTTTCCGACATAGAGTGATCCGACGGCTCAACTTCTCTTAGATCAAACCTAACCTTGATCCGTGGCTTAACACCCGATTGGTCCATAATCTCTATTTAAAGAGCATGGAGGGTCATTGTTTAGTTGATCGATTATGAGAAGCTCATTTGTAACTTTCTTTCTTTGCATAATAAATTGTCCCGTAGAAGCTATTTGGCCGGGGCCGTGGAGTGTTTCCCTCAATAGGGTTTAAACCACGTCAAAACATTAATGTGTTGATCTATGATCTATTTGTGTGAAGTGGTTGCTCTTGGTGTTCAATCCTTTGGTAGTACCCTGTGTTCCCGAACATGGTATCAGAGCTTTTATGAAGTGCCGCTTCCGGTTATGATCTAGATCTTGAACTACTGTTGCCGAAACTCGAAAGGGTTTCTAGTTCTGGTATTTTTGTGCACTTTTGGGCTATGGGAGGTGTTCCATTGCGACTAGAGCATCTTTTCCATTGGAAAATAGTTTTTGTTTGATCGAAAACGGTTCCCAGTTGCTCCAGAAACGCGTATTTCATCAGATCTGAAGGTATAATGTTACAATGACGCATTTTTTTATTTCGTTTTTTAAAAAGAAAAAATATCATATTTCATATTTCTTTATTGTTAGATTTTTTTTGGGTTTGGATTGTTGCTTTCCCATCTGCGTATGCTCTTTGCCGTGCACCTTGAGCGATCTCGGCAAATCAGAAATAGAAAGGGAAAGGGTTTTTCTCAGCTGCGTATGCTCTTTGCCGTGCACCTTGCGCGATCTCGGCAAATCAGAAACAGAGAGAAAACGTAGACTTTCTAGGAAATCTAACAAGATCTAACTCCACAAGTGTGGAAAAGTTTTTTGTTTCGATTTGTGGTTTGTTTTGCAGAAAAAAGGGCAAGCACGCAAACCGAGCAAGAAGAGTAAAAAAAAAAAAAAACCCTTCCTCATTCCCATATTTTACATACCTTTTAATCTAGCTCACTTGGTTCAAAGTTGTTTTCTTCCTTAATAGGTCTTGAGTTCAAGTCTTAGGAAGTTACTTTTAAAAGAAAAAGTGCATGCAATTTCTAATTTCAAGTTACTTTATTGTAAAAGTGCATCTCACTTAAATAATAAAAAATAAAAATACAAGTGAGTCACTTAAGTTTTTTTTGTTGCACTATTTAAAAGTAATATCATTGTAAAAGTGAAACCACTTATTTTACAAAAGTGGTTCACTTAAAGCAATTTTATTGTAAAGTGATTGTCAAAAGGTTCATCTTGGGAAGAGGGGGGTTCTTTTTTTTGCTAGACATTCTCTAGTTGCCACGTCACTATTGGGGACATCTTCAACAGTTTCTTTGTTCAAGCATAACTTCATCATACAGAGTCAGTTTTCAGTGCCATTTTTTTTAAAATCGCCTATTTTTTCAAGCTCTTCATATCTAGACTATTGGTTTCTGCTTTTATAGCCATTAATTTACAAATATGGCCGCCCCTTGTGATATTCTACTTAACAGTTCCAACTATTTCTCATGGAAATCTCGTATGAAGGATGTTCTACGAAGTAGGGGACTTTTCAAAATTACCACAGGGAAAGAAAAAGAACCCACTGATGATGATAAAAAAATAAAATGGGCAAATAGATGTGATGAAGCTCGTGGATTGATTGGGATGTCAATCTCTACTGATTTGCGATTCCACATATCTGGAATTGATGAACCTAATGCTGCTTGGGACAAGTTGGAATCTGTGTTTGGTAAACACAATGAAATTCGAGGTCACCAACTCGAAAATGAGTTGATTTATTTAAATCCAAGTGACTTTTCATGCATTCAAGATTATTTATCTAAGTACAAAACTCTTAAACTCTTATGTGCAGAATGTAAGATTGAGAGGAAAGGCAAACAATGCATTTATCATATTCTTTCCAAACTTGGACCTGCATATTCTGTTTTTGTATCTACATTTTACTCCATGAAAGCATCCCTGAATGCAGCTAGCTATCAAGAGCCTAGTCTTGAATCCTTTTGTGATTCCTTGATTAAAGAACAAGATAAACTCATTCACCTTGGAATAATCAACAATGCAGATACATCTGGGAAAGCCTTATTGTCCCAACAGAAAGAAAAGTCCAAGCCTCCCAAGAAACAAAATTTTCACAATAATAAGTCAAACAAGGGTCCCAAACCCTCTCAGTCAGCTCCTTCTTTAAAAAATGACAAAGGATCCAAGCCAAAAGGCAAGAAGACTGAGCGTCATTGCAACTATTGCGGGAAAGATAATCATGATGAATCTAAGTGTTTCAAGAAGATGGCAGCCTTGGAAGCAGCAATGAAGAAGCACCACATCAGCCTAGATTCACCTTCAGAATCTGCCTCTCATGGACATGCACTTTGTGCTTCTGGTTATTCTTATAATGCATCTTCTTCTTCTACTTCAAATGAATGGCTCATTGATTCTGGAGAATCTTATCATATGGCTAAGGATCAAGCCATCTTTTCTACTATGCATGAATGTAACACCAAACAAATATTTGTTGGTGATGATAGATCTCTAAGTGTTGTAGGAGCTGGAACAGTTCCAGTAGATAATGGTCATTTTAGTGATGTACTATGTGTTCCAAGAATTTTCTACAATTTGTTATCAGTCTATCAGATCACTCATTCTGGTGAAGGTAAAACTGTGACCTTTACACCTCACCAAGTTGTAATCAAGGATTTTAAAGATCCTCAACAGGTCCTAGCTACCGAAATTGTTGATGATATTACCAAGTTGTATAAGTTTAACAACTTTGGGTCATCACCTTTCCCTTCAGTTTTTGTTGCTCATAGTGATAACTTGAGCAAACTTTGGCATGAACGATTTGGTCACTTAAATTATCGCTCATTGCAACAACTATGTAAAGAAAATATGGTGACAGGTCTTCCGATGGTATCTTGCAGGGATGGTGTTTGCTCCGGTTGTGTACTCGAAAAACATCATTGGGACAGTTTTGACAAATGTGCCTCTTGGCACGCCTCAGTTCCCTTGGAGCTTGTGCATAGTGACTTGTGTGGTCCTCTTCCATCTGCTTCCTTTTCTAGTTTCAAATATTTCTTAACTTTCATTGATGATTACACCAGACGCACTTGGGTTTATTTCCTAAAACTTAAGAGAGAAGTATTTAACATGTTCTTGGCCTACAAGGCCCTTGTTGAAAAACAATCTGGTCATCAAATTATTAAGTTAAGATCTGACAATGGAGGAGAATATGTTAACAAACAGTTCACTACTTTCTGCATTGAACAAGGCATCCAACAACAACACAATGTTCCATATACACCACAACAAAATGGTGTAGCTGAGCGGAAGAACCGCACTTTAAAAGAAATGGCTAATTGTATGATCCAATCTAAGGGACTAAGTCTTCAATTTTGGGCTGAAGCCATAAATTGTGCAAATTACATAGTTAATCACACCCCCACAAAAGCATTACAAGGTATAACACCAGAAGAAGCATGGAGTAAAATTAAACCTGATGTAAGTCACTTTTGTGTGTTTGGTAGTAATGCATGGGCTCACATTCCAGATGAAAAACAGAAAGCATTGCAGCTTAAAAGTGAAAAGTGCATATTTGTTGGATATTCTAAAGATGTAAAAGGTTATAGACTTCTTCAACCACATTCTCATGCTATAATCATTAGAAGAGATATTAAATTTGATGAAAATCTCTTGGCCTGCGATCCTAACTTGGTGATTGTGCCATCTTTGGCCTGCGATCCTGATTCGGCATTTGTGCCTCCTTCTTCTTCTTCCAATTTTCTTGACAGGTTTCCAACTCCAGTTTCTAATGATGACAGTGAGGATGAAAATCCACCTCCTCCTGCTCATGTTCCTCCAGTTGCACCAGCACAAGTGCTTCCTCGATGGGTCCGTTCAACATGTGAAGCAGCTGGTGATCTTGCCTGTGATCCTAGAGATCAACGTCGAACACGTTCTCAGTTTCAGCGAGCCTCTTCTCTTTTGGCTCAAGTTTCCGAGAATCATGATCCAAAAACTTTTGCAGAAGCTTCAGGGAATCCAGATTGGGATGCAGCCATGGATGAAGAATATCGTTCCTTAATGGCGAACGATACGTGGGATCTTGTACCTCTTCCAAAAGGAAGAAAACTTGTCAGATGTAAATGGGTCTACAGAACTAAGTATGCATCAGATGGAAGTGTTAAAAGACTTAAGGCAAGGTTAGTTTCCAAAGGTTTTTCCCAAGTTGAAGGGATTGAATACAATGAAACCTTTTCTCCTATCGCAAAAATGAACTCCATCCGCCTTGTTCTTTCCCTTGCAGCCTTACACAACTGGGAAGTCCATCAAATGGATGTCAAGTTTGCCTTCTTACATGGTGATTTACAGGAGGAAATTTACATGGAACAACCTCCTGGCTATGTTCAGAATAACTCTAGCCTTGTTTTCCGCCTTAAGAAATCCTTATATGGCCTTAAGCAAGCTTCTAGAGCTTGGTATGCCAAAATGGATAACTTTCTCCTTGACACTGGTTTTTCTAAATGCCATTCTGACCCCAATGTCTATACCAAGAAAGTAGGAAACCATCTCATCATACTTGTTCTATATGTTGATGACCTTATTCTTACTGGTAGTGACCCTAAGCTTATAACCCATGTAAAATCCAGTCTTAAACAAAATTTTGAAATGTCAGACTTAGGACATTTGCATTATTTTCTTGGTCTCCAAGTCCTGCAAACCAAAGAAGGAATATTTCTTTCTCAGTCTAAGTATGCTTGTGACCTTCTTCGTCGCTTTCACATGGAATATTGTACACCAGCCCCTTCTCCCTTCCAGTCTGGAGTCAAACTTTCTACCACTTGTACTTCACCTGAAGTCGATGCCACCTTGTATCGTCAGCTTGTTGGTAGTCTCTTATACTTGACTCATTCTCGTCCTGACCTTTCCTTTGCTGTTGGTCAAGTTGCCCGTTATATGCAGACACCTCATGAAAGTCACTAGAAAGCAGCTAAAAGAATACTTCAATATATTCGAGGTACAGTTCAGTTTGGGATTCATTACAGTACAGGGGGGAAACCTTTGCTGGTTGGTTTCACTGATTCAGATTGGGTCGGAGATCCTGATGATCGAAAGTCTACCGCAGGTTATGTTTTCAGTCTGGGATCTGGACCTATTACTTGGGCTTGTAAGAAACAACAAGCTCTTACTCTTTCTTCAGCAGAGGTAGAATATCGAGCAGCCATCAATGCCAGTCAGGAAGCTTTATGGCTTCAACAGATCCTTTCAGAGTTTGGATTCGAGCAGCAGCAGCCTACTCCACTTTGGTGCGACAATCAAAGTGCCATCAAGCTTGCCAAAGATTCAGTTCTACATCAATGCAACAAACACATTGAGCTACATATGCACTTCATCAGAAATCTTATTCATGATCGGGTTCTTGAAGTTCTCTTTTGCCCTACAGATGATCAAGTTGCAGACATCTTCACCAAGTCTCTTACAGAAGCGAAGTTTTCTAAACTTCGATCTATGTTAGGAGTTTAGGAACTTGTCATTAAGGGGGGATAGGCTCTAATGCCTCCTTCCTTCTCCTAATAGTGTCATTTTTGTAAATCCTTCAATCCTATCCCAAGTTGTTCTTAAGGGGGGATGTTAGGATATTTAGACACTTAGGAGTTAGTTAAGATCAACTTGTGTAATATATCCGTTAGGGATAGTGTGTTTCTTTAGTATGCATTAATATGCATTTGTAAATACTTAATCCGATGGTCACGATATGTTTCCGACATAGAGTGATCCGACGGCTCAACTTCTCTTAGATCAAACCTAACCTTGATCCGTGGCTTAACACCCGATTGGTCCATGATCTCTATTTAAAGAGCATGGAGGGTCATTGTTTAGTTGATCGATTATGAGAAGCTCATTTGTAACTTTCTTTCTTTGCATAATAAATTGTCCCGTAGAAGCTATTTGGTTGGGGTCGTGGAGTGTTTCCCTCAAGAGGGTTTAAACCACGTCAAAACATTGGTGTGTTGATCTGTGATCTGTTTGTGTGAAGTGGTTGCTCTTGGTGTTCGGTCCTTTGGTAGTACCCTATGTACCCGAACAATAGAAAGGCTGAGAGGATAGACTCGAAAGGAAATTTGTTGGGGAGGTTATGGTAGTTAGAATAATTGCCATACCTAATCCCTAATTAGTATTTTAATATTTTTTATCATGATTTAGAGATACCCGATAGTATTTCTCTTGAAAACTAGCGAGTGAATCTTGAGTTTAGTGTCAAGCAACAAGCGGGTGCAAATTTTTTGGTTTTACTCACGGGTTGTCAGCATAGACTCCCGCAGTTGACCCGCGAATTGACCAACAGGAGATTTATGGCTAAGGCTCAAAATAATTCAAAAAATAATTGTATTGAAGGAGGTATTGTAATATTTGGGTCCAAAGCATCCAAGGTCAATTAGGCTCTTCCATCCATAAGTTTATTTTATTTGGCTGACAATGCAATGTGGTCACGGACGGAGAAGTGCCAATTTGACTAATAACAAGGTGGTGCCTCATGTGTTGAGATAATGCTTTGTAGGTCAAAGCATGAATGGTGTGTGATGTAATAATAACTATGGTTGATCTATAAGTCTCCTATAGATACTGGCCACCTCTAGAGTGAATTACTTTAGCATATGACCACTTGGAACGACAGTAGAACAAGATGATCACATCATTGGAAAAATATCCTTAGTATATATGATATGATAGATAAATTAAAGTTGGAACATCTGTACCATGTAGATAAGACAAGAGATAAAGATAAGATGTGATAAGATAAGAGAGAACTTGATTTTCTCACTTTAGTAATGATAAAGACTTCGGTTAAATAAGAGAGAACGCAAATTGTTAAACTTTAGTGATTAAAGGAGAAATCAAATTGTTCACTTCAATGATGTTATCAAGAAGGACTTCGGTTAAAATAGTTAATTGTGTTAATAAATAAGATCTAGTTAACTAAGGTGTTTTCCATGTCAATACTTAAGTTGAACTAAAAGACATCACTTGAGTTGTGAAACTTGAGTTACAACACTTAAGTTACGACACTTGCATGATGACACTTGAGTTAGCCACCTAACTATGTGATCTAGTATCCAGATGAAGGGTGATTTGATCCTAAAGTTAGAAGATAAAAATAGAATCCAAAGCATGATAAGTATGGTATATATATGTTATGTAGGATTGATGAATTCAATGTGAGAACAAATTTTCTTCTCTCTTGAAGGAAATTCGTTTTCTTTGTGCATGTGACCAAAATCAGCGAATTGGTTTTCTACAGGATATTATTCTGAGTTCTATTCTTCCATCTTATCTCTTTCTCTGTGATTGCACTAGGGGGCCTTGGCATTTCTCTCTGATAATGCACCATGGGTGCTTAATGTAATATGCTCATTGTAAAGACATTCTCTGCTATCTATCAATATTCTAAGGAATATTTTGTTGGGGTTTTCTCCCTCGGGTACTAGAGGGTTTCCCTGGGGTAAATATTGTGTCTTGTGTGAACACTTATGCTTTTGATTATGCATTGATTTCAAGTATTACTATAATTCCGCATTAAGACCAAAAATTAACAAGGGGAATATGAGGCATGAATCCAAATTCTTAATATTAAGGAGTCCAATTCCTATGGTTCCAACCAATTAATTATTGGTGATAGGGACTCCAATAATCCCCAATGAAGAGGATGCTGGGACTAAATTTAAGAGATAACAAGGGGAAATAGGCAATGTAATATTCAATGGTAATATTTTTAAATAAAAAGACTTTTTTATCCAAGTTTGTAAAATGTAACCAAGAACTTCACCCTCCAACTTGTAAGTAAGGGTAAGATATTCCTTAGGGCTCATAGCCTCCGCAAGTATTGGTTCAACAATATTGAAACATGTCATGAACGAGATTTGAACTTAAGTAGGGAGGATTATTTTATGTTTATATCTTGGACTGGCATGCTACCCATTAGAGTTATTCATTTTCGTCGGATTCTTCTATAGACTATTTATAGTCAATTGGTAATTCGGTTACCCACTCGATTTGGTAACTGTTGCAATGCTTTTAGAAAATATTTGTTGTATTTTTCTTTATCATATCAAAGAGTAAAACTTTTCCCTTATTATCTATATTAAATACTGATAGGTCGAGAGCTATGTATGGTTGTAGTCTCCAAAATCTCTTTGACAAATTAAAAAGATTGTTCCTATACATTTTCTTGAAGTTTATGTTTGTAATGTGAAAGTAGAACCCTTGTATTTGTATGTGGTTATGAAAGTCATTGTACAAAGGGATGCATCATTAGTTGATATCATGTGTCTATGAGAATTTGTAAAACCTAGTTGAAACCATACCTTGAAAACAAAAAAATTGAGTTATTGAAGTTCTCGTTGATGTATCTTACTAATTGATTTGTTGTGTTTATGTTGATTTCCATGTTGGGATTTGGAATTTAGGACGTGGCGATGGGGGTGGTATGTCTAGTGTCTCAAATTTTGTATAGACTTTAGTATTGGTATTACAATGATCACTAGAGAGGCTGCACTATAGTTGTGTTCAATGGATATCCCTATCTTGGATTTTGCATAGTCCTTAGTGTTCGGGATTGCAATCTTTAATGCTCACGGTGTACGTTTAGTTGTTTGCATTGAAACCATAAGTAATGATTTTCTTCCTTGTTTATGGGGTTCTTTGTAGAGTTTGACTATAGTTTTGTTGGTTTTATTGCTGTCAGCGAAGCTATCATCTTGGAGTTTGTATAAATTGTATTGTCCAGGGGTGTCATTTTGAATGTGTGTAGTGTAGGTTTAATTGTTTGCATTGAAACAAGAATATGCTTTGTTTTCTCAATCTTCTGGTGGAATTTGGGATTTCAAATGTTGTTTCAAGTGTTGAGTTTCCCCTTTGGTATTGGAATTGTGTAGGAGGAGGGTCTACTTGGTTGTATTGGAGGATATTTTATGTCAATGGTTTTTCTATGCAAACAATGGAAATTGCTCTTCATTTTGCTAAGGTAGTATATAAAAGCTTTTTCTCATCTTGAAAACATTATTGTTGGGCATTTTGTTGAGTTTTATGTTTGATGTGTGTGATTCAAACCCTTAAATTGGTGTGTGGTTTGGAGGTATAATAAACTGGATGGAATTTCTCATGTTTTTTCTTGATCTCTAATAAGTTTGTGAATAGATGTAATAAAAATTCTAACACACATTTCTAGATTTTGGCATCTGGCTCTTTACTTCACTTCTATTGGGGAAAAAATATATCAGAGGTTTTATTTTATGTCCCTGTTGGAGAAACATTAGATTGGTTGTGAGGTCTTATTAATATGTTTCAACATGCATAATTATACTATGATTCATCAGCAGTAAAAAGGCCTTTCATGAACAAAAAGCAGTATCATCAACTCAAAATTTTAATTTATCAAGGATGAGGATTTATTTGCTTCTAGTAGTATTTGTTTAACTAACATGCCATAATTATGTTTTATTTTGTGTAATATATCAAACCCAAGCATAAAGACAAATTCTTTTAATCTACCTATGCTTGACTACAAAGATTAAAAATGACAATTAACCTTAAAATTTGAAATTGTAAAAAAAAGCAGTGGAAAACTGTGAACAACAAATCATAAAACATATACCTAGCAATTTGTGGAAATGGACACACTCACACACAGGAAATATTTTAAAGTTGTAAATGGGTGTTACTATGTTTTTCCACCTAAGCCCCTCTAGAACCTTGCTTCTTTTGTTAATTTCATAGAGTTATATTTAAAACAATTTGTAGCTAGGGTATACAAGGAAGGGTTGGTTGGAACTAGCTTGGGAGTCCAATTTTTTAGAGTCTAACTACTTTTGCATAGATTGGTATCTAGAAATATGATACTAGAATCACACTGACAGAAAGTTGAGTCTAGATTTACTTTTGAAGTTGAAGTTACGCTTTCCAAGATTGCAAAGGTGATTTCTACAACTTCAATTTTTCATGCAAATTGCTAATTCTTGTTAACAAGCAGTCTTGATAGAAGGAATAATGAAATCTATTATTTCATGGGCCTCTATGAAATTGAGATGGAATCTAGTAATTGACAATGACTCCCCTCTCAGTTAAGTAATGATCTACTAGGATCATGTGCCTTTATGCAACCCTTAGAAGATGTTAATATCATAGTTGAAAAATTTGCTAAGTTATTTGAGTATCATGATTCAAAATCTGCTTGGGATTTTACTACACTAAACATATATACACTATGTCTTATTTGTATGCAATTTTCCTCCTTTTATAGATATTGTTGAAATCATGAAAACTTGTTTGTTGGATCCACATCTGCTAGAGCATGTCTCTGGGTAAAAAAATGTTGCTTGCATGTTGTGTACCTATTGTAAAAAAATTATCTTGTGTGCAATATCCTTCCTTTCTTTCACACTATAGTTCTATGTGGTCTAAAGCTCATTTTTATGTGAGCCTCCATGGATACAAGGTTAGCAGATATACATTCGACAAGACTTATCTATGGGTAATTGCATTCCCTGACATACAACATCTATTTATGCAAAACAACCCTCGTTGCATATGTACAAAATGATACTAGTTAAAGGCCCATTAACAAAATTTTGATGGCATAGTTGTATTGTTATGTGTTTTTAGCAAACAAAAAAACAAAGAACCCTTGACAGGGGATGTAATAACACATGGTATTTGTGTAATACAATTGTCTTCTTTTCCATTTATAAATCCTTAGCAACATGTGCAAACAACCCTCGTGGCATATGTAAAAAAGGATACTAGCTAAAGGTCCATTAACGAAATTTCGATGGCATAGTTGTATTGCTATATATTTTTAGCAAACAAAAACAAAACAAAGAACCATTGGTAGGGGATGTAATAACACATGCTATTTGTGTAATACACTTGTCTTCTTTTCCATTTATAAATCCTTAGCAACATGTGCAATCAACCCTTGTCAATTGATTCTTCTTGCTGCCCTAAATTGCAAATACAACTGGCATAGTTTTCTAAATCCTCTCTGCACTAACGCAAGGAAATTGCCACCATGCGACTCTTGTTTAAATTATTTTTTATAATTTTTAAAATTATTTTTGGAGTAATTTAAAAGTAGATAAATTTAATTATTATTTTAAAAAATTCAAATTTAATAAGAATTGTATTAAAAGTTATAGTTCCATTTAAACAAGGTATTCAACCTTTCCTAATACTATGTGGGTTGAAAGGATCTGTCATCTTGTGAGACTATGAATATTGAAGATGAAAAGTGTTTCATCTTAGATTACCCAGCGTACACCCACATAAGATCTCAATTTCAAAAAATTTGTTACAATACAAATGTTCCTAACTTTATATCTCATCAAAATTATAGTATTTTAGGAACCTTGCTCTCCAAGCCTTTTTATCACAAAATTAAAACACTAAAACAAACCAACTAATTCCTTGTTTTTTTCTTAAGGTCCCAGAAACCGAAATTAATCTCATTGAAAATTAACTATCATTATCATCATCAATTTATAATCATAAAACTTTATCTTTAATATTTAATAATTTTAAACCATAAAATTTATATTTAAAAAAAATCATTTGTTTCCATTTCATTTAAATAAAAAAAACAAAATACAAAAAAATGTTAAAAATCCACATCTAAGTGGAATCCAATCAATCCCACTAAAAGTAAAAGTTGGAAAGCAAATAATAAGAAAATAAAGAAAAAAAACAAATTTGAAAAAGTTAAAAACCAAACCATTAAGAAAAAAAATTAAATAGTTTTGAAAACCTTAATTGAGGATCTCTAAGAGTCTTGAACTATATAGTTCAAGCTTTGATTAAGGATCTTTGAAATATATATATATATATATATATATATTTGAAAAAGTTAAAAACCAAACCATTAAGAAAATATTTAAATAGTTTTGAAAACCTTAATTGAGGATCTTTAAGAGTCTTGAGCTTTGAATAAGGATATTGGAAATATATATAGAGAGAGGGGATAATAACTAAATAAATGAATATGAATTATGATTGAATTGGGTTAAGTATTATTAAAATAGTTGGTATTTAATGGGTTTTGATTGTTAGGTATTTCAAGATTTGGACTTAGTGGTGGTGGGAAAAGACACTAAAAAAATCCAACCATGTTAAGGGTTCGTGTGGTCCAGGTCAGATGAGATCCGTAGGTAATTTTGACATCTTAAATACCCCTAGGTCACAGTTTCTTATAACACAAACCACTCCCGCAAGTTAAGAAGATTCGTGTAAACAAAAAAATTATAATATAATTGAATGAATGATTATACAATGTCATGCTAGTGCATTGATGAGTTGAATAATCATATCTTTAGTTAGGTAACATATTTAAAATTATGTATTTTAGTTTTATTATAATTAATTATATATTTTATGTTTATTGTATGTTTATTTCTTTAAAAATGTTTTAGAAACAAAACATTTGATCATTTAGTTTGATTAATTAAATGCTATACTTAAACGAGTGGTAGATTAGATTAATCACAATTAAGATTCTTATGCTTTAACATTTACTTTTATTTATTTAATAGTTGAAAGAATTATTATCATAATTAATATTTAACAATTATTGTAATCACGATGATGATGGTAGTTGTCGTTCATTGAGACCAACTTTGGTCTATCAGACCTTAATAGAATTTTTATTTTTTTTGTAAGCTACAGAGAAAAATTATATTAAAGTACAAAAAATATTACATGCACAAGATAGTCAAGATGTTTGAGAGCCCTCTGTGGCTTCTCATAGAACCAAAAACTCAAATTAGGGTCTTGGGAGACCTGCCCATACTTAGGATGATAGACTAGCCACTCACTGGTGTATTATCCATACCTGGAAATACAAAAAAATGCAAATAAAACTAGATTGGACCTATTACAAAATGTGAGCCTGGAGCGGCTTCTTTCTTGAGCATTAACCCTTAGATAGAATAGCTGACAAAGCCAAAACAAAATAACATTCAACTTTCTCTGTGACATAATGAAAAAGAAAAGAAACTACTGAATTACTTGGAGTTGCACGTGGTTTCTACTTTGTCGGCCTTCTCCTCTAGAATAGTGCAAGCATAATCCTCTGAGCTTGAAGAATTGTCATTGGCGACCTTAGCAGGAAGCGGATCTGTTTTTTGAAAGAGGTAAAATTCGAATGACCTATGCGCTCCAAATGCTTATGCTTGTGACCATTGGTGGATGCCACATTGGTGTAATCCTCTGGTTGCTTAGGATCCTTATCAAGTTGAATGTCATTTTTCTCCATTGGATTGGAGACCCTTGCAGAAGCAGGAGAGGAGGAAGAATGCATAGCTGGAGCCGGAGAGGGAGGAGGAGGGGGGTTATTCTCCTAAAGAGGCTCATGAGAGTGCAGAAGAATGTGTACAAGAATATTCTTCACCATCCAAAAATGATGACTCCTAAGCCGTGTCCGCTAGTTGACCATTTTTTGTAGCACCAATTCCTCCTCCCAATCATCTATTATAGTTCTCAGGTGCCCAAGGATAGAATTATCATAGCCATTTACATTGGCCTCTCCTCCACCATGATTTCCCAAGTTACCACGGCCATCGCTACCTCGGCAAGGTGTTGCATGAAGCCTCTAAGGAATTTTCATAGATTGTATAAGAAACCAAGAGTCCATGTTCTTCACAAAATGAATCCAGGGAGGTGTAGAGCAAATACCAAGGGCGCTAAAACCAGAATAAATCCAAGTGCTTTTGCTAGAGAGATAGACCCAAGCAAACAACAAGAGACCATCCAAATGAATAGAATAAACCTCACCATACTTCCAGATGCTCAGAGTTCGGGTGTGGAAATAATTCATGCCAAGAGGCTTTAAGTCGGAACCTATGGAGGCCATTAATTTGTGTGGAGTAGGAATGATAACCCTGGTATAGAATCCAACTCTGTTAGGATCTCAAATGACCATCAGCATTAAAACCGCCTTCATCGTTATTGAGGCCAGTTTATTATGCATGGCAGGGAATTCGAGGGGATTCCAAGTTGTGGGAGGAAGTGGACTCCGTGGTCGTATCCTCACATGCCATAAGAGCTGGCAGATCTCCCTCATTCGGGAACCTTAAGAGAAAATATTACTTGGATTGCTATAAAATTTTATTTCTATGATCAAAAAGGTTAGAAAGAAGCATTCCTAGGTCACCATAGTTTTGACATGTTAGAAGGATAGGGAGGTTTGTATTGTAGAAAAGATAATGAAATTGTGATCTAATGTGGGTGTACGCAGGGCATTTTAAGAGAAAGTGACTTTCATCCTCAACATTTGTAGTATCACAGAGATGGTGAATCCTTTCCACCCATGGCATTTTTGGAACTTTCCAGCATCTGGTTTCACTATGAAGCTAATGGGAGTTTATTCTTATCTTAACTATATTAATTTTCTTCTTTGAACTAGTTAAAATAGAGAGAGATGTTTTATCTTCTAGATTAGGGTTAATGACCTCCTTATAGTATCTTAATTTTCTTTTAACCTCTAATTCTTTATTTCCCACATTTTATTTTTAAACGTAGATGTGTGATAATATTTTTAATTTTATTGATATCTTGCAAAGTGGCATTTTCGTCAATATTCCAATTGTTTAACCAAACCATGGCTTCTTTATACCATCCTCTCTTAAGTCGTAGATGGTCTTGACTAGATTTTAAAGCAATTTTACGAAGTATTTGGTCTCCCATATTATTTATCTTGTGCTTGTATAGTAGGTACCTAGTCATAGCGATGCTCTTGATGGGGAGAAGACCCACTTCTAGAAGGAGAAGAGGGTAGGGTGTATTGCTTTTAATTTTGAGGTTATACATTATGAAATGCTTCTGTATTTTCCCAATATTTCTCCAAGATTCTCTAGAGATGTTGCAACCCCAAACTTCACATTTGTACAAGATAACGGGAGTGATGAGAGTTTAAAAAAAAACTTATTTTTATCCCACATCACAAGTTTTATTGATTTACAATTGTTTTCAAGACCAAAAGAAGTTGTCCAGCCTCCATTATTCCTTTTCTCAATTCTATAGTTATAGTTGAGCTTG
The DNA here is from genome assembly GCA_027924585.1 of Larix kaempferi. Classification (NCBI taxonomy): domain Eukaryota; kingdom Viridiplantae; phylum Streptophyta; class Pinopsida; order Pinales; family Pinaceae; genus Larix; species Larix kaempferi. Next base: position 3,592,335 of record BSBM01001185.1, read on the forward strand.
TGATGAATATCAATTCCAAGATATTTTAAAGAAGACACTTCCTCAAAGTTTTTATTGTCATATATGAAATTAGCGTAAGTGACCTTCTTGGACTTGATAATCATAACTTTTGTTTCGGTGGTGTTAACAGTCATATCCATATTAAAGAATAAATAATTGAGAATTCTTAATTACTTATCAATATCAAAGGATGCCTTGCCATAAGAATGATACCATCATCATAGAGAAGGAGGATGACGACTTTTCCAGCTAAGGTCGTGCCACCACAACCTGCTTCTTCTAAACAACCTTCTAGCTTATCTATGTATATTTGAAAAGGGTAGGGCAGAGGGGGAAACCTTGCTTAACTCCAATATTACAATTAATATATTTAATCCACCCCTCAATACTCTTAAATTTTGCAATGGAAACCTCGTACAACCTTATCGTAGTAGCTCTCGACTCGAAAAAAACCTTTATCTTTTCTAATCTATTTCACAAGTTATTTCTATTCAATAATTAAAAAATACCATAATCACGCTTAATTAAAAATTATTATATTCACACTTAATTATACATATTAAAAATTGTTATAATCAAACTTAGTAGTGCTTAGTGTATAGAGTTGTAATTACACCTAGTGGGAAAACCACTATTTGATCATACAACTAATGGTGCATAACCATAAGTAAGTATAATCACGATGCCCTATCATACACACAATTGTGCTTGTACCTAGTGTCACTTATTAGATGTTGGATATTATCCACTATATATTCTTATCCAATTGCATATGATAATATTTGTCTTTAAAGGTGCTAATTGGATAAACTTGAATACAACTAATGGTGCATAACCATAAGTAAGTATAATCACGGTGCCCTATCATACACACTTGTTCTTGTACATAGTGTCACTTATTAGATGTTGGATATTATCCACTATATATTCTTATCCAATTACATATGATAATATTTGTCTTTAAAGGTGCTAATTGGATAAACTCATATCTAATAGTGTGCAGAAATTTAAAAAAATATATTATTACATTCAATATTGCTTGAGTAAATATAATTGTACTTGTCACTTATTGTCTCCTATTAAGTGATAATAATAAATATTAAATGTTTATTATCAATTTTTATTTTTTTTAAGTGGAGAATATGTTTGTTTGTTTTTTTGGTCTAGGGGAATCAACAACGGGTGGGCCTCATATTGAGTGATATGAGGTCGATTCCCACTCGCTACCACTATACTCCTAGGTGCACCCACACAGCCCGTAAATATGGAGCACGAATAAGTTGGGGGAATTTAAACCTGGGACCTTCCATTTACAACTTCTCACCATTTCCTCATTTACCAGTTACTCTATGCCCCACAGGAAAAGTGGAGAATAGGTTAAAAATAAACAAATTCAATTATTTTTTATTTTATTTTTTTCTAAATTTAATAATTTTTTTTGTTAAAAGTTATATTTTTATTTAATTAATGAAAATTTTGACATAGAACTCTCTCTTTGAAAATTTTAACTCATTTAAAAATATATACACCCTCAACAATTCAAATATATATATATATATATATATATATATATATATATATATATATATTAAGGCAAACTTTGTTTCCATGCAAAAATAAAAAAATAACAAAATAAAGTTAAAAGTATCACTCTCTTAATTAACCTTGATGATCAACAATGTTATTTCTTTTCAAAATGTTGAGCTTAAAAATATATTATTTAATTTCACTAAAGCATATAATCATAATGATGATGGTGGTGGTTATTAATGTTCACTAAGATCGACTTTATTCTATTCAACGAAGTAAAAAATGTAAGGAATCACTTGGTTGTCTTTAGAAATTTATTGATGCGCTCTAAAAGTTTTAATAGAAGCATTCGTCAATCACCATAGTTCTGAAGAGTTAAAAGGATAGGAATACTATTGTTATAGAAAATCTTTTGAAATTGTGCTCTAATGCAGGTATATGTAGGACATTCTATAAGAAAGTGAGTTTCATCTTCAACCCTCTTAATATCACAAAGATGACAAATTCTTTCATTCCACAACATTTTAGGAATTATCGAGCACCATGTTTCACTATGGAGCTCATGAGAGTTTGTTTTTATTTTAGCAATGTTGATTTTCTTCTTTATGCTAGCTAAAACATAAAGATACTTTTGATCTTCTATATTATGGTTGATCACTTCCTTATAATATATTAATTGTCTCTTATCTTCTAAATCTTTATCGCACCATAAATTCTCCTTAAACTTAAATGTAATAATACTTTTAATATTATCACTATTCTATAGAGTGACTTCTTCTTCGACTCCCCAATGATTTAGCCAAGACATGGTGTCTTTATGCCAACCTCTCTTAAGTTGTAGGTGGTTTTGACTAGAGTATGAGTTAATCTTATGAAGCCTTTTATCTCCCATGTTGTTTATCTTGTTCGTAGACATTAGGTACCTAGTCATGATAGCCATGCTATCAATGGGGGAGAGACTCATTTGTATGAGGAGGATAGGATAGGGTGTATTACATTTAATTTTGAGATTATGAGTTATAAAGTGTTTTTGGATTTGCTCTATCATGCTCTATGATTCTTTACAAATATTGCAACCCCAAAATTTACATTCAAAGAACATAATAAAAGTGAAAAAAGTTTCTCAGGGGAATATTTTTTTTATTATCCCAAATTACAATTATTTTTAACTATAAAAAATTAAAATTAAAATTTCACCCCAAAAAAATTAAATAAAATTACTAAAACATCTTAATTATAAATTAACTAACAAAATTATTATATAAATTAAATTCAAAATTATTATATGTAATATAAATATATAAGAAAACGATGGGCTATCGATCACTAGTTATATGGTAAGACATCACATCTTATCTAAAACTATACATTTTTATAAAAAGAAAGATTAATATATTTAATTATCTTTATAAATAAAGCGAAAATTAATGCACTTAATTACTACCGAGAGTTGTATACAAAACAATTTGAGCATGATATATCATTATTTATTATAATTCATTTTCTATAAAGTCATCTACTCATGTTTCACAGACACAATTATATAAATAAAGCATTTGAATATCTTGATTTTTTTTATAAATAATTATACATAATGTTGAGCACATTAGAAAATAAATAAAATTGAGAAAAGGCCGAGATCTTTCGCATCTTCCCAAGCACATTATTTAAGCACATGGCAACCAATTTGTGTACCCCGACCATAAGAATTTCACAATCACAAGTTGGGTCAAGTGATTGAATTCCCCTACTAAACAAATGGAATTAGACTTAAGATTAGACACCACATGGAAATCAGGTCCCCACACGATCAACTAAGTTATTCTCTAATCCTATTGCCAGCGTTTCAAGGGCCAAAATTCACTCATATATATTGATGTAGTGGATTTGATGTTCTTACATAACTGTCCAATTATTGGCTTCGGTTTTGTTTATAAACTCTCATTTGTTGGGGAAGTGAGAGACTTTGGTGGGGGCAATATAGAACCATCGTACCTGTAATGATCTTCCTTGTCTCACCTCCACTAGAACGAGTTTTGGGTTGATGTGCCTTTGCAACTACCAAGTAGGTAGGTAGGGTTGGATTAGATTGGATTGGACTGGGGAATTATCTAACCACCATCCTTGTCCAATTATGGCACTTATAGCACATAAAACAACCTTACAATTGAATATATTTAGCTTCAATCTTGGTGCAAGTGTTGGAATCAAAATGTAACATCTTAGTCGTAGATCTTTGTCTTCATAAAGGTAGGCTATCAGTATTGAAATTCCTTAAGCTTTACTCTCCTAACTCATTGTCCATATAAATATTGAAATTGAAAAAAACAAAAAAGAATTTGAGTTTGATGTTCATTTTCTTTATTGCCAAGTATACTGTAAGGATTTACTTTTTCTATCTATTGTTTGTTGTATGTGATTGTTTTTAGGACATAAAACAAAGCTACTCGCCAAGGATGCCCATGGCTTTTGCAATCGTTTTTCATAATTGATAGATGGGAGGTGAGTAAGTACCACAGTGCAATATGTTACTAATACGTGTATGTTAAATATTTTTTAATCGTTGGTTTTTGTAATCAATTGTATCGAGAGTAGCAAGATGCTCTATAGCTAAGTATAGGTGTCATGTGATGTAACATACATACATGACAACAAAAATAACTAAAATTTATGTCATCTCAATTTTAAAATTTACACAAAAGCTAAAGATATTAAAACCAACATACATCCATCTCAAACAACAATCTATCCAATTTTAAATTTAACACAAAAACTAAAAAAAATAAAACCACTGTAAATCCATCTTAAACCTAAATCTATCAAGCACCTAGAGGGATCAAATTTATTGAGGTGTAACTTTTTGTATAATTTAATATGAAATAATTAATACATGGCATGCAATTAAATGCTTAAAATTTTTACATTTCCAAAAATTTGATCCCTCCAAGTGCTTGGTAGATCCATGTTTAAAATACATCTATGTTGGTTGAAAAAGTGTGCATATGTTATGGGTCATTCTTACTATTTTAATGTGATCCTTTTATATGATTATCAATTGTAAGTTCAAGATGGAATGCAAATGGTATTTATGCATCCAACATAGCTCCATATTTTAAAATTTCAATGGCATAGTTCCTCTATGACCCTATGGGTTTTGAGGGTCTTTGAAGAAACCAACAATCTTTAAAAACCCTAAAACAACCTAGAAGTATGCCATCAATGGATTTTTTGTTTCACCAAATTTTGGGGAAAATAAGTTTTTCCAGACCGTTTTGGATAAATCATATACTATTCAAATGCAAATGTGTGTGTGTGTGAGAGAGAGAGAGAGAGAGAGACCAATCATCGATGCAATCTCGAAGTTGTGGAATTATGTCATTATATAGATTAGGTCACGATGTGGTAGTTTCTATGTGCATGATGTCTAATAAATATATGTGATCTAATGCCCAACTCAAGGATATAGTCCACATCACATGGAAGTGTCGACGCAACATCATCATATTAGTTTGAATGGAATTCATATAAATGTGAAAGTAAACGTAAAATTGGCATCACCTTATATACCAAACATGTCGAGGTTTAGTACTTGGGAGGAGGTGTTATCATGCAAACAACCTAGGTTCGAAATCCAATGGATGTGGAGCCCTTATTTGTATGGGATTAACACATGTTTGACAAGCCAAATTGATTAAATTGGACATTAATAGGGTACCATAGACATTGATATTCAAAGGATGAAATCAAGTATACATTGATAGTCCAAAAGAACTTCAACAAAAAAATGGTCGTAGAGACCACATCCTTTATGTCTAATCACTTGTGGATTTTATTACAATTATCCTTTTTCATCTAAAATATGTCCATTCACCTTTAGAACTGGAAAAATTATTAACAACCTATAGAAGGTCGTCAACCAAAGCATCTAGTAAAACCAACTCAAAAACACCTCATAAAACAAAAACAAAAATGATTAATACAGGGTTGTTGTTGTGACTAATTGGAAGGTATCTCATTTGAAAGCATGTTTAGTGAGAGAAGCCTCTTGAAGTGATAAAGCATTTTTAGATAACTTGTTAGCTTGGTGTTGAACTCTCAAAAATATGAGAAAATGAGAGATCAACAAAATTTGACTTTACCTCCTATATTGGTTGGAGGATAGGTAACATAAGTAGTTTTTTAATGAAAAGTTGCATAGTGGCCCAATCAAATACCAAATTAGAATCTCCCTAGCATTTGCAGGTTCTTTACACCTTTGTTGATATATGTCTTCTATAGAAATGAAAAAGCAAAGAACTATGCCCTATTGTTTGAATCCTGCTCAACATGAAATCTAAGAAAATAATAATGAGAGGTGATTATGTAAAGAACTGGTCCAACACCAAATGACCATGGATCTTTTTTACAGGATCCTTAAAAAGTTACAAGTGGTGTTTCTTTGTCTATACATGTCTCCATGGGAACTCTAATTCTTTAGACTTTAAAAGTCTTTTGTTGTTGTCCATAGCCAATCTGATCATGTGTACTACCCATGCACATGTGTGTGAGTGTGTGCGTGTGTGTGTGCACGCACACATGCATGCACGTGCGCACTCATGTGTTCATATTTTAAGTTTTTAAGTTTTATCCTAATAAGCAGACTCTTATTTAATATATATTAAATACGAGTTTACTTTCTACGAAGAAAGTCATAAAACAAAGAGAGCATTAAAGACTTAATATTATTTATATTTGTAAGTGAACGTTTTAATTTCACCACTAGTAGAGATTAAAGTTTCCCAACCAAATTTTATCAAATGTGGTGATATTCTATAAATTTAGTAATTAAATTATGCAAATATTATTTTCAAATGTATAATGTGTTTAAAAAGAAGTTATTTAAAAACAAATTGTGTAAAGGTAAAATTCTTTCAAACTAAATAAATTAACAAGTGCATATGTGAAAAAATGACTAGTTACTTAAAAAAAATGTAAGTAACTTATAACAATTGAAAAAGTAAATGAGAAATTGTAACAATAAAAAAGGATTTATAACATTTGTTTAATATATAATTGTCATCGTAAAAACATCAAGATAAAAATATATAGAATTGATTACACCAAAATAAAACATCACATTAAAAATGACAACTATTATTTTTTTATTAAATAAAAGTCAACAATGGCATGTGAAGGTGGAGTAGGATAAAAACTATTCAAAATGGCCATTTCTCAGCAAATTTCTTAAAGAAATTTCGATATAAATTTTGATGCCTGATGTAGTTGCACATGTCAAAGTTTTAAGGGCATAATTCCTTTACCACCTCAGGGGTTTTGAAAGTCTCTAAAGTGACCTAAAACCTTGAAAATTCTTGAAACAACCTACAACTCTGCTCCTTATAGGTTTTTTTGCTTCGTTGGATTATGACAAAAAATGAAAACTTTTTGATCTTTTTGGATAAAGGATATAATACGCATGAAGGTTATCACATGACATTTTAGAGATTCCATACTTAATGTTTTTAATTGTATTTTCTATGTTTAAAAACTAAAGAAATTCCATACTTAATATTTTTATTTGTATTTTCTACGTTTCAAAAATGAAGTTACACTTAAAAGGTCTTACCAATGATCTCTTTAAATCATTTGAAAACCAAATAAAAAGAATTTAAAAATTTTGAAATACAGTTTTTATTTAAAAAAATATCAGTATAATAAATTGTCTTTTGAAAACTTTAAAATCTTTATAAACAAAATTATAATTATTAATAAATATCTCTATTCCCTCCCTCTTAGGAAAAAAACATCGATATGGATGAAGCAACATTGATATAATTCTAATAATGTGAAATGAACTAACCTCTCTTTTGAAAGTTATCATTGCTAAAATTATTCGGTAGATGGAGTCGAAGCGATGACATTTATCAAACCATTCAAACTAAAAGATAGAATCTCCCTTTTTTGGCCCATCCAAAAAAGAACCGTTATAGTTGGTATTATTGAAACTTCCATCAACATCAAATTGAATAAAAAGATAAAAATTTAAACCTATTAACATTGGAAGTATAGCTCAATAAACAAAAATTAAATTTATATTTTTAAAATTAAATTAAAAGGAATGAATATGTTTACAATGGGTAATGACTATGTTGGTAATTAAAAAAAATAAATCAAAATACCTTTAATTATTAAATTTAATATGTCTCTCTGGGTTATTATTGCGGTTTTTAATGTTATTAAAAAAATTAAGATCATTTATGGTTTTTTAAAACTATCTTTAATGGAGTAAATCTGTTATATTGACGATGAAAGAGTAAGCATTGTCTTGATGTGAAGTCTGGATCCAAACTAATCTATATATGTAATTTGCGAATTGTTGCATATATATTTTTAAGAGATTATTAAATTTCCATAATTAAAATTAACGTCTAACCTTAATCCCCTATATAAAACCAAATACTATCCCATTACAATTTAACTTCTTACCAAAAAAATATTATTCTTAAATATACCGATACATATATTATAATCATACAAATAATAAATTTACTTCTTTTTATTATTATTTATAAACTCATATAAAAAAGTCTGCATCCGAAAAAGAATAGATTTGAAAAAGCAAACATAATTGCCCCCACATTATTTAATCATTGTGCTAATAAAAAGGCTACTCCACATTTCCCCAAAAATATTCCAATTATATCAAACATTTGATCTTCGACCGGTTGTCTTTGCAAAATTAATTTTATATAAGTATAACTTGCAATTTTAATTAAAAATGAAAATCATCCTTTTAATGTAAATAACATATTATATAAATATGTTTATACAGTATTTATGAATATTTAATTTTAATTTGACATTAAAAAATAACAATAACCACTTTTAATTTTAAATTATGTGACATTTCATTTATTTATCTAAAACTTCCATAGCAAACACTTATTATATATTACTAAATACATTAAAACTTCCATAGCAAACACTTGTTATATATTACTAAATACATTTGTGTAAGTTCAAATCTAAAACATTTTATAGAATTTGAATATGAAGATTTTTATGATTAGTTGATGTAATTTATTTATTTTGATTTTTTTGGGAGTGAAACATTTTATAAAAGCTTAAAAAAATATTATATTAATGAAATAGTGATTTTTGAATATCCCACTGTGCGTGTAGAAGGACGTGACCGGTCCCAGGCCCAACCACGTTCCTGTTAGCAGGAGAAGCCACTTGCTTTCCAGCATGTCCAGCCACACGCCCACCAACATGACAGGCCACTTGCCTGCCCACATGCATGCCCACCTGCCCGCCTACCCTAACTTCGATGTTGAGCACATGCCGACCTCGCCCTTCCATGCGTCCCATGCAGCCTCTTATCTCCTGTGGCAGGTGCCTCGTCCAACGCTCATTCTCCTGCCTGCTGCTTGATCCCTCATGTGTGCGTTACGTCTCATCTGCTGCTCTCGTCCTGCTCAGTGTTCTAGTTATTATGGCTCCCACGAAGAATGATGAATGGAGTTGTCCTCTCTCCTTCATTACAATGGCTTGCAACATAAGTGATGAGATTTGGGTTCACCCGCACATCGACCTATGATGCAATTTCACTGCAACCACTCGGCTTCTAGCAATACATCGCAAAGGCTCCACAAGCACTGCACTCTAGAGTGCTTGGCTCCTGGACGTTCGGATCTCTGGTTCTTTGTTCCTTGAATTTCGGCTCCCTGGTCCTCGGCTCCTTGACTCTCGTCCCCCTGGTCCTCGACTCCCTGTTTCACAGTGCTCTCGGCTCTCCAGTCCTCGGCGCTCTCAACTCTCTGGTGCTCGGCTCTCTCGACTCTCTCGACTCCCTTGGCTCTCTGGTTTCCGTCTCCTTCTGCTCTTTGGTCATTTGGCAGAAGATGCGGGCATGCCGCCCACCAAAAAGGCTTGCACCCATCGCTCTACGCAGCATGTCAGCTCCTCCTCCGGTCCGTCGATGCGCCTCATGCGTGGCGTCATTGGGAAAGCCCACAAATTCCAAAAAGAAATTCCGCAGAAGGCGTAGGCTGAAATCCAGGACGCTGAGGAGGATGGGAGGATATCTCGTGGGTGCCTCACTGATGAGGAAATTCGTAGTGAATTTTAAGCCCTAGTTCCTGTCCCAGGGAATACCATGGGTCGGACCACCATGTACCAGAAAACTCTTGACTATCATTGGTCCTAGAAAATGGTGCTCGGCAAGGCACTTGCAGACAGAAATGAATCCCAAGACAAAATTCTTCTCCAGCAGGATGAAATGTTCGATTTCCTGAAGCAGATTCTCTTCAATCAGCAGCAGCTCGCTCGGCACTTCAGGGTTACCCTCGCTAAAGAATCGACTACCCATCCCACTTAGGTTGGACAAAAGGGTTACACTAGTAATTAGCTCTGTCTGTTTTTTTTAGCTTTGTTTAGACTTTTCTAGATGTTGTCACAGAGCTCTCTTGCTTGTCAGTAGTTTAGTTAAACTATTTTTTCAGTAAACTTTGGTTTCCTCATGAGGATGACTTCTCTAAACTCTGTTTCAAACTATAGTTTGGGGTTTGTTTTCTCGATTAAGAGAGGGCCCGGTACCATTCTGTTACTATATATTTTTGTGAAGGCAATATAAGGTTTTTCTCTAGCTTACAAAAAAAAAAAAAATTGAATAGATGATTAAAGTTTGTTTTCACACACAAGAGATGATTAAAGTTGAAGTTCTATATGTTGCATCTTTAATACAATGCGTTTTACATAGCCATGTCGTTTTTTTGTTAAATTTGATCAAAGTTTCGTTAATCATATTGATCAAAACTTTATCACAATTCAAATTTTTTTACTGTTAATTGGTTGCCATGCCTCATCAAAATTATATTCAAAAATTCATATAAGTCCACATGGATCTCATTTTTAACAATCAAAATTCCATCACATGAAAAAGTTTCCTTGTAATACATTTTTGTGTCTAAGATTTTATTTTATGTTATTTTAATATTTAAAATATTTATGAAAAAATATTATTTATATATATATTGTTTGTTCAAATCTCCTTGGCTTGCGGGAGTGGTCTATGGTCTGAGAAAACACGACCTAGGGGTATCTAAGTCGTCAAAATCACTCAGGGATCACACCAGGCCTAGACTGCACCAGCCTCAACTTCATAGGTTTTTTGGGTGTCGCCTCCCAACTAAATCACCCTAAAAAAAATTGAACTCAGGATCACCTTGCTGACAAGACCCACACTCTAACTGAATAAACTAACAAAAATTGACAAAAAACGATTATATATATATATATATATAAACTTCCACCCAAAAGTTTTTTAAAATCAAGTACCTATCCCTAAACTCTACCAAAAATCAAAATGTGAATATGTATATATATTATTTATTTTACTTAAAAAAAAGATTAATTATATGTAATTATTTTTTTATTTTTACTTTAAAATATTTTTGTTAGTTGTATATGAATTCAATATTTCCTATATTTATTTATTTTTTAGATTTTATTTCCACTCGCAATTATTTTTATATTTTCACGTTAAATATTTCATAAATTCTTGTTTCTTCTCTTATGATGTGAGTGGATTTGGTCATTTTTATTTATTTAAAAAGTGTTTTCTTATTATTTCATGCACAACTTCTACTTTATTCTTATTTCTTAGTGTGTGAGTGTGGTCTATCTGCATTTGGTGGTGGCTGGGGCTCCACTGGTGCCAAGATCCATTCTGGGGAATGCCTATGAGCAGCCCTTACTTCATGGGTGGAATAGCAAGGCTTGCTATAAAAAATTTAAAAATTAAAAAAGAGTAATAATTCATGCATATTATTTTCTTTTAGGTTTTCTCCATGTTAAACAATATGCATATGCCTGGGTATATTTTTCTCCAATATGTTTGGTAATCATGTTTAATACCAAGGGTGTTATGCTTCTTCATGCCCTTCAAGTATTGGTTATCTTTGTTGGGGAATGATATTTCCTATATTGTTAAGAGACTAATGGTTACTAAGTAATAAGGACAACATGTAATCGTGCATCCCTCAACTAAACCTCATGAGTGTCCAAATATGTGACCTAGCCCCATGAAAACTTGAAACCTTTGGGTGAAATAACATATATATTTATATCCATTACATGGAAATAAGTTCTATTAGGTGAATGGTGAATGCGGGAACACAACTTATCCTCTCCCAATGGTATGTATGTAAACCTTTCATACGACCCTGTCATCCATGTGTAGGCCAATTGGAAAGCATGTTTCCTATATATGCACATACTAAGATCAACATGTCAAATGGACCAATCAAATAATCAACATAATCAATCCACATATATGTGACAAATCATAATATCTAAATTGAATCCAGAGTCCATGCAATCTAGCGCAAGTGACCTTTCATGTCATGTGGCATCCCCATCTATCATTCTAACTAAAGGAGGGGGTTGTTACAAATTTATTGTTTCAAAATTTTGCCCCACAAGCCATTATTCGAATTGAGAACTATTTTAAGCCTCCCATGGGAAACATAAACTATGAAATGCATGTGCAAGTGCATGAATGTAAGACAGAATGGTATCAAAACTATACCCACACCAACATCATGTATAACAAACATCTCCATCAAAGGAAGTAAATGTAATCATTGCTTAAACATAGAGAATGAATACTTATCTTTTAATAGAATAAGATCCAAGCAACTAAATGTGTATGATTGATCTTCCACCCAACCATAGGTTTCAAATGTTGATAACACCCCAAATCGGGCTATGAGGCCATGAAGGTGAAGGAAATTGATCCATAAACTGTCATGGATATTCCACTTGAACAGTTGATCACAACGAATATTTCAACTTAGTTCTTTTTTATTGGATTATTTTGATATTTGAATGCCAAATAACTGGAACTAAAACAAGAATAACTAGAGCAAATAAGTACACAATCCACATAATAACATAAGATATACCTTGGGAAAACCCACTATTGGGAATAACCCAACCACAAATGAGGATTATTCCTTGCTCTTCATATCATAATGCAAATACAAAGGAAACAACACTCTCTATGCAGTTACCTATGACTCTGCTCTCAAAATGACTACTACAGGATCTCATCTCTCCTATGTTCTGCTCTAATATCCACTCCTTGGTGTTGTCTGCTCATATATGGATCAATACCATACATCGAAAGAATGTCCCTCTTCTTTTTTTGATGACCCATTATTTAGCATAGCTCGATAGCCATCTAGGGTTAATTTTATGGGTTTTGCATGCCCCAACTCTCAATTAGGGTTAGGGTTTTGTACCTTCTAGAATGTTCTTGAAAGTATACACATGACTAAATTCCACACGTGACTAGCTCTACATGTGCAATAAATGAGATATGCCATGGAATCCACTCGGTATCATGGTGGTCAACTAAATAGGTCAACTTTTGAGAGGCATAAATTATTCATACAGACTTTGATTGAGTATATTTTGCACCATTGGAAGCATATCAATGTGTATAATGCAAAAAACATTCCAGTTGTTTTATACGCAAAAAATGGCATTTAATACATCAAAATGGATGCAAAAAATTTTAGATGGTTTTTTGACCCCAAATCTGAAAGTGAGACCTACACCTTAAATGGGCCCTACAAGCCAATTCATCCAATCTTTCAACCCCAAAATATCCAAGTAGGTGACATATTATATATTGATTCATTTTGGATTAGAAACACCTACAGGCTTCTCTCTCTAATCCCAAAACCTATGTTATCTCATGTTTAGCCAATCTATTCACCATTGAGATTTACATGCATCTCATTCAATCATCCCATCCACATAACTCTCTTCCACTACCCCACACAACACAAGGAAGGAATACTCCTTTTATGCTCAAAAGACCCTCAGAGTACCCAACCCTTACAGTGCCCTTCATCATGTGCAAAAAGAGTCCAACCTACTATATGTTTTTAGAGAACCTACTAAAACATCAATTGATGGCATCTTTAGCATCCTAGAGAAACAAATAAATAGTGGATAAATGTTCCTATCTTTCCCAGGATCTATGCTCACTTAAAACCATGTTCTTTCCTCTAATGCCAACAATTTCATCTTCATAATGCTAATTTCTATTTAATTTTACAGTCTGTTAATTGACAATGGAGAAAAATGACATGAGGGCTACGTATTGTGTCAATTATGCATGGAAAATGAGTGATAGAATCCAATGGAGATGAGAGAATCGGTGAAAAGAAAGTTGGCATTACTTCTGACCAAGAAGTAAGGACTCTTACAATCATCCTAATAGTATATTCATCCCACGCTTCCATAATTACATGAGAATATTTTTCCATTAACCTCACTCATGCATTCAATGATTGTATTTAATAAGTCAAAAGGAGGTAAATGGTTCATTAAGTCGCATGGAAGCAAGTGGATGAGTTCTAAGTTTTACACTTGGAAAAAGAGGATTTAATCTCCCATATGCCCCATTTCCCTCTCCCCCTCTAGTGAAATCATAACCCCTCTAGTGCTCTTTACACAACCATTGTTGGTGTCCCATTTGTCACCATTTTTTATCGCCAAATATACTCTGAGTGGCGTTATTTTCATTATTATGATATAATAAATCACTCTTCTTGCCATTCAGACCATCAATCAGACCCAGGTATGATCGTATTTACATATCATGTGAATCTTGGCTCAATATCATTATTTTCATGGTTTATTAATGTTAATTTAATATTTTTCGACTCGCTTGGCAAATAGATTTCGGCTTGCAGGTTATGGGTTTCAAATGGTCCTCCGTTCAGTCTTGTGTTCTCGTTGCAAACATTCAGCCAAATCTAGCTTGCCGTTCAGCCCACAGAATCATTGGTTAGAATATTCCTTCCCATTAAAGACAAAAATAGAAATATGAGTTCTATTAGAAACATGGTGGTTATGGTTGGTGAGTCAACACTCTAGAAGATTCGCTTCCCTGCTCGCCCAGCTCGACAACACACCTCCTGCTCACGTCAACACTCCAGAAGCTCCGTCTTTCCCATTCGCTCAGCTGACAGCATGCACCTATTCTCACATTGACGTTCCAGAAGATCCTTTCTCTCCCACGCTCAGCCTACCAATGCATTATCTACCCACAATGGAAGGAAACCAACTCACAGTTGTTCGTGTCAAATGGGATTGATGCCGTGGACTTAGGAAGATGCCTTTGCGCTGTCTTCAACCACCAAGCATCCATTGTATAGACATTAAGACTTCCATTTTTAGAGAGGTCAACTATGTTGACCCTCTCTCCCATTGTAAACTTATAAATAGACGTCTCCTTTGGAGAAACGCAAACAGAAAATAGACAACATATAGCACAGTAGATATAGGCATTTACGCTATCAAGTAATTCATAGAAACGCTGTATAATTTTCTCAATTAATGGAAGCTCCTGAATTTTACTGTTGATATTCTGTTGTTGGTGACTAAGTTGATTTAGTTTCCATCTTTGATTGCTGGGAAGGGCCCCTCATCAACCATAGGTTTTTATGTATAGTTTGTATTTTCCTTTCTGCAAGTAAATAGTTCATTTTCCAGTACATGTAATTAATTTTGTTTTCCTGTATATGTCATTTCCTTATTTTTCCATAATCTGTATTTTGTTGCTAACTTAATTACTTTTCCAGAATTGATATTGGTTGACCAAGCATAGCGTTTATAGTTTGCTTTCAGTCTTTTGCAATTAGATAATTTGCTTTCAGTCTTCTACAATTAGATAGAGTGTAGTTAGTTGATGTTTCAGGTTTAGTTCATAATTAAAATTAGTTCTGTTAGTTCTTTTCCTGTAGCTGTAGGTTAGCCTTATTCATATCCCAGTTTTGTTTGATTAGGCCATAGAAATAGTTTATTTATTTAAACAATGATTAGAATAGATTATCTCTTGCTATGTTAGCTTCTCAACAGTCTTCTCACTGACTTCTTTGCATTGTAGGATCATATGCATTAGCCAGCTAGTAGTTAAGATCATCCAAACTGCTCCTTTCCCTAGTTTAAATCATTTTCCTCCATCTGGACTATCATTCGAACTGTCATCTAGATCGTCATTCGGACTGTCATCCGGATTGTCATTCGGACTTTCATCCTTTCTGCATTGTTTTATGTTTATTAAGAACTCAGTTTCTTAGGCTTTTCAACTGTAATGTTTCTTTCCTTTAATTATCATTCTTAACTGTAATTGAGATCTTGTTTTACATTACATAGAGTTTAATTAAGTTTTCTCATTGTTCTTACTTTCCATTTCATCTTCCATAACTTTGCTTTAACTATCTTTTTCAAGTTATGTCTTTCATGTTAGATTTGCTAGTAGGTTACTATTCTAGAATCTATCAGTTTCATTCTTAGTATAATTTATTATATGTTCTTAAGGTTTATTTCGGATTAGGGTTAATAATTTCACTCTCCAAATTATCTTGATTTTGATAGTTTCTTTGTAAAGCATAGGATCAGTTTTCCCATTCATACAATTAATGAAGATGTTCATAAAATAGAGTTTGGTTTATAAATAAATATCTTTATCAAGTTTTCTACTTGCTTCTATAATAAATATCTTTATTAAGTTTTCTACTTGCTTCCAAAACAAATTCAGTTCAAGTAAATATATTTATTAAGTTTTCTACTTGCTTCTAGATTTCATTAGTTTCATATCATTTTGCTTATGGATAGAAGATAGATCAGAATGTTTAAAGTTAATTGTAATTGGTCTCTTTGTAGTTTACATCTCTTTGTAGAAATTAGGTTAGATTTACTTCCATTTTGTTTTGCTATTACATTTGAAAGTCATTACGATACATTCGCCCCAGTTCCTATCACATTTGACGTACAACATCAAGGAGAATGGAATTATATACTTTAGTGTAGTATTGAAGTGTTAACTGAATGCATAAGTAGTTGTTGAATTCACTAAGTAGTTTGTAGTTTTTGTTGTTAGTCAAGTAGTTTCCATTTTCATAAAAAGTAGTTTGATGTTTTATAAGTATTTTTTCTTTTCCCATTATTTAATCATAGAGTAGAGCAGTATAGCTTGATACTATTATGATCTGTTGGTTTAAATTAGGTTTAATTAGTTCCTTCGTTGTTTTTTTGAAGTTTGACTCGTTTTTTCATTTTGAAAGATCTTTCGATCTTTTCTTTATTAAACATTTTCTAAGGTCTATCGAGCCGAAACTTAGGCCCCATTCTACCTTAGTATATATTGTGCCACAACTCTAATATTACCAACCCTGGTCGACAATTAAATATTTTGGTGATTCTTTAAGACAGTAAAAACGCCTCAACATTTTGGCGCCGTTGCCAGGGAGTTGTAGATAGGTAGAATTTAGTTTTAGATAGGTAGAAATCAGTTGTAGATAGGTAGAATTAAGCTGTAGAACTCTCCTTTAAAACTTAGTGATAGATTTGAATTTTCCGCTTTTGAAATTTAGAAATAGGCTAGTGGCGGGCGAGCAGTAAGATGAGAGGTAAGAACCTGTGCATCTATTATAACAGGCATCCCCAAAACCTAGCAGTAGTAGTAATGCAGTTAGAATTTATTTTAGTTATAGTTTGTTTTCATGAATAGGTCTAAAGATTCACAAGGTATATTTATTAAAACTAGCCCTCCTACTATAATCCCTACTAAAATTCCTACTTACTTATATGGGGGGCATGCCACCCCAACTACTAACTCAGCAGAAAGGTATCAAAAGACACCTAAAGGGGATAGTCCTACTTGGAAAGCAAAGGAAATTCCTTCTGGAAACCATAGGAACATCAGAACAGTCTGTTCATAAATAAATTCCACAAGAACCTCAAGCTCATATTGATACTGAACTTAGACAAGAGGAAACTCAAAAGGATAAAACTTCAGAACCTCCTAACCCTCCATTAGTCCAAAAACCAAAAGACACTACTTTTTCAATAGTAGGTGGTCCAAAATTAGTATATTTTGTTGATCCTGCACAGGTAGATGCTCTTTTTGAGAATTCTGTGAACATAGTCATCTCATAGATTGAGACAACAACAGTAGGTTCTTCAAAATTGGATACCCACGTAGCTGGTAACTCTCATCCTAAAAAGAAGAATACTCTTCCTAAAATAGAACGTTGGGACATCCCATATTCACCAAGAAAGGATCCACCTAAGTATTCTCTCTTTGGCAATTGGATCTTCATGGAGGATTAAAATGAAGATCGTTTCCGACAAGATGAAGAAGAAGGAGAAGTTAGAACTGAAGGTACCTTCGGGTTCCCTATCTTAGACACTGCACAAGATGTAACTATGAAAAACATCTCTCCTTCCTCACTACCAACCTTTTATGGGAAGAGTAATGAGGATCTGGATACATTCTTATTTGAATTTGACATTTTGTGTAGGAGTTATAATTACCTACAAGATGGCCAAAAACTAAAACTATTTCCTGCCACATTAAAAGATTCTTCTCTTCGATGGTTCATGGGGTTAGGAGAATCTAGTATTAGAACTTGGGAAGACATGAAGACTGCGTTTCTACGGAAATATCAGGATTACTGTAAACCTAAAGACCCTCGCAATGATATTTTTAAAATACAACAGCTTGAAGATGAGAGCCTATAAGACTATCTCGAAAGATTTAACTATGTATTACATAAATTCAAATATAGTGATCTTTGGGAATATGCAGTAAGAACACTTTTCCTCAAGGGAATCTCAGAAGAATTCTTAGAAAACCTTAATCTCATGGCAGCAGGAGACATCTCTCATAAGAATTTTTCACATATTTGTGAACTACATAGGAATTACTCTAGGAGCAGAGAGAAAAGTGGAAGACACTTTCGAGAATCTTATGCTAGGAACCTAAAAGGAAACACATCTGGTCCTGGTGGAGTTATAAGGGTAGAGTTGGGAAACCTATTAGAAAATTTCAAAATATATATCTTAGGAGCTGTTGCTAAATTTCTGTGGTTGTTTGATGCAGGTGGTAATCTCAGAGCATCCACAGTGTCAAGGTTATGAATTCGACGTTTCGAATCCATATCTTAGGAGCTATGGGTTCTCAACTAGATGCACTACAAGCTAAAAAGAGACAAGATGAAGAGCGGGAAGCAATGAGTGTTTTCTGTCCTAGGGGTAGAACTAAACATCCCCAACGAGAATTTCCATTGAACAATGTTTCAGTTTGTCACCTTTGTACAGAAGGACATCCGACTGATAATTGTCCATCGTTTCCTAGGTTGCAAGCTGTGTATAAGAGTGGAAACTTTGGTGAATCATCTAGGAGGCCTTGGCAACCTAGATATAAATCATCATACCAAGATCCATCACAAATTCCACCCTATTACTATCCTTATCAACCTCCTCAACAATGGAACACTTCAGTTTGGCAAAATTGGCCACCTCAATACCCTCCTCAAAATTCCCAACAACAATAATGGCCACAAAGATGGAAAGGACAATCTTATGCTCAACCACCTCCTCTTATGCCTAACTATTTTTACCCACCTAATATCCAACAACTTTTGCCTGGATTTGCACCTCCTTCACTAGCCCCTATCCCAAATCAACCTCACCATTTCCAGAATATGAATCCTCCAAGACCCACAATATTACCTGCACAACCGATACCGAACCCTAACAACAAACCAACCCAAGCTCTTAATAGCATTGGGTTGTTACCTCTTCCATCATATGCCATTTCGACCGCACCAATACATGAGATTCAACTGCAGTCTGGAAGAGTTTGG
This sequence comes from Larix kaempferi, assembly GCA_027924585.1. NCBI lineage: Eukaryota > Viridiplantae > Streptophyta > Pinopsida > Pinales > Pinaceae > Larix > Larix kaempferi. The sequence goes on from BSBM01001185.1 coordinate 3,611,576, forward strand.
CAAGATCATCCCAAGTCATCAGTTGTTATCCGAGAAGAGAATGAAGAAGAAAACATACCTAACAAAGTTTTGAATGATGCTATTCTTGAAGATGTGGTTATTCCTAAATCTTCAACACACAACCATCCACATAAAGAAGTAATTATAGGAGAAAGATCACCCCCATATTCGGAGCGTCTAGTAATAGAAAAACCTGTAACTTATCCAGAGTATGATATCATTAACGAATTGAAAAATATTTGTATTAAGATCCCTTTGTTACAAGACATTAAGGATATTCCAATCTATAGTAAAGTAATAAAGGAACTATGTATTAAAATACCAAGGAGAAAACAGAAAGACCCTCCGACGATTCATGTAATAGGAGAAATGTCATATTGTATAGAAAACCAACCTAGACTCCCAAAGTATTCAAATCGAGGAAACCCTATGGTGATTGTTATCATCAATAACACCGCCATAGGAAACACACTTATTGATCTAGGAGCCGCTATTAACTTGATGACTACCACAGTTTTAGAAACTCTCAATTTAGGACAGTTCCTCCGCCCTACCCCAACAATGCTAGAATTAGCAGATCGCACTTTGGCTCAACCTATTGGGATCTTGGATGACATCACTGTATCAGTATCTTCATGGGAATATCCCATGGACTTCATGGTCATAGAATCAAAAGACCCTTCCAAAGGTCACCCCATTATTTTGAGAAGACCTTGGTTGGCCACTGCCAATGCATTTATAGGATGTAGGGATGGAGAGATGATTATCTCTGATGGGTTATCTACAAGAAAACTAGCCTTATACCCACTAGCTCAACCAATAACTGAAAACCTATTTTGGTTAGATTGTCCTTTCGGGGATGAGAACTTGGAAGAACTTTCCCTTGTTAGTGATTTCTCCTAGGCACTTCAAGAACAAAATACCAAGAATGTGTTGAATCAATTTATCTCTTCCACAAGATGTATAGACTTTCCTCAATCTTTTTCCCAACTTGACCAGATATTTGGAGACAAATTTCAAGAAAACATGAGCCTCTCAACATTTATAAGTACACCCTGTGTCTTCGCAATCGAAGAAAATCTAGGATCCTATACCATACCTTGTGAGGTTAGTTCCGAAAAATTTCTACATATAAATGCAGGTTTAGATAAGAGTTAGCAAAAACAATTACTAAAAGTTCTCAAGAGTCAAAATGGAGCATTTGCATGGGAATATACCGATATCAAAGGTATACACCCAGATACCTGTATCCACCACATTTGCATAGACTCAAACATTCATCTTGTTAGGCATCCCCAGAGAAGAATGAATCCATCCCTAAAGGAAATAGTAAAAGATGAATTACCAAAACTCCTTAATGTTGGTTTCATTTACCCAATTTCTAACAGTAAATGGGTGTCTCCTCTGGTGGTAGTTCCAAAGAAAGTCATAGGGAAATGGCATATCTGTGTTGACTTTCGAGAATTGAACAAGGCCACTATTAAGGACTACTTCCATTTTCCTTTCATCGATCAGGTGTTAGATACCTTATTGAGGAAACAATATTTTTCATTCCTTGATGTATATAGTGGATACAATCAAATACTAATAGCACTTGAAGATAAAGACAAGACAACCTTTACTTGTTCTTGGGGGACATATGCCTATCGAGTGTTACCATTTGGCCTATGTAATGCACCTGCTACCTTCCAGCGTGCAGTTCTAGGAATCTTTGTTGATCTTATACATGATTGTGTAGAAGTTTATATGGATGATTTTACAGTTTATGGTAATACCTTCCAAGAAGCCCTTGACAAACTCGAAACAGTTCTTATTCGGTGCCAAGAAATGAACTTAGCCCTTAGTCATGAAAAATGTAAGATGTTATTAACTGAGGGCATAGTTCTTGGACATCATGTCTCTCTTCAAGGTATCAAGGTGGATCCTGCCAAGATAGAAATAATTGTTAATCTTCCTCCTCCAAAAACTCTGAAGGAAGTAAGAAGTTTTCTTGGCCATGCAGGCTATTATAGATTTTTTATTGAAAATTTCACTAAGATAGCTGCACCTATGTTCAAGCTACTCATGAAAGATACATAATTCCAATGGAATGAACCTTTCCAACATGCCTTCGAAACTTTGAAGGCAAAACTATCAGTGGCGCCATTACTTAGGGGAACCAATTGGTCCCTTCCTTTCCATATATCCATTGATGCTTCCGACATAGCTATAGGGGCAGTCTTAGGTCAAAAAGAGGGACAAACATCACATGCCATTTACTTTGCTAGTAAAAATTTGACTCTTGCAGAATCGAAATACATTGTTACTGAAAAAGAGTTTCTAGCAGTAGTCTATGCCATCAACAAGTTTCGTCATTATATCACAGGATATGAAATTTTCATACATACTGACCACTCTGCCATTATATTTTTAATGAATAAACCTATCACTAATGGCAGAGTGACTCGGTGGCTTCTTTTGTTACAATAATTTAAAATCACCATTGTTGATCGTCCCGGTCGAGAGAATGTGGTAGAAGATTTTCTCTCTCGAATTCAAATTGATGATAATTCTAGCCCTGTCAATGATAGCTTCCCAGATAAACATTTGTTCATTGTGTCTGTTCAAACCCCATGGTTTGCAAACATAGCCAATTATTTAGCAACTGGAAAGATACCAAACCATCTCTCCCCACCTGAGAAACGTAGGATCATAGTTCAAAGTTCCAATTATTCTTGGGTGGATAATGGTCTCTTTCGTACTGGTCCTGATCTCATTAGTATACGATGTGTATGAGAGGATGAGATGGTAGAGATCCTACATGCATGTCATGATGGACCTTGTGGTGGGCATTTTTCTGACAAGAGAACAACATACAAAGTGTTGCACTTTGTATATTATTGGTCAAGCATTTTCAAAGATGTTTCCAAGTATGTCAAAGGGTGTGACAGTTGCCAAAGAATGGGTAGACCTACACCATCCGATGAGATGCCTTTACAACCCCAAGTTATGATTAAGCCTTTTGAAAAATGGGCTCTAGATTTGGTTGGGCCAATTTCCCCTATGTCTCGCAAGAAGAAGTACATCCTAGTCTGTACAGATTATGTCACCAACTGGGTAGAATCCAAAGCCTTATTCCGAGCCACAGAGAAATATGTAGCGGAGTTTATATATGAAGAAATATTTACTCGATTCAGTGTACCTGGGAAATTGTAACCGATCAAGGATCTCAGTTTACCTCCAAGTTAATGAGAGAGCTTACTGACAAATATAGTATTAGACATTGTAAATCTTCACCATACCATCCGCAAGCCAATGGTCAGGTAGAGTCCACCAACAAAGTGTTAGAAGCCACCCTGACTAAGACTATCCAATTACACCACAAAGAATAGGAAGATAGGCTCCCATAAGCCTTATGGGCTTATATATTAACTTAGAGGAACACCAATGGCCATACACCTTATGAACTTATTTATGGTAAACAAGTTCTTCTACCTATTGAATTTCAAGTTAAGACTTTTTGTATGGCTGCACAATTAGGGATGGATCTAGAAGAAGCACAAAGACAACGAATCCTGCAAATAAATGAATTAGACGAGATTATGAAAGATGCTATCCAATTCACAATTTTAATTCAAAACGGAGGTAAAAAGTGTCATGATAGATACATTAAACAAAAACAATTTAAAACTGGAGACTGGGCATTACTTTTTGATTCAAGGTACAAACAATTTAAAGGTAAATTAACTACTTGATGGATGGGTCCATATGAAATTGTTACAACTTTTGATAATGGATCTGTTAAAATTAAGACAATTGATGATTCACAAATTTCTTTTGTTGTAAATGGACATAGACTTAGACTTTATCATCAACCAATATCTAAACAAGATTTTGTGCAGAATTCCTTACAACAGAAGGAAATGGAGCTGGTAGAAGAGGAAGTCATTCCTCCTTCTCCTAGTCCTTGAATTATTTTGGTTATTTTCATTTGTATATATGTACATATGTTTTTGTTTTTCAATAACAAGAGTCATTTCTAAAAACTGATTGCATTTTTTACAGGAAATTCATTACTATGATCAAGTTATAAAATTTTGTCAATTAAACTAGGAAGACTCTTTTCTTTTCCTTAATTTTGAAAATTTTACATAACTATCTTTGAACATATGTTTTTGTTTTGAATAAATTGGAATCATCTAACAAGTGGTTTTGCAGTTTGGTTACAAGAACCTTATAATCAGCTCATGCAATATTATCTTAAAAGGGAAGTGCTCTAAAAAGAAATACTTATAGTTCTCCTTCTCTTTCGATTATTGTTAAAAATTGAAAATTTATAGTGAAAGGTTAAAGCATTCTTTATATCATTTTTAACCACTTTCTTTTATGATTCTTCTTAAGACCCACTTTAATTACTATGATCTTCAAAAGCTTTATCTTACACCTATGAATTGATAGCTCATCCTAGACTCATTATCAAAACTTGTCTCTTAAGCACTTTTAAAAGGTAGCCCAAAAGTGAGTGATATTTCTATTTTGTGGGGAACATTACTGATCTTTTATGAAGAGGATAGACTGAGAGGTCAAAGAACAGCTTTAAGTTATTATCTTTTGACATGATCTACAATTTAGGCCATTATAAATAAAGTTACTCATAAGGTTCGCTCTAAAAATTTGAATCATGTGTTTAATAGGCTTAGCACACTCTAGTGCCAACCAACTTCCTTACTAAAAATATCGTTATACGAAGCAAACCTGTTGGGGTACTGAATAGGCTCGCTGGCAGCGGGTCCATGCTAAGTAAAATCTTAAACAAGGAAGCTCGGTAAATGCAAGTAAACTGTAACAACCCTAATGTAAAATAATGAAATAAAAGGGGTGAAATAATAAAAAGGGGAATATTTAAATAAATAAAAGGGGTAAATAATATAATGGGGAATATGAAAGAAAAAGGATGAAAACAAATTAAGAAATTGGGAGAAGGAGGGGATAAAAGGAGGAGAAGAAGTGAAGAGAAGGGGCTTTTTTTGTCTTTGGCCATCTTGCAAGAGGAGCTCTGGAGGAGAGGAAGGAAAGATAGCACTGGCATAGGGTTAATTGTTGGGGGCTCGAGGACCTCAGCCTTTGGCTGGGGGTTGGTTGGGTGGAGTGTTGTCCCCCCACCTTCAGTTGCACTACTGGAGCTATCAAGGTAATGGTAGCTTCTAGGTCAACTATCCAGGTATGGATCCTATATTTTCATAGCATATTTTTATGTTATATTGTTGATTAGATACACTATTTTGTTTCAGATCTTTCATTGCATGATGCTTTTGGTTGTTTACTGGTTTTTATAAATTTATAGTATATCAGATCCATTGTATTTATCAGATCTTTTATTACATGCTGGTCATTTGTTTGTCTTGATACTTTTATGAGTTTACTGCTCTTACATTCGGTATCAGAGCTATGTTCAAAAGCTCAGGAACCTAAGGGCTCACATTGCACATAAATTATTTACTGATTATTTTCATTACGAGATCTCCTAGTTGAAGAGTGATAAGGTTAGATCTATCAATCAAATTTAAAAGGAAACGCTACTAGTCTAGATCTGTTGTTTCTTTGTAAACCTACTTATGTGCTAATTTTTTTAGATTTGTTTAAGATATAGCTGATATGTTGTTCAAATTTTGGGTCTACAATCAATAAAAGATAAATGTTGAGTTTTAACATCAAATTACCGGTGCAAATGTTAGATCCGTTTGTTGCATGTTAAATCATTGTGCATATATTGCTTCACCAATTCGTAATTTGTTGTTCGATTTTCAATTATTTATGTTGTCGAAAGTTAGAAAAGAAAACTTGGAGCTTCGATCCAGTGCTATGCGAAATAAATCATGGAATCAACTTATGACCTTGTAATGAATGGAATCAATTACCCAGTCGATTAATGTTTTAGGAACCAGGAGATTTAAACTCATAGCCAACCCTTCCTTGAGATTCATTCTGACCTAGCTTGTTTATATTCATCATAAATATAGTCATTGATCTATTATAGAGTGGAATTTTTTTATAAACCTTGGAAACGATATTTGCAACCACTCAAATTGTCTCAGAACTATGATGGTATTTAATTATCAGCCTTATGCTTTGTGTTCTTATTCCCATACGCTTCTAGAATAAAATTCTCATACAAATTGTGCAATCGATGTATCTTGTCCTTTTATCTCTGTGTAAATAGTTGTTGTTTAATTGTTGTGACTGTGCCATTTGGTGAAAGCTCTCAGCCCAATAATTTTAAGTTTCAAACCTGGCCTTTCCACGTGCATCAATGTATTGGTAATTTTTCTGAAACTCTCTGCAAGTTCTGGAATAATATTGCATCGATAATATAGAGAGCAAAGCAAGCAACTAGCCTCAGTGACCGTCATCGTGGTGCATTTGTTCCGGGCAGATCCATGCTCCTGCTGCTCTGCTAACAATTGATGCCATTATCGCTTGATAGGGTATGAAAACGATCTCGGAAGGATTTCGGCTGAAAAGTCCTGGAAGGCCTATCTGCCCCCTGGGTTTAAAAATATTGTAGGTATTGAAAATCTACAACCGCACCCCTGCATGTTGTCGACCTTGTAATTTTGTGAAATATGATGCCCTTTGATATCAGAAACCATCGCTATCAAGTCTAATGCAAAAGCCACTATAAAGTCTAATGCAAAAGCCAGGAAAATGAATACCACTAAATCGTAAACCATAACTTCTATGTGGTGGCCATTTCTTCCTCATATCTGGGTCTGTCGTGTTTTTGATTCTTGGTACCATAGCAGAGACTCTGCAAATTATGATCAAAATTCTTACTGAAGAAAGAAAATTGATTAAACAAACTATATCTTATCACAACATCTATCACCCTGTGCGTTCGACATTACCCTCATCCTCCTTCTCGGTCACATGGTTTGATAGGTGGAAATTTGAATGAAAGTGATATATTTCCAAGATATATATGACAAAAAATGTTAGGGTTTTTTGTAACGAGACTCTCCTTTCTTCGCTTTGCATGGTATCGACTTTAGTTAGGATTTTCATGTGAATTGAGCCGACAAGTCCATTGCTAGTTGGCATGCATTCTATCAATCATTCCTCTGCACACTCCATTATCAATCATTCCTCACCACTCCATTATCCTTTTTCTTTTATCGTGGTGTAATGCCCTCTAGCGGCCAACAATCACTGGGTGGTGTCATGGTGTAACAACTCTCCATTCATCGACTATCAGTATAATGGCTCTCACTGGGTGGTGTAACACTTGGCCGAAAATTAGCTAATAGTTGTAACATTCTCCAGCCCCAGCTAACCATTGCAAATAATAGCTCCACTTTCCACGTTCCTACCTATCTTTCTCAATATTTTCAAAAGGATGAGTTTATTTCATATGCATGTTCACCTTACTACTGTACAAATCATTGGTCATCAAGGAGCTTAGATTACAATATCTAATGTCCTTGATTCTAGTTGACGCTCTTTATTTGATTAAGACCCTCTTCTACTTATAAATCTGATAATTCACATGTACTACCAATAAAATGAAAGTTTGCTAGCAAAAAAAATTAACTGGATTTACGATGATGGGATTGACCATCCAATATATGCAATTGAGCAAAGATATATTTTCCCTGAGAAAATCTCCACTTCATCAAGAAACAATCTGCAATGACTGTGCCTAGGATGTATACTATGGAATTAAATGCACTTACACCCTCAATTTTCGAAGCCTCCCTATGCATTCCCTCTGATTATCCCAGGTAGTCCTCTTTCTAAATGTATCTCCTAATATCTTTTCTAAAACCCACCATATGAATATTAATATAAAAATTAATTGTTTACTACTAACTCCAGGGTAAGTGCTAGCTGCTAAATATAAATGCATGCACATTATGACATTAACACTCTAACTTCTTGTGGTAGTGCGAATCATGTTCAATTACAAACCAAAATAGCATCTATTTGAACAGCAATAGGGCCCTCTCTCATTCTATGTCTGATGATTGCATGTGTGTATCACACGGGTTCTTTTATGTATTATATAAATCTAACATACAATGTCTCAAGAGGGCCTAATGTTCCTTCAAGGTTGGAGTATCATGGGAATCAAATATTCTTCCAGACCAAGGATTGAATTAGAAGCCTTTGGATTCTTTCAGAAGCCTTTTACTCATGGTAGAAGATAGAAGGAAAAAAATCTTTTGCCTTCAAATGAAAAGATACGCCAAAACAGTTTGTCCAAGAATAAGTCAATTTATCTGTTTATTTATTTAAATCAATCTAGTGAGGAAACATCAATATTACTGGTCTTGCAATAGACATTTTATATCCTAAACTATTTTAGCATTGAAGGAAAATCCCACATTTCAAATTTGATCATTGTCTCAGCATTTCTCCAAATGAAAGTAAAATACATTCTAGTGATGATTTGGTCATATTGAGGAGCTGGGTCAACTATCTACCAAGTGGATCGATAGCCTTTTCTTCACTTTGTTCATTTGACCACCAACCTAATCTGTAGAAATCAAGGCCTGAAACCACATGGACTACGAACAGCATGGTAGGCTACAGTAGAATATAGTTTTTTTTATTGTTTATTGTTTTGCAGATCTGTGTTAATAGTCTATAAAAAAAAAACCACAGGCTTGGCCAAATCTGCCCCATGTAAAACTAACATGTGATGCTCCCTTTACTAACTGCATTATACACCAATTATTATGCTGGTGTGACTGCGTGCCAATATTCAGTGGCTCACTTGCTTTTGTCAGTACAAACACAGTTTCTTTTGGCAAAAATGCGAGTAATTGTAACAGCTGTGAGTATTATAGCACATTAACTAGGTTTCATTCTCCCATGCGTTCATCCCAAGCGTAGGTTCTTACATTTGGAAAATATATTTTAATTGGGGTACTTATGTTATGTACCTTTCTAAGTATTTAATAGCGGCCTAAGATGTTAATAAAATATATTTCATATAGTTAATCCATATTAAGGGATTAGGGGATGTTTAGCATTATCCTCAATAGTAATAAACTCCACATGTTATCACAAGGGTTCATGTTCCCCTCCATGTGTCATCAAAAGGGAATGAAAATTCACCAACCTTCCTCTATATAAAGTTCATTGAATGTACTTGCAGGATATCTTGAATATATTATTATCTGGTATTAGGGGGTTGCCCCCTTGAAGTGATTTTGAGAGTGGCCTTTCACAAATAGTGTTGATAATAAATGTTCCTACATTGCATCCTGGATTTGTTGTTAGGGTAGCCTCTTCATCATGTTTCCTGAAAAAGCTTGTATTGAATTAATACGTATTTACTTTGCATTGTATACGTATTATGTTACATTTTTGTTGAACATTATTCTAATTTAGTATCAAAATCGATTTAGGTTTTGGAAAGCATGATACAGGCTAGTGAGTAATTACTATGGGTGACAAAGATTAAGGTCTGCATAAAGACAAAATACTATATGCATTAAAACATCATGCATTGAAATAATGGGTAAATGCATTATTAGTAAGCATTAGTTATCTCCTGATAAATGATAGTGTGCATCGATAGTCGCATAGTATTTTGTAAGGTTGGACTACTCGATAAGTGTTGTGCATCATCTGACCTCTTCCCAATGTTGGCTTGGTAGAGATAATGCTTGCAATAGACTTGGTGTCTTGATTGTCAATGAAAAATTTATGAAATTGGTTTTAAGACCTTCCTAGAAAAATATTTCTTATTCATGTGGTAAGTTTCAGGAACCATAAATTTCCTCCTATAGGAGAAGTGTGCAATTCCAAAAGGAACTTTTGTTTGATTTGATAATTCATACATAAAATTAGGTGATCTCAATACCATAGTAAATCATAATTTCTTCCACACAAAATTATCCAGTGAACTAGGTTCCTAATGTAGTTGTTGAATTAACTTGCATGGATTCTGAAGTTAGAGACCATATGTTGCATATTTCATGATGATATTGAGTTTTTCGTGCTGATAATACTTTATAGTCTTATTTATGTCATCTTGAAATGAAATTTATGTGGTAGATAATATGGTGTTATTACATGTTGTTTCTTAGAATGATGCCTTATAGACATGTGATTCATAGTCATGCATTATTCATGTGAAATTTGATGATTTTTAATTCTAGCCATGAAATTTATAGCCATGGGTTGTGCATGAGATAATTCTTGATGTTATTTCATGACATTATAAGATAGACGACGTGTGGAACATAAAATGCTATTATAGCTTATCATTGCATCTAGAGATAAATGACATTTGGCACATAAATGGTATGAAAGCATGTTGTGGTTAATGTTGGCATTTTACAGCTATGTTATGTGTTAGTAAAGAATAAGAGATTATATCAGATATTTGGTGTGACATGATATCATTTCATGCTAACCCTTTTTGCTCCCCGTAGAATGCCTATTTGATATGATGATGGATTATGTGAGTTGTTACTCCATGTTGATAGTACTAATGTTGAAATATGGTAGCTTATCATGGCATATTATTGAGATGCTTAGTGAAATTATGAAAGTATCATGACCAGTTATGTTATAATGGTAGCAAAAAGCACCAAAATACAGTAGATGTTAAACTTGGCATGACTTATTGTGACAATGGCTTATGATGCAATGTAATGCAATAAGAATTGGTGGCTAGACATTCTTGTTAGCACAAGATTCAAGGTTGATCCATGATATATTATTACATTGAGAAATGTTTTCTAATGATTATTCATTATGGCAAGTGCCAATTGTTCCAGGTGATCCACTCACAGAACCTGATGAGGCTAAGTATTCTATGATTTCGTGGGAGCCCATAACCACGAATGAGAATGGTTACTATAAATAAATTATGGGTTGGGGGACAAGCCTAACAATTAGCTCTGTGCCAGCAGCGCTTGACTTTTGTACCAGAAGTTGGGAAGGTGGCAGTGCCACATATACTTCTCGGAAAACTTCTGATGTGACTAGAGTCCACGGTTGGAGACATACTCACCGGGAGGGAGGTTTATGGAGAAGAACTTCTGATGCCTGGGGCTAGTTCCTTGAGGGCGATTTGGAGGATGTTTAGGCTAGACTTGCGAGATGCCTGGGGTATAACGATCTTGATATCAGGATCGGGGGTACCAGGAGTATTAGGATCGGGGTACCAGGAACTAGATGCCGGCTAGTACCGATGAGGCCCAGATTTCGGTTAGAATCAGATGAGGCCGTATTATTACCAAAAGTTGGGAAGGTGGAAATGCCGCGGTAACTTCTCGGGGAACTTCTGATGCCTACTGTATGATCCGCGGACAGGTTACAGTAGAGGGCCCGTGCCATGGTGAGCAGGACCATCCGGAGTTGGAGGGGAGGTGTAGGGAGGATGATCAGATGATATGATTCTCAGGGAGAGGGTGAGTAAGGAAAGAGGAAGTAAACAAACAAACAGTCATTAATTATTAATTAATTATCTAATACTTATGTATGTATGATGCATGATTGTTGGTATGGGTGCATACTAGACTCATAGGGAATTACTTAAGAGCATGTTGTAACTTAGGGCGTTTGATTGTATTAGTGTGGTTTGGAGACTTCTATGTGGTGGCCACACATATAAATCTCTAAACTTCACAATAGTACTAGCTACCTATATGCAATAGTATTTACTTGATTGATTGATTGAATAACTATTGTTTTTATTTCTTGAATATTATAACTTCGGGATGAAGTTTCCTGAAGGGGGGAAGTATGTAACAACCCTAATGTAAAATAATGAAATAAAAGGGGTGAAATAATAAAAAGGGGAATATTTATAATAAATAAAAGGGGTAAATAATATAATGGGGAATATGAAAGAAAAAGGATGAAAACAAATTGCATTAAAACAAATTAAGAAATTGGGAAAAGGAGGGGATAAAAGGAGGAGAAGAAGTGAAGACAAGGGGCTTTTTTTTGTCTTTGGCCATCTTGGAAGAGGAGCTATAGAGGAGAGGAAGGAAAGATAGCACTGGAATAGGGTTAATTGTTGGGGGCTCAGGGGCCTCAGCCTTTGGCTAGGGGTTGGTTGGGTGGAGAGTCATCCCCCCACCTTCAGTTGCACTATTGGAGCTATTAAGGTAATGGTAGCTGCTAGGTCATCTATTCAGGTATGGATCCTATATTTTCATAGCATATTTTTCTGTTATATTGTTGATTAGATACACTATTTTGTTTAAGATCTTTCATTGCATGATGCTTCTGGTTGTATACTGGTTTTTATAAATTTACAGGATATTAGATCCATTGTATTTATCAGATCTTTTATTACATGCTGGTCATCTGTTTTTCTTGTTGCTTTTATGAACAGGCTCGCTGGCAACAGGGATATGCTTGCATGGTACCAAGATAAACCCACTGGGGTACTGAACAGGCCTACTGGTAGCGGGGCAATATCAGGTGAAAGAGATTTGGTTAACGCATTGCTATGCACATGGCTCATAAAAACCTAAGTATACAAATACATGTTTAGGCCTATTATTTATATTGTCATTAGAGAATGGTTGTAAGTTGGACTTGGACCCTGTCATCTAATTCAAACAATACCTAGGGTATGATTATCCTAGAAATGGGACCCATAACTATAGAAATATCACAAACTCTAAGGTGAACCTTATCTATATTATTTGGATGACAAGAGATCTTTACAATGAGTCATGGATGACTAGTTTTCCTATGGCATTTTTCACATCAATTATACTATCATTCTTCATATGGTGTTCTTAAGCATTGTTGTATTCTTTTTTATGAATGTACATATTTGAATCATCTACATTTAATAGTTAATATTTCATTTTCTTACGAAAATTATCACAACATTTTAGAATTTACTGCCTAGATCATTAATTGAAATATTTGAATATTAATCAATTTTTATTTGATGGCTTGAGGACATGCCATATTTTTGGTTTGGGGAGACTCATAACTATTTTTACTTTCTAAATATTCATGAAAAAAAAAGTTCATTTATCTCTGACAAAATGATAGGTGTTTTTAGGAATAATGCGAAAAAGCAGAAAGAAGCTCGTTCTGATCAATGATAAATAAAGAGGAATGCAACTAAAAGATCCAGAAAAGCAAAATTTACAACATCTTTTGTGCACTAACGGCCTCAGAAATTTCTTGCAAAATCAGCTTCAGTCAGCATCAGCAAGCAGATCTTTTACAGACAAAAGTCTGTATGAAGGGTTGAATGACGGGTCGAATGTCGATTTGAATGAGGTGACGAACGAGACAAACGGACAACGATCCGAATGGAGTGCCGAATGAAACCATAGCTTATAATGGCTTTATTAAATATGCTAGGGTATCCTAATTTGAATATTATTGACAAGTCTAATTGGCTAATTATGTCAGGAATCAATCAAATGTCAATTCCACATGTGGTCTCATTCCCTTATCCATCTCACCTCCATTAAACGAATGGATTATGCATCATTTTGATCTTCAGAATCATTACATGACCGCCATATGGTCTTAATTATCATATCGTATGATCTTCCATCATATTAATCGAGTCATCATGATCTCTCACGTATAATCCATGTCTATAATTTCATTTTGAGAATTACATTCAACCTGTCCAAAGTTCGACTTTGGACATGGTTGAATATATCATAACCATATGTATTTACTAACTCACGCATTTCTATGTTGGAACTCGATTCAAGATATTTGAATGACAAGCGTGATCCCTCAAGCATGCACCTTGTCCATCGTTCAACCATTCAAATGGACTTCAATTTAAACTGACGACTGCGTGGATTTCACTCCATTCTGTTCGCTTTCCATCTTTTCTGCTAAGCCACATTTCCTGCATCTCTTACATCCCCTGTACCATCCGCATCCCTCGACCTCTATCCAATTATGTCGATCCATCATGAACCTAGAAGTTACCAGGATTTACTTCACGTCCCCAAGTTCAAAGAGTGTCGTGAGGTATACTTTGAGTCGGATGGGGTCCGTTTCTCCGCCTTCTCTAAGGCCATGACCATGAAATCTCACTGCTTTTCGCTAAGGGATTCGATGGAAAGATGGCCAAAGTTGGCGATCTCACTTTTTCTATGACGGAAGAATCTATCGCATTAGACACAAATCTTCCTAGGGAGGGTTCCCGTTGGCACAAACATCTCCTCCTTCCACAGAAGGCTCACGAATTTGCTTTGAAGGACAAATATCAACATGTTGCTGGAACAAAAGGATTCCACCGGGAGTGGTTCAAGCCGGAATACCTAGATCCCTTGACTGTCATCATCCATATGATCACTTGTGAGGGTAAGCTTACTATTTTTAAAGTCTTCCATATTAGATTGCTATCACATTTTTTTAACAATCAGACCCTCAATTTCCCATTTTATTTCCTGAAAAGTTTAGAGAAAATGTCAAGTCAGGGTAGGAAGAATACTGTTAATCCCTCTGGTAGCTTGCACCATCACTATCTCATTAAAATCTTGATCATTCACCAGTTGGAAGAGAGAGGGAAAACCTGGGATCATTTTTTCTTTGAAATACTAAACCCTCATTTGAACGAGAAGCCTATTGTCAAACCCTCTACTTCTCGAAAACACCATCATTTCCAAACCGGTATTAGTAAGCCTACCCAAGCTTCTATGCAAGTAGAACGAGACACTAAGCGTGTGTGGATTGATGAGGATCCCTCAGGAGAGGCGCACCTTGTCCATCCATCGCCTTCTCCTGAGCTTACCCTTGGTGACCCTACTTCGGAACCCCCACTTTTTTCATCAGTACCCACTAAATCCAAGAGAGCAAATTGTGACTAGTTCGTCGACCAGTCGGTCATCCAGACTGACATTCAACCATCAAGTTCAAATGACCAATCAGATGACCATATCCTCAAAACACCCCTCCTCACATTAGCCAATGTATATGCTCGATTGTGTGAAGCCCCTGCTGCTAGAAGTTCTCCTGCACACAACGAAGACAGAGTTCTTGAAGAACATACTGTTGAGCTTGAAACATTTTCAAAAGAGCTGAGTCCTCAAAAGGACCTAGAACATCGCATAGAACAACCCATTCTGAATCAACAGGAAGTGGATAGGTTGACCCGAGGGATAGCATGGTTGACAGACTAGAATCAAAACTATGTGGAAACAATATCTGAGCTTCATAAAGAAAACAAGGTACTGCGCACACAAGTAAGAAGCATTGAATGCTTGGTTAACACCAAAAAAGCATCCCATACTTCTCTCTGGATGAGGTATGCCTACGTGAAGGATCAGTTCAAGAATCTTAGGGCTAATTTCACTTCCTCTTCCAATTCGAAAGCAGCTACTACCGCAGCTCAGCCTTCTTCCTGAATTCCTCTCCTTTTTGCTCAGTGGGACCTGGCATATCTCCAGTTTGGGGGAATGTTGGTGTTTAGTTTGTCACCATTTTTTATCACCAAATATACTCTAAGTGGCGTTATTTTCACTATTCTGATATAATAAATCACTCTTCTTTCCATTCAGACCCTCAATCAGACCCAGGTATGATCGTATTTACATATCATGTGAATCTTGGCTCAATATCATTATTTTCATGGTTTATTAACATTAATTTAATATTTTTCGACTCGCTTGGCAAATAGATTTTGGCTTGCAGGTTATGGGTTTCAAACAGACCTCCATTCAGACTTGTGTTCTCGTTTCAAACGTTCAGTTACATCTAGCTCGTTGTTCAGCCCGCGAAATCGTCGGTTGGCATATTCCTGCCCATTAAAGACAAAAATAGAAATATGAGTTCTATTAGCAACGTGGTGGTTATGGTTGGTGAGTCATCACTCTAGAAGATTTGCTTCCCTACTCGCCCAGCTTGACAACACACCTCTTGCTCACGTCAACACTCCATAAGCTCCATCTTTCCCGTTTGCTCAACTGATAGCACAAACCTCTGCTCACGTCGACGTTCCAGAAGATCCTTTCTCTCCCACGCTCAGCTTGCCAACGCATTATCTGCCCACGATGGAAGGAAACTGACTCACAACTATTCGTGTCAAAGGGGATCGATGCCGTGGACTTAAGAAGACGCCTCTACGCCGTCGTCAACCACCAACCCGCCATTGTATATACATTAAGACTTCTATTTTTAGAGAGGTCGACTATGTCGACCCTCTCTTCCATTGTAAATTTATAAATAGACATCTCCTTTGGAGAAACGCAGACAGAAAATAGACGACATATAGCACAGTAGATATAGGCATTTACGCTATCAAGTAATTCATAGAAATGCTGTATAATTTTCTCAGTTAATGGAAGCTCCTGAATTTTACTGTTGATATTTTGTTGTTGGTGACTAAGTTGATTTAGTTTCCATCTCTAATTGTTGGGAAGGGCCCCTCATCAACCGGAGGTTTTTATGTATAGTTTGTATTAATTTCCTTTCTGCAAGTAAATAGTTCATTTTCCAGTACACGTAATTAATTATGTTTTCCTGTATATGTCATTTCCTTATTTTTCTGTAATCTGTATTTTGTTGCTAACTTAATTACTTTTCCAGAATTCATGATAAGGGTCGACCAAGCATAGCGTTTATAGTTTTCTTTCAGTTTATAGTTTGCTTTCAGAAACAACCTGCAACACCACTCAATGGTACTGTACAAAATATGGTGGTGGAAAGACCCTATGTTAAGATTGATTGTCTTCCATGGGGTAGGTACATATGACCTAGATCAGCACTTGTTTGTATGTGAGGTTATATGGCAAGCAAACCAAGTCCAAGACGAGGCTGTGAAGTTGGTGCAATTGGTAACCAATTTCAAGGATCGTATGATGACATGGTATATGAAGTATCAGACCACTGTATCAACTAGGACCTTTGGAGACATCAAGGATGTGTTGATAAAATAATTTAAGAATCCAATGTCCAAATCGCATTATATCACTGATTTAAAGGAAATTAGACAGTTGTCAACTGAGAGAGTATGGTAATTTGACCAAATATTCAAGGCATTAATGGATAAGGTGACATTTCATATGAAAAATGAACAACATAAGGAATGGTTTATTGCGGGGTTGTTTCCACGTATACACGGACGACTGACACAACAAAATATTACAACCCTTATAGATGCATTGGAACTAGCTATGAAGTTGGAAGCATCCCCAATAGGAGAGAGTAGCGTGGGGATGGCTTAGTTATAGACACAGTTGGCTACGTTGACAATCCAATTGCAGGAAATTACAAAAGGAAAAGAGATGTGCGAAGAGGTATGGTGTACCAACGGTAGGATTGAGGGTCACCATAAGAACGAATGTCCGATATACATAGATTACTGGGAAACTGGACATCCAAATCCATTTCCTACAGGGAGATGTATGTGGTGTGATATTTATAGGGTACCCCACTCTCTCCAAGTTTGTCCCACTTTACAGAAATATGTAAGTACCCCAAGAAGTATGTTTTGTAAATTTTGTAAAGCTATAGGGAATGATGAGAAATATTTTTGTGTGTTAGACCTTATGAGAGAGCGCACATCATATGCATACAAAGATACGTTCAAGGTGCAAGACGAAGTCCCACCAGAAGGCGTGACACAACAGAATAATGATCCAAGGCATTTCAATCAAGGGGGTCGCAGAGGATTTAGAGATCATGGTCGGGGAGAATTTGGAAGAGGTAGAGGACCAATCATATGTTTTAATTGTGGTGAACAAGGACATTTGCGGGGAACTGCCAGAATCCATGCATGATGTGTACATACTATAGATAATTGGATCATGCAACAAAAGATTTCCCATTATTGGTCGCAAAATGGCAACAGAGGAGAAACCAGGTCCAAATTAGATCCAGAATACAAATCCAAATATTAATATGAATCCAAATCTAAACTAGAACATGAACCAGAACCTGAATCAAATTTCAAACCCAAAACATAACCGGATTCCATATCCGAATAAGAACAACAATGTGCAAATTATCATGGCAGAAGATCATGATGACCAGGCAAGGATAGCAGTGGCCACGCTAGGAGGGACCAAGATGTGAGATGATGTTATAGAACATGAACTGCGCACTAGACACTGGATAAGAAAAGTTGCAGGAAAAGCACCGATGTTTGATCCACAAAGAAAGAAAGACGCGTACAAGCAAGAAAGACAGTAGTTGTTGAGGCCAGACTTCGGAGCATCATCATCACAACAGGTATACCATATACCTCCATTATATTATTCTTCCATACTCAAGGGACCAGAAGAGAAGGTAAGTACCTTGTGAAATTTCTTGAAAAGTTCCTTAGAGTTGATAAAGGATGAGTCTTCTTTGATCGTATTACACTAGATGATCGATCGTTGTACACAAGAAAAATGGAAACCTATTGGAGTTAATCAAGTGCAGTGTGGTGGAAGGAACAATAGGGAATTATGCCTAAGTGCACAGATAAGAGATTATGCTATGGATTATATAATCTTAGATATGGGTTTGTATGTAAATGAGCTTCCTAAGTGAACGTGGGAAATGATTGGTAGGTCGCAGTTGATATGATCCAATATTTACTTGATATTGGATAACCAACATAAAATTATCCCAATTGGAAAGTTGGCATGGATACCTATGGATGTCGATGAGGTATGCATCACCACTGATTTTCAAGTCATAGAAATTGTGGATGATATTAAACCATATCCTTCCTTATTGGGACTTGTATGGGATTTTTCAAATAAGGATTTCATTGATTTGAAGGAAATACAAATTATATTTGAAGGGGAAAATTTGAGGGTCACCGCACTATTGGATTCTAGACCTAGCAGAAGGACAGAGGTATGTAGATCCAATAAGAAATGGAGAGATAAAAAACTTGTACAACATGAATGGTAGAATGGGGGACTATGTGAAACCTACTATAGATGGTGTGATAAGCTGATGCAGCATTAGTCATTGCACGTCAGAATCCGATGAAGCACTCGAATATTGGGAACAAAGAATGCGTGAAGTTCATATGAGAAAGTGTACGCAACTTACAGCTTCATTTCGATGGATTGGGACAAAGGTATGTGACCCTCCAAAGTATGATGGATCAACAAATGTACCACTATTTATAACAAACTTTGAAGTGCAGATACCGAAACAACAAATATTACTAGCATTAGATGTCGCATTGAAAGCGACACCTGGCTAGCGGTGGTTTTTTCATAAAGAAAGTATGGGTAATTGGTAGCAGTGTAAGAGGATGTTTCAGGTCAGATTTGGTTCTGAGTATACCACGCAAAAATACACAGGGGTGAGCTATCTATCAAACCATGTTTCACATTGTATTACAACGTGGGGTATAGTGCGAGAGGAATAATGGACACACTGGTTTGTGCACACATTAGACATAGTTCTAATAAAGTGGTACACCAAGATGGAGATGTGTAGAGGTACAGTAGTTTGGGATGAGATGATTCAAAATTTTAAGGTAACCTTCGGTTTTGAAGAAGAATTTCCAGCAGTAGATATAGCCTTATAGGATATTAAAGCAAATATTTTTGCAGCAAAATAAATAACGAGGTCAAGACCCCTATGTGGCGTGCACCAACCCCCACCTACAATGCATGAAGTTGTGGAATGTTACAATTTCAATGAAGAAGGATAGGAGGAGGATAATCCAAGAAGCATAAAAATACCAAAGTTCAAGGGAGAGCGCATGGTAGAAGGACCTCAGTTGGGATCCAATAGTTATAGGAAGCCATTGAAGATCCACAAAGTGAACATTGGAACCAAGGAGAATCTGAAGTTTTCCAATATAGGGGACTATTGGAATGAGGACATAGTTGAGAATATTATCGCCTTATTGCACAAGTACCGAGATGTTTTGCATACCAAGTTTTCAGAAATAAATGGCATTGCAGGAGAACTAGGAGAAATGAAGATCCCCCTGAAACCAGATGCTAAACTAGTAAGACAATGACCATATTGATTGAATCCAAGATATAAGGAGAATGTCAAAACTGATATTGATAGAATGCTAGATGCAGGAACCATTGAACTAGTTGAATAATTGGAGTGGATTAGTACAATGGTAGTCCAGGATAAGAAGACAAGCGAGATTAGAATCTACATGGATCTGCGCAAGCTGAATGACACATGTCTATATGATCCTTTTCCTACACCATTTACAAATGAAGTACTGGAGAATGTGGGTGGAAAAGAAGGTTATTCCTTTACTGATGGATTATTCGGGTACCATCAGATAAAGATTGCAAAGGATGATAGGTGTAAGACGTATTTTGTGACATAATGGGGTTGTTACCAATATACAACTATGCCATTTGGGATAAAGAATGCACTCGCAATATTCTCCAGGGTGGTTTTCGCATCTTTTAAAGAATTTATCCACAAATTTTTAGAATTATACCTGGATGATTGGACAATGTTTAATCTATTGAAGGATCACATTGAGGTCATGAGGTTGATGTTGGATCGATGCAGGAAATACCAAATTTTGGTAAACCTAAAGAAGTGCATTTTTTGTGAACCATTTGGTATCTTGCTAGGCCATGTAGTTTGTGGACAAGGACTATAGGTGGATCCAATAAAGATTGTAGTAAATGTGGACGTACCGCCACCTACAACGATGTGTTAGTTGCGCGTTGTGTTGGGGAATATGGGGTATTATAAAAAGTTTATTAACCGATATGCACAAATCATATCTTGACTCGAGAAGCTATTGAAGAAAGATGACAAGTTCCAATGGACTGAGGAATGTTAGCAGAGTTTGGATACATTGAAGCAGAATTGGTGACTGCACCAATCTTGGTTATTCCCGGATTGGAAAAAGGAGTTTCGCTTACATTAGGATGCATCATCCATATTGTAGGTGCAATACTAGCGCAGCCAAGGGAAGGAGAATTGCATCACCCCATCGCGTTTTCAAGAAATAATCTATTAACTGCAGAAAAGAACTACACCACTATAGAGCGTGAAGGATTGCCAATAGTGTATGCACTACAGAAGTTCAGACATTACTTATCGGGCTCATGATTTAAGATGTACACTAACCATTCTACATTGAGATACCTAGTCAATAATCAAGTGTTTGTGTTGGGATTGTAAAATTAGTCACAGCAGATCTAATGAACAAGTAAATCAATCACAACAGATGAACATAGAAAATATGGTGCAAAACTGTGCAAAACATGCAGCAGTGCTCTCTATCCCAGAAAGGGTGAATGAATTACAATACAAACTGTCACAATGAACAGAGCAATTCGAATTGCCTAAGGAGGTCATTCGAATCACTGAATGGAGTAGCTTGACTCTATCTAGGAGTCCTCATCAATCATCGGTGTTGCTCATCAATCACAACAACCAGTCATCCAGGTGTCAAGCTGAGTCTAACTGATCATAATAAATGTAACTGAAGTGTGTAGCACTGATATAGGATCTGGAGGCTCAGTGGGGGCGCATGGGAGGCTAACTGGAGTCAGAACAAGTCACCTAATCGAACTGGAGGTCAATCGGAGGTGAAACAGTCAGTCAGGAGTGAAATCAATCAGAATCGGAGTGAAATCAATCAGAATCGGAGCTAACTGAATGTAACTGGAGTGAATCTGCAGTGGTAGGTGAACAAGTGCGCCCTTCTCTGGCAGTAGGTGAGAAGAGGGCACCTTTCAGCTTGGGAGGGCTAAAACTCTGTGGTAAGTGGCTCCCGGGTGCTAGAAGAAGGTGGATAAGGTGCTGGAGGCATCAAACTGGTGACTGGACTGCATATCCTGAAATAGATCATGCAAGATCCTGAAGTAGATATGTATCCTGAAATAGATGATCCTGAAATAGATATGTATCCCGAAATAGATGATGGATATCCGAACACCCCCCCTCAAGCTAGACTATGATGTGCCAACTAAAATAATGTGGGGCCCTGGTAACTAAGACCAAAGGTCACCCCAATACAATAATCCAAAAAAAAATGCTGAAAATAAACTAAGTGAGGAAAGAGGGAAAACCCAGTGGGAAGAAAGCCCCCCCTCAAGTCTAAAGCATAATAATGAATCAATCTGTCTCCACCATGATGGAACTCACCCCCAACAGTGAACGGAGGTAAGAGAACTTCTTCTCAGTGAAGCTCTTGGTGAAGATGTCTGCAATTTGCTCATCAGTAGGGCAATATTGCAGAATGATGGTGCGGTCGTGCACCAACTGTCGAATGTAATGCATATGAATCTCAATGTGTTTGGTCCTCTGCCGCTGAACTGGATCTGTGGAGATCTTGATAGCACTTTGATTGTCACAAAATAGGACAGTCGAAGTAGTGCCACCAAAACCAAACTTGGAAAGAATACCCTGCAACCAAACTGCCTGAATGCAGGCATTGACTGCCCCTCGATACTCTGCCTCTGCTGAAGAAAGTGCAATGGCTGCTTGCTTTTTGCTGGACCAGCAAATAGCACCATGACCAATCATGAAAACATAACCAGAAGTGGACTTCCGATCAATGCTATCACCTGCCCAATCTGAATCAGTAAAACCAATGAAATCTAGCTCAGAATCTGCAGCATAATGTATGCCAAACTGTCTCGTACCTTGCACATACTGCAAGATCCGCTTGGCTGCTCGCCAATGAAGCTCATGTGGCTGCTGCATATATCTTGACACGGCACTCACGGCATATGAGATATCAGGCCGTGAATGTGTCAAATAAAGTAGTGAACCAATCAACTGTCGATACATACTGCAATCTGCAAGCGGTGTGGAATCTCCCTCCTCAAGACTGATTCCTGAGAGGAATGGGAACGGGGCTGCCTTAAATTCAGCCATATTAAACTTCAATAACAGGTCGGAAGCATATTTTTGCTGAGATATAGTTATCCCATCGAAATTTTGAGCTATCTCCAAGCCCAAAAAGTGACTCAGCAAGCCCAAATCGCTCATGTCAAAAGCTAGATTTAGGGCAGATTTTAGCTTGTTTATTGAAGTAAGTGTGCTACCAGTAATAAGCAGATCATCAACATAAAGTACAATAACCAACAAATTACCTTTAACTCGCTGAAGATAGACATTCGGATCAGATTTGCATCTTTGGAAATTCTGAGAAAGAAGGAAGGAGTCCATCTTTGCGTACCAAGCTCTTGGGGCCTGTTTTAACCCGTACAAAGATTTCTTCAATCTACAAACCAATGATGGATCTGATGTATAACCCTCTGGCTGCTGCATATAGACCTCTTCAGCAAGGTCTCCATGTAAAAATGCACTCTTCACATCCATGTGATGCACCTCCCAGTGCTTGGATGCGGCAATAGCTAAAACAAGGCGGATGGAATCCATCTTTGCAACCGGTGCAAAGGTCTCTGTGTAGTCCACTCCTTGGACTTGGGAAAAACCTTTTTCCACCAACCTTGCTTTATATTTGCTGATAGTGCCATCAGCAGCAACTTTAGTACGGTAGACCCATTTACACTTCACTAATTTTCTTCCAGGTGGAAGAGAAACTAGCTCCCATGTATTGTTCTTTTGAAGAGAACTGTACTCTTCATCCATGGCATCTTTCCATCTCGGATCTCGATGGGATGAATAGTATGATTGGGGATCTGAACCAGCCATCAAATAAAAAATCTCAGGAAGAAATGGATCAGCAATAGAAAGAGCCATACCTGCCCTTTGAAAGTCTCCTCTTGTTCGTCTCGGATCAGCAGGATTTCCAAGACTAGAACCAGCAGATTGTAGAGTATTTTGGGCCCACTTTGGTAACTGAGGGAGATCTGAATGGTCGGATTCCGAACCTGATATGTCATGATCATCATATGCTGCTGAAATATCAGAAATATCAGAACTCATACCTTCATTATCGCTGTACGGATCTTCTTCTGGTGAAGGCGGTGAATCGGCAGTCTCTTCCTCGACTAGTTGCAATTCTTGAAGCGGTTCTTCAAACTGCACACTGCGCTCTATGAATATCTTTTTAGATCTGATATCCATGAGTTTATATGCTTTTGATTCTTCCCCATATCCTATCAATATGCACTCGATACTTTGTGGATCCAAAGCTCGTCTCTTCTTAGAAGGAATTCTAGCCCATGCAGTAGAGCCAAAAACTCTCAAATTTGACACATCCGGTTTGTGACCAAAGAATGCTTCGAAAGGAGTCATACCTTTCACGGATGAATGTGGAACTCGGTTCTGTATATATGCAGCAACATTGATTGCTTCAGCCCAAAGATTTGCAGCCAAACCTTTTGATTCAATCATGCATGTAGCCATCTCTTTCAGTGACCGGTTTTTCCTTTCCGCTACACCGTTCTGCTGGGGTGTGTAGGGAACTGTATGTTGGATCTTGATTCCGCTTTGGGCACAAAGTTGCAGCAACTCGGACTTGATATATTCCCCACCATTATCATATCTAAGATCTTTGATCTTGCTCTCAGTGGTGGTCTCAACAGAAGCCTTAAAATCCTTGAATTTTCCAAGCACTTCTGACTTGTTTTTGAGAAAGAATACCCATGTAAAGCGAGAATAATCATCAATAAATGTCAAAACATACCTTGAACCATTTAATGACATATGGTGCAGCGGACCGTTGATATCAGAATGGATCAATCCCAAAATAGTAGAGGCTCTGCTAGCCTTGCCGCGGTCGAATCTGTGCTCGGGGTGCTTCCCAATAATGCAACCGGTGCATATTCCCTTCGAGGAACGGAGTTGTGGAAGCCCATCAACCATGGATTTATTTGATAGCAGCAGAAAATACTTATAATTTAGATGTCCAAATCTTTCATGCCAAAGCCTACTAACCTCATTACCATGTGTGCGAAGAGCAGTGGGCTTTGCAAGCGGAATAAAGTGCGAAAACTCATAACATTTTGCATTGTGGTTTGCCTTTCCAACCGCAACTAGTCTTCCACTTTTGATATCAGAAATTTCAACTGTATTAGGGCTGAATGTGACTTTCTTTGGATCACCAGTATGTGTCATTTGATACACAGAAAGGAGATTCGAAGCTAAGGAAGGCACATAGAGAACATTCTGAAAGCATCCATGATCTACATGAATCGTACCTTTGCCCTTTGAAGAAATTTTTGAGTCATCTCCCAAATGGATGGGGATGGAGCTGTTTGGATCGAATGAGGAAAAAGAATCAATATTTGCAGCCATATGATTTGATGCACCCGAATCTATCAAGAGATTGGGCTTCGAAACCGTTGCCATGAGTGCTTGTCCTCTTTCATGATCGTCATTCCGATCCTTCTTCCTTGCACCGTCAGGAAGGGTTATGTTGTTCTTTTCCAAAAGGAGGGCCATTTGATCTATAGTCTTCTTCATACATGAACTTTCGGGATGAAAGCCACGGTTACAATAAGTACATTTAGATTTTTGGTTACCTTCTTTGCCCTTTTGCTTGGATTTCGAACTGGATGGTGCATCCGTTTGCTTGCCTTTGTCTTTTTGCTTGTGAGGCTCGAATTTGGGCTTCTCCTTCTTTAGCTTTCCTTTACCATTCGAGATCTTGGGTCCTTGAACAAATAGGGCTGAATCTTTGGAGCTTATGGACCCCATTTGAATCAACTTGTCATGCTCTTTCGTAACGGACTCAATGAAGGAATTCAAGGTAGGCATCTTCCAATTCGGGGTAGTTAGCCGACCGGAATTGAAAGTGGAGACAAATACCGAATAATCTTTCCCAAGCTTGCTTAGAATGGAGAGGATCAACTGTTTATCCTCTTTGATAACACCACTGTTCTTCAATTGCAAGTTCAAGTTCTTGAATTTTGTGAAGAATTCATTGATGGTCTCGAAATTTTCAGGATTAAGGCCAATCAATTCATTCTCTAATTGAAAAGCCCTAAGCTCATCCTGCTTGCCGAATAGTGTCTCAAGTTGCTCCCATATGGATTTTGGAGTCTTCAATCCGCTGAGATGGAAGTGAAGATCCTTGGAGATGGAGAGACAAAGAAGACCGTAAGCTTCATCAAGCTTGTTGTAGTGTTTAGTTCTTTCTGCTACATTGTTTGGCTCCAATTCAAGACCAAGAGTGACTCGGTAGTAACCTTTTGAACGTAATATGATCTCCATATCATCTTTCCAATCAAAATAATTGAATGGGGTGAGGATAGGCTTTGAAGAAGAGTATTCCATTGCAAGGATTGAGTCAACTGATGAAGAGGAAGCTTGCATGCAGACTAGAGCGAATGGAATTGTTGTAGAAATGCTTGCATGCAGAAGGTAGCGAATGCAATTGGAGGAGACAATAAACCTGCAAATCACATAAAAACAACCACAATAAGGTCGAACAATCCACCCTTTGAGAGTTGCATCACACCTGGGATTGGATTTCAAGCAATGTTGAATAGGTCCAATGTATCAGATCCAGGAATTATGTGGTAAATCAAGCTTCTGGAGTGGTATTGGAGTATTTTTCAAGCTTTGCATGCACAGGAGCGAATGCCCTTGAGATATCTCATGCCAAACTTTTTGCAATTTTTAGCAATTCAGTCAAATCTTCTTGTATAAACACCTGTAGAAAAGAGATCTTGTCCCTGCAATGGCTCTGATACCATGTAAAATTAGTCACAGCAGATCTAATGAACAAGTAAATCAATCACAACAGATGAACATAGAAAATATGGTGCAAAACTGTGCAAAACATGCAGTAGTGCTCTCTATCCCAGAAAGGGTGAATGAATTACAATACAAACTGTCACAATGAACAGAGCAATTCGAATTGCCTAAGGAGGTCATTCGAATCACTGAATGGAGTAGCTTGACTCTATCTAGGAGTCCTCATCAATCATCGGTGTTGCTCATCAATCACAACAACCAGTCATCCAGGTGTCAAGCTGAGTCTAACTGATCATAATAAATGTAACTGAAGTGTGTAGCACTGATATAGGATCTGGAGGCTCAGTGGGGGCGCATGGGAGGCTAACTGGAGTCAGAACAAGTCACCTAATTGAACTGGAGGTCAATCGGAGGTGAAACAGTCAGTCAGGAGTGAAATCAATCAGAATCGGAGTGAAATCAATCAGAATCGGAGCTAACTGAATGTAACTGGAGTGAATCTGCAGTGGTAGGTGAACAAGTGCGCCCTTCTCTGGCAGTAGGTGAGAAGAGGGCGCCTTTCAGCTTGGGAGGGATAAAACTCTGTGGTAAGTGGCTCCGGAGTGCTAGAAGAAGGTGGATAAGGTGCTGGAGGCATCAAACTGGTGACTGGACTGCATATCCTGAAATAGATCATGCAAGATCCTGAAGTAGATATGTATCCTGAAATAGATGATCCTGAAATAGATATGTATCCCGAAATAGATGATGGATATTCGAACAGGGATATGTAGATGGCTACTAATGTTCCCAGAATATGATTTTGAAGTAGTAGTGAAACCCAGGAAACTGAACTCAGGATCGGACCACTTGTCGTGCATAGAGACGGGAGAAGATGCAGGGAAGCTAGATGATAGTTTACTAGATGTGCACTTGTTTGCAATTTATATGGTGGATGAATATTTTGCAAAGATTACACAATTATTAATGACTAGAGTGCCCCCCATAAGGATACATTGTCACACAAAAAAAGAAACTTGTGGTAAAGGTAGTACATTATCAGTTGATTGCAGGAAATTTGTACAATATAGGTGCATATGGGATTATGTGACAATGTGTCCTAGAACATGAAAAGCCGATAATTTTTAAAGAGGCACATGAATGTGTGGAAGGAGGCCATTATGAAGGGAAGGCAACTGCGCAAAATATTTTGTGTGCAGGACTGTGGTGGCCTACTCTACACAAGGATTCCAAGGAATACTATCAAGTGTGTGACCTTTGTCAGCGGGTGGGGAATCCATTAAGGAGGGATGATATGCCCTTGAAGCCCCAAGTGACATTACAGTCATTTGATTGTTGATGTATTTGTAACTTCGGAATGTATTTCATATATGTATATTGCATTCCTATAGAGATGTTATTATTCCTCTATACGAAAGTGTCGTCATTTATATTGTAAGTGTCGTAACTTATACTTGATGGGTTATTAGACCACCTTGTTGGGGTTGGCCCTGTATAAGTCATGTGGGTTAAAGGGTTATTAGACTACACTATTGGGGGTCGTCCCTGTCAGCATTATGTTATGTGGTTAAGTTAAGGATAACCTAGTAAAGGTTATTAGGCAAGTCAAGTCAAGTATAAATAGAGTGTGGGAGGCACTCTATTTGATCATTCACTTTCTCACTCATACTCTCATTGGAGAGTGGCGCACTTGTGGAGGAGGAGAAGTTGATGCTAGGAGAAGACTATCTCTTATGCTGGGGTTGTATCATTTCTCTATCTATCTCTGAGGAAGTTGTGGGGTTTTTCACCTTTATGGTTTTCCCTAGTGAAACTCTGTGTGTCTATTGTCTCTTGTGTGCTTGCATTATTATGTCCATGATTGATATGCTGTAGATATGTTGTACATGTTGTTCTCTGTAATGTCCCCATTTTGACCCCCTTTGTATTAAACCGTAAATGATGTAAATATTGTAATTTAATCATGGTGAGGAGCTCAAGGCCAAGGCCCCACCATCGATTTAGCGTTTCATGAATCGGCAATTAAAAATAGATGCCCATGGTTCTTGTGCGAGATGGGCACAATGTAAATAAGACACCATGTAAATACGAATTTTAATGGAGAAACCCACAACCGGCTATGCAATGCAACAAAAGAGATGGGGCATGACTTTACAAGGAAAAGGGAGGGAAATTATTCAAACCTTGAGCCAATGGTATTAATCCATGTGTCAATGGGGAAACCCATAAACCACCAACTACCCATTTTGTCTCATGTACCCAATCATTTAATTTTTCCAAGAAATTGGTTAAGGCAGTTAATGCCTTGGGAATGAAAGAGTATGGGCAAGCCATTTTCGTGCATGGGCAAGCCATCAACTTGGAAAATCGTGTTTTTTCTTGTGGGGCAAGAAACCACCCACGAAATGGTGCCCAAAGCCATTCTGTACAGGCAGCCTTTGATCATTCACGCAGTTAGAGTTAGCTGGGTCTTTCCATTTACGTTTTTCATCCAAATGCTGCATTTTTTTCCATGCCTGGGAGTCGTTTTTGCAGTATATAACAGTTGGGAGAGGGAGGGCCACGTTTTGGGGACTGTAGGGAGGTCGTTTTTGCCCCTGAATGTCCAATGACGTTTTTCTAAAAACGGATTTGGCTTCCTGGGTTGTTCACCAACTTCCCATTTTCGTTTTTGTGGGTTCCCACGTTTTTCTGGGTTAGTTGAAACCCCATCTCATGCATTCCACTGTGGAAAACGTTTTCCTCATGCCCAGCAAGTGGGGTTCTGCTGTTATGTGCATCCTTGTTCTTGGTTTAAGCCTGTGAGCTGAAGTGTTGGAGTGGTAGTGGATAGAAGTGGCTTGATAAACCTAGTGGGGGAGACAACCTCTCAAAAGGATCAAGAGGGCTTTGGTTACTCTTCTATGCATACCCTGAGAGCACTAGATAGGGAAGGTATGGCTTGAGGGACTGCACAGCAATGAAAAGAATACTTCCTTATGCTGGGTGTGTAGGTATTGTGGGTACCAAGCTAGATAGATCTTGCAAGGTTATCCCTGGCTCTGTGCTGGAGCTCACTAGCTTAGCAACTCTTCCTTTCCATCTCCTAGTAGCCTGATAAACCCAATTGTAGATTGGCTTGGCTCATCTTGGTGTATGCTTGGCTATGTGTGAGTCTGCTGTTCCCTGGTTCCTTGTAGAGATCATGCCCAGCTCGGGGGGTGGCAGTGGTGCTGAGAGATTGAGGAGCACACTGGCCTATGGTTGGGTGGAACGTTGCAGTTGCATAGCCAGTTGCTTGGGACTGCCTTATTGAGATAAGTATTCTCTGGTGTAAATTAGCAATTATCATTTGATGAATGTTATGAATGTATGTGGATGTATTAAACGAATTTGCTTCTGCTGTGTTTTTAAAAGTTTAGGAATTTCCATATGATCTTGTATAATTCTGCACAGATCTTTATTTCATGGCTGCCACAGAATTTTGAATGTGTGTTAGAGATCAATAGCATTGATTTGATTACCGTCGTTTTTCCATAGTATGCATAGATACAGTTCTTTGCATCAATGATTTTTAATACAAACGTTTTGGGGCTAATTGCCCGGATTGAGCACGGTGATCCTCTCTATCACGATGGTACGATAGAGGGGACACTACATTCTCTCAGTTAAGATCCTATATCATATTGAAGTAAATTCTGAAAAACTAACATGGTATCATAGCTAGCCTGAAAGAAGATATGTTATGGCATTTATGACACTTGTTGCACTTGCGAAGCTAGGGCTTGATATAGAAAAAACCAGTCATGGTAGCACTTTCGCTATAAATCCATTTTGGCGAAGTTTCAGGATCTGAAACTTTTATGGGTCGAATATAAGATCCCAATGTACCTTGTGTCCAAAGCACAACTTCTAATTCATTGTAACTTGTGTTTTATGATCTGTACAATATAGGGTTTCGGCCTCTTCCAGATCTTAGTCATAAACAGGTGACCTAGGAAAAAAGGTCACAACTTGGGATAGAAAGATCCAAATGAAATTTAATAAAAAGGGACAGGTAGGTAACGGATTGTACATTTACAGTTCGAAGGTTCAGAGGCAGAAAGTGAACCAGTAACACGTGGCACTCCGTACAAGTTCGCTCTCCTGTTTTATCCCATAAACAGGTCACGTTGCAACACTTGGAATAACTCTCTCTCAGAGAATCCATTTGAGGTCAGACCTATGGGGTTGGAAAGAAAAAAGGTCAAGCTACCATAGGAATATTTTTTAGACCCTGTAGATTGTAATTTTCGGAGTTACACTAGAAACAATCAGGTGCATATTTCTGTCAAAACAAAATTGGATTTTGAGCACCTTCATTCATGGCTCCGGGAATTTAGGGTTTCGGAGAATGTTGTAATTTTTGTATCGGAGACCACAGCTGGATGCTCCTCATCAAAATCGAAATTTAGAGACCAAGATCAAATTTTTTGGTTGGGAAAAAGGCCAGGCTTGATCAAACCCTAGTTCGGGACTTTGATCGGAAAGGTGAAAAATTAGGGCTTCTGCAAAAATGGGAATTTTTGGAATATGTGATAATAGATGGAAGTTCCTTGGAAAAATCAAAGTTTAGAGATTTGGATCAAAATATTTGGTTGGGTGAAGCTCCAGGAAACTCAAAACCTAATTCAGGGTCCTCCCTAGTGAATCCAGAAGATTGAAAAGCAAATTTGAGGGGTGAAACTTTGCAGTTCTCAAATTCTGAGTATACCAGGTTGATCAGCTCATCAAGGCACATCTTTCTATCCTTTCATAAGTTTGAAATTCAAAATTTGAATTTTTAGGGTTTCTCTGACAAACCCTAATCCAACTCCAGATCCAGTTTCAGCGAATCGAAGTGGATTGGGTTAATCCTAGAAGAGAATGGATTGGTCACCTGCCTAAGTGAAGAAGTTCCTGTTTCAGAGGGAGATGAGGCTAAGGCCTTACATAAGAAGATTACAAGCAATCTCGACAAGTATGACTTATCCAGGTATTTTTTGAGATCTATTCATGATTAAGTTTATGGTATGTTTGTCTTCATTAAGGTTAGTACAATCTTGATTAACTTTAGACTTGTCGTATCACCTTAATAAAATTATGAATGCAGATATTCATTGATTAGGGTTTTGACACTTATGATTCTACAAATGCATTGTGGTGTTGTATGAGGTTGATGTTGTCCGCTAACATGAAAGGTACATCAAATTCTAGTTCAAGAACATATGACCATGGGGACATGAAGACAAAGATTCATCCATTGTCATGGATCACATAGAAGATCTACTTACAAGGTATGTATAACTTGGTTCTATAATGATTAACCTATGAGATATGCAAGTTAATAGCACAAGTCATTGAAGAGAACAAGAATACATTATGCGGGTATGTTAGACATAACTAGCTAGCATGCTAATCCAGGTATGTTTTTCCTATATCAAGTTAGAATCCTACCTTGTGTTAGGATCTCTTATATAAGTATACATGGCATGATTGATAATGATTATTCATTGAAGTTAGTAATCATGGGTTTAGGTATATTATGCTTCTTACTTTTATTGATGATATGACTAACCAGAAAAGTCCTATGGTCAAATAGGAATATGCATGAGTAAAAGAATTGTGAAAAATTATCTATGTATGAAATGATCTTGACCATACATGTTTAAGATTACTTAGAATCATAATGTTTTTTATAGTATTAAGATTATACTAATGAATGTATGTATGAGACCTCGAGGATAACACAATGATGATACTAGTAAGTATGCATAGTGATCGAGGATGGATATAAGTTCAAAGACAAGTAATCCAAAAAGCAAAGATCAAGAGGGAGCACACTCCAGTAGTTCCTGCAAGGAAGCAAATATTGAGAGAGAGTCCACCCTACAACCAAACAAAGATAAGTATTTGAATTTTCATTTCTATCATACTTGTTTGTTTAAATAATATTGCTCAATGATGTATATGCTTATGTTCCTAGACTTAGGGTATGCATTATGCATATTAGAATAATTGCATTAATGAACAGTATACTACTAATATGCATGTGATGGGTAAGTGGCCTATGGAACTGTACAACATTACATTGCTACTTATCTAGAATGAAACCTCTTTGTTGACATGTTGGGAGTTGTGCGCACTCTTAACAATGTTCCGGTAGAGATTGGAAGTCATCTAGAAAGTTACGGGATATGGATAAATGTTGTATTGAAGCATTGGCTAAAATAATTGCATGACCATATGACATATTTCTTTATGTGTAAGAATTTGTTCTGAAAACTATGAGATGTTTCTAATCATGCAATTTAACTTGCTTTGTAGGAAAGATCATATACCATCACCTACAAAAGAAGGACTACAACATTTGTTCCAGCAATGAAGTTCAAACTATCTATTGAAGATATTGAAGAATCTGAACTTCCCAGGATACGGGATACAGTAAAGGGATGCCATGGTCGAGAAGTACCAATCGATCATGTTTGGGATATGGTCCCAAACATGATCAAGAATGCTGTAGATGGCAGCATAGAAAAATACAAAGCGAGGTTTATAGCTCGTGGCTTCTCCTAGAAAGAAAGAATAGACTATGAATATTCTTTTGCTCCTGTAACTAGATACACTTCCATCAAATCAATACTTTCTCTTGCTGCAGTGATGAAATGGAAGATACATGAGATGGATGTCAAGACAAATTTCTTGAATGGTGTATTCGAGGAGGAAGTGTGTGTGGAGCAGCCACTTGGTTTTGAGACACATGGCAGGGAGTCATATGTGTGCAGGTTGAAGAAATACTTGTATGGATTGAAGCAAGCTCTTAGGACTTGGTATGGTAGGATAGACAGCTTTTTATCTAGTTTGGGATTTACCAAGAGTAAAGCAGATTCCAACCTTTACTACAAGGTTGAGGAAGGCAATCTAGTGATATTACTTTTGTATGTGGATGACCTGTTTGTTACAGGAGAGGATAGACTGATTGCCGATACCAAGAGGAAACTTGCTGCCGAGTTCGAGATGAAGGAATTGGGGATGATGCACTATTTTCTAGGCATGGAGGTGTGGCAAAGTGCAAATGGAATCTTCCTTGGACAAGGGAAGTATGCAATAGAGATGCTAAAGAGGTTCGGGATGATGGACTGCAAGGCCATGGACACACCTATGGCATTGAACCTGAGGCTTCTGTGTGATGCTTCATCTAATCCGGTTGATGTTACTGTGTATCGTCAGATAATTGGGTCCTTGATGTACCTGACGAACATAAGACCAGCTATTTGCTTTGAGGTGAACACATTGAGCTAGTTCCTGACGGATCCCAAAGTTGTTCACCTAGTTGTTGTAAAGCATATTCTGAGGTACCTGAAGGGTATGGTTGATTATGTGCTCAAGTATGATGTGAATCAAAAGTTTAACCTGCAAGGTTATCTTGATTCAGACTGGGCAGGCAGTGTTGCAGATAGAAAGAGCACATCTGGGTGTTGCTTCAGTATGGGATCAGGTGTGATCTCTTGGTTTAGCAGGAAGCAATCCTGTGTAGCACTGAGTACAGCCGAAGAAGAGTATGTTGCAGCTTGTTTGGCTAGTTGTGAGGCAATATGGCTCCGGAAGCTACTGTCTGAGTTATTTGATCTCCCGTTGGATGCTACTGGTATCTTTTGTGACAACCAGAGTTGTGTGAAGATTTCTGAGAACCCAATTTTCCACGACAAGTCGAAGCACATTGAGATCAAATATCACTATATCAGGGATATGGTGTAGAGAGGAGCAGTAAATCTCCTGTATGTTGCTATGGATGAGCAGGTTGCAGATGTGTTGATGAAAACACTAGCTAGAGTGAAGTTTGAGTACTTCAGAGAGAGGCTTGGTGTTCTTCAGATTGACGACACTTCGAGGAAGAAGTGATGGACACATTTACAGGAGCCATTCCAAGCATGGTGAGAGGAGGATCCTTACCATGGTTGTGGATATAAGCGCTATGTGATGAGTATCAGGACGATGCTCCAGTTACTGCTATGTATGCATCATGTTGGATGCTTGTTATGATCAGTTAGATCATGTACTTATGTATGTGTCAAGTGGATGCATTGTATGATCAGGTAGATCATGTACTTATGTATGTATCAGGTGGATGCATTGTATGATTAGATAGATCATGTATGATGATATGTATCAGGTGGATACATTGTATGATTAGGTGGATCATGTATTTGTGTATGTATCAGGTAGATACATTGTATGATCAAGAGGATCATGTATGATGATATGTATTAGGTAGATACATTGTATGCATCAGGTGGATGCATTGTATGATTAGGATGATCGTGGATGACGAGATTCAGGATGTTGCTCCAGATGATATAGATCAGGATGATGATATGATGATGATCAGGATGATCATATGTGATGATTATCAAGACGATGCTCTGAATGACATGCATCAAGATGATGCAGTGACGGTGATCAAGATGATCATGTGTATTAGGATGATACTCTAGATGATATGCATCAGGATGATGCTATGATGATGATCAGGATGATCATGTACATCAGGACGATGTATGGTGAGTATCAGGTTGATACTCTATGGCCATGGACAGGTTGTGCAGATGAGCATATAAGTAGACCTGGGAGATCCGATAGGTTGGGCTATGTGCCTGTAATAAGTCTTGGGATTCTCCTTCGAGGAATTTCTCTGGGAGGACATATAAGTAGACCTGGGAGTTCCGATAGGTTGGTCTATGTTACCATAATAAGTCCTGGGATACTCTTTCGAGGCATTGTCCTATGGCATATAAGTAGACCTAGGAGATCTGATAGGTTGGGCTGTGTGCCCGTAATAAGTCCTGGGATTCTCTTTCGAGGCATTGACATGACCACATGTAATACGTCCTGGAGATCCAGACAGGTTGTGCTAGTCATGTAAAAGGCCTCGGATGCTCTTTAGAGTTCTTGCTAGTCAAGACACTCTTTTAAGGTTTTGTGGTGGGGGTCACATGTAATATGTCCTGGAGATCCGGATAGGTTGTGCTAGTCACATAAAAGGCCTCGGATGCTCTTTAGAGTTCTTTCTATGCTAGACACTGTTTTAAGGTTTTGTGACAGTCACATGTAAGTGGACCTGGGAGATCTTTCCGGTCGTGCTTCAGCACATAAATGGTCCCGGGATACTCTTTCGAGGAATTGTGATGCACGTAGTAAGTCCTAAGGATTCCACAATATGGCCAGTGATGAAGACCTGTAGGTGGTGGGCCTACATCCAGTATGAAAAAGGACTGGCTCTGTAGAAATTCCTATGATGAGTAGACCAGAGATTGATTGAGATAGCAGCAGCCATGACGATGACGATGATTCAATGACAATGATCCAAAAAAGAAGACTTGTGCTAGAAGACATGTGTTGAGAAATACCTTCCTAGTTATGAGGGAGTGTTGATGTATTTGTAACTTCGGAATGTATTTCATATATGTATAGTGTACCCCTATAGAGATGTTATTATTCCTCTATACGGAAGTGTTGTCATTTATATTGTAAGTGTCGTAACTTATACTTGATGGGTTATTAGACCACCTTGTTGGGGTCGGCCCTGTATAACTCATGTGGGTTAAAGGGTTATTAGACCACCCTATTGGGGGTCGGCCCTGTCAACATTATGTTAGGTGGTTAAGTTAAGGCCAACCTAGTAAAGGTTATTAGGCAAGTCAAGTCAAGTATAAATAGAGTGTGGGAGGCACTCTATTTGATCATTCACTTTCTCACTCATACTCTCATTGGAGAGTGGTGCACTTATGGAGGAGGAGAAGCTGCTGCTAGGAGAAGGCTATCTCTTATGCTTGGGTTGTATCATTGCTCTATCTATCTTTGAGGAAGTTGTGGGGTTTTTCACCTTTATGGTTTTCCCCAGTGAAACTCTGTGTGTCTATTGTCTCTTGTGCGCTTGCATTATTATGTCCATGATTGATATGATGTAGATATGTTGTACATGTTGTTCTCTTAGTTAAGATCCTAGATCGGATTGAATTAAATTCTGAAAAACTAACATTGATAAGTGGGCAATGGATTTTGTTAGGCCTATTAATCACCTGGAAAATGGTCAGGAGAAACATACATCATCACCACGATATCTTACTTGACTAGATGGGTTGAAGCAGATTCAGTGAAGGATTGCAGCACACAAATAGCTACGCGGTTTTTGTTTGAAAATTTAGTGACCCAGTTTGGGTGTCCAAGGATATTGACGATGGATAAGGGGACCCATTTTTTGAATAAGACAATTGCAACACTTACCAAAGAATTTCAGATCTACCACCAGAAGAGCCCCCCTTGTCACCCACATGTAAATGAAATGATGGAAGCATTAAATAAGATTTTGAAGAATGCGCTAATAAATTTTTGCAATTTCAATAGAGATTATTGGGACTTGAGGATCCTGTAGCATTATGGGATTATAGGATGACATCCAAGAAATTGATAGGAAAGACACCATTCAGGTTGGTGTATGGGCAGGAGGCAGTCATGTCTATGGTTTTTATTGTCCTAAGTTTGCGCATTATTGCACTAGCTAAGCTAACATATAGTAGTGCAGTGGAAAGGAGATTGACGCAACTTATGGAATTAGAGGAAGACCGATTTGTTGCAGGTTTTCATCACTAGGTCCAAAAAGCACGCGAGAAATCCTGGCATGACAGAAATATTAAGTAGAAGTAATTCAAGAGAGAAGACCTTGTTCTAATGTATGATAGCAAGTTCATGAAACATCCAGGTAAGTTTAGAATGCATTGTCTAGGTCCTTAAGTTATAAATTTTATCATAGAAGCAGGGGTCGTTTAGCTTGATAAATTGAATGGGGAACTCCTAGAAGGATTTGCGAATGGGATTCAAATGAAACTATATAGATAAAACCATCCTTATGTGCAATGATTAAGTAAATATTGAAAAAATTTAAGAAAAATAAATAAATAAAAAATGCATATGTTGTAGAGAGAGGTGTTGCAGGTAGGAGGAAACACACCACAGAAAAAGAGAAAGTGGCTGCATAAAGAGGATGCACATGAGAAATATGTATAGAATAGGAAGGAAGCCAATGAAAAAGGAGGAATGTTTCGCAAGTGTGGACACTAAAGAGAGTAGTAATGGATGGAGTGAGGGGACGCGACATAATAAATGAAAGAGATCAGCGATGGGAATTAGAAAGGGGAGAAAATCCTGAGCATATTTAAGACCACATCTAGGCAATGATGAATGAATCTAGAGTACCATTGAATGCAAGAGTGAGAATGAAGGTCGAGAAGACAATCAAGAGTAGGGTTTAAAATCATGAGTAGAATGATAGGTACCCGATACAAGTTGAGAATAACTAGAACTGAAGTAGTTAGAAGTGAAGTGATTAGAGTCGAGCCAAGTCGAGTGCGGTCATGGAGGAGTAGGAAGATGTAACCAAAAGTACCAGTACCAAAACTAGTGTAGAGGAAGTCGTGAACAAATAATGTATCTGTGGTAATCGAGGAGGAAGTACTAGCAACAAGAGCATCGGGGTCAACAGTTGTATCATCATAATCAAGTTCGAGTAGGGAAATGAGCATGAACCTCCACCTCGACAAACTATCAAAGGGATTACGTGCCTATGATGAAGATGGAAGTGACACTAGGTAATTTGCAGAAGCAACCGAGGTATCCCATAGACACACTAGAGATTCTGGAGGGCATGCCGATTAGGGGAACTCTGTTGGGAGCCATAAAGAAATTAAGGTATACAAATCACGAAATTACTATTGCCAATCAGTTCTCGAATATGGTAAAGGATAACTATATGGAGAAGAAAACTAGCCTATACTCACCAATAATTACACTAGATCCATAGCAATGGGTGACTGGGTTATAACACACATGCATATTGAATCTGCTAGAGATCCCACATTTTGGAAAAACGACAGAAGTAAATAACTATGTACATCTATTGATAAGATGTGTTCATAGGGATTTTCTATGGTTGGACACAGTGGTGTCCATTGATAGTAAGTTGATTGTATAGATAACGAGGCTATCTACAACAGGGAAGGATCTCGCACTGTTGTTTAAAAAAAAGAAGTGGGAGAGAGAGCTAGATGAAAAGATGAAGCAGAAGTATGGTACACATAGGGTCCTGCTTGGACTGGATGTGACAAGTATCAAGTATGATGCATTGAGGTTTGCAACACAAGTGTTACATAATAAGCTATTTAGGAAAATTCAAAAGGATCGGGTCACAATAGGAATTATAGCAACGATAGAGAAGTATCCAGAAGGCATACAATTACATTGGGAAACATTTTTAGTAAATGAATTTCTAGATGAATGGATTGGAAAACCATTCCATTATGTGTGGTTGTTTATACTGATTTCCCTAGTCACATGGAGGAAGCCGAAGGATTCACAGTTTTTGGATGTTGTGCATAAACCATGTTTGGCAGCCGAGTATGCTAAATTATGGTTTACAAAGAATAAGAGAAGGAAGATTTACAACAATATCATATTCTTCATATACAACAATGTTATTTAGAACGTCATCAGTACAATATTGCGCATCATGCCACAGGTGGTGGAGATGTACAAAGGAATTGTGCACTTCATAGATGGAATGCATCACATGTACATTCAGGCAAGAGAGGATCCAGAATAGAGATGGTTGCAACAATTATTTAGGATGACATAAGAAGATGTCAACGTAATTGTAAATGATTGGGAGGATGTGTGGAAAGTCCCACTAACCAAAGAAAAGCAGAAAAGGAAAGATGAAGTGCAAAGTGAGGATCTGGAAGAAGAACCAAATGAATACCAAGAAAACGGAGAAGATGATCAGCACGATAGTGAAACTAAACAAGATGTTGACACATGAGACAATGCGCAAGCGACACCACCAGAGGTAGGATAAAAGTGGAAGGAGAAGACAGAGGTAGGCCCTTCCACGTAGAGAAAGAAGAGGAAGGTTGCAAAGGAATGAGTTGTCCATTAACTAACAGAATATTATCTAGACAAGATAGGAGATCAAGTAAGGGAAGCAGCAGAAGAAGCATTGGAAGAAGTGGTGAAGAAGCAAGAGTAAATAAAAAAAAGTATGCAAGAGAAGTTAACTGCATTATGACAGGCAGTAGAATTAGAAAAATTTATGGCCATAGGATCCATAGAAGACCAAGCAGGGAATTCAGAACCAAGGGAGATGGTTCCTTAGCCATTAGTTACATTAACATCAGAAAGAATTATGAAGATAACAACGAGATCCATTGAGTTCCCTCACAAGAACTACAAAAAATCATAGTAGCAGTAAGCTATGTTAATTTATTATTGCTTGAAATTCCTAATGAAGAGATTTATATATTGTAGACAAGAGTATCAAGGGACATTCAACTACACACAACTACAACACTAGCTATGAAGGACGATGGGATAATAGAGAAGATGGTATTGAAACAAGAAAATGAAAGGTTGCGTATGGAGCTTCAAGAAGCACATAAAGAGAAATAATAAGTATAAAAAGAGAAAAGAAAAGACAGTTCAGGAAAATGAAAACTTACAACAAGCAATGGAAAGGTTGTACAATACAATTCTAGAGGAACAACTTGAGGTGGATCTTCCAGTTGAGGAAAAAGTTATGAAAATAGGACAAGTTATCAAAGGGTTCCAAGCAAATATTGTGAACTTGGAAGTGAAGGAAACTCCAAGCACACCGCTAGAGCAAAGGAAAGAAATAGAACAGAGAGCTAGTGCAACTACCATGGTAGAAAACATCAAGACCTTGAAGAAGAAGTGTGTGGAGATATGTGAAGAAAGTCTGCGGGTATGGAAATAGTTGTTGTAAGATACTGAGTTGCAAACAATAGAGCAAAAAATATGAGATGCGCAAGAAAAGGCATAGAAGAAGAAGGAAGAAATGAACACTTTTATGGCAACAGAGAAGGTAACTACACTAATTGAAAATAGGAAACGAATGTAGGATATTAGTCAGTTGAGGGTCAAACAAAAGAACATCACGTAGAAACTAGAGGGACTACAAGATGATGCATACAAAGTCATACAGAATCTCATTGCAGTCCAAGAATTCATCAAGCATACGATCATTGAAACAGAGCAACAACTGCAAATGCCTCTTGATGTGTAGATAGTGGAAGGAATCATA
The DNA here is from genome assembly GCA_027924585.1 of Larix kaempferi. Classification (NCBI taxonomy): domain Eukaryota; kingdom Viridiplantae; phylum Streptophyta; class Pinopsida; order Pinales; family Pinaceae; genus Larix; species Larix kaempferi. The sequence goes on from BSBM01001185.1 coordinate 3,652,218, forward strand.
CAGCAAGAAACTCAAGCAAAGGAGAAAGTCGCGAAGGCTAAGGAAACACTTTAGAATATGACGGAGATAGTGTAATTGGTGCAAAAGAAGCCATTAAGTGATGTGTGTCAAAGATCATGTGTGGTCATCATGAAGGGAATTGATGGCTAACATTTTGAAAGGATAATGAATCTGCATCAAATCCCGAAGTATGGATTGACGGCATAAGGAAATAATTTTGAGATAAGGTAGAGTATGTCGGGATCGACTATATACTAGGAAGCGAAAGGTAGACCAAACTAGTCAAGTTCCTTTTGTTCATTTTGAAGAGTTAATGTTGTAATTTTGGGCATAAGAATGCAAAGTCAAGAGTTGAAGTAGAGGTGCCGAGAAGAAAAAAAAGGCAGGAAATATAGGAAGAATAGTCACAATAAGACAAGATCAAAAGCATGTTTGTTGCAGAAATTCATGGCCCTACTAGAATGAAGAGTGACAATATAGAGAGAATCCTAATGAGCAATAAGAATTATTTCAGGCGGGGAGCAGCTGGAGTAACCAAAAGAATACTGATCATCGGTCTGGAAAGAGGGGAGTCCTAAAGGTCACAATATTAGACACCATTGATAATGTGATGGCCAAGATCCAAGATTTTGAGGCGCGTCTAAGAGGTGGGACGAGAATGTTTTCCAATTCGAGTGATGGTAGGAACTTTTCTTAGGCCGAGGTTCGGAACATAGTTCCCAAAGATTAAAAATTTGTGTTCGAAAGGTGTTATAAAGTAGTACTCATGCTACTAAACTAAATAATTCTAATAAAAAAGGATTGTACAACAGCTGAAGTTGCGTGGGACAAGCAATAGGTGAGTGTTAGGGGACTGTTGGAGTGGGTTTTGGACCTGTCTTGGAAGTAGCATGGACCATGTGAAAGTTCAACAATTGTCCCAAAACCACATAAAAGGTGGAAGTTGTTTCCACTTTGTAATGAGCTTCGCCCATGTTTGATGTATAAATATGTAGGAGATCTAAGGGTAAAAGGAAAGTGTTTGTTTTTGGAAAAACTTGTGTTGGTAGACAGTAGTTATTGTATTGTCATTGTGTTTCTGGTTAATGTTGGATAGTTGAATACTAAGTATTGATGTGCATCATGCAAGCCATGTAAAATTGTTCCAATGATAATACAATTGAGAGACTCTAGTTGTAGTATTCTATGATTGTGTTAAATGCTGGTATTTTTCGCATATGGTTAATCTAATATGATGTTGTCATTAATGTTATTTTTGTTATGATTGTGCAGTAAATGAATGAATAGTAGATATTTTGAGTGTTTGTTCACATCCTTTAAGCCTTGTAGAAACTTGGTTCCTGCTTTCCCCTCTGATACCTCAAGTATACCTATGCGCCAACACCACTTCACTGATTTTTCTCTTGGTTCCAATGTCTAGTTGGACCAACCATGATTTAATATTCTTTTTCTTCTCAAAAGCATAAAATATCAACAATTGTAAGAGTAACATAACTATGAGTAGTTCTAGGATCAATTAAAATATAAACAAATTTATTAGAAATATTACCTTCAACCTCAACCACAATTGATTGATAGTCTTATTGGTGGTCATATACTACAACATAGATCCTAGGGATAGTCCTTGCTACATATCCAATAGTTTCAATCTCTTGGATGTTGTGAACATGTTTAGAACTTCCATTCCAATGTGGACAAGTCTTAATAAAATCATCCTTTCCACATCCCCAGTATTGAAGGGGATCTCTTGGATTATCTCCCATAAATGTTGTTGGCTTATCCTCACCATGTGATGGATTCCTTTGCTTATTTCTAAAATTAGGAGGCATGAATGCTTTCCTCCTTTGGTCAAACTTTTCCTTATTCTTATCCTTCCATTCCTTATGGAGTTCAGGCTTACTTTTGTTTTGATCATAACAATACTCAGCCTTCCTTATAGCCTCATCTAGAGTTTGAGGTTCATAAAACTCAATTTGTTCCTTGTATGACTGAAGTAGTCCACTTAGAAAACACTGAATTTTTACCTTATCATATATGATAATTTACATACCTCAACAAATCCAAGAATTTATTTGCATATTCATCCATGGTCATTTTCCCCAACTTTAACCCATGGAACTCTTTGATTTTATTTTCACAATACCTATCGAATATATCATACTTTCGCTTGAAGTACTTCTTGAACTACTCCACACAATTTTTCTTTCATTGATACTCTTGACTTTCCTAAGGTAATCCCACCATATTGATGCTTTTCCCTTCAAATTAAATATGGCCGCCCTTTCCTTCATTTTCCCAAAGAATTCATGGACTTGGAAATACTTCCTCAGCTTGAGAATCCAAGCCTTAGCTTCTTGTCCATATTTCACTTCACCATCAAAGCTAGGGGGTTTGGCCTTCTGAAATTATCCGTGTGAGTGGTCCCTAAAATACCACCTCCTCTTATACTTGTGATATAAATAACTTGAATTTTTGGTGGAGTATTTACTGGAAAATGAATCATTAGCAGACAATTCTGGTGTATATGTTCCATCTCTATAAATTCTCTTTGAGGTATGGGACCATTTGGGAGAATGTATCCTAGAGCTATTCCCACTCTTATCATCATTGTTTCAGTTATGTCGATGATAAATTATATCTTATAAGTCTACAAATATTTGAAGCATGGCTGCATTAAACTGGTTATGTTCTTCCCAAAGTCTAATCAACATTTCATTATCTACTATGCATCTTTATAACTCCACTCTTATTCTTCTCATGTTTTCTACAATATATTGAGGTGTTACTTTATTTCTATGGTCATTCTATTATGTCTCTACATTTTAAAAATGTACTTTTTCTCCCATGGAATCTATTTCAGCTTCATATGAATCATGTGCATCATTCATGGTGATACCTTTCTTGGCCCAACCAAGACCAAAGCCTTTCTAATCACACTATATTGAATGTTGACCCCTACATATCTTTGATATGGTATTGTATATACAAAAGGTGTTCATATATATACATTTATTAGCTACAGTACATCTTGAGAAAATTATAAAATTAATTTTCATGCATCCAGGAAACTACCAATATTGAAACTTTTTGTCAAATCAAGGCTATAGGCTATTTTCTATTCAAGTTTTAGGAATATATGAAGCACTTATTCAAAATTTGATCACATATACTTGTTCCCATATGGATCATATTTCCAATGAATATAACCATGCTTAGTTTTTATCTCGGACGTAGAAGTTACAACCCTTCAAAATTACCAAATTTGCCCAATTCTACACTTTTCCTATAGGTGCATTAGCCTCAAATACTAACTTTAGCCACTTGTAGAAGAAATTATAGGGAGAACCAAAAAATAAAAATAAATAAATAATAAATAATAAATAAATAAAAATTGGTATTGGATGCTGATAATACTTATCACAGGGATTACTCAACAACTTTCAGGTCATCAATCTGATGCTCTAGTCAATTTCAACATTTTTGGGGGATTTTACTACTTTGTCATTTTTACATTTCTTCCAAACTTAGATTTTTAGAAAAAAATTGTTATCTCACAAACTAAACATTTCTAAGAAAAAATATCTAAGAAAAGTTGTTCAAATTGATAAGGAGGTAAAATGCTAAAAACAAAAAAAATAAGTTATGAGTTCTTGGGTCACTTTTACCTTCTCCAAGTTTTCCAAAATCCGCCAAAAGTGATCCAGAATAGTGTATTTTGTCATTTTTCTGCATCTCTATTCCACAACCCTTGGAATTTTGCCAAAATATCCCTAATTTTTCTTTGTTCATGGTTAAGGATTGCACCATAAAAATTCTAGCCCTGGTAGGGACACTGATAATCAACTGGGCACTAGTATTCAAAAATCATTATTTCATATTTGCTAGAAAAATGGAGTTGAACATTCCCATACCTATCCATTTAATTTTTGTAGTCCCCCCCATTCAGGAAAAACACCAAAATGTTCATCAAATTTTGAGTTAATATGCTCATGTTATGGTCAAAACAAGTTTTTGTCTCTAGACTTTTTTTTAATATTTTCCATAATGCTGACCTGGCACCTAGTTGAGATGGAATGTTAAATGGAAGGTGTTGATGTGGCATCATGTCCACCTAAACCTCACGTGACATCCCTTGGTCCTACCATATTATATTCTATTCATGCCCTTTTTGAATGTCACTATGATTCCCTAAGATTCTCCTACCATAATATTTATCCCTCATCAAAGGGTTTACACGAACAATCGGGATCCACCAATCTAACATATGTGATATGAACTCAGTTGTTCATATAAATTGCATACATGCCATATCTCATTCACCTCTCAAGCAAATGGTCGTGATCTAATGCTCTTAATTTCTCAACGAAATATCAGTCTTTCGTGGTAGCAAACCCAAGGTTAAGCCTTTGATAAATTTCCATGCACAAATGGTATATATATATAGATCAATGGAATGCTCAATCAAATCATTTTTTCTACGTGAATGGTCTACATCTAACGATGGAAGTTGCTTCATACGATTTTTTCCATTCACAACAAGGTCCCCATGATAAGTCCTAAGAACTTAGATTTTCTACGAAGGGTCACGATTTGCTAGTGGGAGTTGCATATTTCATCCTTGGCCAGTCATGCAATGACCCCTCTTGATAAATCATGGTCACTTACACGTGCGCAGATGGTTCAGATCTAGTCATCCCCATTGATATTAGTTGTCAATTATTCTTGAACTCTTAAAATGAACTATGACCCAACAACTTGGCATTTTGAGCCTCTGTTAAATAACAAAATGAGAATTTTCATCCATTTCAAAAAAATTCCAAATTTTCCTCAAACAAATTTTCCCTTCTTAGTGATAACCACAAGATCTAATACCTGGACCCATTAAAACACCATCTGATCAATTCAAAACCATGAATTTATCAAAGGCATTTTGTCAAACACTTTGTGTAAACTCTGATTTCTTCCTGTAAATATTTATTATGGTCCATTCGGCCCTAGTGTTACAACAAAGAGTTGTGATACCACTCTGTGGTGTCCCCATTTATCATTCTAACTAAAGGAGTGGGTTGTTACAAACTTTATGTTTCATAATTTTACCCCATGGGCCATTATTTAAATTCATAGTTATTTTAAACCTCCCATGGGAAACATAAACTATGAAATGTATATGCAAGTGCATAAATTTAAAACACAACGGAATTAAAATTATATCCATACCCACATCATTCATAACAAGCATATTCATCATATGAAATAAATATAACCATTACATAAAAACGAACAACAATGCATACTTATTTTCTAACAAAAGAATATCCAATCAACTAGCTGTGTAAGAGGGATTTTCCACCCAATTATAGGTATCAACTGCTAATACCGCCCCCAAACCAAACTATAAGGCCACCAAGGCAAAGGAAACGCCCACAAGATTCTCTCTCTTATCCCAAAACCCATTTTTTCTCATGCGTTACCAATTTTTTCACCATTGAGAAGTATAGGAATGACATTCATCCATCCAAACCATGCCATCTCTCTTCTACTTCCCCACACAACACAAGGAATCAATAGTCCCTCAGAGTACCAAACCCTAAAAGTTCTCTTCATTGTGTGCAAAATGACTCCAACCTATTGTATTCTTTTAGAAAATTTCATGCAACATTAATTCATGGATTCTTAAGCATCCTAGAGTAGCAGATAAGTAGTGGGTAAAGGTCCATATCTTTTCCAACCTCTATGCTCAACTACAACCATCCTCTTTCCTCTTCACAATGATGATTTATTGTAGTGATTGACAAGGGAGAAAAAATGCATGAAGGATACGTAGTGTGTGAATTATGCATAGAAAATGAGTGATAGACTCCAATGGAGATGAAAGGAATGGCGAACAGATAGTTCACATTACTTCTAACCATATAAGTAAGGACTCTTACAATTGCTACAAGAGTATATTCATCGCATGCTTTCATAACTACATGAGAAAACGTTTCAACAACCTCACACATGCTTTCAATTATTGGATTTAATACGTTGAAAAGGATGTAAATGGTTCATTAAGGAATGTTTTTGTCTTAACCTGCAGGTGAACGTGAGAGAAATATCAACTCACTAAGAGTGTCCTCATGGGAAAGTCAATAAGTTGGGTGAAATTGTAGCCACAACACTCAACTCCTCTATTTAGGCCAACCCATAAACAAAGCCAAGGGAGATAGACCCTAAGAAATATAAATATGGTCGGTTTGGAAAAAAAGACTTTAGGAGTTAATGAAACCTAAGCAATTAATCTAGCGGTATATATGACAAGTAAATCAAATGAACAATCAAAATATCAATTAAATCAAATCTTACAACATGCATATAATAAAGACTATTGATTCATCCATTTGGGAAAAAGAGATATGATTGCAAAACTTGTAATAAATTGTAAGCTAAACGATGAGTTAATTTACCAGCAGAAGGGGAAAGCTATCTAATTTCTAGAAACCAGAAGCAGAGTCCATACATGTTGATGTATTTGTAACTTCAGAAGATATTCACTTGTATATTACATTTATACTTTATTGCATCCCCAACGGAGATGTATTATTCCTTCGATTGGAAGTGTCGTCATTTGTATTTGCAAGTGTCACAAGCTATATTGTAAGTGTCGTAAATTTTATTTGATGGATTATTAGACCACCTTAGAGGAGTCGGCCCAGTATGGGTTAAAGGGTTATTAGACCACACTAGTGGGTTTGGCCCAGTGACAAGTGGTAATGGGTTACTAGACTCTCCTAAGGGAGGCCGACCTAGTTAGAGTAAAAAGAAAGTAAAGGTAAAGTATAAATAGAGAGGAGAACCTCTCTATTTATCCATTCACTCACTCACTCACTTCGCATTAGTCAAAGAGAGGAGGAATGCACACAAGTGGAGGAGGAGAAGCTGCTAGGATACTATCTCTTTTTTTCGGGTTTGATCTTTGTGATCTTTGTATTGGTGCTCATTCTATCTCTGAGGAAGTTGCGGGGTTTTTCACCTTCTTGGTTTTCCCCGGTGAAATTCTTTGTGTTTCTTGTCTCTTGTGTTTGATATGTTGTACATGTTGTTCTCTCAGTTAAGATCCTAGATCATATTGAATTAAATCATGAAAAACTAACATGGTATCATAGCTATCCTAAAGGAAGGCATTATATGGCATTCACGACACTTGTTGCACTTGCGACAAATTGGAAGTTAGGGCTTGATATAGTAAAAATTAGTCATCGTGGAAATTTCTCTATAAATCCGTTTTGACAAATGTTCAGGATCTGAAACTTTTACAGGATGAAGACGAAATTTTCATGTACCTTGTGTCATAATATCATCCTCTGATTCGTTGTACTTTGTGAGATATGATTCGTACAAGTTAGGGTTTCTACCTCTTCCAGAATTTAGCCCTAAACAAGTGACCTAGGACCAAAGGTCATATCTCAGGATAGGAAGCTCCAAATGGAATTCCATAAAAAGTGTCATTTAGGGAACAAATTTTAGTTTCACAGGTCCGAGTTTCAGAGGCCGAAGTTGAAACAGTAACACGTGGTACTCTGTACAAGTTCGCTATGTTGTTTCATCCCATAAACAGGTCATGTTGCGACAATTAGCATATCTCTCTCATAGAGAATCTATTTGAGGTCAGATATCTAGGGTTGGAAATATGACAGGTCATTCTACCACAAACCAAATTTTTAGACCCTGAGGATTCGAAATTCCAGAGATACATCAGAAACAATATGGCATATATTTCTGTCAAAACAGAATTGGATTCTGAGCACTTTCATTTTTGGATTGTCACTGCTGCGGGAAATTAGGGTTTTTTGAAAAATTTTGAATTTTTGGAATGTGAGACCATGGTTGGATGATCCTTAGAAAAATCGATGTTTAGATCCCAAGATTGAACTTTTTGGTTGGGAAGAACCCCGGGCTCTATCAAACCCTAGTTTGGGATTTTGACCAAAAAACTAGAATTTGACAGAAGTTGCAGATCTGAAACTCGCAGGTCAATTTTGAGGGGTCAATTTTTGGATTTTTCAAAATATGAGCACACCGGATTTCTCACCACAGTCATCTACATCTCCCTGTCCAGATAGAAGTTTGAAATTCCAAGTTTGGATTTTTAGGGTTTCTCTGTCAAACCCTAGCCAACTCCAGATCCAGTTTCAGCAAATCAAAGTGTATAGGATTGGGTTAATCCTAGAAGAGAATGAATTGGACATATACATAAGTGAAGAAGTTCCAGTTCCATAGGGAGATGAGGCTAAGGCCTTACATAAGAATACTACAAGCAATCTCAACAGGTATGATTTAAGGAGATACAGGTATGTTTTGAAATTTGTTCATGATTAAGTTTGTCTTCATATTATTGAGGTTAGTACAATATTGATTAATTTTAGACTTGTCTTATCACCTTAGTAAAAGTATGAATGCATGTGAATGATAGAATACATTCATTTATTAGGGTTATGACACTTATGATTGTACTAATGCACTGTGGTGTTGTATGAGGATGATATTGTCTGCTAACATGAAAGGTACATCAAGAAAGACAAATCAAGTTCTAGATCAAGAACATATGACCATGGTGACATGAAGACAAAGACTCATACATAGCCATTGATCACATAGAAGATCTACTTACGAGGTATGTATGATTTGGTTCTACAATGCTTAACTTATGAGATATACAGGTTACTAGCACAAGAGAACAAAGAAGACATTGTTTGGGTATGTTAAACATAACTCGCAAACATGATAATCCAGGTCTGTTTTTCCTATATCAATTTAGAATCCTACCTTGTGTTAAGGTCTCATATAAGTATACTTTTGTATTATTGATAACGATTATTCATGAAGTTATAGGTTTGAATAATCATGGGTTTATGCATATTATGCTTCTTAGTTTGATTAATGATATGACAAACTAGAAGAGTCCTATAGTCAAATAAGAATATGCATGAGCAAAAGAAGTACTCCCTAAAAACTTGAATACTAACGCTTGTGATAAATTACCTGTGTATGAAATGATCATGACCATACATATTTAGAATCATAATGTTTTGATAGTATTGAGATTATACTAATGCATGTATGATTATGTATGAGATCTTGAGGGTGACACAATGATGACACTAGTGCACACTTAAGCATGCATAATGGTCCAGGATGGATATAAGTTCAAAGAGGGAGCACACTCCAGTAGTTCCTGCAAAGAAGCAAAGATCAAGAGGGAGCACACTCCAATAGTTCCTGCAAGGAAGCAAAGATCAAGAGGGAGCACACTCCAGTAATTCTTGTAAGGAAGCAAATACTGAGAGGGATTCCACCCAACAACTAAACAAAGTTAAGTATTTGAATTATCATTTCTTGTATATATGTTTACTTAAATGATTTTTTTCCAGTCATGTACATACTTATGTTCCTATATTTAGGATGTATATTATGCATATTAGAAAAGTTGCATTAATGAACAAGATACTACTAATATAGTAATGCGTAAGTGGCATATGGTACTGTACAACATTCCATTGCTACTTATCTAGAATGAAACATCTTTGCTGACATGTTGGGAGTTGTGCACACTCTTAACAATGTTCTGGTAGAGATGGAAGGCATCTAGAAAGTTACGGGATATGGATAAATGTTGTATTGAAGCATTGGCTAAGATAATTGCATGACTGTATGACATATGTCTTTATGTGTAAGATTTTTTTCTAAAAACTATGAGAAGTTTCTAATCATGCAATTGAATTTGAATTGTAGGAAAGACCGTGTACAATCACCTACAAAAGAAGGATAACAACATTTGTTCCAGCGACAAAGTTCAAGAAAACTACCTATTGAAGATATTGAAGAATCTAAACTTCCCAAGATCCAGGATGCAGTAATGGAAGGATGCCATGGTCGAAGAATAACAATCGATCATGAAGAATGATGTTTGGGATTTGGTCCCAAGACCAGAAGGTAAGTTTTTTGTGACTTCCAAGTGGATCTACAAGATCAAGAATGCTGCAGATGGTAGCATAGAGAAATACAAGGCAAGGTTTGTGGCTTGTGGCTTCTCCCAGAAAGAAGGGATAGATTATGAAGAGACTTTTGCACCTGTATCCAGATACACTTCCATCAGAATAGTACTTGCTCTGGATGTAGTAATGAAGTGGAAGATACACCAGATGGATGTCAAGACATCTTTCTTGAATGGTGTAGTCGAAGAGGAATTGTATGTGGAGCAGCCACTCGGTTTTGAGACACATGACAGGGAATCTCATGTGTGAAAGTTAAAGAAATCCTTGTACGGTTTGAAACAAGCACCCACGACATGGTACGGTAGGATTGACAGCTTCATGACTAGTTTGGGATTTACCAAAAGTAAAGCGGATTCCAACCTTTACTACAAGGTTGAGGAAGGAAATCCACTGATACTGCTACTGTATGTAGATGACCTATTTGAGACAGGTGAGAATGGGTTGATTGCAGACACGAAGAAAAAGCTTGTTTCCAAGTTCGAGATGAAGGACTTGGGTATGATGAATTACTTTCTAGGTATGGAGGTGTGGCAGAGTGCAGATGGAATCTTCCTTGGACAAGGGAAGTATGCAGTAGAGATCCTGAAGTGGTTCGAGATGATGGACTGTAAGGACATGGCCACACCTATGGCATCGAACTTGAATCTATTGATTGATGCTTCATCAGAGTCGGTTGATGCCACGATGTATCGTCAGATGATTGGGTCCTTGATGTACCTGACGAACATGAGACCAGATATTTTCTTTGTGGTGAACACCTTGAGCCAATTCCTGACGGATCCTAGACATGTTCACCTGATTGCTGTAAAGCATATTTTGAGGTACCTGAAGGGTACGTTTGATTATTGGCTCAATTATGATGCGAATAAAAAGTTTAACCTGGAGGGTTATGTTGATTCAGATTGGGCAGGCAGTGCTATAGATAGGAAGAGCACTTCTAGGTGTTGCTTTAGTATGGGATCAAGTGTGATCTCTTGGTTTAGTAGGAAGAAATCCTGTGTAGTACTGAGTACAACTAAAGCAGAGTATGTCGCAGCTTGTTCGGTCAGTTGAGAGGCAGTATGGATAAGGAAGCTACTGTCCGATTTATTTGATCTTCAGGTGGATGCTGCTTGTATATTTTGCGACAACCAGAGTTGTGTGAAGTTGTCAAAGAACCTAGTGTTCCATGACAAGTCGAAGCACATCGAGATCAAGTTTCACTTTATCAGGGATATGGTGTAGAGAGGAGCAGTGAAGCTCCAGTATGTTGCGATGGATGAGAAAATTGCAGATGTGTTGACCAAACCACTAGCCAGAGTAAAGTTTGAGTACTTCAGAGAGAGTCTTGGTGTTCTTTAGGTAGAAGATACTTCGAGGAGGAAGTGATGGGACACATTTTGTAGGAGCCATTCCAAGCATGGTGGTAGGAGTATCCTTCCCATGGCTGTGGATGTAAGTGTTGTGTGATTAGCATCAGGACGATGCTCCAGATGATGTTCTGTATGATGATCAGGATGATCATGTGATAATGATATGCATCAGGATGATTCTATGATGATGATTAGGATGATCATGTGATGATGATATGCATCAGGATGATGCTATGATGATGATCAGGACAATCATGTGATGATGCTATGATGATGATCAGTATGATCATGAGCATCAGGATGATGCTCCATGCGAGGATGATCAGGTTGATCATGAGTATCAGGATGATACTACATGGCCGTGGATAGGTTGTGTAGAAGCATGTAATCAATCCTGGAGATCTGGACAGGTTATGCTAGACACGTAAAAGTCCTGGGATGCTCTTTAGAGATCTTGCAGGTCGCAAGACACTCTTTTAAGGTTTTACTAGACCATGTGTAATCAGTCCTTTAGATCCGGACAGGTTGTACTAGGCACGTAAAAGTCCTGGGATGCTCTTTAGAGATATTGCAGGTCGCAAGCCACTCTTTTAAGGTTTTGTGGAGACCACATGTAATCAGTCCTGGAGATCTAGATAGGTTGTGTTAGGCATGTAAAATTCCTAGGATGCTCTTTAGAGATCTTGTAGGTCGCAAGACACTCTTTTAAGGTTTTGTAATTAGTCCTGTAGATCCGATAGGTTGAGAAGTAAGCTCGTAATCAGTCCTGGGATGCTCTTTAGAGATCTTGCAGGTCGCAAGTGTAATGCCCCCATCTTGACCCTATTGCATTAAGCTTGTAAATGATGTAAATATCATTATGAAATCATGGTGAGGAGCTCAATACCAAGGCCCCACCATCGATTTAGTGTTTTATGTATCGGAAATTAAAAATAGATGCCTATGGTTCTTATGCTAGATAGGCACAATGTAAATTAAGACATCATGTAAATATGAATTTTAATGAAATACCTACAACTAGCTATGCAATGCAACAAGAGATGGGGGCATGGTTTTTACAAGGAATAGGGAGGGAAATTATTCAAACCCTTGAGCCAATGGTGTTAATCCAAATGTCAATCAAGGAACCCATAAACCATCAACTACCCATTTTGACTTATGCACCCCAATCATTTAATTCTTACAAGAGTTGGTTGAGGTAGTTAATGCCTTGGGATTGGAAAGGTATGGCAGCCAATTTCGTGTATGGGCAAGCCATCAATCTGGGAAAAAGTATTTTTTCTTCTTGGGCAAGAAAACACCCACGAAATGGTGCCCAAAGCCATTCTTCATCCATGGTCTTCTCTCTCTCACACAGTCTGAGCTAGCTGGGGCTTTCTCCTTCATGTTTTCCATCTTTTTCCTGCATTTTTCCATATCTGGGAGGTCATTTTTGTATTGCACAGTGGCTGGGAGGAAGGGAGTCACGATTTGGGGGTTTATGGAGGCTGTTTATGTCCCTTGAATGCCCATAAACGTTTTCTGGAAACGATTTTTCTCTCCCAGGGTTGATTCCCCATTTTCCATTTCGTTTTTGGTTGCCCATGTTTTTATTGAAACTAATGGAAACCAATTCTAGGCATCCCACTATCAAAATGTTTCTCTCCATACCCAGCATTGGATATTTTTATGTTATTTGAATCCCTGTTTTGGTTTGAAATTGTGAGCAATAAATTAGGAGTTGAAGTGGACCAGAATTGGCTTGATAAACCTAGTGAGGAAGGTAACCTCTCAAGAAGATCAAAAGGGTTGGCTACTCTTCTATACACACCTTGAACAGTACTGAATTGGAAGGTATGGCCTGAGGGACTGTGTAGTAGTGAAGGGAATACTTTCTTATGTCGGGTGTGTAGGAATTGTGGGGAACCAAGCTGGATAGATCTTGTAGAGGTATCCTTAGCTCTGTGGTTGAGGTCACTAGCTTAGCAATTCTTCCTTTCCATTTCCTTAGTATCCTGATAAACCCAGCTGTAGATTGTCTTGGCTGATTTTGGGGTATTTTGGTTATGTGTGATTCTGTTGTTCCCTTTCTCCTTATAGAAATCATGCCCAGCTCAGGGGTGGCGGTTTTGTTGAGAGATCAATGAGCACAACTGGCCTATGGTTGGGTGGAACGTTGCAACGGCATAGCTATTTGCTCGGGACTACTTTGTTTTAAGATAAGTACTCTCTTGTTTTAATTCTGTAATGTATTTATTTGATGACTATCATGAATATCTTGAATGTATGCTAGATGTGTAAAAGAATTTACTTCCGCTGTGTTTCTTGTATACATGTATATACATCTGCATATGTATTTTATATTCCAAATATTTTTGTTAATAATCATGGGGCTAGACGCCCGGTTTTAACCTCACGTTCTCTCCATCGCACCAGTACGATGGGAGGGGACATTACAGCAAGACACTCTTTTAAGGTTTTATGGAGGTCACATGTAAAAGTCTTGGGAGATTTGATAGGTTGAGCAGTAAGCTCGTAATCAATCCTAGGATCCTCTTTCAAGGTTTTGTTGACGCACATAATTAGCCCTGAGGATTCCACAGGATGGCCCACTCGCAGAGATGATGAAGACCTACAGGAGGCTAGGCCTACATCCATCATGAAAAAGGGTTGGCTCTATAGAAATTTCTATGACGAGAAAAATTGAGAGATAGCACCAGTGATCGAGATGACGAGTATAGCAGCAGTGACAATGATGCTTCGTGATCGAGTGACGATGATCCAACTCCAGTATTGAAGACTTGTGCTTATATGTATTGATGACCTGTGTCAAGAGAATACCTTCCTATTTAAGAGAGAGTGTTTATGTATTTGTAACTTCGAAAGATATTCATTAGTATATTACATTTGTACTTTATTGTATCCCCAACATATATGTATTATTCCTCTTATTGAAAGTGCCGTCATTTGTATTTGCAAGTGTCGCAAGTTATATTGTAAGTGTCGTAACTTATATTTGATGGGTTATTAGACCACATTAAAGGGATGGCCCATTATGGGTTAAAGGGTTATTAGACCACCCTAGTGGGGTATGCCCAGTGACAAGTGGTAATGGGTTATTAGAATCTCCTAAGGGAGGTCAGCCCAGTTAGAGTAAAAGGAAAGTAAAGGTAAAGTATAAATAGAGAGGATCACCTCTCTATTTATCCATTCACTCACTCACTCACTTCCCATTAGTGAGAGAGAGGAGGAGTGCGCACAAGTGGAGGAGGAGAAGATTCTAGGATACTATCTCTTGTTTTGTGATCTTTGTATTGGTGCTCATTCTATCTCTGAGGAAGTTGCGGGGTTTTTCACCTTCTTGGTTTTCCTCGGTGAAATGCTTTATGTCTCTTGTCTCTTGTGTTTGATATGCTGTACATGTTGTTCTCTTAGTTAAGATCCTAGATCATATCGAATTAAATGATGAAAAACTAACAATACATACTTTTCATTTGTAGGTGTGAGTGAAAAAACCTAGATAAACTCTGATCACTAGGATCTAAGTTCATCTAGGTGAAAAAACACTCCAAAGTATCCATAATACAAATTACTCACTCGGGCTAGACCTTTTACACATATGATGGATGTCAAACTTATACAAACAATTTCCTTTGACCGTGACAAAGGAAGTGAAAAATACAACTAGGCATAAGACTACCTGATCTAGATGAGGAACTAAAAGGGCTTTGGTTGGTTGATCTCTTTTGTCTGTTGATCATCCTCTGAAAAATGGGTGGTAACAATTGGCTCCTACATGGGGATGTGTGCTTGATTTTTGGAAAGCAGATGAGAAATATAAAATCTCCAACCTGTGACCTATAAAAACATTTCAATCTTGACAGGAAAAACTTTTAGTAGCACATGTTCATATAAAATACATCAAAATAAAACACTAGCTGCATATATAGAAAATGAAACTAAATATAAGTGAAAACTATAATTTCTAAGTACATAAATAAAATGACTCAAAAAAAATGTTGAAACATAAATGATGAAAGTAAAATTCTTAAAGGAAAACTATTATATTTTACCCGGATGCCCCCTGGGCATTAAATGTTACCTTTGAAGAATAGCTTGAGTATCTGACCATTAACTGGCAGCTGCAATTTCTCACCATCAAGATGCCTAGGGTAGAATGAATTTGGATCTCCCAAGTTATTAATCTTGTAAGGCCATGTTCACAAATTGTTGATCCTTTTATGTTTTCCTAGTCTTTTCTTTCTGTCCCATGCAATCATAAGGTCAGTTTTTCTGAAAAGAATTTAGAAAAGTTCTTTATTCAATATTTTATTGACTTTGTTTGGTTTATAAAAGATTCCCTTTTGACTTTACCCATTTCTAGCAGTTGATCTATTCAACTCTGACTCATTCTCTGATTTGTAGTGCAATCCTGTAATAATTGATACACTAGGAATTTGTATTATGTTGGCCACGTTATCTTTGTGCCATAATGCTAGATGAGGGATGATGACTTAGGATTTATTTTACTTAACTTTAATCTGAAAAAATTCACATATTTCTTTAGAGAAATAGCATGTTTAATGATATATGGTATATCTTTAACCCCCTTATTGAATTTTCCAAGTCCTTAAATTCTTGTGGAGATCTTTCTTTGAAAGGAGCTAAAGATTCAAATAAGATGGCGTAACTTCTTAGTTTCTCTTCTACATATAGGGGTTCATTCATGGGTTCCTAAGGATGTTCTACATGATATCTCAATTCCTACTCTATGTGGAGGGTGGCGAAAGTGTTTCCACCTGTTGGGATATAGCATAATATTAGTCCATTTGAAGGATACCTCCCAAACTAGAGGCCCACTTTTTGGATAACAACATGCCCCATGCATTTGGGACCTCAATGAAAACTACATCCATAATAATTGAGATGTTTAGATAGGCTACCAATTTAACCTATAAATCCTGAATTAGACCACAAACTTTTACTTCTCTTGATTCCATGGTGCATACACTTGTGTATGGTCTGCTAGTCTTTAAACCGAGATGGTTCATGAATTTTAAAGTCATGACATTGGAAGAATATCCTAAGTCTAACATGCAATTGTGAAGGCTTAGGTCATTAATTCTCAAACAGTTGAATAAAGGTGAATGAATTACATTCTCCTTATACGTGTCCATTGTTTGCAAAATAACTAGGGAGTCTTCACTTAAGTATTTGTGTTTTTCAACACTTTTTTCTTTGGGACCCTCGATAAACTTTAATAACTCATCCTTTCGCGAGGATATTTTCATGAGCTCTATAACTGAAACAAATACCTTGGCATTTGACATCCAAACCCCCAAATCTATGTTCAAATTAGTAGTTGGAGGAACCTTTTGTTTGGGGTTAGATGTGTTATGATAGGGCTTTGCAGTGGTTGTGTTGTCATTCCCCCTTCTCTACCAAGTCACTCCTTTGTATATCATCATTTTTGAAATCTAGTCTGGAGTAGGATTTTCACCATAGATCTCGGTAACATTATCAATACCCATGTTCTTTTCCTTAACTTGATCCATGTGATTTTGAGAAATGGGGTATGTTCTACCAACTATGTTGATGTAGTCTGAGAATCCAATGAATTTTTTTCCATTGTAATCCATGGATTCCTCACCATTTATGTGTCCATACTTAGCGCAACTAGACTTATATTGAAATTCATGTCATTCCCTACAAAAAGAAAGAGATTTGTGCTCAACCAAATTTGTGGACTCTAGCTGACTAGGTGGCCTTTGGTCTTGATGGGTACCTTGGTTTCTTTGCCACTTGTCATTTCCTTTAGGCTGGAACTTATTCTACTATGTCCTTTCCATTTGGACCAATATATTTTTAATTTCCGTCATTTGTTGAGTATAACTTGTTTCCAAGTTTTTCATTGTCTCAATTAGAGCCTTTATGAGGTCATGGGATGATTCATTAGTCTCTACTACAACTGCTTTGGCCTTAGGCTCGGATATTAATGTACTTCCTCTAAAAAAACCTAGAAAGTTAGACCTTCCTAAATATTCCATATTCTTATATATTTTAACAACTACAATCTCAGCTGCCTTGAGACATTGAGGGTCCTTATCTCTTAATTGGTACTTGATTTCTCCATTAAATGCCTCAATAAAGTGGATCAGGATGGCAGTGGGAGGAGGGGAAATAGTTTCTAGCAAACTAGAGACCATGTCATTAAAACTTTTGTTGAAATCCTCAATAGTCTCATTTTTGTTCCTTTCGATGGTGTTTAGGGAGGCTAATAAATGATGATTGTGCTTTGTCTCTCCCCATCTTTCCACAAAGGAATCTTGTAAATGTTTTATAGTTATGATACTACACGGATAAATATCTGAGAACTAGTCTAAGGTATATTCTTCTAAAGATATAACAAATAATTGCATGATGACATCCTCCTCTTTGCCAATATATTTATGCATACAAGTTGAAAAGGATTTCAAGTGAGTTTTAGTAGAAATGGAATTATTTCCTTGAAAAGAAGGCAATTTATCTGTGGGTTTGTCAAGCAAAGCATGAGGATAACCAGCAATTGCAGAGAAATATATTGGAGCATATATATCATCCATTTCAAAAGAATTCATAGAACTACTTGTAAAAAGGAGATGGAGGTCCAACATAGATTCAAATCCCAATTAATCAAAAATTCTACGAGAAGAAGCCATGTTCAATATTCTTCTAAGAATCCTTTCATGTTTAGGAACAAGAGGGAACAAGCCTTGAGTATTTATTCTTGTACAATACCCATTGGAATTTGAAGTATGTGGAGTCACCAGATGAAAAATTTTAATATCCAATGTAAAGCATTCATCAAACAAAGTAAAAAATCAAGAAGAAACTAGGTCATTAATCCTGGGTGATAAATGATTTCATCCCCGACAATAGTGCCAAAATGTTACTGTCATATTCTACATGAGAACGTGAGAAAAATATCAACTCATTGAGAGAGGCCTTAGGGGAAATTCAATGATTCGAGTGCAACTTTCACCGCAACACTTGACTCCTATATTTAGGACAAATCCTAAACAGATCCAAGGGAGGTAGACCCTAAGAAATCTAAGGATGGTCACTTTGGAAAAAGTGAATTTAGGAGTTAATGAAAACTAAGCAATTAATCTAGCAATATATCTAACAAAATCAAATGCACAATAAAATTATCAGGTAAATCAAAGGTTATAGCATGTGTACAATAAATACCAATGCTTCATCCATTTGGGAAAAGGAGATATGATTGCAAAAATCAAAATAAATTGCAAGCTAAACAATGAGTTAATTTACCAACATAAGGGGAAATTTATCTAATTACTAGAAAGTAGAAGCAGAGTCAAAGTGTGAACTCGTTGGAGTGAATATTGACTTGCTTGTTAAATGGAGGAACAAAAAATAAATTGAATTCTTATTAGTGGATTATTAAAGGGAAAGGGGGGTTTCTAATATACACAAGGTACGCAGAAATGAGTATGTGTTCAGTGAAGTCAAATGTGATATGACATGAAGAGGTGTACTAGATCATAATTGCTAGGGATGTCCAAAATAGTATAAAAAATGAGCATGTAGCTTGACGAGTCCCGATTAGCAATCACTACCTAATGTGTTACCTCAATTGCATTTTACCTATGTAACCGATTTAATCCATGGTAAGCAAGTTTACCTACCTAATATGTTCCCTCAATTGCGGGTTTACCCACATAACCTATTTAAGCCTGTAGGAGCTATGGAACCTATTTTGAAAGATGTGGAATCGATGGGACATCAACTAAGGAGCTTAATTCATGATCTTTGAGAGTCATGGGATTATTACAACATGGAAACGGTTGGATCTGAAGTCCCATGATCATCTTGTTTTGAGCTACGTAACCAAGCGCAACTAATTGGGGAAGATGCAGAAACTCTTCAAATGTTTTGTAGCTTGATGATTTAGCTTGTAAATACTCTTGATTATCTTTCATCAATTGGGATCAGGTTAGTTCATATATCATCACCATCAGATTTGATCCTATGTCCACAACATCAATTTCTTGAATTGGTCTATGTAATAATAGTATAATCAAGTTAGAATGGCACGCTATATTTGGCATTATGTTGTAACTATAGACTGCAAATATTGAATTGTTAGTTCTCTCTGTATATCTATGATGTATAAGAAATCTTAATATCCTCTTAAGGAGGTTAGCCAAACATTGACAGACATTGTGGATAATTTGTAACTTGTTTTTTATATCAATAGAAGTGTGTTGTTGGATTTTTTTCAATGTGTTGATAGTATTGGTGTGGTTTGAGTGATTGGCTCTCTCAGACCCTGTCTTCGAAGGTAGGGCCCCCTTTGGTGGACAGGATCTGATTGTAATTATAATTGCGAAGATTAATTTGTGTGTGATTTCATTCATTAGAATTGGTGTGTGAGCGCTCTATTTTATTTATTCATAATTTATCATATCTCTGGACTGGGTTTGTTTGTTATTATTGATTATTAGAATTATTATTATGGATCAAATGATGGAAAAGGATATTGAATCAGTAAGTCTTGATGAACTCAAAATCGATAAATGAATTATCCTGGCAGCAATATATGATCTATGTGGTTATCCCTCTTTTATTCAAATTGTTAAGTTTCCGTAGATAGTAGAATCATTAATTTCCTATAGATTATTTATTTCAGTGTTTCTATGAATGATTCTTTAATTGGTAGATTTTTTTGTAGATCATTTAGTTAGAGTAAGCCATTGATTGGTTCTCCTTCTGCAATTAAAATTAGTGAATATTGATTTCATTTCCTTTGTAAGGTTGAACTCTATACTTGTAGCAGTTGGTTGATTTTTTGTAATTTCTTTTATACATTTGAGAATTTAGATGAAGTTCGCTTTAATTCAATTAGTGATTTCCTATCATTGGTAGGTAGGTTTGCTTAGGATTAGTTAAAAACGCTCTTTCCAAGGTTTTAATATTTTTTCAATCTAATTCTTAAGGTAACTCTCAACTTCATTCTTGTAGACTAGCTTAAGTTAGTGTCTGACATATACCTTGTCTGGTAGCTCAAAATTTTACAAAACCCCTGGTTTGACAATTAATGATCACCTTTTTATTGCTTTTTGAATTATTGGAATGTAATTGAAAATCTAGTCACATGAGAAGGGACTTATTTTAGGAATATTCCCTTTTTTAATATTTGACTCCCTTAACCCCTTATTACATAGTTTTTTGGCCATTTTACCACCTCAAGGGACCTAAAAGGTTATAACCTTTACTAGGGACATGGTAAATAAATCATATTTTGACATTAGACTCTAAGGAATTAGACATTGACCTAAGGCATCTATATTATAACATACTTTGTCTTTGGAGGTGTCAGTGAAAAAACCTGGATAAACTCTGACCATATCTAAGTTCATCTATGTGAAAAAAACACTCCAAAGTAGCCATAATACAAATGAATCACTTGGGATATCCCTTTTACACATATAATGGATGTCAAACTTTTACAGACAACTTCCTTTGACCATGACAAAGGAAGTGCAAAATACAACTGGAGGGACGACTGCTTGATCTTGATGAGGAATTGAAAAGGTCCATGGCTAGGTTATGTATTATATATGTTGATCATCTTGTGCAAAATAGGTGGTAACAAGGCACAATGCAACAAATAGATGATTTATAAGACTAATACTTGGAAAAAGAGGATTCAATCTTCCATAAGCCCCATTTTCCTCTTCCCCTCTAGTGGAATCATAGCTGCTCTATTGCTCTTTACACAACCATCTTGGACCATTTTATTCTTTTCCAATATAATATTTACATATATTTTCAGTCATCATGACAAGCCAAGCACATGGTCCATATATAAATATTTACATTATACATGCCTAGTCATTCACTAATCAGGCCTTGGCATTGAGCTCTGCACTAGAAATCCATACTAGCTGTTGGCAGGCGGTTTGGTAGAATGCTATCGCAGCATCTCCAATGTTGTGACAAGGCAGAAGATGGTGCAAATGGAGAGAAGATGACGCGAATGGCGATGAGCGGAAGATTAGTTATGCGTTTGGGTCAATTGTACCACAGAATGCGGGTTTTGGGTCGTTTGGAACACATATTATGTAATGTTGAGTCGCCTATACCGCAGAATGTGGGTTTTTGGTCGTTTTTGGATAAGTTGGTTAGATATTGGGTCATTTGTCCATAGTGTCAGTTAGGAAGTCGGTAGTAATTGGACAAGAGTTGTAAGGCGGAATCCTATATATAGATAAGAATTATAAGTGGTAAAGGAGAGAGAGAATTGGCAGCTGAAGAATGGGAAGCTCTAATGTTGGTTGTATGATTTCTGGGTATGTTTTGATGTCAAGAGTCATTGCGGAGATCTAGTTTTTGAAGAGGTGTTGTATCTGGGTTGACAATGATAATATGATGAAGTTATTTTGGTGCAATCCCTGTTTTCAATTTGTTCAGTTATGATAATGTGATATTTCACTATACGAATAATGTCATGCTTCTTTGATGTGATACTTGCTTTACAATTAGTACTGTTGCAATGATGAATTTTTGGGTTGAATATTGCTTTACTACTATGTTTAATGCTTAAAGATCTATGTTGCTATGTTACAATAAGTTTAAGTATCATAGCCGCAACCATCCTCCTTCATTCAGCGGAAACATGGTTCCGTCTGCTCTTCTTGGATGCCTCGGGTGAGGCCTCATCTTCTCTGCAGGTGTTGCTAGGCAAGATAACCCCTGTCCGGGTCGGTGCTCAAGAAGACTACGGTATGTGTCAACAGTGAGTGGGACCCCTATCGACTGGCGTCACGTTAAAAAATGGTTCCATTTTCGGGACCGTGTACGGAGTGAAAGGAGGACATGTTGTGGCACCCAATGAAAACGAAGATCCAAGAATGGTTTGATCAGAAGTTGCAGGAATTCGCTGAAGAGGAAAGCAGGAACACTCGATTGACAGTAGATCAATGGGTGGGTAGATACATTCACGACGGTCTGCACGAATGGTTCTTCTATGAATTTTCGGTCCTATTGTTCGAATGGTTGGAAAAGTTGACCTTCCAAAAGAGGAACTTCCAAGGTGGTGAACCGACAACCTGGACCCTCGAATTGATTCAAGAACTGCAAGAAGTTGATAATAAATCATCACGGGCTGTCAAAGTGTGGATCAAGATGCTTATTTGTGAAAAGGGTATATTGAAGATGCATATTGATCAGTAGACAGCCTGGTGGGCGGAGGCCGTGGGTACCGCGACTGTTGGGGGGAGGTACATGGAATGGTAAGGGGTATATGGGTGCAGGTCATGATGAGACTGTGAGTGAATCCAAGGAAGAAAGTGGTCTTACCAGGGGAGGAGCGAGGTTTCAATAGGAAAAGAGGCAGAGGACGGGAGAAGGTCCTGCTGCAATCGAACTGCAAGACTGTGAAGGAAGGCCACATGGGACGAAGCAACCTCACAGTATTTACAAGGACAACCAGGCTACACCCAGGATAGAGGCAGGACCAAACCCCGACACCAATGTACCCACACCTCCGCTCACTATCTCTCAGATAGCAAGAAATACCACTTCAACACCGCCAAGTTCATCAATTCCACAAAAGTTAATTGGTAGTAGTACAGTGAAAGGAGGAAGGAAGCCCAGAATGGCGAGCGATGATGCTAAGTTACCGTTGTTCCATGGGAGTGCGATAGACAACCCAGAACAATATTGGTTTTTGCGTGAAGCGGTCTGGACCATAAAACAAATCACTAATGATGCTGCTAAGAAAGAATAGTTAGTGATGAATCTGCGAGGTTATGCATTAGATTGGTTTATGAAGTTTGTTCTAGTCCCTACAGGAGCCCCAGAGAAGTCGCTGGATGAGATTCAGGATGGGTTGATTGCCGAATTTAGAAGGCCCAAGTCTAAGGCTTGATATATTACAAAATTGAAGTAAATTAAGTAGTATCCCAATGAGACAGTATGGGATTTCGACCAGCGATTCAAGATGTTGATGGAAAAGGTTAGTTTCGATATGAGCGTCGTCCAACATAAAGAGTGGTTCATCGCAGCACTGCTACCACACATTCATCTTCCATTGATGCAACAAAACATCTCGATACCTAGTGAATCTCTAGAGATTTCAATGTGACTGGAGGATTCACCGATTGGAAATAATGCAGTCGGGTCGCAGATACAGACACAGCTCGCTAACTTGAATATACAGCTGCAAGATTTGAAGAAAAGCAAGGAATAGCGCGATGAAGTATGGTGTACACGATGCCGAGGAGAAGGGAATATGAAGGACAATTTCCCGAATTTCCACAATTATTTGGTGTCAGGTGCACCAAACCCATTGAATGGCGGCAGCATGCCGTGGTGTCATGTCTTCCAGGTGTATGGGCACAGTCACGACAATCGCCCTTATCTACAAAAAATGGGCACCACCCCGATAAATATTTATTGCACATTTTGCAAGTCGATGGGTCACGATGACAAAGATTGCCATGCATATGGGTTGATACAAGAAAGAATGTATGATGCATTCTACATCAAGGATGATTAGCGTGCAGTACAACAATCACAACTGCAGCCACAAGTAGCTCAGCCACTACCTCAACCGCAGATGCAGTTTGCAGTGCAGCAACAGCAACCGCCGCAGTTCATGCTGCAATATGCTCCAATGAATATGGCTCCAAAATAGCCACAATATGTACAGCAATCGCAGTATGCACCACAAGTGCAAGGGATGCAACCAGCACCAATGCAACAACAGTTTAACCAACCACAGTACCAGTAGCAAGGAGGATTCCGGGGAGGATACTGGGGAGGACATGGCGGAGGATTTGGTTGCGAAGGAGGACGAGGTGGTCGCAGACCTATTCAATGTTATCATTGTGCGGTATGGGGACACTATCAGCGAGACTGCCCACTGCTGCAGAACTAGTGTACGTTCTGTTTTGTTAACAATCATACAGTTGAGAATTGTCCACAGTTGATTGCACGATGGCAGGCATGGAACACTCCCCAGTTGTAGACACAGCCCCAGGCATAGCAACCCGCTCAGAACCAAGTATAGTAACCAGTGCAAAACCAGAATTCGCGGTCGAATCAGAACATAAATCAAAATATAAATCAACCGAGGAATGTACCACCAAATCAGCAGCAGGGTGCAAACATCACGACAATTTCTGCATAACCAAGACCGCAAGATGCTTCCGTTGTTGTGGTCACTTGAGGAGGAAAGACAACTGGAGAAGACCGCTCAACGATCCGGTTAGCTGGACAAAAGAAGGTATAATTTGATATTGATGTGGAATGGGAGACGTTTCTTCAGGCACGACGGGCCTTAGGGAACGACCGAGGTAAAGCCATCATGTATGACATGCCCTCTACTTTTGATGCTACTTCGGAGGTTATCCCGTCATAGCGGTCCAACACACTTCGAGCATTTTTGGAACATTGTTTGTCCCTGGCAAATGATCCCGATGCTCTTGCTATGATTGAAGCCTTGTTGTGACGACCGGGCCAGGATCGACAAGAGCTCGTGGTTAATTCCTTGCAACAACAGAATATGGGTAAGGAAATGCGGATGAATATTCAAATTGGCAACTATGATGTTGATTCAGTTATTCTGGGTCTTGGTTCGGATGTCAACATCTTGACCAAGCAGGCTTGGCAGAAGATGGGGAGCCCCCCATTGAGCTGGTCTCCTGTACAGCTCCGATTGGCTAACCATGTGAAAGTAACACCCATTGGGCAAGTTCCACGGCTAGTGGTAGATATCGAGGGTATGAAAACCTATGCCGACTTTGATGTCATAGAAGTTGTCGAAGGCAGCAGCTCTTATCCCGCATTGTTGGGGATTGGATGGGATAATGATAGTGGAGCTGTAATCAACTTCAATCGACGGATGACGACTTTTGAAAATCGCAATCTTAGATTTATTGCCTTGTTGGATCCATCTGAAGGATGCCGCTTCATAGAGACAGTGAAGGATGATGATCCCAGCGGATGGGACCATGCATTCAATATTTCTAAAGATTATATACATCTGACTGCCAATGGTGAGCTGGGATAGCACAGTGACAACTCTGCGTCTTCCGACTCTGATGATGCGCTGGAATATTGGTAGAACCGCTTGCACAAATTGTCGCTCCATAAGTGCGGTTTGGTCACACAGTCATTATCCTGTGTCGCGAATGAAATAGTTACACTATTAATATATGAAGGACTACCTGGCTTATCCGACTTTCTGATGGAGTTTGAAGAAAGAGTTTTCGAACCACAACACTTGCTAGCATTGAAGGCTACTCCAGCACGCTGGTGGGCGACACACAAGGCATCGATTGATGGATGGTCGAAATGTTGAAGATTGATGATGGTACATTTTGGTGATATTGAGGTTTACCACACTGGGAACTATGATGGGTGGACCGATCCTGGTGGTCACTCGATGGAATTTCAACGGCTATGGGTATCGCAACCAAAAGATGAGTGGGTCCATGCTTTTATCCATACTTTAGATGAGATGCCACGCTCATGGTATACTGCGGCTGAGTTGCGAGGGGAAATTTGTACTTGGTTGGAGCTCACAGTGTGTTTTACCCATACATTCAGTTTTGTGGATGCCAATCCAGAGGTTAATAATGCATTACATCTCATCCGTGATGTAATTTTGTTGGTTCTCCCGGTAGCATATCTTGCGGATCCACACATGCACTACCAAATGCAGTCTCTCATGGAGTGTTTAAATATCAGTGGTGGGCCAGAAGATGGTGATGATGATCCACGGAATGTGAATATCCCGGAGTCAAAAGGAAGTCGTGTTGTGGTACCACCTGATGAGCCAAGCGACTCGATCAGTCAGCCACTGAGGATCCACAACACTAACATTGGGACAGAGGACACTCCGAAGTTCATAAATGTCGGAGATTACTGGGATGATGAGCTGATAAGCAAGGTCACTGATTTGCTCCATGAGTTTCAAGACATATTTCCTACTAATTTTTTCGACATGAAGGGGATTCTGGGTGACTTAGGAGAAATGAAGATTCCATTAAAACCAGATGCTCAGCCGATCCGGCAGCGACCCTATAGATTGAATCCGCGACATAAGGAGCGAGTCAAGGCTGAGTTGGGTCGCATGTTGGACGCTGGTATTATTGAACCAGTTGAGGAGTCGGAATGGATTAGTCCTATGGTGGTGCAGGATAAGAAGACTGGTGAAGTGCGCATTTGCGTTGACCTTGGGAAGCTAAATGATGCATGCTTCCACAATCCATTCCCCACTCCATTTACCGATGAAGTGCTTGAAGGTGTGGGTGGCTAGGAAATGTACTCCTTCACAGACGAGTTCTCTAGCTATCATCAGATCCGCATTTCCAAAGAAGATCGCCATAAGACTGTTAGAAAAACAGGATCGCAGAGCAATAACAATAAACAGAAATGCAAATATAATCACACATTCACATTACAAGAGAGACACAGATATATCATGGTTCACCCAACTTGGGCTACGTCCACACTGAATTTTCCAGTCCTTATTATTATTACCATCCAGCAAGGTGAAGGGATACAACCTGCAGCACAACCGCTGCACTTCCTCTTCTCTGTTTCACAGTCTCTCTCCTGATCTCAAAGATCTTTACAATGCATAAAACCTAATACATCCTCATACCTAGCCATATTACAATGTCTTTATTTTATAAGGGAAATACAATTGGAAAATACCACGGGATACCCAAAACCATGGGCCCGCAAAACAGCTGGCGAAAACAGCCCCAAAAATTTTCTTCGGGGGCGTTGCCCCTGAACCCCCATTTCTTGAGGGCGATGCCCCCCCACACCCCCCCGCTGGGGTGAGTGTACAGTCCACCTACATATCATATAAAACTGGGGTATGGACACAACTAATACAATATCATCTATGAGACTAGAAGATCTAGCTCCACAACCAACAAAGACAACTGTCATTACTGAATGGGGCTGCTTTCAATACATTGTAATGTCGTTTGGTTTGAAGAACGCACCTGCGATATTTTCGCGAGTTGTCGTTGTTGCATTTAAATACTTCATTCAAAAAATTTTACAAGTATACATGGACGATTGGATGGTCTATGGTTTGGTCCATGATCATTTGGCGAATTTGCGGTTGATGCTCGAGCGATGCCGACAGCACCAAATATCGCTGAATCTGAAGAAATGCATATTTTGTGCACTGTTTGGGATATTGCTCGGCCATATTGCGTGTAAGCAAGGGTTGTTGGTCGATCCTTCTAAGATTGCGCTCATTTTGAGTTTGCAACCACCGACCACTGTTAAGTAGTTGCAGGTGACTCTGGGCCACATGGGGTATTATCACAAGTTCATCAGGGGTTATGCTGTGATTACTGCCCCTATGGAGAAGTTGTTGAAGAAGGATGCAGAATTCCAGTGGAGCTCGGAATGTCAGGCTAGCTTTGAAACACTGAAGGTGAATATGGCATCGGCACTAATATTGGTATTTCTAGACTGGAGTAAGGAATTCCATGTCCATGTTGATGCCTCATAGATTGCATTGGGTGTCGTATTGGCTCAACCAGGAGAAGGAGACCTTGATCATCCTATTTATTTTGCAAGTTGGAAGTTGTCCTTTGCAGAGAGAAATTATACTACCACTGAGCGGGAAGGTCTGGCAATGGTCTACGTGCTACAGAAAAGCCCGCACTATTTGTTGTGTGGGCACTTTAAAATGTTCACCAACCATTCTACGTTGAAATACCTAGTCAATAAGCCTGTGTTGGGGGGGAAGATATGCCACTGGCTACTTCTTTTTCAGGAGTTCAATTTTGAAGTCATTTTGAAGCCAGGCCGGTTTAATTCTGGTCTTGATCATCTCTCGCGGATCGATATAGGAGAGGAGCCGACCAACATTGAAGATGGTTTACCAAATGCTCAACTATTTCGAATTGAGGTTGCAGATGGCTGCTTTGTAGAAATCATCCAGTTTCTAACAATGGGTACTGCACTAGACGAGTTCACCACTAGTCAGAAGAAGCAGTTGGTATTCAAAGCTGCAGACTTCCAGCTAATTGCAAGAGAGTTAGACAAAATAGGTGTTGATGAGGTATTGCACCAATGTGTCTTGCCACATGAGCAATCGTAGATATTAGCAGAAGCACATGGAGGAGTAGCCGGAGGACACTATGGCGGTAGGGCGACTGCTAGGAAAATGTTGCGTGCTGGGATATGGTGGCCCACATTACATAATGATGCGACAGACTATGCGTGGTCCTGTGATGTCTTTTAGCGAACTAGAAAACCATCCTGACGTGATGAGATGTCATTGATGCCCTAGTTGACATTAAAGCCGTTCAACAAATGGGCGGTGGATTTTGTAGGATCGACCAATCCACCAGGGAAGTGCACTGGTGCACGCTATATTATCACCGCAACAGAGTATTTGACTCGATGGGAAGAAGCCACACCAGTCATTGATTGCTCCGTGGCCACAACCGCACGGTTTCTCTTTGACCACATTGTCACTCGCTTCGGCTGCCCCAAGATATTATTGAGCGATCAAGGAAGCCACTTTCTTAATCACACCATCAACGCATTGACGGAGGAGTTGCAAATACAGCATAAGAAGAGTACACCCCATCATCCGCAGGAGAATGGCATGGTGGAGGCTTTCAATAAGGTATTGGAGCATGCGTTGAAAAAGGTGTGTAACGTGAACCACGATGACTGGGATCGCAAAATCCCAGCAGTATTATGGGCCTATCGCACCACATGTAAACGGCTGACAAGGAAGACACCATTTAAGCTAGTGTATGGACAAGAAGCAATTATGCCCATGGAGTATATTGTCCCGAGTATTTACATCGCGTCCGCAACAGGCTTGGATGATGCAGCGGCACTAGGTGAACGTCTAAAGCAATTGGTGCAGTTGGAGGAAGATCGTTTCATCGTTGGGTTCCACCAGGGAGTCGAGAAGGATCGCCAGAAAGCATGGCATGATCAACACATAAAAAACAAATAGTTTCAGTAGGGTGACTTGGTGCTGTTGTACGACAGCAAGTTTATGAAACATCCAGGAAAGTTGCAGATGCATTGGCTTGGTCTGTATCGCATTAATAGTATTACTTCAGGGGGCACGGTTCAGCTACAGTAGCTGGACAGGGTGATGCTCCCAAAACTGGTGAATGGTCATAGGTTGAAGCCCTATCAGTCGGACTTGGAACAGCGCAATGCTTGAGTCGCGTGAAAAAAAAGAAAAAGAAAGAAAGCTAGATTGATTAGCGGCAGGATGGCACACCAACAGGGACGAAATGTGGAAGCAGGGACGCTTCTACTGCAAGATCGAAGCAATCTGCAACAAGTGGCAATGTTGCGATTGGGTCACATCAGAAATCATTATGTAGCCGGCACCTTTACCTTTTTGGGAATATATGATCACTATACGAATCAGATTGTGTCAAGAATACACACATTTGGAATGAGGAATACACCAAGGTAGCATGGCCGACGGCACCTAGAGGGATGGTTTGCAGGGTTGGCATGAGGCATCCACCACAGTAGTATGGCCGAAGGACTTCTTCACACACTTTTGCACACAGGGAAACAGGCAGGGGTATGATCGCTCCACCCACTTCTGGTGTCCGAGCAATGGAATCTTATGATTACCCTGGAGCGTGAGTAGGTGGTGCACAGGATTTCCAAGGCAGACGAGCGGTCAAACGCACTATATAAATATAGGGCCCAAGGATAATAGGAGCACTGAGGTTATTTTCAGTTCATAGAGGTTATGTTACGAGACGTTCGGGCATCTAGCTAAGTTAGGAATTCCAAGGAGGTTGTGGAAATGCTCCATTTTATTTCCTGTGGGAGCACACCAGGTGCATTGAGGGCCCGAACCAAGAGTTTGCATGAGAAGTTAGAGCAAGCTGTGCCTCAGCCACTCACGGGTTACAAGCATGAGGTCTTGTCCGAGATGTCTAGGCAGTTGGTTAAGGTATGAAGTCTCGTGGTCCCTACAAACACACCAAAGGGGGGGTCGTCGACCCTGGGTCCCTGTAACATATGCTTACTGGTGTGAAATAGATGTGCTAGAACTGCTGGCCTGTTTTACACCCTGGCGTTGCTTGCAAAATTATTCTCTGTCTACAATTGGTCTCTCGAGACTGGAGGATGAGTTTGCAAGGTTTGCGACAGTAAGCTGGCGCGAGTCCACTTTTGGGTAAGAAGTACATGACAGCGAGCAGATGATATGTGTAGCAGAAGGAGCAGGACAAAACTGCATGATCCAAATAGTAAGACCAATTGCAGTCAAAACGACGGAGTACACTGTATCATGTTGACATGGCTCGAGGGTGAGCCACAAGATTGTGTTGGGGGCCTGTTAGCAAGTGGTTTGATAGAATGCTATCGCAGCATCTTGCGACAAGGTAGAAGATGTCGCGAATGGTGAGAAGATGACGCGAATGGCGATGAGCGGAAGATTAGTTATGCATTTTGGGTCAATTGTACCACGGAATGCGGGTTTTGGGTCATTTGGACCACATATTATGTAATGTTGAGTCGGCTATACCATAGAATGCGAGTTTTTGGTCGTTTTTGGATAAGTCAGTTAGATATTGGGTCATTTGTCCATAGTGTTAGTTAGGAAGTCGGTAGTAAGTGGACAAGAGTTGTAAGGCGGAAACCTATATATAGATAAGAATTGTAAGTGGTAAAGGAGAGAGAGAATTGGCAGCTGAAGAATGGGAAGCTCTGATGTGGTTGTATGATTTTCGGGTATGTTTTGATGTCAAGAGTCATTGCGGAGATCTATTTTTTGCAGAGGTGTTGTATCGGGGTTGACAATGATAATATGATGAAGCTATTTTGGTGCAATCCCTGTGTTCAATTTGTTCAGTTATGATAATGTGATATTGCACTATACGAATAATGTCATGCTTCTTTGATGCAATACTTGCTTTACAATTACTGTTGTTGCAATGATGAATGTTTGGGTTGAATATTGCTTTACTACTATGTTTAATGCTTAAATATCTCTGTCGTTGTGTTACAATAAGTTTAGGTATCATAGCCACAACCATCCTCCTTCATTCGGAGGAAACATGGTTTTGTTTGCTCTTCCTGGACACCTCGGGTGAGACATCATCTTCTCTGCAAGTGTTGCTGGGCGGGATAAACCCTATCCGGGCTGGTGCTCAAGAAGACTATGGTATGTGTCGACAATGAGTGGCACCCCTATCGACTGGCATCACGTTAACACTAGCATATTTACATATTTTTACATAATTTGATTTAATACATTCCAAGGGTCAAAACTGGGGGTATTACATGTCACACTCGATAAACCATTAGTAGCATTGTACTTATGATACAGTTAACACATTATAATCATAAATATCAATGTCAATATGTATTTCATTTATATCATTCTTTAATGTCAAATTAAAACCATCCAATGTACATCAAGCATAATCAATAATCAATAATCAAATATATAAATATATCAACTAAAATATATATGTCAATTAATTGGTTCATCTGTAAAGCCAAGATTCCTTCAAATAATAAGTGCTAATGTCAAATCATGTCTAATCAAATGAAGGCATTACAGAAACCCTCTTCAAAAAGATGTACCAAAGTTCTAAAACAAATATGGAAACTAATGGCACATCTCAACTACATCCTCCCAAGTATCTGAAATAGGATTATAAATATCCCATTGGACCTTCACCTAGTCAAACAAACAACATCAAATTTGGTGAATGCATTGGTCCAGTATGCAGATCAATGCAACCTTCAAGGCCCCCTTGTCTGTTAATTGTAAATCACTTCAATCAATAGAGTGAGAAGGGTACAAAAGATAATAACGTAAAAGAGAAAGATGTAAAACATCATGCACACATTTAAGAGATAATGGTAGTGCAATTCGATAAGAAATCGTTTCCACTTTTTTATTGATAACAAATGGCCTCACATACCATGGTGGTAACCTATATCCCTTGCCAAAGTTAATGGATTTCGTTTTGTAGTATGACATGAAAGAATATTTTATCTCCCACCCTATAACTTCTATCCATTGTGTGTGTGTCTGCATAAATATTCTATCTATTTTAGGTCCAACCAAGACTTTGTCCTCTAGTTTATCCCCACCAAGAAGCATTCTACACGGCCTACTATATAAGACTTCGAAAGGTGACATTTTCATTGAGCTTTCATAACTGTTATTGTACGCAAATTCTACTGATGAAAAATACTCTTCCAAATAGTTTTGTTGATCCATCACATGGGTATATAACATATCTTCTAGAGTTTGGTTAACTCTCTCTGTCTGTCCATGTGTTTCAGGATGATATGTTGAACTAAGGTTGAGCTAAGTTCCAAGATCTTCTTAGAAAATTTTCCAAAATATTCTAGTAAATATCGATCCCCTGTCAAAAATTATCTTTTTCAAGATACCATGCAATCTTACAATTTCACTTATAAATACTCTTGATATTTCAAGTGCTTGATAAGTATTTTTCACTAAAATGAAATGAGATATTTTTTTCAATGTATCAACAACTACTAAATATAATCATACCTTCATGATGCCATTGGTAATCCTACTATAAAATCCATTTATATTACCTCCCGCTTTGATTAAGGAATTGCATATGGCTATAGTAATCATCTTGGATGTCTATGCTCATCTTTTACCAACTAGCATTCAAGTAACCTATCTACATAATTAAATGTGTATTTCTTCATACAGTTCAAAAGAACAATCTTGGATGTCTATGCTCATCCTTTACCAACTAGCATTCAAGTAACCTAGCTACATAATTAAATGTGTATTTCTTCATACAGTTCAAAAGAACAATGGTTTTAAATCTACATATATCTTCTTCACTCCCGAATGAGCCATATATAACACTCTATGAGCCTCTCTTAATATTAAGTTATGAAATTCCTCGGATAGTGGAACATAAATTCTCCCATGAAATATTAATCAACCATCATCAACAAATGTATATCCTTCATATTTTGGAATTTCCATCACCTTGTTTTCTAATTCTAAACTAACTTCCAAATACCTCTTGTCGAATATTTGTATAGCTTTTGCCACAAATTTGACTTCAATTAAAAAAATGAGAAAATGTATCGTCTATGGCTTAATGTATCTGCAACTTTATTCACAATTCCTTTAATATAAGTTATATTAAAATCATATTCACTCAATAATTCTAACCATATTCTTTATCTAGCATTCATAGTACTATATGTAAATATATGTTGAAGTTCTTGATGGTCTATATTCAATTAAAATTTCCTTTTGACCACATAATCTCTCAAAATTCTTAATGTGTGCATTATTGCAACAAGTTCTATATCATGTGGTTGAATTTTTCTTCAAGCATAGGTAATCAACCTACCTTATTTCATTAACACTTCATCCAATCATTTCTTCAAGGCATTAGTACATACCAAAAGGTATTGATCCATATCTAGTACCTTTAGTATATGAGTAATCCTCAATAACTACTTAATTTTTGGAACACTTTTTCACATTTCTATGTCCATATAAATTTGTTATTCTTCTTTTATAACTTCATATTGGGTTGGAAATATTTAAAAAACCTTCCTCAATCCTTCTTTAAAAACATGCTAATATAGCTTTTATATTTGAAAAACCTTCTTAAAACCTACATGCATGTTTATGGGAACTAGACATTCCAATATAGATTTTGTATTTGTTGGGTCCACATCAATTCCTTCTCCTGAAATTATGTGACCCGGATAATGAATATTTGGTTCGTATAACAAGCAAGCACTTAGAGGATTTAGCATAAATATTATGTTCTATTGGACACTAAGACTAACCTTAAGTGTTCCTCATGCTCCTCCTCATGTGTTCTTGCATATAACAAAATATCATCCAAAAACACCTACATGAATTTTTCAAGGTATTGTAAAAACACCCCAATTATTAAACTCATAAATACACCAAGTGAATTTGTCAATCCTGTTGGAATCTTATTAATACTGAGACGGGGGGTGAAATATTAGCACAGTTATGAACAATTTTAAATTCTTAACTGATTTTAACTTGATCTCAAATTATGCATTCACATAAACAAAAGCATTCCACCACATATGCACAAAACAAAAAACACATAGACTTTTACGTGGAAACCCAAACGGGAGAAAACCATGGAATGCTCTCTTATAATAAAATACTACATTCAAGGAAGCACCAAATTTCGAAGTTCTCCAGCACCAACTAGAAGGAAGCACCAACCCCCTGTTTTTATAGGCACCAACCTGAAGGAAGCATCAACTCCCTAATTTACCAACTTCAACTAGAAGGAGGCACCGACTCCCTACTCTTTGCCCCATCATGTCACCCTGATATGAGAGAAGAATATATTGCTTTTATGTTCTTCTGTTCTGTGCACTCTTCTAATAATTTGTTGTTCACAATGTTGTGTGCACCTTCTGCAACCTTGATATCTTGCAATCACTTATCTGTATCACAAACTTAACTTGAACACATCAACCAGATACACTTGACTTCATACTTCACAAACTGTGTATTGTTCCATCATATTCAACGGTCTACGCTTAGGTTCAGTATGTTGTTCTATTTCTATGCATCTGTAACTTCAACTGATACTGCGGATCTTTTGATGAGTTGTTTTTCTAACTTTGCGCATCAGTATCAGATGTGTTTGGATACCTTTTGTGATATTTTTGTTCTGTCTTGGTGCAATAGTCTTTAGATAATCTACAACATTTTGTGCATCCTCTGCGGTTCATCATTTTAGTTCTTTGCACTTGTCTAAAATCATCCATATCATAATGTGTGTCCTTTATTGTGCATCAACTCCGTCTTAGCGCATCAAATAAACTACTTTACTT
Source organism: Larix kaempferi (assembly GCA_027924585.1). Taxonomy (NCBI): domain Eukaryota; kingdom Viridiplantae; phylum Streptophyta; class Pinopsida; order Pinales; family Pinaceae; genus Larix; species Larix kaempferi. The sequence goes on from BSBM01001185.1 coordinate 3,687,481, forward strand.
CATGCATCACAAGATATAATTCAAGTCAGTCTTCGCACATCTATCTTAGATCATCTGTGACTATTTATGTGTTGTCTGCGATATTGTCATTCTATTCTCACGCACTTTCACATATTATGTAGTTTTGTCTTTCTGTCTTCACGCAACTATCACAGATAAACTACAACATTCTATGCACCATCAGTAATTCTATTCTTATGTTCGTGCACACTCAGCTCTCTGCTAGATCATGTTGTTTTGGTTCCATGAGCCCTTAATGCCCCAAAATAGAAATCTTGCTAAATCTATATCTTCCAGTCTCAATCTCACAAGCTTGCCTCAATTCTCCAACTAGGCTTATTATTTATACTTGTCATGCACGGATTATATGTCCACAAGTTGGATGTGGCTTTCCTTCTTCTTTGCTTCACGGTTCATGCTTCTGCCACTTTTCATGTTCTGCTCCGCTGAGGTGTCATCTCTTGTGGGTCTTGCGCATACTTGGTGCTTGCCTTAGTGGATTTGTGTCCTTGCAGTGTGGTCTTGTTCCCTTTATGTACCATCACTTGTGGAACTTGCGCACTTGACTTCTCCAATAGCTACATCCTCCTGGTACTCTTTTGCACTTCAACAACTTGAGTGTGTCTTCCAATTGGTGAGTCTTGTGCACTTTCAGGACTTTCTTACATGTTCAACCACTTCTTGTTCTTAAGTTTCTTGTGCACTCACAAACCTTTTCCAACCATGTCCTTGGCATATACCATCGAAGTAGTATGACTAGGTGGACTTCAGACCTGCCCCTGTAGCATATGTATTGAATTTATTCCTCGTGTACTTCTTTAAATTGGATTTCATATACTTCTTTAGACTAGTATAAATGGATATAATTCTTCAAATTAGCTTTCATATATTTCTTCAAACTGGAACAGGAATACTAGATACTCTTTGACATCAGTTGACATCAATTACAACCAAAGTTCAACAAATCCAAATAGAACCTCCACAAAATCAAAATTGTGAAAATGCATCTTGAATGTCATCTTAGGAATATCTTCTTCTCTAATCCTCAATTCAAGATATCTAGTTCAAAAGTGTATCTTAGAAAACATTTTCGCTCCTCTCATTTGATCAAAACAATCATCAATGCTTGATAATGAATACTTATTTATTTTCATGGCTTTGTTTAACTTTCCAAATCTTTCACAATCCATACTTATTTTTTACGACAAGTGCACCCAAACTAGCATACTAGGATGAATGGATCCTAAATACAAAATTTCTTGGAGTTGTATCTACAAATCTCACAATTCTAGAGTTGGCATATGATAAAGAACCTTTGAAATTGGTTATGTTCATAATTGTAGTTCAATGGAGAACTCTAATTCCTGCATAGGTGGCAATCTAAGTAATTCCTCTCGAAACACATTAGAAAATTCTCAAAATATAAGATATTGAATTACAATCTTTGTATCTTGTTTCTTGTTCATAGTCATCACAACATATAACTTACAAAATTTTCTAATACTTATTTTATTGCATTATTGGAATAAATCTTACGGAAACCCCTCTATTAACTCCAACAAGAACTCTTTTATGTCATGAATTGTCTATAAAATGCATTTTCTTATTTTTGCAATCTAAGATTGCTTTATGAGCTTCTAGCCAATCCATACCTATGATCAAATCATAATATTCGAAGGTATGTGTATATAAAAACACTTGGGGAACACATACTCCAATGTCAATTTAATAGCCTTTAACAAATTGTCTTACTCCTTTGTAATATAACTAAAACTTGACAAGGAATTAGTAAAAAAAAATTAAAAAATATAAATTTAATAAAATCATAACATACTTATGACTCTGTCACTAATAAAATGTTTTTTTAAGAAAAGTATGGTGAACTTGCATACTCTAGCAGTAATTATGTATCTTAGACATTATGTATGTATTTTCAACATTTAGAATTTTATTGTTATTACAATGTTGGTGGGTGTTCTTTTCTTTAAGTGATAATATTATCTATTTTAAAACATTGGTTTTTGACTTTGACTTATCATTGCAATAGTTTCCAATGCTACATTAGCTAACTATTTTGATATACAAGTTTTACCTAACTTTATTGATACTATGATGGTAGATACTCTTGGTTTGTCTCAATGATGAGTATACTATGGTTATCTTCGGCTCTATTTTACTGATTAAAATTAACATTAAATTTCTAGCTTAAAACACTTTGTATGGGTTCCATTATCTATCCACTTGCACATGTAATGTACTCAACCCCAAATCCAAGGCCGGATGCACCAAATCACAGGGGAAGGGTGAATCAAGGCATTGCACATCAGAATAAGGAAAACCAAAGGCTAGGCCATCATGTCATCAAGCCAAATAAAACAAACATTCAGCCATTGAAATAAATTGCGACACTTTAAAAGCAATTATAAAACTCCCCATAGACTCATGCAGAGGAAAGACTATGCAAGCATGATAATTAATACAAATTTTCATACTTATTAAACTTGGACATTATCATTATTAAAACATTTAAGTGTGACCATAATCACCCCAATAACACTAATTAATCAGATTTACAGAATTCTCAGAAAACAATCACAAACCAGAAATTTCAACAGTTAAACTATGCAAATTACAAAACTTCCATAAATCTGAACTATGACACTTACTTTAACAGTTTTGCATTACTTACCATATCATATATGAATATAACATCTAAATCCATTCAATAATGAATAACAACATGGTACAAATAAGCCATCTACAACCACTAACTCATACAAAAAATCAGATCTATAGTTAGCCATTAAATTCATAACCAAATCACCCGATAGCCACCTGAATCCCTGCAAAAAAAACTGTAAGTTTCAAATAAAAATCATAAAATCCTATGGAGGCTCTATACATCCACCAAGGTGCACTTGCATCATCAGGTACAATAATAAACATGCATAAACCAACAAATCTTTCAAAGCAGTCAAAAGAATCCAATTTCCAAGCAGAAACTAGTCAATTAATAGTTGAATATGTAACTAATTCATTCGGCATGCTTGAACAGAGATTCCATCGATTCCAAAGCCTCACTAAATCCATAAAGTGTGCAATATCATGATATAATATAGCCACAAAACACATGTAATTCATATCCACTGAAAACCAATCCATCCAGTCAAGTTTCCAAGCAGAAAACCAACAACTAGTGTTCTGTAAACACATCAATTCAATGATGAATTCATTGACGGATTAGATCAGCCACAGAGGGTGCATTTGCAGGTTAAATAACAGAAAATAAACATGAATATAATATATGTAATCTACCATCAAGATCAAATACAAAACAACTACGAGTTCCTGCAAGATCTCAACAGAGAACCATCCATCCTGCAAACAATTGTTAACACCATCAACATCAACTTATCCAGCTATTAGATCAACCTGTTGATGTATATGTAACTTCGGAATGTATTTCACATATATGTATATTGTATTCCTATAGAGATGGTATTATTCCTCTATAAGGAAGTGTCGTCATTTATATTGTAAGTGTCGTAACTTATACTTGATGGGTTATTAGACCACCTTATTTGGGGTCGGCCCTGTATAAGTCATGTGGGTCAAAGGGTTATTAGACCACCCTATTGGGGGTCGGCCCACTCAGCATTATGTTATGTGGTAAAGTTCGAGCCTACATGAGTTAGGTAAAAAGGCAAGTCAAGTCAAGTATAAATAGAGTGCGGGATGCACTCTATTCGTTCACTCACTTCTCACACATGCACTCAAGGAGGAGTGGTGCACTTATGGAGGAGGAGGATCTGCTGCTAGGTTATGGCTATCTCTCTTGGTTGGTTGTATCATTGCTCTATCTATCTCTGAGGAAGTTATTGGGGTTTTTCACCTTTATGGTTTTCCCCAAGTAAATCTTTGTGTCTCTTGTGTGCTTGCATTATTGTCTCCATGATTGATATGCTGTAGATATGCTGTACATGTTGTTCTCTCAGTTAAGATCCTAGATCATATTGAAGTAAATTCTGAAAATTTAACATGGTATCAGAGCTAGCCTGAAAGAAGGCATGATATGGCATGTATGACACTTGTTGCACTTACGATGCTAGGGCTTGATATAGAAAAAACCAGTCATCGTAGCACTTTCGCTATAAATCCGTTTTGGCAAAGTTTTCGGATCTGAAATTGTTACAGGCCGAAGCTAAGATCTCCAGGTACCTTGTGTCCAAAGGAAAACCTCTAATTCGTTGTACTTTGTGATTTATGATCTGTGCAATATAGGGTTTCTGCCTCTTCCAGATCTGAGTCAAAATCAGGTGACCTTGGGAAAAAGGTCATAACTTGGGCTAGGAAGCTCCAAATGAAATTTCGTAAAAAGTGACAGGTAGTACACAGTCTGTACTATCTCAAAAAACTTTTTCAGAGGCCGAAGTTGAACCAGTGCCACGTGGCACGTCGTACAAGTTCGCTCTACTGTTTTATCCCATAAACAGGTCACGTTGCGACACTTGGCATAACTCTCTCTCAGAAAATCCAATTGAGGTAAGACCTGTCAGGATGGAAATATAACAGGCCGATCTATCTCAGAAAACGTTTTCAGAGGCGGAAGTTCAAACAGTGACACGTGGCATGCCGTACAAGTTCGCTCTTCTGTTTTATCCCAAAACAGGTCACGTTGCGACATTTGGCATAAATCTCTCTCAGAGAATCCAATTGAGGTCAGACCTGTCAGGATGGAAAGGTAACAGGTCAGGCTATCTCAGAAAACGTTTTTCAGACCCTGTGGATCAAAAATTTCGGAGTTACACCAGAAACAATCAGGTACATATTTCTGTCAAAACAGAATTATTTTGTGGTACCTTCATTCATGGCTTCCGGAATTTAGGGCTTTGGAGAAAGTTGGAATTTTTGTAATCGGAGACCACGACTGAATGCTACTCATCAAAATAAAAATTTAGAGACCAAAATCAGAATTTTTGGTTGGGAAGAAGGCCGGGCTTGATCAGACCCTAGTTCAGGACTTTGATCAGGAAAGTGGAAAATTAGGGCTTCTGTAAAAATGGGAATTTTTGAAATCTGAGACCACGGCTGGAAGCTCCTCAGAAAAATAGAAGCTTAGAGCTTTGGATCAAACCTTTTGATTGGGAAAAAGAGTGGGATTCATCAAACCCCAGTTCAGGGTCACGTCCAGTGAATCCGGAAGTTTCAAAGGCAAAATTGAGGAGTGAAACTTTGCAGTTTTCAAATTATGAATATACCAATTTGATCAGCGCATCAAGGCGCATATTTCTATCCTTTCGGAAGTTTGAAATTGAAAGTTTGAATTTTTGGGGTTTCTCTGACAAACCCATATCCAGTTCTAGGTCCAGTTCTTGCACATCAAGTGGATTGGGTTAATCCTAGAAGAAGATGGATTGGTCACCTACATAGGTGAAGAAGTTCCTGTTTCAGAGGGAGATGAGGCTAAGGCCTTACATAAGAAGTTTTCAAGCAATCTCGACAGGTATGACTCATCGAGGTATGTTTCGATATTTGTCCATGATTAAGTTTATGGTATGTTTGTCTTCATGTTATTACGGTTAGTACAATTTTGATTTTAGATTTGTCGTTTCACCTTAACAAAATTATGAATGCATGATAGAAGATATTCATTGGTTAGGGTGTTGACACTTATGATTGTACTAATGCATTATGGTGTTGTATGAGGTTTATGTTGTCTACTAACATGAAAGGTACACCAAGAAAGACAAAGCATGTTCCAGTTCAAGAACATATGATCATGATGACATGAGGATAAAGACTCATCCATTGTCATGGATCTCATAGAAGATCCATTTACGAGGTATGTATAACTTGGTTTTATAATGGCTAACCTATGAGATATACAGGTTACTAGCACAAGTCATTGAAGAACAACAAGAAGACATCATGTGAGTATAAATAGCTAGCATGCTAATCCAGGTATGTTTTTCCTATATCAAGATAGAATCCTACCTTGTGTTAGGATCTTATACTGTTGTGTTGTTTGATAATGATTATTCATGAAGTCATAGGTTTGAATAAGTCATGGCTGTATGCGTATTATATTTCTTACCATAATTGATGATTTGACTAACCAGAAGAATCATGAAAGTATAGGTTTGAATAATCACAGGTTTTATGCACATTATATCTCTTATCTTAATTGATGATTCAACTAACACGAAGAGTCATAGGTTTGAGTAATTATAGGTTTAGACATGTTATGCTTCTTATGATTTGACTAACCATAAGATTCCTACATAAACCTTGAATGCTAATGCTTATTATTTCTGTTTGAAATGATCATGACTATACATGCTTGAGATTATTGTGTTTTAATAGTATACTAATGAATGTATGATTTTATATGAGATCACAAGGATAACACAATCATGATGCATAGGGACCAAGGATGAATGTAAGTTCAAGGACAGGTAATCCAGGAAGCAAAGATCAAGAGGGAGCACACTCCAGTTGTTCCTGCAAAGAAAGCAAAAGAGCACACTTCAGTAGCTTCTGCAAGGATGCAGATATTTAGAGGGAGTTGAACATCTTCCTACATTCCACAATAGAAAGGTGTAGAAGAAGCTACTTCAGATTATGACTCTAGTATCTCCCGCACAGAAGCAAAGACTCAGAGGGAGTCCACCCAATGAACAAACAAAGATAAGTATTTTAATTATCATTTCTTACATATGTGTTTGTTTAAATAAAATTGTTCAAATGATGTATATGCTCATGTTCCTAGACTTAGGATATGTATTATGCATATTAGAATAGTTGCATTGATGAACAGTATACTACTAATATACATGGGTAAGTGGCCTATGGCACTGTACAACATTCCATTGCTACTTATCTAGAATGAAACCTCTTTGCTGACATGTTGGGAGTTGTGCACACCCTTAACAATGTTCTGGTAGAGATTGGAAGGCATCTAGAAAGCTACGGAATATGGATAAATGTTGTATTGAAGCATTGGCTAAGATAATTGCATGACTGTATGACATATTTCGTTATGTGTAAGAATTTGTTCTGAAAATTATGAGATGTTTCTAATCATGCAATTTAACCTGTTTTGTAGGAAAGACCGTATATCTTCACCTACAAAAGAAGAACTACAACATTTGTTCAACAACAAAATTATCTATTGAAGATATTGAAGTTCCCAGGATCTGGGATGAAGAAATGGAATGCCATGATCCGTAGATCATGAAGAACGATGTTTGGGATGTAGTCCCAAGACTTGAAGGGAAGTTTGTTATGACTTCCATATGGATCTATCAGATCAAGCATGTTGCAGATGACAGCATTGAGAAATATAAAAGTGATACTACTTTTGTATGCAGATAACTTGTTTGTTACAGGTGAAGATAGATTGATTGCCGACATGCAGCGAAAGCTTACTACCGAGTTCGAGATGAAGAACTTGGGAATGATGCACTATTTGTTTTTGGCATGGAGGTGTGGCAGAGTGATGGAATCTTCCTTGGACAAGGGAAGTATGCAGTAGAGATCCTGAAGAGGTTCGGGATGATGGACTGCAAGGCTATGGCCACACCTATGACATCGAATATGAAGCTTCTATGTGATGCTTCATCTGAGCTGGTTGATGTCTCTACGTATCGTCAGATGATTGGGTCCTTGATGTACTTGACGAACACGAGACCAGACATTTGCTTTGCTGTGAACACATTGAGCCAGTTCCTGACGGATCCGAGGGGTGTTCACCTGGTTACTGTAAAGCATGTTCTGAGGTACCTGAAGGGTACAGTGGTTTTTGGGCTCAGGTATGAGGCGAATCAAAAGTTTAACCTGCAGGGTTATGTTGATTCAGATTGGGCTGGCAGTGCTGCAGATAGGAAGAGCACATCTGGGTGTTGCTTCAGTATGGGATCAGGTGTGATCTCTTGGTTTAGCAGGAAGCAGTCCTGCGTAGCACTAAGTACAGCTGAGGCAGAGTATGTTGCAGCCTATTCAGCTAGTTGTGAGGCAGTATGGCTACGGAAGCTACTGTCTGAGTTATTTGATCTCCCGTTGGAGGCTACTGGTATCTTCTGTGATAACCAGAGTTGTGTGAAGCTGTCCGAGAACCCAGTGTTTCATGACAGGTCGAAACACATAGAGATCAAATATCACTATATTACGGATATGGTGCAGAGAGGAGCTGTGAAGCTCCTATATGTTGCGACGGACGAGCAGATTGCAGATGTGCTGACAAAGCCACTAGCCAGGGTGAAGTTCGAGTACTTCAGAGAGAGACTTGGCGTTCTTCAGATCGAGGATACTTCAAGGAAGAAGTGATGGACACATTTGCTGAAGCCATTCCAAGCATGTTGGAAGGAGGATCCTTCACATGGCTGTGGATGTAAGCGCTGGATGATGAGCATCAGGATGATGTTCTGGTTTCTGCTTGATATGATCAGTTGGATCATTTTATATGTGTATGTACGCATCATGTTGGATGCTGGATATGATCAGTTGGATCATGTGTATGTATTGTTTATGCACCATGTTGGATGCTTGGACCATGTATCTGTATATGTATCAGGTGGATACATTGTATGATCAGGTGGATCATGTATGGTGATATGTATCATGTATTTGTATTTGTATCAGGTGGATACATTGATGATCAGGAGGATCATGTATGATGATATGTATCAGGTAGATACTTGGTATGCATCAGGTAGATGCATTGATGATCAGGAGGATCATGTATGATGATATGTATCATATATTTGTATCAGGTGGATACATTGATGATCAGGAGGATCATGTATGATACTTGGTATGTATCAGGAAGATGCATTGATGATCAGGTAGATCATGCAGCAGGATGTTGCAGTGATGATCAGGATGATCATAGATGACGAGCTTCAGGATGTTGCTCCAGATGACATGCAGCAGGATGTTGCATTGATGATCAGGACGATCATGGATGACGAGCTTCGGGATGTTGCTCCAGATGACATGCAGCAGGATGTTGCATTGATGATCAGGACGATCATGGATGACGAGCTTCAGGATGTTGCTCTAGATGACTTGCAGCAGGACGTTGCAGTGATTATGATCAGGATGATCATGAGTACATCAGGATGATGTATGGTGAGTATCAGGTTGATACTCTGTGGCCGTGGATCAGGTTGTGCAGATGAGCATGTCTGGGAGATCCTATAGGTCGGAGTTGTGTACCCGTAACAGCCTGGGATGCTCTGTCGAGACATTGCTCTGGGAGGACATGTAATTTGTGCCCTGGGAGATCTCAGGTCGGAGTTGTGTACCCGTAACATCCTGAGATGCTCTTGCGAGGTTTTGTCCTATGGCATGTAATTTGGGCCCTGGGAGATTTCAGGTCGGAGTTGTGTACCCGTAACATCCTGAGATGCTCTTTCGAGGTTTTGCCATGACCACATGTAATTTGTGCCCTGGGAGATTTCAGGTCGGAGTTGTGTACCCGTAACATCCTGAGATGCTCTTGCGAGGTTTTGTGGTGGACCACATGTAATTTGTGCCTTGGGAGATTTCAGGTCGGAGTTGTGTACCCGTAACATCCTGAGATGCTCTTTCGAGGTTTTGTGGTGGGGTCACATGTAATAGCGCCCTGGGAGATCCTACAGGTCGGAGTTGTGTACCCGTAACATCCTGGGATGCTCTTTCGAGGTTTTGTGACGCACGTAATAAGTCCTGAGGTTTCCACAGTATGGCCAGTGATGACGAAGACCTGCAGGTGGTGGGCCTACATCCAGTATGAAAAAGGACTGGCTCTGTAGAACTTCCTATGACGAGTAGATTCAGAGATTGATTGAGATAGCAGCAGCAGTGACGATGATGATGACTCGATGACGATTATCTAGTGACGATGATCCAGAGAAGATGACTTGTGCTAGAAGAACTTTGCTGAGAAATACCTTCCTAGTTAAGAGGGAGTGTTGATGTATATGTAACTTCGGAATGTATTTCACATATATGTATATTGTATTCCTATAGAGATGGTATTATTCCTCTATAAGGAAGTGTCGTCATTTATATTGTAAGTGTCGTAACTTATACTTGATGGGTTATTAGACCACCTTATTTGGGGTCGGCCCTGTATAAGTCATGTGGGTCAAAGGGTTATTAGACCACCCTATTGGGGGTCGGCCCACTCAGCATTATGTTATGTGGTAAAGTTCGAGCCTACATGAGTTAGGTAAAAAGGCAAGTCAAGTCAAGTATAAATAGAGTGCGGGATGCACTCTATTCGTTCACTCACTTCTCACACATGCACTCAAGGAGGAGTGGTGCACTTATGGAGGAGGAGGATCTGCTGCTAGGTTATGGCTATCTCTCTTGGTTGGTTGTATCATTGCTCTATCTATCTCTGAGGAAGTTATTGGGGTTTTTCACCTTTATGGTTTTCCCCAAGTAAATCTTTGTGTCTCTTGTGTGCTTGCATTATTGTCTCCATGATTGATATGCTGTAGATATGTTGTACATGTTGTTCTCTCAGTTAAGATCCTAGATCATATTGAAGTAAATTCTGAAAATTTAACACAACCACCCAGGAAACTATAGCAACAATAGATACATCAATTAAACATGTAAAACTACAATAAATAATTTCAAAATAAATAATTATCTCTGAAAGGCGCGACTAGCTTCAACAGGACAACGTTCCACCTAGCCATGGGCACTACTAAGCCAAATCCTCTTGGATAGGATACCCCCGAGTTGAGGCCAAGGAATCCACAAGAAGAGGTGTACTCAAGAATAGCTCAAGAATATCAGTCTGAGAAGCCAGAACTCAATTCCTCACCACCTTCTTTCTCCTCCACCTCACTACTGGGTGTAATGGTAATCCCTTCACCACCTAGGTCCCTCGGGACATCGCCATTCACCCTCAGGATTTATGTTCAGGTCCAAGATGGAGACAAGTAGTGGATATGGAGAAACTATACAATATTTTTTCCGTTCTTACATCAAGCACCCCACAATATCGCAGTTCCTTCAAGCACATAGTTCTCACACATAGCATAACATACATGGCTTCCCAAGCTCACAAGATCACCATGAAATTACATGAATCAGGATGAAGATTGATAGCTCGCTCCTTCTCAAGGAGATAAAATATTGATTTATAGACCAAAGGAGGCAACTCAAACCCAAGGAGGTCAATTAGAACCAAGGTAATCCAACTTGAGTCAACCAAACGAGGTTAACTCAACCACAAAAGACCAATTTGAATTTTATCCAAGGTAACTCGAATTTCAAGGGGTGTGACTCCAAACCACCCAACCCAACTTGAATACATGGAAAACACTCCAAATCACTAGATACCATGAGATCCACTCGAATTCCAAGAGTGGTACTCGAATTCACCCAAAGAGTACTCTAATTGTCTGATGAAAACTCAAATTTCCCCAAAATTATTCAATTTAACTAGAGACAAATCAATTGACCCAAAATTACTCAATTTAACTAGAGAATAACTCAAATTACCCAAAATTACTCAATTTAATTGAGGAATAACTTGAATTACCCAAAATTACTGAATTTAACTGGAGAATAACTCGAATTACCGAAAGTTACTCAATTTATCTGGAGAATAACTTGAATTACCCAAAATCACTTATTTTAACCTGAGAATAACTCAAATTACCCAAAATTACTCAATTTAACTGGAGAATTACTCGAATTACCAAAATTACTCAATTTAACTAACAGTCACTCCAGTTCACTAGAGTTACTAGGGACTAACTCGAATTAACTAGGAAAATCACTCCAATTAGAGTGGAAGTTACAAAATCAAGTGCATGGTGGACAAAAATAGTCAAGTAAAGTGTATAAGACATGAGTGATGAGAGAGTGGGTCCCACTAATACCAAGATAGGAATATTCTCTCAAGTGAAGGCGCATTACTACAAGCAAATAATTAATTAGGTGTACTAGGACCTCCATAGTCCAATAAAATCAAAACTAGGAAACATAGGGTACTGTTAGGGAGAGCAACAACTGCTAACCCCAACCCCCTCATATGTGGAATCCATGAACCCCCAGCTACGTTAGTTGTCCATCTTGAGATAGTCTTTTAATTAAAGCAAATAATAATAAAATAATAATAATGTCCAAATATTAATGTCAATGCACCTAGTTCCACAATAATAACAAATCACAACAACACACATGTCTTGGGCTTACCATCGTGGCATTACACACACCAAGGTAAGTTTTCTTCTTCTTGTTCTTTATTACCAAGTTCTATTTTTACAAAGCTCTATGTCTTATATGCATGAATTTGTTTTAATTAGTTGTATATACAAATGATATCAAAATTGAGAATAAGATTTCTCAACTCAGTGTTAGGCCAAATTGGTATAATATTCAAAATTATTTGTTTCTCAAAGTTATATTCAACCTTCTCCTACTTGAGCTTTATAAGTGGAACCTCAATCCTAGCTAGGATTTTAGAATGCAATTTTCTTTGTGAAGTGATGCTCGTCTTGGGAGGATTTCCATAGAATATTTTATAGAGTTCTTAACTGTATTTTGTTAAGAGTCATAGTTATAGTTCATGGTTTAATATTTTGAACAGAGTTTTGTACCCAGGTCAACAAAATAATTCCATCAACGAGTTCATGTGGTAAAGCACGTTTGGATATACCATGGACATTGATTATTGTTTGAAAACTAAATAAACCCTAGATAGTACAAGGATTCTTTTGTTCCTCCATAGCCAAGGTAGAATTTTTAGTTTTAAAATTATTTGTTTTTTTATATCTTATATTGTTTCTAAAATTAAAAATCCTAAAATTCTCTTTTAACTTTCCTTAGGGGTACATGCATGGTCGACTAGTGTTATCCCTTTTTGCTAGGTAACTACCCTTCATTCCTTTCAGTTTATTTTTTTTGTTCGCAATATGAAGAGACAACAATTGGGGTTTTGCTAATAAAATAGTCTTTCCCCACTTGAAGGTGAAATAACTCAATTTGTTTCACAATTTGACCTTCACTATTTGACACTAGGTCAACCTCACAATCTTGGCTTGGATGGATAAAATAGTAAGTTATTTGTTGTTTCTAGTTTTAGGATTAAAATTCGAGTATCAATCTCATTTTTCAGTAGACAATTTATTAGTTTTGATAGATGGTTTTCACCCTCATACCTAGGTTAAATGTTTCAATGAATATGTTTGTAATAGTGGTAAAAATATAAGTCTTTTACCTTTGGATATTGAGGAACCCTAATTCAGAGAAGTATTTTCAATTAAATTATTTCTCTGACATCTTTTATATTAATGGGGTTTATTACCTATACAATCATGTTTACTTTTCTTTAGTGCTGCAAAATGGTTATGGAATAGTATTTATGAAAATTGTCATGTTCCCAAATTTTCCTATGGTCCATGGGGATGATTTTAGCCTAAATCACCTAGGCATTAATTAAATAATTAATGGATGGATGAAGGAATATTTCTAAAGGTGAATTTGAGGAATTAAATGGATAACGAGGGGCTCCCATGAAGTTATTAACCCCCAATTCAAGTGCTAATGTGATTTATTAATTAATTGAGAAATTAATTAATTGGGGAAGTTTTGAGGCAATTACACCATAGTAGTTAATTAATTACTGGATAATTAATTAATTGCTTAGCTAAATTATTTCTGAGCTTTATTATTGTCATTTAAATGTTTATTACTAATAAATGTGCCAAGTGGTTGATGAATTGGATAGGAAATTCGAATTGGTCAAGTAGGCCAAACTTGCTTAAGTGATAAATCTCAGAAAAGCTAAAGAATCTAATGGAGACAAGTTGGCAAGATGAACCCAGAAAGGAAACTGACAAAAGCTGGCAAATTCAGATAAAAGTAGGAAAGAGGAAAGTAAAGAAAGTGGAAATATTCAAAACTTATTCTCACAGGTCACCATGAATGGGAAAGTGGGTAACCTACTCTCACAGGTCACCAAGCCAAGAACTTGCTCAACAGGTCATCATGAAGTTTATAAAAGAATCCAAGCAACTCCATTTGACAACTTTTGATCATTTGAGAAATTTGCTTGAGAGCTTTGAGCTTCTCTAGTGTTGAGTGATGTGCCTCAACAACGTTTGCTTGGGAGATGTGCCCCAAGGCCCCATGAGTTTACAGTGAGTGTTATGCAGGTCCAGAACATGATGCTACAACCAATCACATTCAGATCAGTTCAGCATTGAAGTCACATAGTCAGTTGGGAGAGAATATCTCTCATACAGTGAAATTCTAGCTAGTTTTGGTGAAGCTTCTCTAGTAGAAGATGAATGCTCCAGTGAATGTTCCCAAGGATTGATGGAGGGTTGGTACAGCCATATGTTTAGCCAAAGGTGATGTGAAATATCAGAAATCATTCTCAGAAGTGATCCATTCTCTTTTTCTCACTCATTCTCCCAACCACAGCCAGATTTGGAGGTGTTTCCCCTATAAGGAAGAGAAGAGCTGTGGATAGCAACCCATTCTTTCTCAGAGATTCAGTGTGCAGGACATACTCTGTTTCATATCTGTAGAATACCATAGTACACTTTCAAAACAGATATTTAGCTAATACATCTCTCTTACAGTCCTTCCATGGCCCTATGAGGGGGTTTTCTAGTGTACAAGACATTGTACTGATGAGGAGCTAATTAAAGAGTACAAAATTGGTTCAGTGAGTAATAATTCAACTTGATACTGTTAATTAAATTATATAATAGCATATTAATATTTCAGAACAGAGCATTTAATTAAATCAAGTCATTTATTAACTCAGATTGGAAGACTAGCTCATTGAGCATTGTTTATTGACTAGTTTTGCAAGAATGACTGCCAAATTTGTTCTAAATGTCAGATTTACTTTCTGTAAGTTGTAGGAGGTCAATAAAACATCATATTAGATATATCAGTCCCTACTTAAATAATTTAGGAGGATTTAACCCCTGTTTGTAAAGATTGCAATTTGACTAGCTCTGTCATCTTGGCAGGGCCTAAAACTTCCAAACCACTCCTACTCTTCCAAAATCCTTTTGAATGCTTCTCATTGTGTCCATTGAACCTATTTTACTATCATAACTCAGTTTTGCACCCACCCAGTCTAGTAAGCATATGCTGGTGCGCACAGGAAGCTTTGTGGTAGGCTTCAGCGGTAGCTGATGTCCGAAACATAAATGGCCCTAGTGATTTGTTCTTAGGACTCTCCCTATGATGTGTTATTTTATGCTGCAAATTTCCCCATACAAATTCCAGAACTGAAAGTTCATCCCACCATACTCAGTTTCAGTCTCCCTCCCCATCACTGACCTCCTGCTCAGTTTAAAAGAATTATTAAGAAATTTATCCAGTGAATTTTGTTAAAATTTCAGAAGTTGAGTTAATATCTTGGTTAAATATTTCCAAGGATATTACAGTGGTATCAGAGCTCTTTCCTTGGCTCACCCTGTGGAAAGAAATTAACTCAATGATTGAAGGAAGATTGAAGATCTTCTCATAAATGCAAAATGTGGCTCCTACCAGTTAGTGAAGAAGAAGAATTTATTTTTGAACCAATGTTTGAAGAGGACATAGGAATTGACATACATATGACTAATTGGGATTATGAAGGAATACTCAAAAGAGACAACCCAAAGAAATCTTATGAGTACTACATGGAGTACTCTGCCTTGAAGAAGGAGGTTCAGAAGTCCCTGACCTTTAGAGACTTTTGTGATTTGGAGATTCAGAGGTTGTTCAAAGACCCCTACGATAGTGATAGCAAAATAAGGATTGCACATATGGTTGATGGTGTGTGCAAAGAAGTTGAGGCAAGGTCTTTAACCCTAGGAGCTAAGATGGAAAGGAGGGATAAATATGTGTCCTCACAGCCAGGAAAAATCAAGGGAGGAAACCAAGAGCCACCTAGTTCTTCAGGTGGAGAAGAAGTAGGAAAAAATAAAGATGAAGTTGCATCCCTACATATGGATCCATCCCAATCCCGGGGAAAAGGAATCAAGAAGGAAGTTTCAGTAAGGCCATTGCCAGGGACAAGCATTGCGAGAATATTTGGTTTTTCTTCAAGAAGGAAGTCCAAAGGTTGTGATCTGAGCACCACACAATGTGGAGAGACATCAAGTTTCTTGGAAAGAAATGACCAAGAAGACCTTCCTGGTGCCCCATTACTCCAAGAAGTGGATGAAGAAGGTCAATGCACAGTAGAAGATCCAGCAGTCAAACACTTGATTGTTGGTGATGACGGAGGTAAAATCACTCTCGATCTTTTAATGGTTGATTTCAAAACAAGTGCAGGAGAAATGGGACAGATTGATGAAGGTGAGACATCTTTTGGATCTGATCCAAAGGAGGAAAATAATTCAGATTTACACTCACCCCTGGAGCCTCACCAGGAAGCAGAAATTGAGCACATCTCATTAGGGTGTGAAGCAGAGAAATGGGTGGATGAACAAGCCATCAAAATTCCACCACATAAGGAGGATAAAATGACACATGGTGAATTAGTAAATTCTGATTTTTATGTGCCATTATGTCAGTCTGATATGGAAGCCATTTCCATTGAAAAATTTAGAATGGTCGACCCCCATAGTGATGAGGTTCAGAATTATGGTGTTAAAAAGGAAAGCAATATGAAGGCTAAAACTTTAAGAGAAGATCTTTCTATTGCATCAAGGATGAATGAGCACTTATGTTGCAGCCCAAATTATGTTTTTGAGGACCTAAAAGATGAAAATATTGCAGCAGAAACATATAGATCAGATTTCAAAAATACAAGTGCATCAAATGAAATTGATCCAACGATGGGAAATGAAGAGGAGAAACATCCGCAAGGACCTCATCTTCTTGCAGGATCTTTAAAGATGAATGAACAGAAGATCCAAGAAGCCCTTCAAACCCTCAATTACACACATTCCTTAATGAATAACCTTTGTTGGAATTTGGGGGAGCAGTCTTCCATGAGAGACATGGAAGAATTTCAGGAAGCCATGGAAAGCATAAAAGGTAAATTCTTGAGCCTGCTTTCTGATAGAGATAGTTAATTGGAGCTTGTAGAATTGTTTCATGGTACATCCTTGAGGGATGATGAAGAGATCAGCAAGCGCAATGATGAATATATGGCGAACAAATATTCTTTAAGAAGCGCTCAAAGTGCCCTCCAAGAATCCAAGACAGAAATATTGCAACTTCATGAAAAGTCACAAAGATTCCCCCTACCCTCATACACACCATTCAATCAACTTCATCCGGTTGAAAGAATTCTTGAAAATAGGGAGGAACCTCATGAGATGGTGGATCATGAGGATCATTCATTTTTATATGTGCTTGAAGAGTGTGTAGAACAGTTTGATGAGAACCAAACATGGGATTTTTTTCCAAGGGAACTTAAGCTGTTCCTTGAAGACAAACGCTCCCCCATGAAAGAGTGGGATGAGAGCACCCAATTTGGGACAGCCAGTAATGAAGAATTTGCAGCCATAAGTCTGATTACTGAAGGTTGCAGACATGCAAAGAAGATTCACAGTTCTTTCCCACATGTCCTAGATTCAACAACACCAATGGGGAATGAGTAGTGGGTGAAGACATTTTTCTGGTTTGTGTCACATGTTTAGCAGGAGGATCATGACATGTCCCCATGGGAGATTGATCCTATTGTAGAAGAGATGGATGATTATAGCTCATATAAATCAGCAAGCAAGATCTCTGATTCACCCACCAGATGGATGGATAGAGGCCTCACTAGAAAATAAAATCTGGAAGGTAAAAAGTTCACTTGTTTCTACAATAAATTTCTTATTATAACTGACATTGTCTTGAATTGTGAGCAGAAGCAAAAGTATATTTTGCAGCCATTTTATGTCACTCATCCACATATGGATTGGGTGAAAGATTACCTAACAAGCATGAAACTTCCTTGCAAAATTTTTTATGCTTATGGTCAAGGGAAGGCAGCTATGCAGGAAAGTTGTCAAGTTAAATTAATGGAACATTTTACTTGCAGAGGTAGGCCTATGTGGAGGGAATCCACATACTGGGAGGGATGCTTGAAATTTTTCTCCAATGGCAGAGAGTTGAGCCATTGGATGTTTTCACCGGAATAGGAATTATGCTCCCCACTTGGTTTGGTTGGAAGCAATGCCCTAGCAATTATTCCCCAGATGAAAAGGCACATGTTTGATGACAGATCCTTTAAAATTATTCTGATGATGGGGAAAATGCAGTTGATACTTTGGGATCCTGGCATACACTTGAGTGATAGATTGCCAAAGATGAAAGGAGAATTATGCTCCTTGCAGGAGAAACAGTGGGACCCAGGAATTCTACTCAAATATCCTAACTAGGTTAAAATTCTATTCATTTGTTGGCTAATGGCAGATATAAATTACAGTGCAGTTTGTTTTAAATAGACATTTTTTCCTGAAGGCCCAATTTTAATTTACAAATTGTTCAATGTATGGGGACAATGATAATCAGAGTTGGTGCAGTAAAAGCTTGGTGGAATCCTGACATTGCTTGAGGAAAGACAATCTTGGGAAGGGAGGACTGTCATGTTCCCAAATTTTCCTATGGTCCATGGGGATGATTTTAGCCTAAGTCACCTAGGCATTAATTAAATAATTAATGGATGGATGAAGGAATATTCCTAAGGGTGAATTTGAGGAATTAAATGGATAAGGAGGGGCTCCCATGAAGTTATTAACCCCCAATTCAAGTGCTAAGGTGATTTATTAATTAATTGAGAAATTAATTAATTGGGGAAGTTTTGAGGCAATTACACCATAGTAGTTAATTAATTACTGGATAATTAATTAATTACTTAGCTAAATTATTTCTGAGTTGTATTATTGTCATTTAAATGTTTATTACTAATAAATGTGCCAAGTGGTTGATGACTTGGATAGGAAATTCGAATTGGTCAAGTAGGCCAAACTTGCTTAAGTGATAAATCTCAGAAAAGCTAAGGAATCTAGTGGAGACAAGTTGGCAAGATGAACCCAAAAAGGAAACTGACAAAAGTTGGAAAAATCAGACAAAAGCAGGAAAGAGGAAAGTAAAGAAAGTGGAAATATTCAGAAAAGCTTTCAGAAAGAAAATAGCAACAACCAGAAAAGCTACCTAAAGCGCACTTGCCCAAATTCATTGAAGGAGGTGAAGGAAAGAAAGTTTTGAAAGCTTAGAAGTTGCTATTCTCCTCAAGAAATGTGCCCTCATGGATTTGGAGTAGAATGGGAAAGTGGGTAGCCTACTCTCACAGGTAACCAAGCCAAGAAATTGCTCAGCAAGTCATCATGAAGTTTATAAAAGAATCCAACCAACTCCATTTGACAACTTTTGATCATTTGAGAAATTTGCTTGAGAGCTCTGAGCTTCTCTAGTGTTGAGTGATGTGCCTCAACAGAGTTTTCTTGGGAGATGTGATCCAAGGCCCCATGATTTTCCAGTGAGTGTTATGCAAGTCCAGAACATGATGCTACAGACAATCACATTCAGATCATTTCAGCATTGAAGTCACACAGTCAGTTGGGAGAGAAGATCTCTCATCCAGTGAAATTATAGCTAGTTTTGGTGGAGCTTCTCTAGTAGAAGATGAATGCTCCAGTGAATGTGCCCAAGGATTGATGGAGGGTTGGCACAGCCATATGTTCAACCAACAGTGATTTCCAATATTAGAAATCATTCTCAGAACTGATCCATTCTCTTCTTCTCACTCATTCTCCCAACCACAGCCAGATTTGGAGGTGTTTTCCCTATAAGGAAGAGAAGAGCTGTGGATAGTAACCCATTCTTTCTCAGAGATTCAATGTGCAGGACATACTCTATTTTAGATCTGTAGAAGACCAAAGTACACTTTCAGAATAGATATTTATCCAATACATCTCTCTTACAGTCCTTCCATGGCCCTATGAGGGGGTTTTCTAGTCTAAAAGACATTGTATTGATGAGGAGCTAATTAAAGAGTACAAACTTGGTTCAATGAGTAATAATTCGACTTGCTGCAATTAATTACATTATATCAAAGCATATTAATATTTCAGAACAGAGCATTTAATTAAATCAAGTAATTTATTAACTTAGATTGGAAGACTAGCTCATTGAGCATTATTTATTGACTAGTTTTGCAAGAATGACTGCCAAATTTGTTCTAAATGTCAGATTTACTTTCTGTAAGTTGTAGGAGGTCAATAACACATCGTATTAGATATATCATTCCCTACTTAAATAATTTAGGAGGATTAAACCCCTGTTTGCAAATATTTCAATTTGACTAGCTCTGTCATTCCAGCAGGGACTAAAACTTCCAAACCACTCCTACTCTTCCCAAATCCTTTTGAATGCCGCTCATTGTGTCCATTGAACCTATTTTACTATCATAACTTAGTTTTGTACCCACCTAGTCTAGTAAGCATATGCTTATGCACCCAAGAAGCTTTGCGGTAGGCTTCAGCGGTAGTTGATGTCCAAAACATAAATGGCCCCAGTGCTTTGTGCTTAGGACTCTCCCTATGATGTGTTATTTTCTGCTGCAAATTTCCCCATACAAATTCCAGAACTGAAAGTTCATCCCACCATACTCAGTTTCAGTCTCCATCCCCATCACTGACCTCCTACTCGGTTTAAAAGAATTAGTAAGAAATTTATCTAGTGAATTTTGTTAAAATTTCTGAAGTTGAGTTAATATCTTGGTTAAATATTTCCAAGGATATTATAAAAATACTACACTAGAGAATAAAATGTTTTCTATTGTTATAATAATAGTTTAAAATATGATTTATGTTTGTTTATAGTATAAAATAGGTATCTGTCTTCTTAGTAACCGACTCTTTATCTTCATACTTAGAGAAATCATTTGTAATACATGTTAATAAGGTAAAATAATTATCTATACTAGTATGTTTCTTCTAAATACTCTCAATAGTTGAAGTAATAACCTATACTATTTTCTTTTCTTTTTCTAGATTTTAAATACATCAGAGTATTGTATGATGGAAGAAAATTGGAAAAGACTACACATATTAATGTGTAATGATAAAAGACAATGGTAATAAAACAATGGTATTTATTGCTCATTTCTTTATTTTAAATATATGTAAATAAATGCATTACATTTCTACAGGAATTGAATAATAAAACAAAGAAAAATTTCTCAAAGTATGTAGCCATACTATCTTTCTTATTTACAATATTGTATCACCCTCAAACCATATAGCTAATTTTGAATAGATCGTTAACATCACATAAAATAAACTAAAACTCAGTACCACTTATATGTAATTCTTCAAGAAATTGAGTTGGATAGGTCCACATACCACCCAACAATAGGCATTCCATAGGAAACCTTAAATTGTTCTAATTCATAATCCACCCCAAGCTAATCGATGTTATTATTGGGATAGTAAAATTAGGGTTTACAAGTAGTCTAATGATTACAATAGAGTTTTCAAAATAATCCTTACAACTAGAACCACTCATATTACCTTCCCACCTAACACCAACATGTGCTCTTCAAGGTGTTCATAGAGAGCAGTTTATATTAGTTAGAGCCTGCTCAGGTTCTTTTATCAGTCCTAAAAACTACTTTCACCCACAATAACGACCTCATACAACACCAACATGTTCTCTTTAGTATTACCATATAGAGTTTATTATTTCCTTAGTTCTGACTAGACCCTTGTACAAGAAAGTAGCCACCCTACTACTAAAACATATGTGTATGAAGTAATCTCTGGATGAAATACATGGATCTTAGTTTTTAATAGTTTCCTTTGTTTTTTCCCTCTAACCCATTCATGCCCCTTTTTCTCAAAAAAAAAAAAAAACTTCTCCAATTTGAATCCCCCTTTTTATCCCAAAAAGGTATTGTTGTTTTTCTTTTAACTTAACAAACTAAATGATGCCTATTACTATATTTATGGATTCTTAACTAATTTTTTTGGAGATATGGTTTCTACTATTTTAGTGTTAAGAAAAATAATTGCTAGACAATCCACACCTAAATATTTATTTATCTTTTGTAATATCATGGTCCATCTTTAGTGGAAACCTACCTAGTTTCTTTTGGAATTCTAATTTGCTTATTTACAAAATCAAAAACTACTATTTACAAATATCAATGTCAAATTAATAATATGCCATAGTAGTTCACAATCAATTCATAAAACTAAATTACAATTAACATGTTAAAACATAACTAATTACTTCATATCATTAGAGTAATACCTTAAGGTATTACATTCTTAGAAGAACAGGTTTCCGGAATATCCATAGTCGGCATTTAATGTCGACCGTGGATATTCCGGAAACCTGTTCTTCTAACACCACAAACCACGGAAATCTCAAATCTTTATTACATCCTTGTTTGACTCTAGAAGCCATTTCAACTAGGTTGAAATAGTTATTTCATTAGAGTAATACCTTAAGGTATTACATCCTTGTTTGACTGTAGAAGCCATTTAAATGAAATAAATATTTTGGTTTCCCTTGGATCTACTAATAATGAAAAACTCTTAATGTTGGTATTACTTGATGTCTCAAGTACTATTCATTGATGCTCAACCTAACGATTATTTATTGTTGCTTGTATCTGATGGGATTTACCCAAGTCACCAATGATAGTTTGGCTATGTATGTATCCAACTTCTCTTTGTGCATGTGGACAAACCCTCTAGAAATATGTTCCACCATGTTTCCAAAACCCCCTCTTAAAAGGTTTCCTTTGACTTTCGAACTGAGTGAAAAGAGATCTACTACTCTATCAAGTTTGTAGAGACTGTTAAATCAGTGGTTTGTATGGTGTCCTCTTTCCTCCTATTGTAAATCTCTTTATTCCAATCATAAGTCCTCTTTGTGCATCCTTTCATCCTATCTCTGGTCTTTATGCACTCACTGACAAAAAAAACTATTGTTGTCTCCCTAATCATGAAGGTTTGGATGATCTCATCTGGCCACCTCCCATAAGCTCGTCCTCAAATATAATGGACCTCTATAATATTTCATGCAAATTTAAAGGAATAATTTCAAACCTTTGATCTGTTATTATAGTTCGATATATAAACAAATTCACTAACCCTCAATTTCTCTATACTCAAATGCAATGCATGTCTCAGCGGTGCCATAAACCAAGCCTTATACTCTAGGACTATTCTATTACTTTCCCTTAAGGAGGTAAATTCATTTAACTAACTCTCTATGAAATCCTATAAGAGGTGCCATTCCTTAAAAATATCCTCAATCAAGTCCCCAAAAAACTCATATACATACATACCCAACTATGACAAGAAATTCTTACACCAAAGTAAGGCGCTTTCTTTTAGTTGTAAGATACCCATATGAAATTTTGATTTGAAGAATAATATTTTAATGTGAAACACATGTCCATGTTTTCTAACCATGCTTCAGTATCCTCCCCATCAATAAAGTCCCAAAATTATGGAAATTCAACCTTCTCCAATTCTCTATAAGCATTAGTATTCAGAGGGTTTTGTGATCCCTCTCCATGGATCAAACCACCAGCATCTTCCCTAGATAGCCAATTTGTTAGGGTATCTAACATTATTTGTAAAGAGTGAACCACCTTCATCACTTATGTTGTAGCTTTGAGATATTCTAGGGGTGCATATATAACAATGCCAAAGTACATATGGGATCTAAAACCTATGAAACAAATTTTAAGGATGGATTTTCTTATACACTAATATCAAGAATAAAGGATTTATCTCTTTCGAGACACAATCAATCACTGAAGGGAACATCCAAAACAAATAGGGAACTTACTTACATGGAGGAATCATTTGTATATATATTAGCTATCAATAGGTTGTGAGGGGTATTGGAAAGGAAGACAACAAAGAGTAAAAATATTTTACTGTAAGATATTCATATTGAATACTTTATGCATAATTTTCTAAGAAGAAATAAACTATTTAGCAATGAAGATTTCAACAATCCATACATTTATTGCATTTGATATGGGAATCCATCTAACACAACTTGTAATACCCCTGGCCCAGATTTATAATTGATACTGCATTCTAAACATTTTTGCTATGAAGTATGTAGATAGCATGTTTATTATTTTAATATAAAATTTCCAGTTGGTTGTGTGGTGAACAATATGATGAAGAGGAGATCCATGTATTAACTGAGGTTTGTGAAGGGGTAAGGTTTACCTGTGTACCTTGTCTCCTTGATCAATTGTTTTCTAAACCTTATGTTAAAATCCCAAAACCCATGTTCCTAAGCCAAACTCAAATGGGGGAGTGATTAATAATTAAATATTATTAATTAAACTTTGGGAGAACTTAATTAATTTTAATTAAGTTGTTAATTGAAATTAGGAAAGAAGGGAACGTGGTTTCTTTGGGATAGCCACGTGGGAAACCAAAATATGACACTTGTTTTCCAGGAATGCTAGGGCGAATTCGGGGGGGGGAGAGGAAAAATGGAGTCACAGACAGTGAAGGGGATCACAGTGTGACTTTGAATTCACAGAGGTGAAGAAAACTCTATTTTTACAACCTGTTTTTACAACCCGTATTTACAACCTGTATTGGCATTGTATTTCCTTTGGTTGAATTAACCATTCAATTGGAAATTTGTGCATGAAACCCCGAGTGGAATTCTGACACTTGCAATGAAGTGTATCATTGTGTGTCTGTGAATGAGCTCTGGTGGGTTAATTGCGGAATTGACAAGGAATTGGTTAGAAACTATTGTTTTGGTTGTGCCTGGTAGATATTATTTCATATTTCCCAGTTATTTCTTTATTTTCCCCCGTGAGTGAGTTGAGGGGGTTGGTGACTTATCTCTGGTTAATGTATGGATCTCGGCTCGGGGGTGGACTTGGGAGCTGAAATAATACAGGATAGACAAGTTCTACAGTTGGGTGGAGCATGGCTCACACGCAGTCAATTGCTTGTTTCAGGACAGAATTCTCAAATAAGTATATTCAGAATTCTAATTCTCTATCATTTCTCTCTTAAATGATAATTTGAGAGAAAGTAATGCTAAGATTTCATGGTTTTGAATTTGTATTCTGTTATATATTAATTCTCTACAAGTATGCTTTGAGAAATTATGCTTGCCCTATTTTTGTGCATAATAAATATAATTTGGGTGCAAATGAAATTTAAAAGAATTATATTTTGGGAAATCATATTTTTGGGGTTGAAATAATAAATTATTTGTTTTAATTTAATCTCTGAGAATATAATAACCATTAGATAGAATTTCCAAAATTGAATTAAATTCTGGAAATTGATGGTCATTCTCTGTTTAAAGTATTTATTTGGTTACATTTAGAAAAAATATGAAGGAAAAACTCGTTCATATTCTCTGTGTATTTGAAATTGGAACTTAATGAATGGATGGAAAATGTCCTAGTTTTTAGGAATAGGTAAAAATGGTTAAAATGGATTTATGGTGAAAATATGTGAAAGATAATGAGGAATAAATGTTCAACTGTAAATCATAACCTGAATTATGCATGGTTTATAAATACCATGAGCTGAGTTATAATTACCATTATTATTTTGAATTGGTTTATTTTTTTTGTTTAAAGAGATGATTTAGTTAACTAAAGCAAAACCATGAATTGGTTGTATGGTTTACAAAAACCATGCTTGGTTTAGTTAAGTAAAAGTTTTGAAACTAATACTGAGCTGAGTTATAATTACTATTATTATTTTGAATTGGTTTATTGTTTTTGTTTAAAGAGATGATTTAGTTAACTAAAGCAAAACCATGAATTGGTTGTATGGTTTACAAAAACCATGCTTGGTTTAGTTTAAGTAAAAGTTTTGAAACTAATATTGAAAGGTTGAAGACATGCTATAGATATGTTTATGGGTCTTATAATAGACTTATGCTTCCGCAATTGTGTGCATAATGTATTATGCATGTGATTAATTTATAAATATGTTATTCTTAGTAATAATAATAATAATAATGTGTGTTTGTTTAGTCATTGTAACGCGATAGGGAGTTACACAACTAATACATGCAAAAGAAATCAATGAGAAATAGAGGATCTCACATTTGCCATGAATTCGTTCCACATAATAAGAAAGGAATTAGTTATGTAAGATAAATTCAATTCAATTCAAATATTGATCTCACAATTATATTGTTGAACATGAACTAGAAAAGTTGCTTGAGGCTTATTTTATGTAAAATATCAAATACAAAATGGAGGAACATATGTAAAAGATGGTGAAAGTATGAAGGACTGTAGAGAAAACAAAATGATACACACTACAATTAGGAATCTCCAATACAAATCAATAAGGTGTTTTCATGTTGTTCTGAAAACCCTAGTCACAGAGAGACTGGTTACATAAAACCTCACTTACCTCTCAAAATTTCCAACCCCACTGGAATGACTCTTGTTCTTCATTAAATGAGACCTTTCTAGTTGTTTCTTGACCATGTTTTTATCCCTCTGTCCCTTTTTATATAGTTTTTTCCTTTCTTGACACTACCTGGCACCTCTTCTCTGAAATTGAATCAGGATCTCACCTAGGATGTGTAGAGGTTTCCCCTTGTGTTTGTTGAGCTACTGTTCATGTGGAGGCATGTGCATGTACCTACTTGGAAACTTTGTCGTACTTATATATATCTATCTAGTGCTTTCCCATGGGGTAAGAATATCCTCTCATCCTCATAAGTGTTGCATCTAAACGTGTATAACATTCATAAGAGGGAAAGGGTAAACCTTGTAAAACCATTTTGAGAGTTGACATCATCTCAAAATCTATGTTCAACAATTCCACAATGTTCTTTCTCAACACGGAAGTTTCCAAATGTGCAAACCCATTGTCATCATTTCTGACCCAAGTAAACATCTCTTTATATTTTCTATGGAAATGTAAGTCACCATTACCATCCCATGGGAGTAGCATCCCTTTCGCAATGGCATCCTTGAATAATTCCTTGAAACTAGCCACCTCCCTCTTAAACTACTTTAGCATATTCTATGCTTTATCCATGAGGGATTTTTAGTGAGGATATTGTCAATCTCCATTACTAGTCTTGCCCTATTTTTCACCCCTAACTAGTTGACCTCTGGTTGATTCTTGGATTTCAAGAATTTGATCATAGTCCTGACAATGTCAGGCTTGTTCTACAATTGTTTCTTGAAAACTGTCACATCCTTGAATCCATCTGTAATCAAATCCAATTCATCATTGTCCAAGACAAAAGAATCCCAATAGTAAAAGATCCCTTAAGTGATGGAGTCCCAAATCATGCACTTCACATTTCATAATGCTTCCTTCTCGTTGGATGCTTTGATTGACTTATCCAACTATTTCTGCAATTTATCTCTCTCTGCAATGGTAGTGATAAGTAATTCTTTCTTTTTCTTGGCTATGTATTCTATGATACCCCTATGTTCTTCTTATTTTTTTAGTTCTACTTACAGATATGACACTTGTCTTTGGGTTGTGGCTAAATTAGTTCCCATTTTAGCATTTTCTATTGTAGTTATTTAAACTTCTAGTTGGGGAGTAGATTATTGTGCTTGGGTTGCTTCATGTTTCTTAGTTCCCAGGGTCTTCTCCTTCTGCAGTGTATCCAACTAGACCTTTAATTCTGCTTCCTTATGCTTCAAGCTTCCATAACAAGATTATGCTCTTTCACTTCACTTTGAAATCTAAGTTTTTCTCCTTCCAAAGTGGCAATTTCAAGAATTTGAACATTCTCAACCTCTAGGAGCTTCAATCTCTTTTAAGGGCCAAAATATATTGATATTTATATTTTATGAGATTGACTACTGGGATGCCTTCAACTGAATTCAATGACATTTGAATTATTGTCTTCTCCAACTCCTTGACCTTATTAAATTTGGCCCTATTTTTATTCTTCTCATGCTTGAGTCACCTTTCCAAACTATTGATAGTTTATTGTGCCATCTTGGCACTGGAAATGGATAATATCACATCCCTATATAAGACTTCACTAGTTTTCCTATGTAGATCAACTAGATCCAAAGGGTTAGTATATTTTAGAGAAACTTTGATCTCTACCCCATTGTAATATCCTGATAAGTTTAGCTCTGATGCTATGGGCTCCAATAGTGCCAAGTTGAGGGTTTTTGTGTCATAATCAAAAGATGTCAAAAATTTAGTTTGAGCATCTCATGTTCCCCAGGATTATATTGTTGCTTCTTTCCTCTTTTTTAGGCCTTCCTTTTTTATATCCACATTTATTGAAAATATGGTGGATTTATTTCTAGTTGAAGCTTCTCCTGGAATCCATGTTGTGTCTAGTTGGCAAATTGTCAAGGAATGTGGCTTAGGCTTCGTAGCCTCATTGGGATCATCCTCAGGCTCTCTTAATGATGTTGGGTTTCTGACAACGTGCTTTGTGGTTGTTGTTAGGGATAGACTTTTGCTTGACACCTATTCTAGCTTAATCCTCTTTGTTGTTCTATCTTCTACCTCCATGTCATCTTGTGTATCTGACACAGATTTTTTTCCATCCGTCTCTTCAACTACACGAGTTTTCAAAAAGGTTGACTGAACCAATCTCTCCTCTAATTAATCGATGCCAATTACCTCATGGGATTTTGATTTTGTTGGATAATTTTCAAATATGTTTCCTATTGAGTCGGTCCTTGGTGGTTTCTATGTTCAGCTTCCATTGATTGTCCTTCATCCTACGGAACCTATTTTATCTACTCCCAAGACTCCAAGTTGGAAGCATTCTCCAAGACTCCCTTTGATTGGTGTACATACTCAACAACCTTGTTGTCCTTCCTCTATTTTGAAATAATATGGTGAGGGTCATAGAACCAAGCTTACCCTTTCTTAAAATATAGTTGAGCCATCATCTCCTCTACAAATGCTTGGGATTCCTTATATTTTATCAAAAAGGGACCTACTTGCTGTGGAAAATTAAATAGTGAGGTCTTCTTAGACTAAACAAAATGAACCCATTCAGAGTTGATTCTTTGTCTTATATACTCAAGTGCAAACAACCTAGGGGTGAGAGAAAAGGGTAGCAAATATGGTTCCCCTTCAAAACCATAGACCCTAAGAATGGTGTTATCTTCAAAGATGAACCAGTCCCCAAACCTAGAATTTGGATAGAGATACAATAGTATCTTAGACTCGGGGAATATTCTGGGAGGAGGGGCATAATTAAACACGCAACATATGATAGACATGAACTAATTTACACAAAAGGTGAACCCTTGATTTTTTGGATACCTCCTAGGGACATGGGTCCATTCATAGGTTGGCCAAGGATTACCTAAGACATCTATAGGGTGAATATCAAGATGACTAAAAAATGATTAAGTGTGAAATAAGATGGCGTATATAAGCTTTGACTAGTATCTGAAAGATATGGTAGTGTGGAAATATACCAATTATTGATGCATGGAATATTCCAAGAATTGTAAATAAACAAACTTGGGGCATACACTTCCCTTCATAGACAACAAGAGTGACAGAAAACCAAGGTGGATATCCTCAACCTATTCATCGTTATCATATCCTAGGACTTGACACATGATAATAATGGAATGTCTAACATGATCATTGAACAAGGTTGTGATACCGCACTACAAGTAAATCATCAGTAAAAGGAAGAGGCTCCTAGAACAAGGGGAACTAGAGGATTTTGGAAATAGATAATTCTTTGTAAATAGATCAAAGGATACTATCTCCAACTACTTCCAAGACCACTTTATTCTGAATGGCATAGCTAGCTAAGCACTAGGTCACAATAGCTAGAAAATGATAGGTTTGAGGGCTTGTTGCATAGGTGAGGTTCAATTCCCGGAGGTGGAAATGGTTTTGTGCAATCATAAAATTGACATGGTAATATTTAATAAGTTGGAAATGGTTTTGTGCGGTCATAAAAACTTGGTTGTCATGGTCAACCAGAGGCTCATCAATGGGGTTAGGGTTCTGGGTATTTTGGGTGCCCTTATTTGACTAGGTGTGGTCATTTTGGACTAACAAGGTAAAAAGGCATGGTTAAAAAGTAACTTGAGAGAAAAAGAATAGAAACTACATGTGCAGAGTGAGCCGACAAGTATTGTTGGTGCTGGTGGACGGTCGGATGACAGCTAGCGGAAATAGGCATAAACCTTGACTACTTCGAACGAAAATAGGTGTTCTCCTTGGGACAATACTTTTCCAAAGCCCTCAAAAAAATTTAAAACTATTATGAAATTAGGGCCCCACGTGTCAGATTGTGGTTGGGGATGAAATTTTGGAAAAATTACAATGACGTGAGCATGATTTATCATGACATCATAGTGGTCTCATGGCCACATGTCATATATCAATTGGTCCATGTGTTTATTTGTATTTTCCAAGCCCCGGTAGAATCCTCATGTTGTGGTGGTGCTTGTGCCATCTGGAACCTTCATATTCCTATGTGTGTCTTATGTTCTTCATCACCCAATACGCCTTCACCTTCCACGTGTACTCCTCTAGTTATCCCTTCACTGGTCATGTCATATGTTAACTTCCCTCTATATGTGTTTCCATGTATGTGCCTCATCCTCTACCCTTGGAAACCTATCACCCTTTCATCCATCCTTGCAACCCCATTGTCACCATGTTGGCATTCTCGCTAGCAATGTGGTTTCAAAGGAGTGGGTGAACAGTTTCGGGGAATCCTGGTGGTGGTTTTGGAAACCAAGTTTGAGCCCCCAAAAACACTATAGGTAAAAACACTCACCTATGACAATTCCAGTTTCGATGGTGTCTTTTTTTGTTAACCCGTGGTCATTTTGGGCCCCCAAAATCATCTAGAATCGTTGATCTCCGACGATGATCAATGATCAGATTAGGCTTGTCATGTATTTCCTTCAACTAATGCGTCGAAAAATTATCTTCCCTACATCTATTTACATTATTGATCATGATTGAAAACAGACAATGGTATTAGATTTAGCATGCAGCTTGGGGTTTAACATTCTACCATTTGCTCTAATGGAACACGCTTGCACCATTGATTATAGGATCAACCAACGGGCCAAATCAAAACTTTCCCTACCTTAGTGCACACTTCATATACCTGTGATTTTATGATGTATGTGACCATGCGCTAGTGCTTGAAAATCCTTTTTAGCTTGAATTTAGTACCTAGGCGTTAGTTTTTAAAGCGCCTTTTTGTATTTATTTTCTCTAGAGTGCTCCAACCATCCTTTAAGATTTGAATTTCTCTCTAGGAGTGATTTGTATTTTCTATGGTTTTTATGTGGCCTTGATCTGTGCAAGCTTTGGGCCATGAATTTTCCTCCAAAAACCCATTAAACTCCTCTACTTTTTTTTCTCTCCATTAGCACCAAAAATTACCAACCTCGTCGAACCTTCTAAGCTTTTCCTTTAATGCAAATATCGGTAACAAAAACTTCTCTAACAAGTACATGACCTCGCTCCTCTACTCTAGGTGGAGAAAGTGGAGGTGTAGGTTGTGGGGGAAGATGCATACAATGAACCCTAGAAGCTCTACCTCTCCTTCCTCTTATGTCCATATCTCAAACATGAATACAAAAGGAAATCACAATTCAGATTTTATTAACGCAAAATACTCTTATCAAAATAATAATAATTCAATATCAAATACCTTTAGTTTGCAGCAATAGAATCAATATGGGTCCAAGGCCCTAGTGTATTGAAATTCACACTAATACCATGTGTAACACTCGCCATGTGGTTAACCAATACAAATGTAAATGTATGAATATGTGTGTGTGCGTGTGTGCATGCATGCATGTGTGTGTGTGTGTGTGTGTGTGCGCGCGCGTGCGTGCGTGCGTGCATGTGTGTGTGTGTGTGTGTGTGTACGTGAAAAAAAACTCATTTTAGTAATTCAAGATGGTGTACATATTTTTATTTTTTTTTAATTTCAAAATAAGAATTATCCATCACGTGCAATTTCCTTCCCTATTTTTACGCCTAAATGCTACCTTTATATTTTTCCCCTTTCCTCTTTTAGTGGGTGCACATGAATTCACTATTTTCTATTTAGTTCAAAATTACTTTTGTTCAATTTTACTCACCCACTTCCAATTATCTTCATATTTTCACTTCTACATGTTTCCTAGGTTCCTCTTTCTTTTCCTTAAAATGTGGGTGCACTTGAGTGAATCATTTCTATTTATTTAAAAAGTGTTTTCTTTGTATTTTATGCACAAGTTCTACTTTATTCTTATTTATTTTTATAAAATAAACTACTCTTTTTAAACATGAATTATGTATCACTTATGTAACAATGAAAAAACCATGCATATTTTTCTTTTAGCTTGTCTTCATGTTAAAAACATATGCATAAGTAAAGGTATATTTTTTATCAAATATGTTTAGTAATCATGTTTAATATAAAGGGTGCCATGTCTCTTCATGAACTTCAAGTATTTATTTTCCATGGTGGGGAATGATATTTCTTATCTTGTTGAGAGACTAATCGTTAGAATGCATATTTTCACAGTTGGTCATATTGTATAAAAATTCTAGATTGTGTTGGGATTTAGTATTCCCTTAAATCCTAACACATTTCAATATAGAATCCTTATACAAGACTAATGGTTACTAAGGAATAAGGACAAAACCTTATGGTGCTCCCCTTAGCTAAACCTCATCAGTGACTGAGTCCACGACCTGCACCCATGGCAATATGAAACCTCTACGTGTAATAACATAAATATTTCTACCTAGTACACGAAAACTATTACTAGTAGGTAGAAGCATGAACACTGCTTCTCCTCTCTCGATGGTAACCATGTACTCCTTTTGTACAATACCTCGTCATCCATGTGTAGGCCCATTGGAAAGCGTGATTCATGTCTCTAAACATACTAAGATCAACATGTCAAATATCCCAATAAATTAATCATCATAATCAATGCTCATATATATGACAAACCAATATACTGAACTAAATTCAGAATCCATGCAATCTAGTGCAATTCAACATCCTTATGCATATGTGACCTTTCTTGCCACACTTAATAAATTAGTAGCATTGTACTTATGACATGATATAATTAACACATCATAATCATAAACATCAATATCAATATGTATTTTATTTATAGCATCCTCTAACATCAAATTAAAAGCATGCAAAGTACATCAATCATTGTCAAAATCAATAATCAAACATCTACACCTATCAACTAAATTATATTTGTCAATTAACCGAGTCATCCTTAAAATCAAGATGCTCTCAAATAATAAGTGCTAATGTCAAGTCATGTCCAACAAAATAGAGCATTACAACCTGTATATAATCTCAATTATATCATTCAAAGCAAGGGATATGCCTAGATTGAAACCTCACTCCACCAACACTCTCATTATTTAATCAAACATCCCCATGCCTGATAAATATTGATTTAGGGTTAATGGGGTAAACAAATTCACTTCCATTGATTTTGATTTATGTTAACTCTTGATAGATTTCCATTGTTTTCTTTCAATGGAAACCTTGTTGGATCTCCCACTCTTCCCTATAATTTTAAATGGAGGGAGGATCACCACTAGCCACAATAGAAAGGGGGTAAAGTTGAGTGACTTGACTAGATTTGAATTTGTGATGTATGGCCTCCCCATCAACTATATGAATTAGGGTGGATGGTTCAATCAATTGATCTAACCTTGGAATTAATATTTTCCAAGAGAACCTCATAGGATCACCCTTTCTTCCCCAAAATTTATGGATGGAGGGAAACTCAACTATTGGCCATAATAGTAACAAGTAACCCCAAAAGACTTGATTAGATTGAACCTGTGACCTCTGGTCTCCACATTAGAAACATGCCTTTAAAATTTAGGGGAATGCCATTGGTTCATCAACCACTCTCATGGTAGGTGTTGAATCTATATTCCATTTGAAAATTCTAAAGAAGAAGGAAGAGTGCTCCATGGGGGAAGTCTTCTCGACATTAGTGTCATTGATTAATTTCATGTTGATAATAATCCTTCAATCTTACCAAATATCTACATATATACATATGTATTGTGTGCATGTGTGTGAGGAATGGATGAGGATTGGTCAACCTGTTTCCTACTAAGTTGTACTTAGTTGGATTTCAAGTGAGCTTGTAAAGAATGAACAAGTCAGTTGTTCATAATTCAAGATCAGAAGTCCATACAGGCCATTCTAGCCCTTTCGTATTTTTTTCGCATGTCCACACCCCCTTGGGGGAATTGTAATAATGGATGTAGCATGATGACCTTATGTAAAAGGCTTGGCATTCTTAGGACTTAGTCATCAAACTAATCTCTCTAGAATGTTTTTCCTTGCTAATTATGCAATGCTTTTTAGCGACACATAATTTTTGAGATTTTCACTCAAATCCTCCAAAGATGGGATGGTTAAGTTGATGATTATGCCCTGGGAGGGTTATTAAATACTAGAGTCTATGTATATTACCATGCTATTCATAATCCTAGATTCTTGTGAACATGCATTAAGTCCCCCATAGGTTTTTTTAATATTTAGGTTTTTAATAAAATCATCGATAAGGTCTATTTTAATTGTAAAATTTCAAAATGTCATAAAAGTGGGTCTTGTTGGTTGTGGAGCCTGATCTCTAGATTCAGAGATATTATTATTCAGCCGTGTCCATACCCCATTTTTGGTTATGATCCCGACACGATCCCCAAGGGGTCTGAAGGAGTGATGACACTCCCCCGGCTGGGGGGCGCAAGGGCCAGCAGGCCCCCATCGGGGGTTTGGGGGCAGCGCCAACAGTTTTCGCCAACAATTTTTGGGCCCATGGTTTTGGGTATCCCGTGGTATTTTCCCATTGTATTTCCCTTATAAAAGAATGACATTGTAACACGGCTAGGGTTGATGTATTAGGTTTTATGCATTGTAAAGATCTCTGAGATCGAAAAGAAAGACTGTGAGACAGTGAAGAGGAAGTGCAACGGTTGTGCTGCAGGTTGTATCCCTTCACTTTGCTGGACGGTATACTAATAAGGACTGGCAACTTTAGTGTGGACGTAGCCCATTGGGTGAACCACGA
The DNA here is from genome assembly GCA_027924585.1 of Larix kaempferi. Classification (NCBI taxonomy): domain Eukaryota; kingdom Viridiplantae; phylum Streptophyta; class Pinopsida; order Pinales; family Pinaceae; genus Larix; species Larix kaempferi. The sequence continues at coordinate 3,722,468 of BSBM01001185.1, forward strand.
TATATCTTTGTCTCTCTTGTAATGTGTACGTGTGATTATATTTGCATTTATGTTTATTGTTATTGCTCTGCGATCCTATTTTTCTAACAGGTCTAGGGGGGGAAATTAGCCATGGGGATGCTCATTTTTGAACCTAGAGCCCCCACTTAACCCCTAAACCCACTTTTGAGAGTCAAATTAGTGATTTTCAATTACTAATCTTGATTTTCTCTCCAAAATGACAAAAAGTGTCAAATAATTGGGAAATATGGAGAAAATGCAATTCCTAAATCAAAGGAAACTTGTACGAAACATGTCCCTAAGGTGTCAAGGTAGTTAAGGATCATGTTTGGTTCTTTGATTGAGGTGTTGGAGAATAACCTCACAAGAAGAGGGGGATCCAACTTGTCACCAAGAGGAGGCCCGGGGGGGCGCATTCTATCCATGGAGGGCGCGTTCCTCCACTTGGAAAATGATTTTGGATAGGTCAAGGCCTCCCAAAAGGAGTGGGGACACCCCATGAGAAGTGGAAGCCTCCCCTTCCATGCATCCAAACCACCATCCACCTTTCTCTCAACCTCCCATCCACCTCCTCTCTTGAGAATTGCACCCCCTTTGGGTTGTGGAATTGGTTTTCTATAAAAGCGAGCTCTTTCCTCTTGTTTGGGATTGAAGGATAGAAGCTCTGCCAAAACTTTGTATGGATTTTGTTGAATTGCTTATGAGTAAAGAAGGATTTGTAGGTACATCTATGGTGTAATTTCTTCATGTGTGGATGTTATTTTTCAAGGGTTTCGAGGTATAATATTTCTTGATTTTGTCTTACTTTTCATTGGTTATCTGTGGGCATACAATGGGAGCTACCTCCCAGTAGGTTAAGAGTGCATTCTTGTTTGATTTGTATTCTTATTGATTGTTAATAGTAGATATATTAGAGATGCATGTATATTTTTCTTAATTACATGCTTTCTAGTTTTTTGCTTTTGGCATCATCTCCTTTTTTTAACCAATTTTTGTGCAAAGTTTGTCAAGTTTCAAGTTGCCTCACTTGGAGAAGGGTTGGAGCTTGCTTGCATCCTTCTCATATTCAATATCTATCAACGACATAGTCCCTCAGTGTTCCACCAAAGCAAACTTGAAATCCTCGTCTTTCTAGTTTCTTGGCTACTTCACCTTCTTTCTATGAAATTCAAACTATCTTCTTTGGTTACTTTCTAAGCTTATGTCCTAGATCTCTTCTTCTCAAAGTTTAAATCATTTTCATATCTGATTTATAAGTTTAGTTTTGCTTACATATCAAAGTATCAAAAAAAATATTCTTTCAAGTAGATCTAGCATAAGAAACTCTTACTTTTGCAAGTCATTTTTAGATAAATCTTAAGACTTGTTAAGTAGTTAGTTTCTTTGAGTTTAAAATTTAAATCAAGCAAATTAGTGCTTTATATTGGCTTCCAGTTCCCTTTAAAGTTAGGCCAAGATCCTAAGAAAGTTAGTCACACAAGCCTACTTCTATTAGTTATTGCTTTCTTAGATCTAGCTTAACTTAGAATATGTTTTGGTTTATTTATCTAACTTTTCCCAAAACACTTTCAAAGTTTTTTTTGGCACTTTTCTACTAAATTAGTTTGTTGGTTTTTGTTTTCTTACATATAGGTAGAGATTATTTCGTGCCAATTTTGGGACAAATTTGAGTAATCCAAAGCTCCATAAAGCCTCTTCTCTCTTCTCTTCTTCTTTTCTTCCAAACATTGTAACCTCTTTCATCCGAACTTATGAGGGTAAAGAGGCCTTCTTTAATCATTGTAAAAAACATAAATAAAGAGAGCAAGTGGTATACCTAGTGCCCACACCCTTTCCCACTGGGGATTCTTGCACCATTTTCATGGCATGATTGTTTTTTCCTTTTTTTATTTCTCCCTTTTCGTTTGGATTTACTAACCTTAGATTAATTTTAGTTTCCTTGTTTAGTTTATAAATTTCCTTTCAAGTCACTTTATTTTGTAAATAAAACGAATCATTTAGCTACTGGTCTCTGTATGCTCTTGTGAACATTGCAGGTGTCTGGGATGGAACAGTGGGACAATCAAAAAGAGGCTCTTACCACTTCATAATTCACTCCACAATAAAATTAACATCCCTCAAAGGTGGAAATCCAGCACCTCAATTCTTTATCTCTTGTGGGGAAATTCTGCAATGAAGCAGGAACCACTAGATAGTGACCATGGGGAAACGTCAGGCTACATCCTCGTTTGGTGTAGTGTTGGACACACCCCCCATGATTCTAATCTGGCCCACATTTGACGGTTAGAACCACATTGGGTAAATCCGACCATATTCCTCGTACCTCACAGTATATTAGAAATCCCCCTTCCCATAATCCACTCGTCATAATAAATTTAAAACTGACCAAGATACACTAGCAAAACATTTCTTATTTTCAACATCACTATTTGACTCCATTAGAACTGATCTATTTTGCAACAATACTATTTGCTTAAAGTCATTTCTTGTTGTGAATGATATATCTTTATATGTTGTTGAACTAATTCATACTTTTGCATTTATCTTGTTTTGGTATTTTATCTTAAAAGACTCCTAAAAACTCACTCCCATTTTAAAATCGAAGAACCAAAGCCTTAGTAAATTTTCTTAGGGTCTACCCCCCTTGGCTCTGTTAGGAGTTAGCCTAAATGGAGGAGTCAAGATCAAGTGATAGTGCTTGACTCGAGACTTTCCCCCAAGGACACACCAAGTGGCTTGAAGATTTATGCCACGTTACCCAGGTGTGTATCAAGCGGCAACACAGCCCAAAGGCTTATCATCTACATGAAGGCTATCAATGGTCCAATGGCCATTAAAATTTTCCATGAGGAGCACTCCCATTTATTCCCTAGAATTTTCAAAAGGAAGGAAAATCAACTGGCATCTATGGGAGGGCTTGGCGACAGAGCAAGACTCCCCTTGATTTGAACATTTGACCCCTTGGCAACATACAGTCTCTTCAAATCAATTCATCTACCCCATTAGGATTATATATATTCCCCTTCTTCCCAAACATTTTTTCACATGTGACCTCTTGGAAACATGCATTGAAACAATCACATTGAGTGACTCCCATAACTTAACATATGACCTCTTAGAAACATGCCTTGAAATAGTCACTTCAAACTGACTGACTTAATCGACATTGGGCTTATATAGCTAACCTACTAAACTTACTTACACACACATCACATATATAAGCATATGCCTACATATATATAAATCTTACATACACACATAGATATGTATAATGTATTTATGTATGTATAAGCTTAATAAGTTAGTTATATAAGGTCATAGTGGATTAACTCAATTAGTTTGGTGTTATTGTTGCAAGGCATGTTACCAAAAGATCTAGGGCACTAAACATTCATGCAACGAGATTGATAACCTTCAATCTAAAGTTTTCAAGGAAGTAGGGGAGTGATACATAATGGAATTTTGATCGAGCTTAGTACCATTGATAAGCTCTAAGCTTATTATAAAGATTTTAACAGACCAAATGTGTGTCTTAAGCAAATATAAGTGAACCTAAATGTTTTTTTTTTCTTATTAGTATTGTATTTATTTATTTATTACCAACCTATAATATGCGAATATGATATTACATCACACGTGTTTTCATATGGATTGTAAAATACATCCCTCAACATAATGAGAATAAAATAATGCTATTTTTTTTTTTAGTATGGCATAAACTTGTGATGAAACTTCAAACCGCTTCCTTTAAACATCATTAAAAAGATTTTGTTATATACTATCTAAGTAGATACTTTTTAAAACACTATTGTTTTAGAAAAAAATAGGAGTTAAGTCAATCTCAATGTTGATTGTATGGATGTCAAATGTTAACAATCAATGCTAGCTATCAAAACCATGCTTTGATTTATCAATTGAATGGGACATAACAATGAGTAGCAACACTTTGTAAATAGATTATAGATCATGAAATATTCGACAATATATTTCTATTACAAAGGATTTTTTTGTCATTTTTATTCTCAACGTTAAAATCACATAAAAGTTTTGGAATAGATTATAGATCATGAAATATTCGACAATATATTTCTATTACAAAGGATTTTTTTGTCATTTTTATTCTCAACGTTAAAATCACATAAAAGTTTTGGAAGGCTAGCCATGGTTCGAGGTAACACTCAATTTCCATTAAATCATGGTTTTTGGATTTGAACCAAGATACTTTGAATGTCACAATAATTTTAATAAGGGTGAGATTACTTAATCTCCTTGTCTATTTGTGTATTATATAGATGTTATAAAATTTGGAAATGTCATAGCTAAAGTTATTGAGGTAGGTATAAATGAAGTTGGAGAGGTATTATGATTCATGTTTTTTATAAAAGTTATATGTTTTTGAAAGTAGCTTCTTTTTATTTATGCTTTTAAAAAATTTCTTCTTAGTTAATAGCCATTTGTTTCCTTTTTTTAGTAGTTGTTTGGTAATCGCAAACTATCATGTTAATTTAATTTAATCAAAATTTCCTATCATATCCAATCTTATCATATTTCCCTACTGCCTCGAATATTGAGAGTGTTCTCTAATTGTTAGCACTAATCAATAATGGATTTACACATTGGCCTAGCAAAATTCACAATGTAGAGAATAACATGCCCACATTCTTACTATATTTATTGACACTCTCCATGATGATTTCATGCAAGTGTTTGGTGGCCTCATTGACCAATTCATGAGAGCTACTTCTTGTGTGAAATCCTTGGCTATCTAAACCCATGCCCCTATTTTTTGATGATCTTCATTTGTACCAAAAGGATTCATCTATATCTCATTGAAAACTTGTTTATATAGCTCTCACCTCAAAGTATATTCTAATCCCACTATGAAACCACCTGACCGACAAAGGCCTACTTCATATATCCACTTGGACACACACACACATGCACGCACACGCACACGCACGTACACACACACGTTATTGAAATCAAAGAACTACCATTGCTATAGATTACCATATGCAAACTTCAAATTTATAACAAACTAGTCATCTTCTCCATGTTGATGATTTTGAAGTGTTGTGTATAATGTATCAACAAGAGAGTTCACTACAAAGTGTCAATTACATTGTAAATATTTTAAGTATATTTACATAATATTCCTTTGATGTACACTACCCCACAACTAGTTACATTTGCATTTATCTATCCATCTTAATCATTCCACAAAGAAAAAGGTAGAAAAATTGTAACTTGAAAAAAAAAGTAAATAAAAAAAACAAGATAATATACTCTTGATGCTTTAGAGCTCAACCTCCTACCATATAGATCTAGGCATGATTAACAAAATCTATTTCTATTGACTTCGCAGAAAATCTCATAAGAACATCTATAAGATATCATGTTCTGCACATGTGAACACATTTTTGAATGCCCTATTTAAACTATCCCTACTTCCATGTTGATATAATTTCTAGTATGTAGGTTATCATAAAGGATGAAATTTGATGAGCAAATTTTCCATCTTAAAATAATTGCCTATGTTGTTTTTAGGATGTAGGTTATTATAAAGGATGAAATTTGCCCATATCGATATAATTTTTAATATGTAGGTTATTATAAAAGATGGAATTTGATGAGCAAATTTCCCATATTAAAATAATTTGCCCTTTAAATATGATCAAAAGTTTCAAATTATCATCATGAATCTTCATTAAAATATAGCCAAGAACAAGCTTTCCAAATGTCAAAACCATCAAATTTAAGGAGCTATTCCATTTTCAAATTCCTACCAAGGTTACCATCCGCATATATACAATGTGTACAGGTGCAAGATAATGTATGTCATACATCTAAGTTAAAAAACTAGAATTAAAATATGAGTGGCTGAAGTGAAAGGGAAAGTGTGCATATGTATTTTGTGATTTTTGTGTTTACATATTGGAGTGAATCACATATCCTCAAATAATAGAATTGTTAGGTAATCTTGTTAGTTTATTTTTCACTTCATCGACACTTCGATGTAAATACCAAGTGTCTATTTACCATGAATCACAATACCAAGTGTCTATTTACGATGAATCACAATACGATTGTTGTTGGGTTGGAACTTCGAGGATCAATGATGGATATAACTTGCATTGCCTATTAAGTTTGTCCTATACTTAAGTTGAAGTCCCAAGAAGTCCCATTTCATGGTGTTCCTATTACTTTATATATGTTATATATAGCATTTAGTAAAAGGGACATGGACAGGTACATGCACGGGTTAAAATAGTTGTTTAAAAATAGAGTTAAAAGTGGAGATAACGATATAGGTATTATTTAAGGATTTTAATATTATATTTAAGTATATTATTTTAGGTAATTTTTTTTATTGAAAAAACATATATATAGATAGGTATACGAATATTAAATATGAAACTTACAATTTTTTACTAAAACATGTAAATTTTGGTAAATGTTATGATTAAAAAACATATTTTATGTAAATATAAGCAATATTAGAGACTAAAAATGACCAAATAGCGAATTTATTTTTTGAAAAAAAGCTCAAAAATAACCAATTGACAAAATTTCACCTCTAAAATATACCCCGATACCTTGTAGTTATTCCATAAACTTACATTCATAGTTAATACGTTATATAAATATTATGTTAATTATAATTAGATATGTTTATAGTTAATACGTTATAGTGTGTTAATTGTAATTTGATATATTTTTCATCCTTAAAGGCACATATTATTTATCCTTTTATTTGTGGAATGATTTGAGAGGAGCATATTCTATACTTGTGGAATGATTTGAGAGGAGCATATTACATATGCTAACACTTCAGAATCATCAATATAAAGGAGAGGATTTGAGGTTTGCATAGGGTAATGTATAGAGATGGTAGGGGAGGGATGCCAGTAGTTGAGCATTTTTTTTACCCCTTTTTATGTAACTTAATTCTTTATGTTCCCGAGCTTGTTTTTCCTCCAATTTTTTATGACATATACTTTGACGTGTTCTCTATCTAACCATATCAGTCTTGAGGTGTGACGAATCCAAATGGATACCATGTCAGCGACAAAGTTCCAAGTTGTCTAGTCCTAATGTCACCATAGTGTATTTTTGCTTGGGACCAATGGGTGAACATTGATGTGACTTAAAGTGGATGTGACTTAAAATGAAATTTCTAATTTCAAATATTCATTTTATTTCAAAATGTAGAAGAAAGTTTTTTCTTGAGTAATTTTAAAAACATGAAAATATTGACATTTACTTGTACATAAAGTACTTTTATAAACAACAAATGGTACCAAGTATTTCCAAAATTGACATCAGCCAACACCACTTCTATATCCACTACTGGTACCCCGTTCAACTACTGGAATCCCTCCCCTAGCACCTTATTTTGGTATATTATGTGTGTGGGGTTACTAACATATTGGTTTTTTAATATTTTATTGAGAGGGAATCAAATAAGTAAAATGTAATCCTATCTCCCATGTATAGACTGGTATTTCTTTCATACTATATGTGTGCGATTAACGAGGGTAATGGATATATGTGACATACATGTTTTTCATCACCCATTCCTATAGCACACATGTAGGAAAATAAAAGGGTGAGCGAGGGAAGCGCTTGCTAATGGATCAATTATTTCATTCACTCATTGGCATGGCACCTTAATGGCAACCCTCACTAATGGATCAATTATTTTGCTCGCTAGTTGACATAGCACCTTAACCAAGAGTGGCTTGCAAAGAAAAATTGAGTAAATAATTAGTTAGTGGTGTAGGAAAGTAGGTAAGTAAACAAGCAAGCATGAAATAGTAAGTAATTTCACAATACTTAGTAAGTGTATTTTTTAAAACTCTTTTTCTTATATGGAAATTCTTGGGATGCTTGTGTGTTAATAGTTATCAGTATAGATTCATCTTAAACTCGTATCTATTAAACATCGAGAGGGATCCAATTTCTTGAGGTGTATTTCTTTTTTTAAATTTAAACTTAAGAAATTTGATCTCTCTTGATTGATAAATCTGGGTTTAAGTTTTAAGTTTTTTATTTTATGAACAAACATCTATTTTTTAATTACTTTTCATAATATTTTATTTTATGAACCAACATGGATTTTTTTAAATACTATCCATGATTTTTTTTAAATACTTTCCATAATTTTTTATTTTATGAGCCGACATGAATTTTTTTAATTATTTTGTTAGTAACAAACGTTACATCATAAATGTTACAACATCTCCCCCGTATTGGATTGTAGAGTACCTCGTTTCTCTCAGTGCAATTAGCCATTTTTATTATGAAAATCCCTAAAATGGTTGTATGCTAATAGTTACTAGCCATTTTTATTTTTCCTCATAATTTGCAACTTTTTGTATATATATATGCGCTAAGCTAATATATAGGGATTTTACAGATATGTACTTACATTTATTTATTGGGTTATTACAATAAAAATTCTTTCATTATTATCTTGTTTGATGCAAATATTATATATGTCTTATGCAAGTGGTTTGAGAGCATCATCAATTTAACTATGGAGTTTTGTCATTGGCCTAATAGGTTTAACATTTCTTTAGTTCTTTGAGCAGTCACGTTCCCTCATAAGATAAGGAGGATGAGGGTTTCAATGATTTTAAGGTTTACAACAAACACCCCAAGATGAGGGATAGGGATTTAGAGACGTTTTTTTCAAACTTCCCACCTCTATAGAAAAATTCCAATGAGAGGTGTGGCACGTGATTCTGTAAAGTATTACCATCATTTTCATTGAATTATTAGTTAGGGTTCTGCGTATGTTTATGGTTGAAAAAACATAGGGTAAATGTGAATTCCCTTGCAGATGATGAGAACTTGGGGTGTTAGTATTTATTGTGATTGGGAAGATGTACTCAATATCGATAAGAAACAAATATTAGCATATTATAGGCTACTTCGACATAAACCTGATATGGATTTCTTCATGAATCTACAAGTGCATTAGTTTTGGAATATTAGTCCCGATTGTATTCTTTGTTAAAAGATTGACACCAACATATATGTTGGTCATGGGTTATCATTGGTTTATTTTCACAGTTTGGTGAAAACATTGATTGGACAATATATTTTAGAGTCCAATTTGAAGTGTCAAGGTTCGATCCAGTAAATTGATATACAAAGTTAAAATTCCTATCACATTTGACAATTGGCCCTTTTTAGTTTTTTTTTGTGCGTTATAGTAATCACCTCACTCATATTTTCATGATTTAGATTAATAAGTTAATGAATTCATTATAGATCTAGATCCATCACTCTAATTCTTAGTAAGGTTAACATATTGCATCCTATGTTTTCATGCAACTTTTATTTTATCTATCATTTCAAAGTTGCATTTCTACCGAATGTTGGCTTACTTATGTATTTGATGGAGTCACTTTTGAATGTAACACATTTGGCTGACAAGGAAATATATGACATATCACTAAACGATGCCACCCTAAATTATAAAACAATGTGTGAATGGATGACCAAAAAAATTGGTTTAGAATTTTAGGCCTTCTTCTTTTAATTATTATAAAAGAAATTGGATAAGTCATAGGCTCGAACACCGTGTGCATGTTTAGAAGAGCCTTGGTAAGTTAAAAGATTTAATTTGTAGATTTTCATATATATTCATAAATAATGTATTGATGTTTAAACAAATAAAGTATATAGTTACCTTTAAATAACCCCCTTATATGGACTCCAAGGTAGAGGATCGAGATAAAAATGGCTAACAAAAATTCCATTGTTAAATTATTTTAGTAGATATTAGTTATTAATTCTTGTGCATTCAGTTTCGTTTTTATTAGGTAGCCATATGATCAACTGGCTAATCTTTGCAAAATACAACACTAGTAGTGTAGATGAACTGTGATAGTCAAATTGTAGTGCTGCAATGTTAGCCTCAATATCCTTCACTTAATTTTGTAAGTGTTGTAAGCCTTGTCCCTCTATGATTCATGTCTTGGATGAGTTGGAAATGATGAGCTATACATATGTGGATCACATGATTGCAAGTGTTGAAATTCTTGTCCCTATGTGCTCATGCCAAGGACATCGATGATGACGTTGATTCTAATATTTCTCGTAAGCTATTACCACCACCTCTTGAACTTCATGTGGGGAGAAAAATGAAATGCTACATGCAACGTCATTCTAAGACAAAAGATCATGAACACATGGAATCCCTACTCATCTTGTAAACCCATTAAAATGAAATGAAATGCAAAAATTGAATATGAGGCTACCAAACAAAACGAAATGCATCTAGTTCTCCTTGTAAGATAGCAATACAAAATTTCCAAAAATCTAATAACACTTTTTTGAAATCCACATATACTATACACACAAACAAGTGCATATTTTTATTTGAATTCAAAATATTTTCCTTCATTAAATTAAGAACCAATCAACCACCTACAAATATAAAACATGAAACCATGAAACTTGTAATACATATCTATTGAAAAGTACTCAGGGAAACAACAAACAAACCTCTAATCCGGAATCCTAACACTTCATATTCTTTATGGAAATGCCAACACCATATTGTTCATTGCACCGAGTGAAACGAGGTGCTCTACAGCCCAGTATGGGGGAGATGTTGTAACATGTGTGAGTGTGTGATGTAACATTTACTAACAAAATAATTAAAAAAATTCATGTCGGCTCATAAAATAAAAGATTAAATTATGGAAAGTATTTTAAAAAAATCCATGTTTGTTCATAAAATAAAATATTATGAAAAGGAATTAAAAAATAGATGTTCGTTTATAAAATAAAAATTTAAAACTTAAACCCGGATTATCAATCAAGAGAGATCAAATTTCTTGAGTTTAAATTTTAAAAAAGAAATACACCCCAAGAAATTGGATCCCTCTCGGTGATTGATAGATACAGGTTTAAGATAGATCTACATTGGTGTTATTAGATGCTAGCTAAGTGATGTCCTTATTAAACACAACCTTATCATGTGGAATTACAAATATAATTGTGAATGAAAAAAACTTCCATTCTTATCAAAGCCCATTTATAGATTCAAATTATGGTTATTCTTTTGGTTGTTATTGTCATCCATAAACCATATTCATGATTGCAAAGTGAGGTAGGTGATCACACACAGGTGTGTACGTTTGTATGGAAATAAGAAGTAAGTCTTCCCATTCAACAATAATAACACACATTATTCTCACTATTATTTTTCCAAACATCCAAAGTTTATGGATTAAAAAAATAACATAAAATTCTAGATGGGTGTTGCTATGGCATACATATGAAAAAAATAACATAAAATTCTAGATGGGTGTTGCTATGGCATACATATGAGGTTGATTCCATTAAAACGGAGATGAATGTTGAAGAAAGGTGCAATTAAAAGTCTTCTCCTGAGGGGAATACTGTTGAGATCTCATATATACTCAAGTATAACTCTATATTGGATGAAGGTTGTGGTAAGGTGGCAAGTTAAAGCTTGCCCTTTCAAAGTCTTATTCTTTATATTTATGTATTGAGTTTGATAAGATGCTAAATCATTTCCTAATTAAAGATTGAAAAAAACGTCTATAAATATAAAAATTAATCATGCTTCGATGCACTTTAGTGTTCCCTTTCCCCACTCCACGACTATGTTGGTTATATTCTGCAATTTTAAAAAAAGTGGATTAAGAGACTTTCATATATGAATACCCAACAAGAAAATACCTCGATTTGCACATGTAGCAAGGGTGTGTCAAATGTTTTTTTGAGAAGGAACTGATTATAGACATGATGGCCAAGGTAGTTACTTTGAATGTAAACAAGGCATTTTCTCTATACTCAAACATATGCATGTTTGAATTTTGGTCTCCGGGATCTCCAATTCACTTCAATTTTGGCTTACAATAACCACAATTGGTTTCAACTTTGGCTTGTAAATAACTAAATAACTTTATAAAACTAATGACAATAACACAAATGTTAGGGTCTTACCCTAACCCCCTTACTTTATCAATGTATAAGGCCATAAAGCCCATTAGTTAGTTAGTGGGTAATGTATTAATGTAAAAAGTATTCCTTAGTTCATAAAGCCCCCTAGGTGGTTGACCCTCATTAATAACGAGACCACAAGTAGTTAGGCCTTTGGCTATTAGAACACTATATATAGAGTAGTAACTTATGTAATGTGAGTAAAGAATTGTCATTATATTTGGAGCTTTTCTCTTAGAAGTTGCCCCTTTGAAGAGGTAATTGAACATAGAAATTTATTTTATTTATTCTATCTTATGTTTTTCTATATTTGCTCTAAATTTTTAAGTTTAAATATATTATAACAAAATACACATCTGTTTTACAGACTTTAACCCACAACCTCTTAAAAAACTTCTAAGTAAAAATTGACACTCTCTTTGTTGTGCTTTGTTGTGCATGTTGTTATCATTATTATCATTGGATCTATAATTTTAAAAGTATAAAAGACCAATCATATAGGACATCACACTATTGTAAGAGACGATTTCATGACATTGTGATTATGGCATCGTCATATCAATTATGTTACATACCTAAAAAAAATCGTCAAATTAATAATGGATTTTTTTTTTTTTTTTGGTGATCTTCCCATAAAAATTTACAAATATGATGGCTTTCCTAAATCCTCATGATAAGCCCGCAGGGGTGTAGTTCAACCAACAATTCACATGTTTAGTTTATTTTCATAGGGTTTATCTCTAAACAAGAGTTGAGAAAAACATAACCAAATCATATACACACGTATATTCATAAGCAAGAAGTTGTAAGGTAACCAAATACTTATTTGCATTGGGTGTCTTCACTTTATTTCACAGGCTCCTTCTTCACTTTATAAGCCTTGGATTGCCTGTGGATACAATAATGAATGTTGGGCTAGCACACAGGCTATTCCGCTACATCACGTAGTTAATGCCCAACCCGTTACTCTATGGCTTTACCAAAAATTCTATAGCGCCCAACTAGTTACTCTCTGGCTTTACCAATAATTCTATAGCACCCAACTAGTTACTCTCTGGCTTTACCAATAATTTTATAGCGCCCAACCACTTACTCTCTGGCTTTACTAAAAAATTTATAGCACCCAACCAGTTACTCTCTTCAAAGCCAGAGAGTAACTTCTATATTTGCTCTAAATTTTTAAGTTTAAATATACTATAACAAAATACATGTCTGTTTTACAAACTTTAACCCACAACCTCTTAAAAAAATTCTAAGTAAAAATTGACACTCTCTTTGTTGTGCTTTGTTGTTATCATTATTATCATTGGATCTTTAATTTTAAAAGTATAAAAGACTAATCATATAGGACATCACACTATTGTAAGAGACGATTTCATGACATTGTGATTATGGCATCATCATATCAATTATGTTACATACCTAAAAAAATCGTCAAATTAATAATGGATTTTTTTTTTTGGTGATCTTCCCATAAAAATTTACATATATGATGGCTTTCCTAAATTCTCATGATAAGCCCACAGGGGTGTAGTTCAACCAACGATTCGTTTGATATGAAGGAAATGTTTTAAATGGAGGTCATGAGTTCAAATCACCTCAGCTTACACGTGCCTCATGCTTGCGGGTTGTGTGGATGCACCTAGGAGTATAGTAGTAGCGGACGGGATTGAATCCCTAGACCCCATGTCACGCAAATACCAACCCCTTCCCAATTGTCAATTCCCCTAATTACAAAAAATAAAAAATCCTCATGATAAAAAAACCTCCCCTCACATCAAAGGCCAACCACATATCACCTCACTTATAATGTATGCCATAGCATTCAAGAAGTTCCATATTAAATACTTTAAAAACCTAATCTAAGTCCATAAAGTACATCACACTTACCTAAGGCATTCTTCCTTCCTCGTACTTTCCTCCCATGACGACGGCAAATTAGGGTAAAAATATTATAAAATGCCGTTTTACTTCCTTGTACCTTCCTCCCATCACCGTAAAATTCATGTGTAATAATAATGAATAGTATAATTCCCATTCACAAAAGTGTTTGATTTTCAAAATATTTCATCCATTTGGAATTCTCATCCACATTACTTAACGAGTTAGAAATATGTTAAAGTCAAATCATTTTAATATATTTTGGCAATCTCATTGTGAATATGATCATTTAGATTAAAAAAATAACCATGAGTTACTCTCATCCACATTATTTAATGAGTTGGAAATATGTGAAGTCAATTCATTTTAATATATTTTTGGCAACGTCATTGTAAGTTAATAAGATGTGAATATGATGATTTGGATTTAAAAAATAACCATCAGTTAGTATTTTGAGTTAAGAACTATTGATAATCGAAAGTAATTGAATATTGAATATAAATTTAAAATAAATTAATTTTTTAAATAAAAGAAAAAATATTGTTTTTCATGTTAATGTAGTTAAATTTATAATAATTATAATAGTTTGTGAAGAGTCTTAATTAACAATTGGTTCATGAATAAGGGATTTAAATTTTAGAAGAAAGAATAATATGTATTTTTCTTAACTACTCGAATTAAATATAATTGACAAAAAAATGCTTGTAATATTTCATCTCGCTCTCAAGCACATAGCAAGAGTGAGATTGTTGGTACCTTGTCAACCATAATCAACTGAAAGAGAAACATGTAAAAAACAAGATTTTAACCTAGATAGGAAGGGTAACAACTTTTATTAAATACCCAAACTAAAACTAAACTAAATTGACATATAAAATATAAAGAAAATCAATTTAATTTAATTTAAGTAGTTACGTTATGGAGTGATATCCTCTCTACCCAAATTTGATTTCCATAAATAACATATATAACTCAAATATAATACTTAAAAATTAATACCTAACTTTTCTATTTAAAAAAACATATTTTTTAAAATATTTTAATAAAAAAATACTTGAAAAACAATCTAAAATTAAATTTATTAATCATATCATCTATAAAGTTTTTTTTGTTGAGGTATATATCATCATATCATCCCATGTCTAGTGACTTCCTTACCCTATAAATAGGGATTTATAAGATTGTTCTAAATAATTTATTATAAAATCTTATTTTTTTGGTAAAGTTTTAATTCTTTTACTTTTATATCTTCGTCAAAGTCCGCATTAAATCCTATAAATAGGGATTTATAAGATTGTTCTAAAGAATTTATTATAAAATCATATTTTTTGGTAAAGTTTTAATTCTTTTACTTGTATATCTTCGTCACAGTCTGCATTAAATCCTCCACAAATTGATGGATGTGAACAAATGGCACATCCTTCTACTAAAATAGGTTGAAACGCTTGTATTTCTAATCTATGTAAGGTAGGTGCTTGATTCAACAATATGTGATGTCCTTGCATAGCCTTTTGAAGTACTTCCCATATTGTGCCCAAAAGTAACTTATGGAATAGATTAGAAGAGCTAAAGGTTCCTTTAGAGTTGAGAGTTGTCGTGATAAAGTTGTACGAGAAAGTCATTGCCAAATTTAAGAGTTCTGAGGGGTGGTAGAAAGATATTAATTGTAATATTGGATAAAATAAGGATGCCCCCTCTCCCCTACCCTTTTTGGCATTTATATCGATAAACTAGAAAGTTGTTTAGAAGAGGCAAGTTGCACAAAAACAACCTTAGCTGGAATAGTCGTAATCCTCCTTCTGTAATACCCCCATTTTGATCCTTATGATATATTGACTTTTAACGTAAATATTGAATACATGCGATGTATGTTTCCCTATCGTGGAGCTCAAGGCCAAGGCCCCACTAGTGTATGCTCGGATTTTATTTAGAAAGGCAAGTATTTGATATTATATTGGTATCCATGTGCTATTAAGCCATGAAATAGTGTAAATTGATGTGAATATTTAATATTGCAATAAAATACCAAAAACTAGCTATGGAAGCAACTAATAAGAGGGGTCCATGTGTATTCCACTAGGGAGTGGTGAGGGGGATCGTGGGGTTGAATCATATGCTTCCAAATGTCATCTTGAGAACCCATTTGACTTCCATTGCTGACATTTAATTTAGTTGTAAGGAAGGAGTTGAAGAAATCAGTCCATGGCTTCAATGGAGCATGGGAAGCCCAGAAATTCGTAGGGCATGTATGAGCTCTATTTTTCTTGACCCGCAAGTCACTCTACCTCATGGGAATTCGTTCTTTCTCATTCCCATTCCATTGTTGATCATCTAAGCTTCATTTTTCATCCATTACACAGTTCCAGCAGTGAGGAAAACCAGAAATCGCAACTTTGCATTAACCCACGTTTTGAAGTGCCATAATGCCCAAAATTTCGTGTGGACAGTGAAATCCAATGGGGGATCCATAAACATGAACCTTGGGGCAAATTTGAGAGTGTGAGATACCCATAAATCCATAGGAAAACTCAGTTCTGATAGCCCGAAAATCCAATTACGGGATTGAGTCATTTGGTCACCAAATTGTGAGAATCCAAGTGTGAATGACAAAACAAAGGTTGGGATTGCTTGATAAACCCAGTGAAGGCTAGAATCTCAAGGATTTAGCAGCTTGGACCTTTATGCCCACCCTGAAGAGCACTGGAGGGAAGGGATGCCTGAGGGACTGTGCAACAGAGAAGGGGACCTTCCTTATGTTGGATGTGGTAGGTATTGTGGGTACCATGACTTTTTGAGTTTAGTTGAAATGCATGTAGCTCTATGGTTGAGCTCACTAGCTTAGCATCCTCCTCCTTTGTCTCTTGCATACTTGATAAACCCAACTGTCTGTTGTATTAGCATGACTATTTGTGTGATAGCATGGCTATGAGTGATCTTGTTTAGTTCCTCCTTAGTGGATACACATCCTGTCACACACCCTCCCATCTAGATTATTTCCTGGAAGGGAACATGATGCCAAATTCTGGGCTTTCACATAATCTCATCCCAAGTCATTAGCTTCATACAATTTAAAATAGAGTGTGCAGATGCAAACTAAGCAATTTAAGCACAACAGAATTAAAACTCATCCACACACACACTTCATATGTATACAACATATAAAAAACAGTCATCAATTTAAACGTTGCAGAAGCAAATGCATAGACAGATAAACACTTATCTTTATGGTGAAATGGCCCCAAACAACTAGCTATATCGCTACAACGTTCCACCCAACCATAGGCCAGTTGTGTTCATCAATCTCTCAATACAACTGCCACCCTCGAGCTGGGCATGATTCTTACAAGGAAAAGGGGGCATTCAAGCTCACGCATAGGCAAAGCAATAGGAACCCATCTCAACCCAATCATTCTTTCACACACAGAAAATCAAACTGGGATGGGATACACATTTTCAGCAATGGGATTTACAAACACGATGGCCATGGATTTTCCCAAATCGTGGGCACACCAAAACAAACTGTGAGAAAGGGCAATTCGACCACATGGGGAAAAACAATTTATCCCACAGATTGTGGGCATTCCAATGGCCAAAACGACCTCTAGGAAACCCCCAAATCAATCCGTTCTCTTCCCCACTGGTAACCAAAGCAAAAACGCCCTTCTCCCAGCTGAGAAACAAGGAAAAACCAGAAAAACATGGCTGGAAAACGCCCAGGAAATCTGGTTGATGGGTAATGGCTTGGGGAGCAATTCATGGTTGTTTTCTTGCCCAAGAAGCAAAACACGTTTTTCCATGAAGGGTGGCTTTCCCATACTCGAATTTGGATAGCCATACCTCTCCATTCCCAAAGCATTAAATACCTCAACCAACTCTTGGGAAAATGAATGATTGGATACAAAAGTCAACATGGGTAGTTGAGGGTTTGATGGGTTCTCTCATTGACACTTGGCTTGACTTGATTGACTAAAGGGTTTGAATGTTTTCCCTCCCAATTCCTTGTAAAATCGTGCCCCCATCTCTTGTTTCATTGCATAGATAGCTGTGGGTATTTTATTAAAAATGCATATTTACAATTCCAATGTGCCTGACTAACACGTAAACCATATGCATCAATAAATCGATGGCGGGGCCTTGGACTTGAACTCCTCACCACGATTTTATAACAATATTACATTATTTACATTTTAATACAATGGGGTCAAAATCGGGATATTATACATCCTATCTGGGGGGTGGTCCCTCAGCTGAAAGAATACAAGCTTGACAGAGACCTATGGTTGGGTGGAATATTGCTCTCACATAGCTAGTTGCTTGGACAGTTCATTTTGAAGATAAGTGTTCTCTGTGGTTTAAATTATATTCATTTTGTGTTATGCAATGTTTAATTTGGTGATTGTTATGATTATATGTTGAATGCATGATGTACTTGTGTGTGGATGATGTTTAATTCCACTGTGATTGTTTGAGTATGAATTTGCACACACATAAGTTTTTAATTACTATTAATTTATTTATTCGTGAATAAGTTGAGTTCTAATTAAGCCTAGAAAGTTAGTTGCATTCCCTTCCTGGCATCAGATGGATGGGAGGGAGACGTGACAAAGTGGTATTAGAGCCCATGTTGCAGCATTGGGGTTGCTTGGGCCAAACTGTGAGTTTACAGGAAGATATGGGAATGTTTAAAGAGATATTGATGAAGTTTGGTCGACATTTTGATTGGAAAAATGATAGGATCATAATTCTCAGGTGTGGCAGAGGATCACATAGTTGCATAGAGCTCTCTAAGAGATTTCCAATGGTACCAGAAATGCCTTATTTCGTTAAAGGACGAGGGAGATATGAGCTCTGAAAGTTTGCCAGAGTAGAGGTGTTTCCGCAATTGCGGATTACGGATTGCGGAAATGTAAAATTTTAGAAATTACGTTTTGGACTTCCGCATTTCCGAGCCCGCATTACGGAAACATTAAATTTTCAAATTTGCGTTTTTTCAATCCGCATTTCCGAGCTCCGCAGTACAGATTACAGATTGCAGATTGAGGAAGTGACATTTTCCGAAGTTGAAAATTCAACGTTCCGCATTTCCGAGTTCCGCAGTACGAATTGTGGATTGCGGAAGTGACATTTTCCGAAGTTGAAAATTTGACGTTCCGCATTTTCGAGTTCCATAGTACGGATTGTGGATTGTGGAAGTGACATTTTCCATAGTTGGAAAATTGGCATTCCGACTTCTGCATTGCGGATTGCGGAAGTTGCGGATTGCAAAAGTTGTGAATTGCGGAAGTTTTGGATTGCGAGTTGCGGAAGTTGCGGGTTCAAAAGTATAGAGCCCGAAACTCGATTTTTGGATAGCAGGAGCTTGTGGAATCAGAATTGGATGAGTCCTGTGGTGTTCTAAGGCCATTAACGAAGGCCATGAAAGAACTAATGAGGGTCCCGAGCCCATTATGCTCCAATTTGGCATAAAATTTGAATTAATGGCTTTTACAAATCGGTGTCCTGAAGCATGACAGGAGGTCGGATTGAACTAAAATCGATATGGAGCGGCCATGGAGCAGGGACAATGTTAATTTTGAAATCTTGGAGCCAAAATCCAAAGGATGTGGAGACGGGGTGAGCGAGAAGGCCAAAAAGCATTATTCCGTGCCACTTTTTGAGGATTTTGAAATGCTTGCAGTGGATGAAAGTGACCTTAGATGTAGGATCCAAGAAATCTACTGAACTCCACATTTCATATTCTCATTTAAACAAATGTTTTCCGTTAGACAGAGATTTTCCAGAAATGCACAGCTTGGAAGATAGACATTTTGGCCAAAATTTTGAAATTTTGGAAAAAGTGGAAAGTTAAAAATACTCAAACCAAAAATTTTATATAAGTTGACTGGTACATTGGAACAGAGATACGAAGGTTGATGAGTGTTACTTGTTATATGGACTAACTTCGCCCGATATAAATATTTTCATGATTCCTCCCAGATTTTTTTTACAGGTGGCTGAAGTTGGCATTTCAGAATCATTTGCAGCAGTGTAAAAGTGCAAAATTTTAGTAAAAAATGTCATTTCTGAAGTAATGGGGTTTCCACACCCGAAGTCGGAAAGAAGCACATGGATAGGAATTGGAAAGATTATCTAGCAAGGAACAATGGTGCATAACCATAATTTCAATGAAGTTATCATACATGATAAATATGTAGAGCAGAAAAGTGTCGGTGAATGTTTTGACAAATTGTTGACAATATGGGCAATTTCTAGAATTGCATGAATGGGCAAAGGAAATGAAGGCATAATAAATCTGTGAATTATTCCATGAGTTAAATTTTGTTAAATATTGATGTTTTATGTTTCTATATGTATTCCTAAGATGTCTAATAAACCTTTTATAATTCACGGTGTTTGCAGTTTATAAGATTTGAATAGTTGTAGCATAGGGCAACATATAGGGGAAAGGGTCTCCAAAGGAAAAGGGTGACCGTAAATGATGCTCAGGATCTTTATTAGCATGATGAAGATGTGGTAGGAGAAAATGTGCAAGAAGAGAATGTTGAAACTGAATCCAATGGGAGAAGGGAGAAAATAACACCTCGGAATTTGGTTGAGACAATGGTAAACTTCAATGAAAGATTGATGAAGACTCAGGAAGAACAGAACCATATCAATGCTTCTATTTTGCAGAGCCTCACTGATATGCAACAGAGGATAAACCTTGGGTCCAACCCAAGCAATGTAGGCAAAGAGGAAAGAGATGCATAGAGTCGCTCTAGAGGTCGTTCTAGGAGGAGGACTCCAAGCCCAAGAAAGAGTTATGTGAGCAAAAAGCATAGAAAACCCTCCTCAAGATCTTCTTCCAGTAGGTCATGTGACTCCAGAGGTTCTCAAAGAAGTCCAAGGCATACTTCTAGCAGATTTGATGGAAGAAAGAAATTCAAGGGAATCCTACAGGGAGGATTCAGGAGGGAAAGGCCTCCCACATTTGATGGAGAAGACAAGCCTAGCCAAGAGGCAGAGGCATGGCTTCTTGGGATGAAGAAATATTTCAGGATTCATGATTACTCAGGGAATGAAAAGGTCAGAATTGTCATTTACAATCTAAATGGAAGAACTTCAATTTGGTAGGATCACCTTTTGGAAGTAAAAGGGATCATTGAAAGGAGGATCAGCTAGGAGCGATTTAAGAAGTATTTTAAGGAAAAATACCTTTCTCTTAGGTACTATGACAGTAAGAGGAAAGAGTTCAATGAACTCAGGTTGGGACAAAAATATATGGAAGAACATGTCCATAAATTCTTGAAATTGTTGAGGTATGTGGACTCTATCAAAGATGAGACGGTAAAGATCCAATGCTTCCTTGAGAGTCTACCTCAAAGTTTTAGAGATAGGATTGAGTTTGTTAATCCACCAAGTCTTAATGAATCCATTAGGATGGCAATGCATTGATATGAGCAGAATAAAGGAAAATCATAGGTTCACCCAGCATGGAAAAGAAAGCCAAGAGGGAGGTTTGATCAAAAGAAAAGTGGCTTCAATCCACCATTCAAAAATCAGCCTGGAACCTTTCCACAGGGGTAGCAAGCAAGGAGTGGATTCAAGCCAGTAGTAGCAGCAGATAAAGCTTCAAAAGGGCCACTTCAGTGTTGGGGATGTGGAGGAAACCACATGCTTAGATATTGTACAACTAAAAGGGAGAACCCCAGGATCTTGTACAACTTTGAAGAAACAACTACAGGGAAGATATGGCAAGAGCAACACCTAGAATCTATGCAGCATTGGATGATCACCAAGCAGACCATCAATCAATAGTGGTGGAAGTTGAAGGTGATATTTCTAAGCAATCTATTTCTGTTTTGATTGATCCAGGATCTACTCATAGTTATGTTTCTCCAAAAGTGGTTGAAAGTTGTTCTCTTAGAAAAATGAAACACGATAAGTCTTGGCTAGTTCAGTTAGCCACAGGGACCAAGAGAAAAGTAAGTGAAGTAGTGGTAGAGTGCCCCATAGAACTGAATGGACTCCACACACATGCATAATTAAATGTACTACTATTAGGATCTTATGATGCCTTGATTGGCATGGATTGGTTGGAAAGACATAGAGCCAAGTTGGACTGTTATGAGAAAGAACTTGAATGCATTGATGAAGAGAGAAGACCAAGATTGGTAAGAGGAATTCCCAAGCAAGTTTCAGTAAGATAGATTTCAGCCTTACAGTTGAATTTTTTTTATAAGAAATTTTGACAATTATATGCAGTTCATATATCAGATTCATCGGAGGACAAAGGACTAAGGATAGAAGACTTCCCCTTGTTGCAAGAGTTCAAAGATGTGTTTCCGGATGAAGTGTCGGGATTGCCACCAAAGAGAGATATTGATTTTACCATCGATCTTGTCCTAGGGGAAGCACCAAATTCCAAAGCTCCTTATAGAATGAGCACGCCAGAATTGACCGAGTTAAAGATGTAGCTACATGAATTAATGGACAAGGGGTATGTTAGACTGAGTGTATCTCCTTGGGGAGCACCTGTGTTATTTTTCAAGAAGAAGGATGGGACTTTAAGGCTGTGTATTGATTACATGAAGCTTAATAAAGTGATAGTCAAGAACAAGTATCCATTGCCAAGGATTGATGACTTATTTGATCAAATGAAGGAAGCTAGTGTTTTCAAAGATTGACTTGAGGTCTAGCTACCATCAAGTGAGCATAAAGGAGGAAGACATTCACAAGACAACTTTCCGAACAAGATATGGGCATTATAAGTTCACAGTGATGCCATTTGGTCTTACCCATGCACCTGCTACATTCATGTGTCTCATGCATAGTGTCTTTAGCAAATATTTGGATAAGTTTGTGATTGTGTTCTTGGATGACATTCTTGTCTATTCAAGGAATGAAAAAGAGCATGAGGAGCATCTAAGGATGGTGTTGCAAGTCCTTAGAGAACACCAGCTGTATGCAAAGTTAAGAAAGTGTGAATTTTATCAAAAGAAGGTGCAGTACTTGGGTCATGTCATTTCAGAAGAGGGTATTGCAGTTGATCCAGAGAATATTAATGCCATCATGGATTGGTCTACTCCAAAGAATGTTTCACATGTTAGATATTTTATGGGTCTTGATGGTTACTATAGAAGATTTATTGAAGGATTCTCCAAGATAGCACATCCAATCACTTCATTGCAGACGAAGAATATCAAATTTGTATTCTATGAAAAATGTGAGAAAATATTTCAGCAGCTGAAGGAGTTACTTACCAGTGCTCATGTTTTGAAGATAACAGATCAAAGGAAGGATTTTGTAGTGTGCACAGATGCTTGCATTGAAGGGCTAGGTGGAGTGCTCATGCAGGAAGGGTTTGTGATTTGCTATGAGTCAAGGAAATTAAAAGAGCATGAAAAGAATTATGGCACGCATGATTTAGAACTAACAGCCATAGTACATGCTCTCAAGATGTGGAGACATTATTTGTTGGGAAGAAGAGTCGAGCTTAGGATAGACCACATGAGTTTGAAGTATTTTTTTGATCAACCAAACTTGAATGCTAGGAAAGCTAGATGGATGGAATTTCTCTGTGAATTTGATTTGGAAATTAAGCATGTAAAAGGGAAAGAGAATAAGGTTACAGATGGTCTCAGCAGAAAATTTAATGTTGCAACATTAATTATGTGCAAATCAGATTTGAAGACAAGAGTTCTTGAAGCCCAAAACGGTGATGAAACTTACCTTCAAATTAAAGGAAAGTTGCAGCAGAGAAATATAGATGAAAAGTGTGCAGAGTATCAATTTTGTGAATATGATATCCTCATCTATAAAGATAGATTGTACATTCCAAATGGTGCAGATTTAAAGAAGCTAGTAATGGATGAAATACATCAAATGCCATACTTTGGACATCCAAGATATCAAAAGACAATAACAACAGCAAGAAAGCAATACTTTTGGCATGGGATGAAGAAATACATAGCTGAGTAGATTGCTAGGTGTCAAAAGTGCCAACAAGTCAAGGAAGAGAATCAACATCCAGCAAGATTGTTGCAGTCCTTACCCATTCCAGAGTGGAAGTGGGAAGTGATCTCTATGAATTTTATAGCAGGTCTTCCCATGACAGTGAAGAAGCATGATTCAATCATGGTAGTGGTGGACAAGCTATCAACGATAGCTTATTTCATTCAAGTCAAGTCCACTCACAAGGCTAATGACATTGCAAATATCTTCATGCGAGAGATATTTGGATTGCATGGATTGCCCAAGGCAATAATTTTTTATTGTGATACAAAGTTCACTTCCAATTTCTGGAAAGGATTGTTTCAGGAATTGGGAACTAGATTAAATTTCAGTACAACATATCATCCTCAAACAGATGACCAAACTAAGAGGGTGAATCAAGTTCTTGAAGACATGTTGAGAATGTAAGTGATGGATAAACCATCCAAGTGAGAGGATTACCTACATTTGGTGGAATTTGCATATGATAATGGGCATCATGCATCATTGAGAATGAGTCCATTTGAGGCATTGTATGGAAAAGGATGCAGGACTCCAATGAATTGGGATAGTCCGGTGAACATGGTAGTGCTTGGACTGGAGATGATCAAAGAAATGGAATAGGAAGTTGTTAAGATCAAGCAGAATTTAAAGGAAACTCAGGATAGGAAAAAGAGTTATGCAGATTTGAAAAGAGTGCATAAGGAATTTCAGATTGGGGATCATGTTTATTTGAGAGTGAAATCAAGGAAAATTTCTCTCAAGTTGGGGAGTTGTGCCAAGCTGGCACCAAGATATTGTGGGCCATTTGAAGTCCTAGATAGGATAGGACCAGTTGCATATAAAGTTGCATTCCATGCTAACATAAGAGCTCATAATGTTTTCCATGTATCTTTTCTTAAGAAGTATGTACATGATCCTAATCATATGATTGATTGGAATGTGATACGGGTGTATTTCGAGGGAGATTTCCAAGTAGAGCTTGTGCGCATCCTCGACAAGAAGGTCACATTGCTCTAGAATAGAGCCATCGGGCAGGTAAAGGTCCAATGGGAGAACCTTAGTCCCAATGAGGCTACATTGGAGCTAGAGGATGCCATGAGAGAGGCATTCCCATTTTTGTTCAGTTTTGAGAACACCGAGGACGGTGTTGTTCTAAGGGGAAGGGGAATGTTATACCCCCATTTTGACCCTTATGATATATTGGCTTTTAATGTAAATATTGAAAACATGCGATGTATGTTTCCCTAGCGTGGAGCTCAAGGCCAAGGCCCCGCTAGTGTATGCTCGGATTTTATTTAAAAAAGAAAGTATTTGATATTATGGTATCCATGTGCTATTAAGCCATGAAATAGTGTAAATTGATGTGAATATTTAATATTGCAATAAAATATCAAAAACTGGCTATGGAAGAAACTAATAAGAGGGGACCATGTGTATTCCACTAGGGAGTGGTGAGGGGGATTGTGTGGTTGAACCATATGCTACCAAATGTCATCTTGAGAACCCATTTGACTTCCCTTGCTGACATTTAATTCAGTTGTAAGGAAGTAGTTGAAGAAATTAGTCCATGACTTCAATAGAGCATGGGCAGCCCAGAAATTCATATGGTAGGTATGGACTCTGCTTTTCTTGACCCACAAGTCACTCTACCCCATGGGAATTAGTTCTTCATCATTCCCATTCCATTGTTGATCATCTAAACTTCAGTTTTCATCCATTACACAGTGCCAGCAGTGAGAAAATACAGAAATCGCAACTTTGCATTAACCCACATTTTGAAGTGCCATAAATGCCCATAATTTCGTGTGGAGGGTGAAATCCGATGGGGGATCCATAGACATGAACCTTGGGGCGAATTTGAGAGTGTGAGATACCCAGAAATCCATAGAAAAACTCAGTTTTGATAGCCCGAAAATCCAATTACAGGATTGATTCATTTGGTCACTGAATTGTGAGAATCCAAGTGTGAATGACAGAACAGATAATAGAACAGAGGTTTGGATTGTTTGATAAACCCAGTGAAGGCTAGAATCTCAAGGATTTATCATCTTGGACCTTTCTATGCCCACCCTGAAGAGCACTGGAGGGAAGGGGCGCTTGGGGGACTGTGCAGCAGAGAAGGGGACCTTCCTTGTGTTGGGTGTGGTAGGTATTGTGGGTACCATGACTGTTTGAGTTTAGTTGAGATGCCTGTAGCTCTATGGTTGAGCTCACTGGCTTAGCATCCTCCTCCTTTTTCTCTTGCATGCTTTATAAACCCAACTGTGTGTTGGCTTAACATGACTGTTTGTGTGAGACCATGGCTGTGAGTGAGCCTATTTAGTTCCTCCTTAGTGGATACACATCCCACCTCGGGGGTGGTCTCTCAGTTGAAAGAATAAAGGCTAGAAAGAGACCTATGGTTGGGTGAAACGTTGCTCTCACATAGCCAGTTGCTTGGACAGTTCATTTTGAATATAAGTTTTATCTATGGTTTAAATTATATTCATTTTGTGTTCTGCAATGTTTAATTTGATGACTGTTATGATTATATGTTGAATGCATGATGTACTTGTGTGTGGATGATGTTTATTTCCATTGTGTATAATTTAATTATTCATTTTATTAATTGTAATTTCGTCATATGGCTTGGGGAAGAATTAGACACACCCCCAAGTTGCGGTCATGTTCCCTCTGCGGGTCGGGATAATGGGAGGGGTCGTGATACCTTCTCTATGCTGATGATATTGTTCTTTTGGCAAGGAGTCCCTCTGACCTTGATACTCAATTAAGGATTCTCAAGGATTTATGCTCTAACATGGGTATGTCTGTCAACACTGAAAAAACCAAAGTTATGATTATCAAGTGTAAGAAAGACACCTATGCTAATTTTGTTTATGACAATAACAACTTGGTGGAAGTTCCCTCTTACAAATATATTGGAATTGATATCCATCACAAGCTCAACTAGAACTATAGCGTTGAGAAAAGGATTAACGAAGGGTGGAAACCTTATTTTGGCCTAGAAAACAATTGCAAATCAACAAATCTGGTGATGTGGGATAAAAATGAGTTCTTTTTAAAACTCACGTCACTCCCGTTATCATGTATGGTTGTGAAGTTTGAGGGTGTAGCATCTCTCGAGAGTCCTGAAGAAAGATCGAGCAAATTAAAAAAATTTCTTATCACGTATAATCTCAAAATTAAGAGCAACACGCCCTATCATATTCTCCTCATGGAAGTGGGTCTCTCCCCCATTGAAAGCATAGTTATGTATAGATACTCAATGTTCAAAAATAAGATAAATGACATGGCAGACCAAAGACTCACTAAAATTGCTTTAAATTCTAGTCAAGGCCATCTTCGGCTCAAGATAGGTTGGTTCAAAGATGCCATGGCTTGGTTAAGTCATTGGGGGATTGATGAAAACATCGCTTTGCAAGATATCAACAACCTAAAAAAAACTATCACATATAAGTTCAAAACGAGAATGTGGGACGAGAAAGAGTTAGAGGGTAAAAGAAAGTTAAGATATTACAAGGAAGTCATTAATCTTAATCTGGAAGACCAAACATACCTCTCTATCTTAACATGTTCAAAGAAGAAGATTAATATAGACAAGATAAGAACGAACTCCCATGAGCTTCATAGTGAAATAGGACGATGGACAATTCCTAAAACACCATGGGAGGAAAGGATATGCCAACTCTGTGAGTCCATGAGCGTTGATGATGGATCTCTCTTTCTTTTAGAGTGCCCTACGTACACCCACATTCGATCACAGTTTCCTAATCTTTGTTACAACTCTAATCTCCATGATCTTCTAGCTTGTCAAAATTATGGGAACCTATGAATGCTTCTTTCTCAGCTTTTCCTTCATAGGAATCAAATTTTAGAAAAAATCCAAGTAATTCATTTATCTTCTCTTAAGGTCCAATAGACCAAAGGGTCTCAGTAGACATTAATCATCATCATCATCATCATCATAAAATATAATTGAAAAAAATAAATTAATTAAGTTTTATATAAAATATAAATATAATTAAAAAATATTGTTTTAAAAAATATATACAAATTAGCATAACATTTTCCATCCATTTTGACACATAATTTCTTAACTTTGTATTATCTAATGTGTGATAGACCAAAATGTTTTAGTGGATGTTAATCATCATCATCATCATCGTCATTATATTACTTTTTATTTCAAAATATAATTTTAGCCTTTTTTCATTATTTTTTAACATAACAATATAATATTTATAATATTTGTTTTTATGAAGTATGGTTAGTTAATTGAACTTATATTTTTTATTTTAAAATATAATTTTGTATAGCTTTTTTTATGATTGTTATAACATAAAATTAAAATATTTATGTTATTTGTTTTTATGAAGTAGGGTTAATTCTTTGAACTTGTATAAATTCATATTTATTTGGAATTATTAAGTTCAGGAAAAAATTTAAATATAAATTTTTAGATATTTGAAATATTTAAATTAAATATATATTATTATTTTATTATTATATTTATTTTTTTATTTTATTAAAACTTTCAATTTATATTTTATTTTAATTTATTAATGTTACATTTCTAATCTTTCTAATCCATATAAAAGTACATATTGCTTCCTTCAATGCAATAAGTTTTTAATACATCCCATTACTCGTCCATAATCCATATAAACAATATAAACAAAAAGATGCAATCGAAATTAAGATCAGTGGCTTCAATGGATGACCTCCACTCATGTCCATATCAGTGTCCACATCCTTGAAGTGGGTGAACCACCTCTCCATGTCCAATTACATTATATGTTGCTCGTTGATTTTTTTTAAATTATAATTAACCATTATTGCACAATCAATAACCTTACAGACGTAGAAGTATAATTAGGAAAGATAAATAAAGGGAAAATAGTAAGATGTATGAGTCGATAATATTATCATTAAGTAATAAATTTATTTTTATTTTTTAAAAGAAATTGTAGTCATTATATTGAGATATAAAATAAAATGAGTACAAATTTGAAGAGCTATGTGGGATTGAGAAAAAACCATGTTGATCCATGGATCCTTGGTCTGATAAAATTTTGATCAATAGTTTCCTTGAGAAGGCAATAATGGAAAAAAAACAAAAGAGTTTCTAAAGAACTCTGTCACAATGGACTAATGTAGCCCTTTTAGGCAAAGGAAAATGTACATCCACAACATTTGATCCATTTGGGAGAGATCTACTTACCTAAAATGCTTCTTTATACAAATTCACTACCTCCTTGGATAACTTATCTATCTTTTAGTTTAATTCTTGGAACACATTGGAGAAGGCGATTAGTTTAAATCTTGATGAATGACTCCTTCTCTCAATACACTTGCTTGGAGGTGAATGTTTTGAAATCTTAGTGAACCATTGAGCCAACCTATGATTATTCCATAGTCCCCATAAATATCTAATGCTCCAAATCATTTTTCAAGATCAATCTTGAGAAGAGTGATGCTTGTTGATAGCTTTGCTTTGTTTTTGGATCCAATACATGTTCCCAACTTGAATGAAAATATCGAGTTTCCTTCCATGATTAGAAAAGCCTCCACTCCATATCTTCTTTAATTTTATTTGGATCAAAGAACCTCTCACATCTATTTGGATCTTGCTATGGGGTTGTCATGACATGTTGGGTTGTGCCTTTTACATGCATGTTGTTCAACGATCTTGAATTCTTAAGCTTGAATAATACTTAGATTGGGGTCATCCTCTACACTTGAAAGAGTATTTTGTTGAGATTCAACCAAATCAGGAAGATCACTGGTAAAGGCATGGAAATCAGCTGATAATCTCCTTTACTATGTTGTATTCAATTTGATAATATATGGTTCATATTAGATCCATCCCATGTGGCTTTAAATTTATGAGTCTTTGGTGAGGTTCCATACTTCCTTTGAATGGTAACAATGGATGAAAAAGTGAGGGGTCAACTATGGGTGTTCCTCACAAACAATGCATGTTCCAAGACCTTCTCATCCCCTTCTTTAGATATTCTCCTAGGTTAAATCTTTAATCGCTAAGGCTAACGTAGGGAAGACCCTAGTTTTGGGCAAGCATTCATTTTCTAGCTCTAGTTCCATCGCCATCTAATAGTTAGTGCTTTTTCTTTAGAGGATATGGCTTAATAATGTTAGCTAGAGTTTGGATTCCCACCCCATTGAAAGAATTCCTCCTCATCATTAAGTTTTATCTTTTCCTTAACTGATTAGTAGTTGAAGTCCCTCCACTATTTCAAGATATATTCCAATCGGCCTATGTCCTCTTCATTTAACTATAGTTTCTCTAAAGAGGGATGAGCTAGGGGATGGAAATTGAATGTACGGTGTAAAAAGTTATCATAAATTTATCACTTGAGTTTTACAGGCATGTGATATCCCAAGTCTTCCATGATTCATTCATCTACCCCCAACCTCACCTTTGTTCTATTCCCCACTTTTCAACATAAAAATCTCCCTATTAGGTTGAATGAGGTTGAGGTTGTGTTTGCAACCTAATTTCACTCACATGTGTAGTTTAAGTAGTCTCACCCAAATATATCACTATTGTAGTCATAGCCTACATTATCCACCCCACTACATCATCACATGACCTCGTGGTACCTCACTTAACCAAGTAAACCCATCATTTTACCATTTTCTTGGATGCATAGATTATTCCTCTTTTTCTATATGTAGGACATAGAAAATCCCTTCATTTGTTTGTAACACTTTATAAATGAAAAAACAACTTGTTAATGACTTATTAATGTGATCATGCTTGTTTAGGTAGCGTAGTGGGTACATTTGTACTTTGTATTTAATCTTTTTTTTTCTTTTGGGTGGCATGATCCAAATTGATCAATCGCATAGATCAAACCATTTAATGATTTGAGATAGTTGATTATTTTATCGGGCTCAATTGTAGTTGAAGGATCCCACCAATAGGTTTTATACTACTAAAAATATCCTTATTGACTCTTTCTATGTTTTTACCCATTCTCGTTTGTGTAATTATGCCTTGATTTCTATATGGACAAATTATTTACTGTCCCACTATGAGGGTTACCCTATGGATCTAGATGGAATTAGTAGAGAAGGATATGGGTGCCTTAGAATGGGTAGTACGTGGAGTAGTACGGGAGGTATTGGAACATTCGGCTCTTCGCCTTGGACCTTGTCAAACCCTTATTTCATTAATAATATTGGTTTAGCCTTCCATGATTCCCACTAAACTTATGAATTATCATTAATTCATTGAGAATTTTCACATGGAAACTAGATCTAAGAAGGGTTTTCACTATTCACATATAAATAAATTTCTTGGGGTTGTAGTTCATAACACACCACATAAAGTAAGGTTATACTCCTGAAATTTTTTCAAAGAGACTTGAAACCATTATTCTTTCCCCTCCGCCATTGAGAATTTCTTGGATATTCTACTAGATCTTGGAGTTGGAGCACACAATGAGACAAAGGACCCTCCCAATGAGAAGCTTCGCTACCCACCAAGCTACATCAAATCCATCTCACTAGGTAGTGTACTATGAGTCTCGTTTGCCTTATTTGGAGTATATCTAAATATTGTACTTTTCCCATTGTTTCTTGCATTTGGATGTTAGATATTAATAAAGATATGTTTACATTTCTTCCATGCATAAGCTAGGATCTAGTGTAGTTTTTGCATGTGTCCTTATTGTCTTGCCTCTTGTTTTATTTTCATCATTTTTGTTCCTAGTTACACAACCAACTAAGTTATGCATTTTGGTACACTTATTGTTTTAAACATCACCCGAAAAAATTAGTGACTCCATTGGGGAATTTGATCCATAGTATATCTCCTTGTTTATGTGTGTGTTTCATTCATGCATTCAAGTAGTTAGTAGACTTCATTTATGTATTCTTCTTACTATTAGAGTCACTCAGTTAGGGTTGTTTCAACCCAAAACCCTATTTTTTCACCTCAACCTGCATGCAGATATTAGTTTTTATTTTGTCTATAGCATTCAATTTTATTCATATGTAGTTTTTCAGTGTTTTACTGTGCAACCACATTGTTATTACATTTTTTCAATTTCTAGGTTCTATTTTACAATGTTTACACATTCTTTTTCGTATTCCCTTAGATATGTTGATTGTTTGGTGTTGTTTTGCTAGTTTAAGTTTCAAGGAAACATTGTAGGTGGGGAAATAAAGCCCTATATTTCTTGTACTTGCTACTTTTAGGGTTTTTTTATTGCTTGGTTGTTTCATTTTTAGCATGGAGCTATTAAATAGTCGGTTATTCAATTTTAAGTTGCTTTAAAGATTAAAAAAAGTTTGATAAGAGAAAAAAGAACCTTTAGTTTTAGTACTTGTCATTTATGTTTACTATTTTTTCTTATAATTTCATTTAGTATTTAGTTTTCCACAATTTATTTCCCATTTCTAATATTTATTTAGTTTATTTTCAACATTTTATTTTTAGTTGTACATACCATGAATGAACACATATCAAATTATTATATGCTTGGTTCATGACCCCAAACTTGGCCTTTAAAATCAATAACTTAGCTCATTAGCCAATTAAAATTCCTCACTTGAAGGCCAAAAACAATATTTTAGTTAGGTTAAGAGTGTGGGGATAGGAATCCAAATAATTTACCACACTCACTCACATTCAAGATATAGTCATTGACTCTTAAGGTAGTTGAAAAATCCTTTCTCTTATATATGGTTCGAAACCTATTTCACAAATAATGCACACTCTTTTGAGAGTTAGTTCTATGATCGAAATTTTAGCTTGATCAAGTCACCTAGATTTTTCAAGTTGAATATCCTCCTCTTATTTGAGGTAAGGAAATCATATGTACGTATCTATGAAGAGGTAGATTAATGACCATTCATAGGTTCCCACCCAAGGTGGCTCTCTTAGGTGAAGTTATACTTGAGATAGATAGTTGTTGGTCATTGGGAGTTGCCCTTAATGCTATTCATTATCACTATTTATTTCACATATTAATTTTCCCCTTTGATGGAATTCATTACAATCTATTTTGAGTGATTAGAATTTCCTTTTCATCCATCCCTTCACTCACTTTCTCTCTGTGGAGATCATTACCTTTTTTTGAGAAGTGTTTGGAAAGTCCTTTATCTACATGGCTTGAGCATATGATTGGTATCATCTTTTGGGTTGTTGTATTCTTGTTGGCCCTCAATTACATCGGTTAGATAGGTTTATCATATTGTAATGGTCATATAATAATTTAGTTAGATAGGACTTAGTAGCACACTGAGTTAGTTGGATTACCTAAGTGATGAGGTGGTTGAAAGTAATTAATGCCTAAATTGTGGGAATCACCATATCCAAGGCACTAATTTAGGAGGATTTATAGGGATTGAGTGAGAGAATATGGAGAGAATAAGATTATTTATATCATTAGATTATTGATTGAGAAAAAAACATGAGTGAATATGAGTCTAGTAGGGAATGAGAGGGATTGGCTACCTTTCCCTCCATGGGGTACATGATTGGAAGATAATTGAATAAAGAAGATATGTTGTTGTTGATTATGTTTGTATGTTCATATATGTTTAGATAATTGGTTATGTGATGAATCAAGGATTTGTTAGCTTGGAACCATAAGGTTGCTTACAATTCCCCTTTTGTATGATGAAATTTGTTACTTTGAACCTTTTTCTTTATTGTGCTATAGTAAAACACATTTAAACCAATTTTTTCACCACATGTACATGCAGTTTTAGTTTAAATACATTTCTCTTTGAAGTAATTATTTTTTCATGGAAATAATATTTAGATCTATCATTTCACCATTTGGAGAGTTTTAATTAATGAGTAACCATAGTTACTCCACTAATTCATAGGTGTTCTCTTAGGATTCAAGGCCTTCCTCCATTATTTGGAGGATTTCCCGATCTTTCTCTTTCCCCTACTTGACATGTTTTAGTATCTCCCTTGGGTCATTTAATGTCAATATTGACTATGCCAAGATATTCCTCCACTAGCATGTCCACCTTGAACTTGATTGCATCGAGGTCATCAACAATGGTTGCAACTAACACCAACTAAAATCCATCCCTACCACACGTGACTAGTTTGAATCTTCCCTATTTGAATAAATTGATTAATGATCCTATCTAATGTGATGCTACTTGGACACCCATTCCCACCAAGATTCCCTTTGGCATTCCAAATTTTAAGGGATGTGTAGGGGAGGATCCATACAATCACATTATGCCTTTCCACTTATGGTGTTTTTCCAATAGTATCACCAATGATACAATCACGCATATGTTATTCAATGTTGCCTCACGGGAGTTGTGACACAACATTATATTGAACAACCTTCCAATACTCATACCTCCTTTGAGTCCATAGAAAATGTTTTTCTTACCTTCTTTGAATTACCAATCTATTACAATGTAAGAGTTGACATTCTTACTAGTTATTGTCAAACTATGTCCACTATTATCACTTACCATATTCATGACCAAAATAGGAGATGTAACCTATGTAATATTTATCTCCAAGATTCAATTCTTTTAAAGTACATTATCCCTATTATTTCCAAGGACATAGCCACCACTATGCCTAAGACTAAAGAGGAATTCATTCTTAAGGCATAGTAATTTGACCTTATGTATGCCCACTCTAGGTACCTATACATTTTTATTTCATATGATCCACATAATCATTCCTCATAATGGAATATGAAAGGGGCATCCCATGTTGTTGACAATGTTATAGGGTTTATTTCCCAACAAACCTCCAATCAATTTGGTCAAATGGGTTTCTCCCTTGGTCCCATCATGTATGGTAACCATTATGGCAAAGCTAATGCTTTGTTTGGCCTTCCTACATTCGAATATCTTAACATTCACCATCCTAGTCCTATTGTTTCACATTCTGTGTCATGGTTTTTTCTTCTCATGTAAGAGTTAGTACATCCTATTTGGGATAGCATGCCCATCCTCACTTGCATGTGCCTTTGTGGGGTAGACCTTCTTGCAATAGCACCTCTACATTATATGTTCCTAGTTTATCTTATGGTTTTCCCCATTCAGAAAATCCACATTATCCTTTTATTGGTCCTTCGTTAGGTCCCCTAGCACCGCAAGCCTAGTTACCCC
Source organism: Larix kaempferi (assembly GCA_027924585.1). Taxonomy (NCBI): domain Eukaryota; kingdom Viridiplantae; phylum Streptophyta; class Pinopsida; order Pinales; family Pinaceae; genus Larix; species Larix kaempferi. Next base: position 3,757,439 of record BSBM01001185.1, read on the forward strand.
CATCTCAAATCAATACGGTTCATCATATTACTCCCATGCAAGATCAAGCCTATGCTCAAACAAATGTGCATACTCCTCAAAATGCACAAAACAATAAGAAGGATAAAAAATGAAATAATAATATTTTGAAGCAGAAACAAAGCACTAGGGGCAGCCCACCAAGTCAACTTGTTAATGCTAGGGTATACCCCAATCCAAAATATTAGAACCAAGATCCCAATAATGTAGAAATAAAGTTAAGAATTGTCAGCTTAGAACTAACCATCCTCGCATTATTTGAGGTGCATTTGGTCAATATACACATCATTTTCCTCATTTACTTGAGGTACATGTCACGTCTCTCCTAAGCGATTTTTTTTTTTGAAACAAAAAATCTAACTAATCAATCAAATGCGGAAACATACATGCTAGCTGGCACTACAGCCTGCTTGAAGTATTACTCATAAATGTATGCGTACTAAAATTCACTTATTATTTCTAAAGTTCCTCACCCAGGTGTCGACACTTAAACCATTAAATCTATACTAGAGTACCTATACAAAAACAAGTTAGCAATGACGGATAATCTCAAAATACAACTAATATGCATTTCTTCTATATACTTAAACAATTTGCGACAATATGAGATTATAAGCAACGTTTAAAAATCCAAAGAATAACTATATTACAACCCTTAATATGTTATTATTATGAAACTATACTCTTAATAATTAAGGAATACTAACTTTAATATAACGTAGTCCTTGGTTAATAACTATGTTATTAACCTATGTCCTATGTGTTAACATTATATTAGAGCTCTATGATTACATTGTAATTACCTAGGCTTAACCCTTATGCTCTAAGCACTCATATTAAAGCACATATGATAATCTTGTCATATGGTAACATTAATAAGGAATGAAATGAAAAGTGATTACATATATATCAACATAATATATATATATATATATATTATAAATTTGTTAAACGTTGGTTAAGCGCCTAAGGTTGACTTAGCGTCAAACCTAGGTCTTATGCATAACCTAACACATTATTTCTACCAAGGAGTCCAACTCCAACCTTGGCATCGTCGTGATAACTCATACGTGGTAACATATATATATATAAAGGTTGGTAACTATGTAGTAAGGTTTTTATGCGCTTAACTTGATTAACGTTGAATGACTGTGTTTTGACTTTTCAATCTGCCACGTAGATTGCTTTGTGTGAACCAATGTTTTAACCTTGCTGAGGTGCCCTCCTGGAATATGGCTCTAATCTCGACGACGTGGTGGTGCAACTTAGAAAAATATTGTCGAGTGTGTGCTCCAGCTAGTCCACGCTAGTCCTCACATGAGGTTTCCAACCCCGATATTTACTGCATTAAAACTCCTCTGCTGGTTCATGAATGCGAATGATCCATGACCATTGATTACGATCCGGGTAACACCTTTGGGTGCTGCGATTTCACTTAGCACCGTCAATTTGGTTAAGTTGGTTGGCTCCCAAATTCTACGTTGTACCATGCATTGAATGCATGGTGTAACTGGGCTCATAAGTCACCTTCTCCTCGAGTCGGTTCCAATGTGTTTTCTAAACCCTTTCCTTGGCTCCAGTCAGTTCATTTGATGTTGCGAATGGTTTCTTAGAGCACCTATGCTCTGAGCAAAGGGCTCATGCCTAAAACTGGAAGAATGGTGCTCTTTAGCATAACTTGGAGCACGAGGAGGCAGTTCCTGCACTTCCACGTAGAGCAGGTAAGAAAATGAATAGTTTATGCTTAATACAGGGTTTCGTTGTTAGTTTCGGTAGTAGAAGATGTTGTCTAACCGCTTTTGTTGTGGCTCTGGTGCAGGTAATGACCCATCACGTCTTGGTCCTCGCGGCTTGCCCCATCCAACGGTAAGCAGTTACAACCACACGGTTTTTACTTTTAATCTCTTTTACCTTGACTTCTTACTACACAAAACTGATTAATGTTTACCCTTGGTGTTGCAGCTGCAACGACCGTCAAGGGAGTGCTGGGTAATTCACAGTTGGCACCGCGGCTTTGGGGAGAAGCTCAGTCTCCACAGCAACCAGGTAACCCATCCACTCTTTGACCCTTCGGGTTACACTCCCTGACGGTTAGAGATGGGTTACTTAAGACTTGGTTTCACTCTCTACGTTGTGAAACATAGATGGGCTCTCGGCCTTGCTCTCTAATGCATACGACTGTGTTTTGTTTTTGTTGAAGGCTCTTTTTCGACCTGTAGGTGAATGTAGGTGTTATGCTTTGAAAGTATGCTGTGAGCGATACATTGTTAATATTTATTTTACGGTTCAACCACCTACAGGGGTCGCTGGTCCTTAAATTCGGTTTCGAATGTGTTTCCTTCCACGAAGGGATTTCTGTTTGGAAAGTAAAATATACAGAAGCTTGGAATTTAAATGTCTTCGTTTGTAAATAATGAATGCATAGATGAAATGTGTCACAACCCTACCCAGGTTCCTACGTAGTGTGGTGTACAACTGTGGTTGCTTCCTATACTTAAATTTATCTTTAAGGTAAAGAACAGGGTCACGATAAAAGTATGTAAAATGCATTCGAACTCCGAAAGTGTTAATATAACACTAGTTTCCCAATGTAGTTTATGCAATTGTTTAAATTCCCGCAATGGGGTTTGTTTATAATGTTTTCTCCCACGCTGTCTGTGTATTAATTAAATGGATTCACAGTGCTGAAATGAAACGTTTACAACATGTAATGGTTTGTTTGGTTTCTCTGCTCTTTGAGACTCAGATATATATATACGTAGGTTAAAAGAGTAACTCCAAGCATAGATTCGCATTTATCTTGTTTCGCCGAATCGTTTTGGTATATATATATATATAACCCAGCATCTATATAATGCGCAATGAACATTATTTCCATAGCGCTCCCCGAGCATGGCTAAATGCATAAATGTTTAAGTAGTTGCATTCTATGAAAAATCATTCTTACTGGTTATTTCTTTGCAGGACTGTTTGTTTTAAATGTGCTTACAATATTAAATCATGGGTGTGCATGTTGTATACAATGTTTATGGGAATAAAACATGTTTAACCAAAATCGTAGCTATGGAAACAATTCACACGGAAATATGGAGCTGTAAGTTTAACCCTTATCTGTATAACACTTAACTCAGTAATATATGTGTTTAGTGTAAGCTCCATTCCATAGACCACGAAATGGTTCTTAATCGAGTAACTTGACTCGAAAGGCATTCATATTAAAATAGAACGCATCTATCAATACCATGCATCTAAACAAAGCATTTCGTAGTAACTAGCAAAAGTGTACCAGGTATGTGAAACCCTATTTGAGTATTACAATGAAGTTTGGATTTCTATGCATACACAAACAATAGCCTAGAATACAATCTTAAGGTATAACCTGGAATACAAATCATGCCCATACATATTTACATGAATATATTTAACAGATTCAGAAATGATCATTTCATTTAAACAATTAGGAAAACGATCATATTCATAAATATCCCCTTTCTGGGTTGATCTATAAAAATAGAAAATGAGGGTTTATAAATATTTATGGCATGACATGTCAACCTCTCGGTTTACATGTCTGTCTAATTTGCACAATAAAATGATATAAACATGGTTCTGTTAGTAGATATAAATAAATGCATTCTAACTTAAAAATGCATTCACATGACCATACGTTAGCATTTAAACCATATTTACTCTAGGGTGCCTCTCTCAGGCATGTAAACCATTATCTAAACAATATTTATGTCTACTTAATGTACCAGAACTATATGCATTCATGGATCAAACATAAACCATGAATACTTCAAGTATTTTAGTCAGTTCATAAACCTGTATCATATTACAAAGATCTAGTGACTTATGGGAGATTTATATTCAGAAATCAATATAACATTTTACACATATGCATATTTGGATAGTAAATCATTCAACAACACTTCCAAGAATAAACATAAACAAATTCTATTATTGTCCATAAAAATCATCAAATAGGTGCAGAAGATAAACTTATTTGAAATCTGATGACCAGTGGAACCAAGCACAAACCTCCCAGCGTTTGACTAGCAAGATCTCCTTGCTTTTAGGTCACCCCTGAGCTGAGTTCATAGTCCCCTAGGTCAGAGTGTATGTTTTAAATTACCCTTAACTTGTTCCCCTAATTTATTAGGATATTTCTGTGGCAGTAGGAAACCCAGCATCCAACTTAGTAGTCTTGAGCTCCAGGATGCTCCAGGGCCTTTTAAGCCTCAGCCATTAAGAGAATCAATTAAACACAGCCTATTCAGAGTAAATGCAGTGCTCCTACAAGCTTGGGGTAGTTCTCCTACCTGCACAAAATAAAGTGGCCAAGCCAATAGCCAGTTGTATGATTCCTCTTAATCTGGATTAGTTTGGTACTCCCAAATCTGTCCTCATTCACTTGTCTTCATTTGTCTCTGGTCATGGTTTTCCCCAGCTCCCATTTCTCTTGTGTGTTAATGATCATGAGAATGTGAAGAATGAATAATGAAGTGTTCATTCTTTGGTATGAACACATATTTCCTTTGGTATGAACACATATTTTTAATGAAGTGTTCGTTTCCCTAGTCCACACTTAACCCTAGATTCTGCTGAGATACTGTAACTTCAAAGAATATTATATTTGTACTTTATTATTCCGGAGATGTTTCATTCCTCCGTGAAGATCTTATTGTATATCCGGAGATGTTTATTCCTCCGTCGGAATGTGGTAACTTGGGTTATTAGACTTCCCTAGTGGGGGTCGGCCCTATGTGTGTTATGTGGGTCAAAGGGTTATTAGACCACCCTATAGGGGTCGGCCCAGTCAATTGTAGTGGGGTATTTAACCCATTGGTTAAATATGAGCCTACATGTTTTGTGTAAAAGACAAGTCGGAGTAGTGTATAAATAGAGGAGGTGTATTCCTCATTTTACACACACACTCACTCACTTGAGAGTGGCGCACTTGTGGAGGAGAGGTCTGCTATGGAGAAGGAGGAGCTTATGCTCAGGTTTACATCTTTGTATATTGCTGGTCATCTATATTGAGGAAGCTTTACTGGGTTTTCTACCCCATGAGGGTTTCCCAGGATAAATTTGTGTCTCTTGTGTTTATGCTGTGCTTGCTTTTTCTTCAGTGATCCTATATATGCTATTATTGTGAAATGGAATGAAATGCTGCTATTTTCTGTCTTAGAATATTAAATCTTAACATGGTATCAGAGCTAACCTGAAGGAAGGAAATGTATGGCACTTACGACACTTGCTTCTCTTGCGACAATTTGAAGGCTAGGGTTTTATATAGCAAAAACCAGTCATCGTGGAACTTTCACCATAAATCCATTTTGGCGAAGGTTCAGGATCTGAAACCTTTACAGGTCGTATATAACATCTCCAAGTATCTTGTGTCCAAAGGGAACCCTCAGATTCGTTGTACTTTGTAAGTTATGATCAGTACAAGTTAGGGTTTCTGCCTCTTCCAGATCTCAGTACAAATCAGGTGACCTAGGAAAAAAGGTCATAACTTGGGCTATGAAGCTCCAAATGCAATTTTGTAAAAAGTGACAGGTAGTACATAGACTTTACTATATTAGGAAACGTTTTCAGAGGCCGAAGTTCAACCAGTGACACGTGGCACGCCGTACAAGTTTGCTCTCCTGTTTTATCCCATAAACAGGCCACGTTGCGGCACTTGGCATAACTCTCTCTTAGAAAATCCAATTGAGGTCAGACCTGTCGGGATGGAAAGATGACAGGTCAAGATACCACAAAAAAAGTTTTCAGACCCTGTGGAGTGAAAATTTCGGAGTTACAGCAGAAACAATCAGGTACATATTTCTGTCAAAACAGAATTATTTTTGGAGCACCTTCATTCATGGCTTCCGGAATTTAGGGTTTCGGAGAAAGTTAGAATTTTTTGAATCGGAATCCATGGCTGGAAGCTCCTTAGAAAAATAAGAGTTTAGAGCCTTGGATCAAACATTTTTATTGGATAGAAGGGTGGGCTTCATCAAACCCTAGTTCAGGTTCCTGTCTAGAAGATCCAGAAGATTCAAAGGCAATTTTGAGGGGTCAAATTTTGGAGATTTCAAAATTGAAGTATGCTAGCAAGACACATCCTTCCATCCATTCAAAAGTGTGAAAGTCAAAGATTGAATTTTTAGGGTTTATCTAGCAAACCCTAATCAAGCTCCAGATCAAGTTTCAGGGGGAGTTGAGGCTAAGGCTTTACATAAGAAGACTACAAGAAGTCTCGACAGGTATGACTTAAGGAGGTTCAGGTATGTCTTGAAATATGATTCTTGATTAAGTTCATGATGTGTTTGTCTTCATATTATTTATTAGTACAATCTTGATTAATGTTAGAATTGTCTTATCACCCTATTAAGAGTATGAATGCATGTGAATGATCGAAGACATTCATTGATTAGGGCTATATGATTGTACTAATGCATTATGGTGTTGTGTGAGGTTGATGTTGTCTGCTAACAAGATACAGGTACATCACAAAAGACAAATCAAGTTCCATGACCATGACAACATGAAGATAAAGACTCATTCATAATCTTTGTTCTACTTACAAGGTATGTATGACTTTGTTATATTATGCTTAACCTATGAGACATGCAGGTTCTATCTCAAGATCTCTAAATCATTGAAGAGATTGTTTAGGTGTGTTGTACATAACTAAGCAGTTATACTAATCCAGGTATGTTTTCCTATGTCAAGTTAGAATCCTACCTTGTGTTAGGATCCCTTATATAAGTATACTTGGTATGATTGGTTATGCTTATTCATAAAATTAGTAATCAAGGGCTTATGCATATCATGTTTCTTATCTTGATGATTTAATTAACCAGAAGAGTACTATGATCAAACAAGAATATGCATGAGTAAAAGAAGACTTCCTTGAAACCCTGAATACTAATGATCATGACTATATATATTCAAGATTATTTAGAATTAGAATGTTTTGAGAATATACTAATGAATGTATGTTTGTGTATGAGATCATGAGGATGACACTAGTGCACACTTGAGCATGCACAGTGGTACAGAATGAATAGAAGTTAAAAAGACATATAGAAGATCAAGCAAGAGGCAACCACACAAACATAAAAGATAAGTATTTGAGTTGTTATTTGAAATAGTAAATGATATTGCTTGTATGCATATTTGTATTCCTAGAATATATCATACTGAGTGTAAACATTCATAGAGCATTGAACAGTATACTACTAATATGCATATGATTGGTAAGTTGGACAAACATTCCATTGTTGCTTGTCTAGAATGAAACCTCTTTGCTGACATGCTGAGAGCTGTGCACACTCTCAATAGTATGCTCTGGTAGAGATGGAAGGCATCTAGATAGCCACTGTATGCATACAGGATATGGAAAAGTGTTGTGCCAAAGTATTGGTCAAGATAGTTGCATAACTATGTAAATGATATCTGTATGCATAATAGGTTATCATGTCAACATGATTTCATGATTATGAAGTATTACTAATCATGTACTTAACTTTGATTTGTAGGTAAGATCATGAAGAATGATGAACACTGAACAAGTGATGGATGTTCAACAAGAAGATTTACAAATCAAATAAAATATAGAAGGCTCATGGCTAGAAGATTCCCTTAGAAAGAGGAAGAGAATCATGACAAGATGTTTGCTCCAAGTGGATAGATAAGACCATTCTCTTAATGGTGTAATTAAAGAAGAAGTGTGATTCAGGTTCTGTATGGGTACCTAGGATTGGTAGTCAATTGATGAGCTTAATGATCATCTTGGGTGATATGGATCTCAACCTTTGCTACAAGGTTGAATATGGCTTCTATACACAGATGACATGGATGCAAGAAGGAACTCACCACAGAGTTCAAATGATATTGAGGCTCATATCAGTAGACTCATCTGACGAGAGATGGCACAAATAGATATGCATAAGATCACTCAATGCAGAGTGTGAATGATGGAGAATTGACAACTTCTTGACAAATCTTGGGCTTTAATAGAAGTAAAGCTAATCCTAACCTTTACTTTAAGGTTGTAGATGATGAACCTATCATACCATTATTGTATGATGATGATCTCTTTCTAACAAGAAATGAGGAACAGATCATGAAAAGAAATAAGAAGATGGCTGAAGAAATGAAAATGAAAGATCTCAGATTGATGCATTAATTCCTAGGTCTGGAAGTATGGCAAGGCTCAGAAAGAATCTTTCTCAACCAGAGAAAGTATGATGAGAAATATTAAAAGGACTTGATGTGTTGGAATGGCCACTCTCATGGATTCCAACTTGAAGTTGTTTGCATATGACTCATCAGAGTTAGTGGATATAACTCTGTACAGACAAATTATTGAGTCATTGATGTGTCTAACGAATACTAGGTCAGATATATGCTTCGTTGTGAACACCTTGAGTCAGTATCTAGTGGAAACTAGATGTGTTCACTTGTTAGTTGCAAAGCATGTGATGAGGTACCTAAAGGATATCATAGACTTTGATCTATGTTATCTTAGAGATCATGAATTCAGATGGATACACAGATGTTGATTGGGCAGAAATTGTATCAGACAGGAAGAGCACATCGAGAGGATGTTATTGTCTGGGATCAGCCATGATCTCGTGGTTTAGCAGGAAGCAATCTAGTGTGGCTCTCAGCACAAGTGGAATATATGGTTGCTTGCTCTGCTAGTTGTGAAGCAGTATGGCTTCAGAATTGTTTGACATAAAAATGGATCCAACTGTGATCCTATGTAACAAACAGAGTTGTACCAAAATGGCAGAGAATCCAGTGTTCCATGATAAGTCAAAGCACATATAGATTTGACATTTCTATATACAAGATATGGTGCAGAAAGGAATTAAAGTTTGAATTTGTAACAAGTCACCAATGTACTAACCAAACCTCTACCGATCCGATGTACTAACCAAACCTCTACCTCAAGTAAAGTTTTCCGAGACAAATTTAATATAGTTCAGAAGAACCCTCCTCGAAAGGGGGAGTGGTGTGATCACTTATGATGAGATTGCCTACATCGACAGTGAGGTTGATGATGGGGATACCTATATTGGTGATGCCGACAGAGAGGTTGGTGGATGATCGTTAGACAGGGTCTAAGGTGACAGATGGATTGCATCATCCTTGAACACATGTTCTAAAGTGAGCCATAGACAGGTGTCTCCGAGAAAGAAGAGGGATTGCATCATCCTTGAACACATGTTCTAAAGTGAGCCGTAGACGTATGTCTTCGAGAATGAAGTCCTTCATGGACAGATAAGGATTGAATCATCCTTGGATTTCAGTCCTAAAGTGAGCCGTAGACAGATGTCTCCGAGAAAGAAGAGGGATTGTATCATCCTTGAACACATGTTCTAAAGAGATCCGTAGACGTATGTCTTTGAGAATGAATTCCTTGGTGGACATGTGAGGATTGGATCATCCCTGGACTTCAGTCCTAAAGAGAGCCGTAGACATGATGTCTCCGATAATGAAGTCCTGAATGAACAAGTAGGGGATTGTATCTTCCCCGGACTTCGGTCCCATAATTGAGCCGTAGACATGATGTCTCCGATAATAAAATCATGAATGAACAGGTAGGGGATTGTATCTTCCCCGGACTGAGGTCCCAGAATTGAGCTGTAGACATGATGTCTCCGATAATAAATTCCTGAATGAACAGGTAGGGGATTGTATCTTCCCCGGACTGAGGTCCCAGAATTGAGCCGTAGACATGATGTCTCCGATAATAAAGTCCTGAATGAACAGGTAGGGGATTGTATCTTCCCCGGACTGAGGTCCCAGAATTGAGCCGTAGACATGATGTCTCCGATAATAAAGTCTTGAATGAACAGGTAGGGGATTGTATCTTCCCTGGACTAAGGTCCCAGAATTGAGCCGTAGACTGGGTCTCCGATAATGAAGTCCTGAATGAACAGGTAGGGGATTGTATCTTCCCCGGACTTCGGTCCCAGAATTGAGCCATAGACATGATGTCTCCGATAATGAAGTCCTGAATGAACAGGTAGGGGATTGTATCTTCCCCGGACTTTGGTCCCAGAATTGAGCCATAGACTGGGTCTCCGAGAATGTAGTCCTGAATGAACAGGTAGGGGATTGTATCTTCCCCGGACTTTGGTCCTAGAATTGATCCGTAGACTAATGTCTCTGAGAATTGAAGATAGGACTACATCATCCCTGGACCTTGGTTCAAAATGTACGTGTGAGGACTGCATCGTCCATGAACTGGGTTCAAAATGTACGTGATGGGATTGCATCGTCCCTAGACATGAGACTTGTCTTAAAGTGATAAGGATTGATCATCCTGGAACTTGATCTGGATTGTATCATCCATGGACCTATGTCCTAAAGAGAGCAGGATTGATCATCCTGTAATATGATCGTGTGTGTTGCAGGGTATGCTGCTATGTATTGATGATAGATGTATTAGTGAGAATACATGCTATTGATGATAGATGTATTAGTGAGAATACATGCTTTTGATGATAGATGTATTAAGTGAGAATACATGCTTTTGATGATAGATGTATTAGTGAGAATACATGCTATTGATGATAGATGTATTAGTGAGAATACATGCTATTGATGATAGATGTATTAGTGAGAATACATTCTTTTGATGATAGATGTATTAGTGATGATAGATGTATTAAGTGAGAATACATGCTTTTGATGATATATGTATTAGTGAGAATACATGATTTTGATGATAGATGTATTAGTGAGAATACATGCTTTTGATAATAGATGTATTAGTGAGAATACAAGCTTTTGATGATAGATGTATTGGTGTGGATACTAATACAGATGATTCAGATGCTGTATATTGAGATGATCCATATGCTGTAGATCGTGATGATCCAGATGCTGTAGATCAAGATGATCCAGATGTTGTAGATCGAGATGATCCAGATGCTGTAGATCGAGATGATCCAGATGCTGTAGATCATGATGATCCAGATGCTATAGGTTGAGATGATCCAGATGCTATAGATCGAGATGATCTAGATGTTGTAGATTGTGATGATCCAGATGCTGTAGATCAAGATGATCCAGATGCTGTAGATCGAGATGATCCAGATGCTGTAGATCGAGATGATCCAGATGCTGTAGATCGTGATGATCCAGATGCTGTAGATCGAGATGATCCAGATGCTATAGATCGAGATGATCCAGATGATGTAGATCGTGATGATCCAGATGCTGTAGATCGAGATGATCCAGATGCTGTAGATTGAGATGATCCAGATGCTGTAGATCGTGATGATCCAGATGTTATAGATCGAGATGATCCAGATGCTGTAGATCGTGATGAACCAGATGCTGTAGATCGAGATGATGTGACGATGCTGATCGTATTGATCTAGACGACAATGTTGATCATGTGATGATGATGCTGATGATCGTGTGATGACGATGCTGATGATCGTGAGGATTTAGATATTGATGTTGCTGTAGCTGTTCGAGTGCTGCAGAAGATAAAGACTCAGTACTGAAGATGTTGATGTTCCAGTAACTGGTTGAGTTACTGATGATGTTGAGAAAGCTTCCAATGATTTATAGATGTATCATGTATGATGTTGATGACTCCTTGCTCGTGCAGATGTTGTTATAATATCCTTCTCGTTAAGGGGGAGTGTTGAGATATTGTAACTTCAAAGAATATTATATTTGTACTTTATTATTCCGGAGATGTTTCATTCCTCCGTGAAGATCTTATTATATATCCGGAGATGTTTATTCCTCCGTCGGAATGTGGTAACTTGGGTTATTAGACTTCCCTAGTGGGGGTCGGCCCTATGTGTGTTATGTGGGTCAAAGGGTTATTAGACCACCCTAAAGGGGTCGGCCCAGTCAATTGTAGTGGGGTATTTAACCCATTGGTTAAATACGAGCCTACATGTTTTGTGTAAAAGACAAGTCGGAGTAGTGTATAAATAGAGGAGGTGTATTCCTCATTTTACACACACACTCACTCACTTGAGAGTGGCGCACTTGTGGAGGAGAGGTCTGCTATGGAGAAGGAGGAGCTTATGCTCAGGGTTACATCTTTGTATATTGTTGTTCATCTATATTGAGGAAGCTTTACTGGGTTTTCTACCCCATGAGGGTTTCCCAAGATAAATTTGTGTCTCTTGTGTTTATGCTGTGCTTGTTGTTTCTTCAGTGATCCTATATATGCTATTATTGTGAAATGGAATGCAATGCTGATATTTTCTGTCTTAGCATATTAAATCTTAACAGATTCCTCTCCTTTGTTATCAATGAAACCTTAAAAGTTTAAAAACCTCTCAATATTAATTAAATCTTACTTTCCTTAAAAAAAATACTTTTAATTTGTAAATTTATAAATCTTGAGTCAAACATTTTTAAAAATTAAGATTTAAAAATTCTATTAATCTTTATAATATTATAATAATAAAAATATTTTCAAATTTATTAATCTTAATTAAATATTTTATTTTTATCAATCTTAATTAAAAATACTTTGAATTTTAAATTACTAAACCCTAACTCCATTAATCTTAATAAAAATAGAATACTTTTAATAATTTTTATCTCAACCTAACCAACAAGCATGATAATAACCTCACACTCACATAAAACCAAAAACCTATCTATATATACGCGGATCATTGGACTCTTGATTATCTTTCTATTTGGTGGGCACTCCTGATGATGATCTTAGAGAGAGATCCAAATGTTGAGCCTTAAAAAGCACCAATGAAGTTTCCTCCTCATTTCAAATTCAATATTTGTTAATTATTATTATTGTTTATTCAAAGGAAATATTAATGATTTATTTATTTAATTGATTTTGATATAATAAACATAAGGCACTATTTACAATATTATTAGTTGCACGGAAACCCTAATATTTTGTTGTTGTCGCGTGAAGGATGAAGTTAAAAAACGGATCTTACACCTGTCAGAGAGATTTTTTTGCATGGAGGATTGTGAAAAAACCGTGAATAATTAGCTCAAACGGTTGAAAATCCACTTCCCAAATGGACTCCTTTACCCCTAATTGCGGGAATGTTTGGAAATATCTCAACGTTTTGCGATAAAATTGTTCCCTAACAGAGGTGAATTTTCCAGAAATTCGTTGCAGTCGGTTTGGCATCTAGTTGAACGAACCAGACGTCTGGGGATTTGATGCTATCCTTCCCACTGCTCTTCACTTCTATAAATTCGACCTCAGAAGTATGAGAGAGGGAGTAGGGTCTCCAGAGACCAGAGGATGAATTTTATCTTCTTTGTATTTTCTTTTGTAAAGTTTCTTTCAAAGAAGTCAGCATGGAAGCACTCCCACCCAACAATTGGTAGATCAACATGTTTATGAAGACATGATGCTCCATATGTATTTGTAGAACTGTTTTGTAAGCTTTGTACAAGTTTTATTTTACAGAGAAATGGAAATTGACTGTTTATATTTGGTTATCATTATTTCTCAATGAAATTAAGTAAATTGATAGAGCTTAGTTTTTTGGTATGCTTACTTTTCTTAAGATCATAATCTCTTGAAATTTATTCTGGAAATTCTGATTACTTTATCATTTGATCTATTCGCAGAAAAATTGATTTAGATTTGCATAACTTAAAGCCTCTAACAATTTTCATGATCTTAATCTGTTAATTGGTAGGATCTTTGAAGCTATTTAGATATGTCATATTTTTTATTGTAGAATTCTTCTCAATTTAAAATTATTACATTTTTAATTTATGTGTGAAAATTGAGTCAATGTTAGTTTCAATCATGTTCCTGATCAGGATAAGTTAGATCTAATACATAGAATTAAAGATAAATTATTTTACAATTTTGTTTCAAAATGGAAAGCTACAGGTTTAATCTGTGTGTTTCCAGCTTTTGGAATTTGCATCATAAATTAGTTAGATATTGCATATTAGTTATATAACATATTTAGGGTTCTAATTGCATGTTTCAGAACTCATATCATTAAACAGTGAGACTTTCATTAAGAGAGCAAAACATAGATTAGATACAGACAACAAGCTTTGATTTAATAGTTGTCAAATAGAAATTTCATTTTAAATAGATTAATATAACCTGTAGATTAATAATTAGTTTTAACTTAGTAATTTTCATTAGAATTTAGTTTAACTTTTAAATTTTTTAATTAGTTTAGGACACCCTTTTTCTAAGTTGAAGTAGTAGGATTCTCCTTAAGAGAGCGAAACTTAGATGGTAGCAGGACCATAATCTGCAAGAATTAGCCATATCAAACATACTGGGGGTTGCTTTAAGCGCCTTGTGTGGCTTAGTTCTCCTTAGTTGGCCATGGTCATAAAATCCGGCCAACAGATCCCAAACCACACTTTAATCTTGACTCCCGCCCTTGAAAAAGGACAGTATATGCCCTCTTTTACTAAATTTGGTACTATTGTTTTTAAACAAACCACCCTATTTGGGATGTATCTTAGGCCACCACCACATTATATGGAAAAATGAACATCTCTTATGTGTACCATTACATTAGGGGAATCCTATTCTTATTCTTCAAATGGACCCATCGATTCCCAATATTTTAGGCAACCATCTGGAGGAACGTCATACATTGGATCACCTATGAAACATATCCCTTTTCTTTTCTCTCCACTTGGTATTATTGGGGCCCTTGTTATGGCCATTTTGAACCTTCTTGAACTTACCTTGGGTGTCCTTGATTTGTACCATATTCTACCCAATCGACCCACATCATCTACCCCGTCTCCCCATCTAGTCTTGACTCATGTACAAACTACAAGATTTGTCACAACATCAACCTTGCAACCACCCAAGGAGTCCATCCCTCAAAATAAGACTAGAAGCGGTAAGTGGTAGTTAAGGGGAATAATAAGAAATTTGAGGGCATGATTTCTCTAGGGTTTGATATGGCCACTATGACGACCATGCCTACTCAAGTTACTCGTCATTATGCTATTTTTGATGTCATTGACTACACCACCATCAAGTTCCCTATGCTCCTTAAGCCATGAGATATGGTTTACCCAAAATAAGGGATTTCATATGATTCCACCCTTAATATACTCTTGTTAATCCCAGCTAGAAGTGAAAAAAGTCTTCACGTACCAAAAATCCATGTTCCTTATGTGACACATATAGTCATTATTCACATCATTTCCCTAAACTTCCTAAATTTTAGGTTATTCAATAGCTCGATGCCATACCACAAGAAGTGTCTCCAACTAATTCAATGATTATCTATTCTATAATGTCATAAATGCATATATGATATGCAATTTGTGCCTTTTCATACTTCAAAGTTGTGGATTTTCTATCCATATGTTAAATCTCTACTACAATCAACTTATTGTCATATGATCATTCTTAATTTCATCGGACATTCATATGATCACTTCATTAGTTGCTTTGACACCATGGACCACAATATGGGTTGATTTTCCCTCCACATATTCAATATCATCATCTATTGGTGTTTCCTATATGATTCACCCATCACATCCGTATGGACTTGATAAAGGATCCAACCCTACTACTAGTACATTTTCAATAACTTCAACGGTTATATATGGTATGCTCTAGTAACATGTTTCTTCACCCAAATGAAGACATTCTAGAAGCCATGACTAATTGTAAGTATCCATGGAATGATATGCATCATTGTGCTTATTTCTTCCCTCAATATGTGTTCATACCAAATAATCTCACAAACCAATATTCCATTGGCTTCTAGTAACATAACTCTTCTTTTTCTATTTAATTGGACTTTGTACATTGGCTTGGGGATGGAGGAAAGATATTGAGAGAAACCGATGACAAGAGGAAAAATCCTTGGCCAAGGCTATATCTGGATGAAGACCATTGGATGAGATTCGATATAGAAACTATATTGGATGAAGACTGTTAGACGAGACCTAGTATAGTGGCTCTTGTTTGATAAGGCATTGCACTAGCTCTCCCATGGAAATCTTTCCAGGGCCCTAGACAAAGCCGTGAACCAAATAATTCCTTCAAACCTGTATTTTTTTTTAAAAACAATAAATACAATAATATTTTCCTATTGTTGGCTATTTTGAATTAATTTAATATGGAATTGTAACTTTCTAATATATATTGCATTTCTTGGATAATACATGGATATAACATGCGCATTTATATTGAGAAATGAAATGGAATGATAATGTATTATTTTTAATGATATATGAATTAAATATGAAATATTGGACCAGGGAATAATACCATCACATTTGGTATCAGATCTTGAATTCATATTTCTCAATCTAAATAAAACAATAAGTATAAACAAAAAAGGGAATCATGGTACATGCATGCAGGCATGATTTCTTATTGTTAAATTTTCTGTTCTTATTGTTAAATTTTCCATAGATCTATTTTCTCATGTTAAACTTGTAATGCATGATAGTGCATGCACATTTTCTACCATAATATATATAGGCATTTCCAACCAATATCTTAAAAAATTGTCAAGAAGTCACTTTGTATGGATTTAACAAGGAGTAAAACCTTTTACTAAGATTATAGTTTATTTGTTATTGGTTATGTGATACAAAGTATATATAGCAAGTTGACAGAGATAAAAAAAAATAAAGGTTGTTGGAATCTATTTAATACTAAGAGGGGGGATGAATCAATATTAGCACAGTTATGAACAACAGTTTTAACTTCCTAACAGTTTAATATTAACTTAATCTTGATCTTCAATTGTGCATTCATCATAACTAAAACATTTATCCACATATGCGCAAGACCACAGAACACAAATAATTTTGACGTGGAAACCCAAACAAGAGAAAACCACGGAATGTTCTCTTATAAGGAAATATTACATCCAAGGAAGCACCAACTTCCTAATTTCTCCAGCACCAACTGGAAGGAGGAACTGACCCCCTGGTTTTATAGATGATTAGGGATTAGTTAAGGGTGGTTATTCTAACTACCCTGACCTCCCCAACCAATTCCCTTTTGACTATATCCTCCCAACCTTGCTATAAATACAAGGGGAAGGCCTTGAGAAAGGGAGAAGCAATTTTTGATAAGGAAATGCTGGAGAAAATTCTACTGAAGGAAGAGGAGCATAAACCTAGGGTCAGGTTTCAACAATGCCAGTTGCACGGCAGGTTAAGTTGGTTTCCTGTAATGCTAATAATACAGAGATTCTCCTTTCCATAAAGATTTTTCCATTGTATGAATTTATGTCTTTGAATCTTTCATATCTTTAATATATGAGTTTCTTATTAAGCATTTATTTCTATTTTTTCAAAATCTTTGAGAAGGGTATGTGTTTTTATTGCAGGTGATCTATCTACAGCAGTGGAGCAGGAGACTAAAGTTTGAAAGCTTGGATAAAACATCAAACATTCGGGTATTCTTTTAGGCTTTATATCTTAGTTCTTGCAATTGAAAGAGTATCACATGTTGCACCTGTTTTCTTTCCTACTTCTGTAACTACTTTAAACGTATGTTGGTGATCTCTTGAATTCCCTATCATAGGTATTTTTACCGCACAACAGAATTGGCAACTCCGCTAGGGAGATCCTGTTGTTGCTCTGGGAATCCTACACTGTTTTTCTTCAGTTTTAATGTTCATGTTAGTTTCTAGAAGTTTTTTAGGTTGTTTGTACCTTTCTTGGTCACTCAGACTTAGTCTTTTTAGATTTTTCTTTCATTTTTTTATTTTTGTCAAGGCATACCCATGAATTGTACATAATTACAGTCACGGATTTTTCCCTGCACCCGCGATTTGCTTACTTGCAGACCCGCGGGCCACCCGTGAGATGTTTTCACAGACAGCCGCGGTTTTCTCCTGAGTTTTTTTACTTTAGGGTTAGGGTTTGAGTTTTTTGGTTTGTCCTTAGTTGATGAAAGCCTTCTATGTTGGTATTTTGATGTTTTATACTTGTCTGAGGGTTTATACTGAGGTTCTGAGCTCTTCTTGAGATTTATTCTTGGTTTTCTTTGGTTTGCTTGTTTGAACTGACCTAGGTCTTTCGAATCCATTTTATGTTTGGTTGGCACTTTGGGTCTCTCATTTATGCTCACTAGTTTGTGGAAAGGCAATATGATATCTTCTTGGATTCTTTGCTTTCTCCTTTATGTCAGTGATTTACTTAGTGTCTTTTCAACCAAACTTAGTTACTTCTTTCCATTTTAAGGAAAATTTGTGGGTTTGTTATCTTCATATTTCCATTGAGAATAGGTTTCTAAGTTTGATAGATTTAGGTATAGTTAGTTATACTTGCATTGTTATAATGTTCTTGTTTCATTTATGATTATTTTCCATTTCATTTTGCTAAGGAGAAAACTTAAAGAGCAAGTATTTTTTTTTAGCAAGAGCATTTATTTTTCTAGATTTTAGTTGTTTATGCTAAACTTCTTGAAAAGACAAAACATTTTTTAAATTTTAGGTTTACTTTCCAAGATTTTAGTTTCTAAAGATAAGTGAAAATAAATTGTGAAAAAGGATTTTCATTTCATACACTTTGCTTTGATAGTTGTAACCATCATGCACACATTTCACTCCTTTTTTGAGTAAGTTAAAGCCGCTTAAAAATAATCAATTAATTTAAAATCTATTTTGTAACTTTTCATTTTAGGGGACACATACATCAACTAGCTTAGGCTAGGGTTTTGGATTAGATCATCTTAAACTATCCAAGTCCACTTTAAACTCAAAATCGTGGTAAGACTATCTTTCGGTAAATCCACCTTTGCAAAAGATGTGCCAGGAAGCTCCACTAAAACCAGAGTTAAGCACGAGGTCGTGTGAGGTTGACTAGTTGGGGATACCCCCTCTCTCCTCAATCGAGCATCTACCAAAATTGATACACGTATGGGGATCCATTAGTACCTTGTGTTCTCTTGGATTTCGGGCTTAGTTACCCTGCCCATGCGTGTTAGTTTGACCTGTGACTATCCCCCCTGGACTCTTTTTGCATTGATGGTAGCCTTAGTATCTTGACCACTAGGACTCTACACAGGTGACGATGGAGGGATATTTCCATTGTACCTTGGACAGGCATGGGAGGAAATCCCTTGCAGTTATTTGGGATGGCGTTTGGTGATTCAAACGCTTGCACCCTAAGACTTTGTATCGTGGACCCTAGGTAACTATTCATCATTACTCCATTGGTTTTTTCTGGGCCCTAATCATCCCAGAATTCCCTTTGGGAGACTATCCATTTGTTTGGTCTTGATCACTAGAGGAACATTTTTGTAGTGTTATGCTCTGTGCTTATTTTTTTCCAGCGGCCCTTAGGTTTAACACTTAGAATATTTTGTTGCAAGTGTGGAATACCAATATCCTTGTAGGTCTAGGAGGTTGAGAAACCTTCCTCCACTCACTGCGGAACCTCCACCGCCACCTCAGTGGCGTAGAACTGATTTAATAGGTTCCTTTGAACTAGTTGGTACAACTGAAACTTCTTGAGAACTCCAAATCATTTATCAAGCTTTTTTGGTCCCAGAGACTATAGAGG
Organism: Larix kaempferi; assembly: GCA_027924585.1. Lineage (NCBI taxonomy): Eukaryota > Viridiplantae > Streptophyta > Pinopsida > Pinales > Pinaceae > Larix > Larix kaempferi. The sequence goes on from BSBM01001185.1 coordinate 3,776,963, forward strand.
TTGAAGAATTTGCAAGACATTTCAACCCTCTGTTAACTGGACCAGAGGATCCATTATTAGAAAGTGTTGTTTCTTTAGGAATACCTAAGTTAAGTGCTTATAGATTTACACCTGGTTTTAGTATGGATAATGTAGGATATGGATCGGGAGTTCCACATACTCCCACATAGGCAATTATACCTGGAGGTTTCTCTCCTCCACATATTAATACCCCGGTACCAAGCTCGTTGCAGATGTCTCCTGCTCTGAGCAGTTCTTTTAGTTTCAATGATGGATCCTCAGGGACATCTAGTACTCATTTCACACTGACATCTTCTCCTTTTGGATACACTATTGGTTCTTCCAATATTCCATCTTCAGGGATACCTACGGTATCATATACATCTTCCCTGTTTATCCAACAATTCCAGGCTAATCCCAGCTCAGCTCCTTTTAATCAAGGTTTTCCTTGGCATGGAGGTAATGTTGCTCCTTCTACACTATTTGTGGGATATATGCCTACCCTTTCTATTGCTCAAATGTCGAGTTTTAATCCCTTCATAGGATTTAATGTACATTATACAAATGTCCAAACTTCCAATGTACCTATCAGTACTACTCCTTTTTCACTTTTTGGTGGAGGAGGTAGTAATACTTACACTAATACTCCATTTGGAAGTACTTATACTCAGCCGCAATGGACTGGGACTCAAGGAAGTAATCCTCTATATTATGGCTGGAGCAATTTCCATAACACTTTTTCACCGCAAAGGATGGAAAGGGGCAACCCTAACCAACCTTATGGGAATTATGGTTTTGGTATTTTTTCTTACAATATTCCTCAAAATCAAATGCCATCTGCACGACCCCCGCTTACCTTTTATGGAAACCTTGAATTTTCCAGATCTTTCAAAATTAATGAATGACCCAGTGCAACATAATCCTACTTGGCCTCCGGTCCCAACCAAACTTCCTTCAAACATTCCAAAGTTTGAAGGAAAAACTGGTGAAGACCAAGGGGACCATGTAATGACATTTCATCTGTGGTGTTCCTCGAACTCGCTAAATGATGACTCAATTAGATTGAGACTCTTTCAAAGGACCTTGAATAATGTTGCGGCCAAATGGTATATTGAGTTACCGCCAGCAGCTTATAACAATTTTTGTGATTTGGTGACGGTTTTTCTGAATCATTTCCAGCTTCCCGTCTGGTATGATACTAGTACGGATCTTCTATCTACCTTTAAACAGAACAAAGCCACTCATTTATCTGACCATATTCAAGAGTGGAGAATACGGAAATGGCTCATTAAAGCTGAAATACCTCCAGAATTTCTATTGGAGTGGTTTCTAAAATCACTATTACCTTACATATTGTTGTAGGTACAACAAATCCCATGTTCTAATAGAACATGGGAGCCCTAAGCTCTTAAACGCAAAGGTAATGAATTAAAGTTCCTTTATGATTATGGGGTTTTTCAATCATGTTTATTGTGATTTCATGTTGTTACATTTGGATTGATTTAATTAGGACTTTCCTTTTGAAAATTTCCAATTTTTGGTTGTTTTTCTCAAGTTGCGGTAAGCTTTGATTTTTCTCTAACAGTCATTTTCATCCTGTGATCCCGCAACCCGCAATTGCAGATTGCGGGAGCTTGTTTTATTCATTTTTCCATATTGGCATCCCGCTACCCACAACCCGCAAGATTGTGGATTGCGGGAAGGTCGTGTAAATGGTTTTTCAAACTTTTCGTTACGCAACCCGCAACCCGCAATTGTAGATTGCAGATTGCGGAAAAGTATATTTGAATAATATAATTGTGTTGTGTGTTTCCACAACCTGCAACCTGCAATTACGAATTGCGGATTGTGGAAAGAATAATTTTTATTTTTGAAAAGAGTCGTTTGCATCCCACAACCCGCAATTGCGGATTGCGGAAACTCCTGTATCCGCTTGTTTTTTTACATTGATTGTCCCGCAACCTGCAATTGCAGATTGCGGATTGCAGAAACTATGTACATTTTTTGCAAATAAAATACCGCAAATTGATCCCACATCCCGCATAAGGTAATCTCAATCGTCCATTCAGTTTGATCCTATGGTTTGGATTTGTTCATCAGAAATTGATAAATATAGGGTTTTTCTATTTTTCCATATTATTTTCATTTTCGTAAAATTACCTTGCTGAGGGGATTTTCACTGCGAATTTTACAGATGGTCATTTTCACTGTTTTCAGTTAATTCAAGTTGGTGCTCTTGACACTTTAACATTCTGTTGTTTACGGTTTCTGTTGTTTGGGAATTTGTTTTGCTTTTGTGATTTTCCTATTTATCAGAATTATCCAGTCTTGCAAGATGTCACGGAATACCCAATCTAAGACTACTCACAAAGACCTATTGACCAAAGACCCAAATTTTGGTATTTTCTCGGACACCAGTGATAAGATTACTGAAACCTACCAAATCGACCGGTCCAAAATCTATTCAATTTTTTATAACGATGACCTATCAGACATCCAGAATGACCAACTTGCGTACAAGAGAATTAGGGATTCCTAACTTCATGCCATTGCTTCCCGACCCCCTATCCTTCCTTACACTGATGCTGTTAAATGGATTTTGGACCACGCTAACCCTAAGCATTGGTCGTTCAATGACATCACGGGGTTGCAATTGGACACCTTCCTCCCCGAGGTTTTCATTAGGGCCTATGCCCTTAAACCGGTCGTCCAACCCCTTAGTGTTGAATTCGTAGAGACTTCTAAAACAAGGATTAATTTTAACTAAATGATTAAGTCGTGGATGCATAAACCTAACAGTTTCGTGCCTAGGGATGATAACTTGTATCTGGTTTCCTGGTTTAGGGAACCTTATTCCTTATTGGCAGCCATGCTCTGCAGACTTTATGGTCTCCCGAACTGTTCAGTATTTAAAACTGAGTGGGCTGCCATTTGCCATCATGTTTTTACAACTGGTGAGTCTTTGCCATGGGCATCTATCCTCTCTTTTGAACTCAAAACATCCATTCAAGCATATCAAAAGGCACCGGCTCTGAGGAAGCCACATTTCTTCTTTTCAGCTTTCATCATTGATATATTTTGCACATAATTCCAATATCCCAACATGGGATGGCATTGGACTCCATCTGACCCTGTTGTCCATATCTATCATTCTGCATTGTGGGAGAATAATTACATACCTTTGTTATATGACATTTGTGACCATTTCTTTGGGAGTATTTATTTTAAAATATTCAAAGAACAGGCTCCTTCCTTCTTAGCTGATGTCGGAACCTTCATTGCCACAATTGGTGACTGGTATGTGGGGGAGTCCTTTTAATATATCAGGGTTTGGGGAAGTGGCTCTTCTCACCGGCTGCCTAGGATATTACCTGACAAGCTGGTCATTGAAGAAGTCTCTTATTAGACTTGTACAGATGATGTGTACTTAAAACTCACTAATCCAAAGAGGAAGGGTTGGCCTAAGTTTCCCTTGAACCTTGTGCCACACGCAATCCCAACCTCAACTTGGGAAATAGTGTTGGGTAACAAAATGGCCTCTTTGAAATTCAATTATGCTGCCAAGAGAAGACATGATCCCAAGAAATTCCTTGATGCTCATTTCAAGCAAAACCATGTGAAAGGTGGTTATGATCATGAAGATATTCTTGATGATTCCATCTATCAGGGAGTAAATACCTTTTCTGAAGTCCTGGTAAGGGATAAGAACAAAGAGGAGCAGAACCATATCATGCAATATCAACAAGAGCTTAGAACTAAATTTTTAAGCTACCGAGCAATGGAAATGAAGCTCATTGAGCAGGTAAGAAAGGAAAGAGAAGAAAAGGAAGCTCTGAAAACAACTAGTCCATTAATGCTGACCTACAGTGATGGTGACAAAAACAAAGGCCTCATGGAAGTTGCTCCAGAAGTAAAGACTGTTGAACAAGTTAAAATACTAATGCAAGCAGCTCACTAATCAAAGCGGGAGCTAGCAAAAATCACTTCAGTGTTGGAAACCCATGTGGCTACAGCTACCAAGCCTGCTACTGATACTCAAGTGACCCCAGTTGTTAGTCAGTTTGATGATGATCAAGTGGTGGCTATGACTAAACCAGCTAAAAGGCAGAAAACACAGTTTTATGCGTCTCAAATCCCTGCTTCAAACATTATTGACTGCGGTGTTGTAGAAAAGACACCTGCTTCGATGCCTATGATTGAGGAAATAATTGAAACCTCACAAACAATCATAGATTTATTGAATGCTATTGAAATGGATTACTCTGTCACATATTAGTAGATCCTTGGAACCATTACTGATGCTGTTATCACAACCTCAGCACTTTTATTGTCACCTATTCAAGTTCTTTCAACTTTATCACCTAGGTCCATAATACCACCTTCCATTTGTTCCATAGAATAACTTCCATTACCGCCCCATGTCAAACTAGCTCAGTTCCACATCCTATTTTTCCATCTATAGCAGCAGAGACCCAGTATTCGACTGTCCCTATGCAATCACCTTCATCCATGTTATCACCATCAGCTGATGATGAGCAAACCCCAGCTCCTTCTTCTCCATCACCAGCTAATGACACTCAAATTCCACTCCCTGAATCCTTCACTTCAATTCCTTCCCCAACCTCTATACCAACAATTGTTCAAAATGTCTCTTCCTCCCTGACTACTCCCAAATCATTGTGTCCTTACCTAGTTCCACTAATACTCAGACATCCTCATTAGTTTCAGCAGTAAATGTGACTTCATCATTTACTGAATTGGTAGCTCAGTTTGAAGAAGATATTGTAGTCCCTCTTGGGGATTATTTCTACAGTAAGGCATCTAAAGTAGTGATATGAAAAGGCAAGAAAAGAAATAGGGATCAAGGTGGATTGGACTTATTGGAGGCACCTATTCCTAATCAAGTAATTTGGGCTAAGTTGTCAGACAATATCCAACAGGAAGCATTGGATGCTGCAACAGCTATGGGAGCATTTGCAAGTGCAAATTATGATTCAGTCACAACACTGAACAGGGAGATTGATTTGAAGAGGGAAGAAGTGAAGAAGCTTGAAGAGCAATTTTCCAGAACCAATAAGGAAAATGAGGTTTATGTTTCTGATCTCAGGAAGATATTTGAAGACCAGTCTGAAGATTTGCAGAGGAAGAATTCCTCTCTCCAGGATCAACTATGTGATGCACAAACTCTGAATGCCACCAATGCATGAAGGATAGATGTTATTGAGAAACAATGTGAGGATGCAACTGTAAGTGTAGCCTCCTCTACTTTCTCTAGGTTTTCCCAACAGGAGTTTAAGGATTTGGCCATCCAGGTCAATGAAGAACACCACAAATTGCCGACTGAATTGTTTGGCACCCTGGATGAAATTCGGGAAACCCACATTGCTTTTGGTAAGATGTCTATTATTCTTGATGGGAAAATAGACAAAGCACAGCAAGCCTCTAAGGATAATGATGATATTGTAGGCTGGCATAGGTATATCAAGGAGAGACCAAATGACCTTCCTGTTCTTAATAGTTTCCAGCTTAAGAAGGTTAGGACCGCACTTCGATCTTGGCATGATCTCAATGATATGGTCGAAGACACTATCCAGAAATCCCAAGCTATTTGTGGAAGGAGATGGTAATTTGTTGATCATATCATGGATATATTGCAATTCCCGCTCATGGAGCTTATTGAAAATGCATGTCCGCCTAAACTGATGATAGAATAGGTTGAATGTCATTGTGAGGAGGCCAAAGAGAAGATTCAATCTCTCGAGCATATCCAGATTGTAGACGTGGACCAACTAATCAGGAGACCAGTTGCCATGGAGGGAAAGATCCACATTTTCATCCAGATTTGGCACAAGCTGGCTAAGAATGAAATAGAAATTTTTAAGTGTGATGCCCAGCTGGGGCTTGAGTCAGCGAATTATCCAAATACAGACAAGTTGTTAGAGATTTGTGCTAAATGGAAAGATTTTCTTGGTCATTAAGTTTAATTTGAATGATGTAGTCCTTGGTGTGGGGGAATTTGATCTTTGTATCATTTTGTAATTATTATTTAAACGGTAGATCTCTCATAGAAAAGGGATGGATGGTGAAGGAACAGAATTGCCATAAGAGACTGGAGATACTCTGTTATTACAGACTTTGTAATGTTTTGCAGGCTTTAATACATAGTCAATTTTCTTCAGTTATCTCTTTTGTTATAATCTGTCAAATGTCTTTGATAAATTGTGATTTTGCTTCAACACATTCATTAGATACTGTTTATTGTTTGCAATCAATAACCTGCATTGGTTTATAGTTCAGATTTCTCTTGACTTATGATCTCTTCCATTAATGTTTTGAATGAATGTCTTTATCCAATACATTTTATCTATTTCTGCAAATGATTCACAGTAATCATTAAGTTAATGTTAATTTGTCAATTAACATTCTAGATGCAGGATAGGCTTGTATGCACTTCATTCTTAAGTTGTTGTTGGCTGAATGTTTTCAATTATTTATTTCTTAAGCTGCTGAACCAAGATCTAGTTTTTGCATGTCTGTCAAATTGGTGAAAGGACTTAGTAATTTTTAGATCAAGTTATCTTGTACACAAACAAATCATTCATGTTAGAATAGGGCTAACTTATATTAGATTTATTTTTCAAGTTAGACTAACTTTTAGGATTAGCAAAACTCTTGTCTTTCTCCATAGGAAGATAAATCCTTCTTAGGATCAAATTCACATAAGTGTCAGCAGAGGCCTTTATATCCATGGGTGTTAACCACACCAAACAGCTCAAGGATAGGGTAAAACTTGTGTAGGATTATCTAAAGCCTTTGGTTGGGTTTTCATCCCCTGTTGTTTTCCTTGAACACCTTTCCAGCACATGTTCAACCGAGGCATCAACAAATGGCACTAGAAGGAGGGCATGATCCGACACATTTCCCTAAATAACAGCTACTTCTGACTTTATTATGTTTTCATGGATCTTTCCCAAATCCCTGCATGGGAGTCTGATACTGCGTTAAGCCTACAAGGGCCTTTACATGAGCTCCCTAAAAAGGCAATTAAAATATTTCCGAAGTTTAATGGCGAAGGTAATGTCTCTGTCATTGAGCACATTAGAAGGTATGAATATATTTTACATTTGTTTAATGTCATACATGGAGATGTGGCTTGCAGATTGTTCCCATTTACCTTCGAAGGTAAGGTTTCTCTTTGGTTTCATTTTTTACCTTTGAATTCAATTTCCAGTTGGTCAGAATTTAAGAATGTTTTTAGATATTCTTTTGAAGATTATGATGCTATCAAAATTCATCAGGATCAAAGTCAGATGCAAGTCTGTGATGGGGAGTCAATTGGATATTTTAACACATGGTTTCGACAACTCTATTACATCTTACATGAAGAACATAGGCCTCCAACACAACTCACCTTTTGCTGGTATATTAGGTCTCTTCCCAAGACTATGGATTTGTTCCTATTATGTGAAGGTATAACATATTTCAACCAAGCATGTAAAGAGGCTCAAAACCTTGAGAAAGACTTGAAGAAATACCCTCTAGACCTTTTCCACCTTCCCACGTCTCATGTGTTTGAGTCTGCAAAAACAGAATCAGGAGCTTCACAAACGGTTCAATTAGATGAACAAACCAACAATTCCTTCCATAAAATTTCACTACTAATGAGCAAATGAATTTTCTAAATACTTTACATGAGTTGGAACAAATACCTTTTGCAAACAAAATTTCATCTTTCTTAAGTTCAAGAGTAAAGTCAAATGAAAATCCTCACCCTGATGTTTCTTTTCCAAATGGATGCAAGCATGATGAATGTTTCACATGTTCCCTTCAGGATTTGGAATCTCAGCTTGAAATTGTAAAAGAGAACCTTGTTTCTGTCACTCCAAAGTTACACATTGAGCAATTGGTTCAGTCAAGTTTTGAACATTTGCCTTTTTATAATGATCCAATTATCAACAAATATTAGTATCCTGAGTTTTGTGAAGAAGGTTCTTTATCTATTTTTGATGATTCTAAAGTTCCCTTTTTTCTAAGAGAGAATCATTCTCCATCTTCCAACTGAATATTGGAACTTAGAATCGAAAGTTATCAAGATGTCGATCACACTTCGAGTTTTGAAGAACTTGATGATACTGCTTGTTTAGTGAATTCTAAAAATTTTCTTTCTACATTCCTCATGTATGATTGTTACAACCAAGATAAGATTGACAAGTCTTTAGAAGATGAATTGGCTGAAATTGAGAGTGAATTTCATAATATTTGTTCTAAATATACCTTGTCCATGAAGCAAATTTTAAATGAAAAATCATTTCAATTTGATAACTTGGGGGTGAACAAATCTGATGAAAAATTGAGTAAGAATCAACTTGATGAGGCCAACCATTCACCAAATTCAAATCTTGATCTTTCCTTTCAAAATAATAATCATGATATTTTGAAAAGGGAAGTTTTATTCACTCTTGACTTTGATGAAATTCCTCTGAATTATGATCTTAATAAGTTCCATTCTATTTTTTATGATCCAATTTATTTATGGCTGGAGTAGTTATTTTTAAACTATTTCTCACCTCATTTTTTTTTGTTTGAAAATAAGAAACTCTTTTCAGTTTCTCCAATTTTTGGACCTTGAATTGTAAGATTTTCACTGTTAATGCCTCATATGTTTTTTCTTTCGAGGTTGAAATTGTTGGATTGGCTTCATTGGAATTTTGACTATACTTAGTCTCTGTTGCCTTTAGAATGGTGTAGGAGTAGATGTAGATTGTTTTTAAATAAAGTATGGCTTCTTTTCCTTTCAAGTTTTATTTTCATTTGCTCCATTTTTTTAGTTTGTGTTGAATAATTTCCCACACACATTTGGCAATGGTCAAATATCAGTCTGTCTCGGAAGTTAATATAGTCTAAAGTTTTTGGGATGCATTGTCAGTCTGAGCTTTTTTCATCCTATAATAGAATTTGTTTTATATAAATTCACAATCAATAATTACAAAGTTTGATTGATACCTTCCCATCCTCATCATTATCTTTATATATGTTCATGTTGTTAATTGAGTTTAAGGGGATGACTGGTTTTTCTTATCTTATGCTTCATCCGTACAAGACAACACATCTTAACAACATGGTCCATCTTTATCTACTCTGGATCCTATCATAGTCACCTTTAAAAATAATTTTCCTTAATAATTGTAAATTACAAGATGGGGGGTCTTATTACAAGCCAACCCATTAGGTTCATAGGTGCTTAGTGGAATGACATCTTTACATCAAGCCACCAAACTTGGGAGATGACTTTCAGTTCTCACTGGAAGGTGGAAGATCCTATCACAGGTCGGTGCACTCATGATCCGCAAAGCATCAGTGAGTAACACTACTATCATGTGGTTACCAAGCCATGGTAGTTTCTTGTAATTTACACCTTAATAAATCTTGTTTTTTATTATAAGACAATTGTTGTACATACGGACAGGGGGGGTCTTATTACAAGCCATCCATACCATGATCATGAATCTGATTTTGGATTGGAATTATCATTATGTGGTCACCAAGCCATGATAATTGTGTTAGAAAAACAGGATCGTAGAGCAATAACAATAAACCAAAATGCAAATATAATCACACATACACATTACAAGAGAGACACAGATATATCTTGGTTCACCCAACTTGGGCTACGTCCACACTGAAGTTGCTAGTCCTTATTATTATTCCGTCCAGCAAAGTGAATGGATACAACCTGCAGCACAACTGCTGCACTTCCTCTTCACTATCTCACAGTCTCTCTTCTTGATCTCAGATATCTTTACAATGCATAATACCTAATACATCAACCCTATCCATATTACAATGTCTTTCTTTTATAAGGGAGATACAATGGGAAAATACCACGGGTTACCCAAAACCATGGGCCCGAAAACTGCCCCAAAACTTTTTCTTGGGAGCGTTGCCCCTAAACTCCAAGGTAGGGGAACAAGTGTACAATCCTCTGGGGTACACTACTAAGAAAATATCATCTATGAGACTGGAAGATCTGGCTCCACAACCAACAATATCCCACTTGGATACTGATCACAACAACTCCACCGCTGCTACACTTGCTGGACTTGGACTTGGCAACTTTCTCCTCTTCAGCTTCATGCTAGAATGCCAACTGAAACCGAGTAGGAACTCAGTTTCTCTCTGGTCACTACCTTTGTGAACATGTCTACAGGATTCTGGTTAGTGTGTATCTTTTCCAGCTTCAACAGTTCATCTTCCAGAACAGAGCGTATGAAATGGTACTTGAGCTGTATATGTTTAGTCCTGGAATGGAATGCTGAGTTCTTTGCAAGATGAATGGCACTCTGGCTGTCACTATACAACCTGCTATCCTTCTGCTTCTTACCCAATTCCTCCATAAAACTCTGCAGCCAAATCATCTCTTTACTAGACTCTGTAACAGCAACATACTCTGCTTCTGTTGTTGAAAGTGCAACAACCTTCTGCAGTTTCAAAATCCAACTTACTGCTGTTCCACCTATAGTAAACACTTACCCTATGGTGCTCCTCCTGCTATCCTTATCACCTTCCATATCTGCATCAACATATCCCTGTAGAACAGTGTCTGAACCTCCAAAACATAATGCATGAGTGGTAGTACCTCTCAAATACCTGAGAATCCACTGTACTGCCTTCCAATGTTCTTTACCTGGATTGTTCATATATCTGCTCACAACTCCCATTGCTTGTGCAATATATGGTCTTGTGCACACCATGGCATACATCAAGTTGCCAACTGCTGATTGATAGGGAATCTTGGACATGTAATCTGTCTCTTCCTGTGTCTTGGGACACATTTCCTTACTTAGACTGAAATGGCTAGCCAAAGGTGTACTAACTGGTTTTTCATTATGCATTCTGAACCCCTCCAACACCTTTTGTATGTACTCACTCTAAGACAATGTCAATTTGTGATTCTTCCTATCTCTCGTTATTCTCATAGCAAGGATTTGTTTTGCAGCACCCAAATCCTTCATCGCAAATGAATTAGCTAGCTTCCTTTTGAGTACATTTATATCCTACATGTTAGACCCTGCAATAAGCATGTTATCCACATACAATAACAAGATAATATATCTTTCATTTTCTAGCTTCTTGAAATAAACATAATGGTCAGAATGACATCTACTATAACCATGTTCTGTCATAAACCTGTCAAATTTTAAATACCACTGCCTTGAAGCTTGCTTCAAGCCATACAAACTCTTTTTCAACTTGCATACCAAGTTCTCCTTACCTTTGACCTCATACCCTTGTGGTTGCTGCATATATATCTCTTCCTCCAAATCCCCATGGAGAAAGGTTGTTTTTACATCTAACTGTTCAAGATGCAAATCTTCCACCGCCACTAGACTTAAGATAGTCCTAATTGAAGTCATCTTAACAACAGGAGAAAATATTTCATCAAAATCTATACCTTTCTTCTATGCAAACCCCTTTACAACAAGTCTCGCCTTGTACCACTTCTTACCTCCTTCTTCTTCCTTCAACCTGTAAATCCATTTGTTCTGCAATGATCTTTTACCAACAGGAAACTGAACCAGATCCCAAGTCTGGTTTCCTACCAATGAGTCCATCTCCTCATTCATGCCTTGCTCCCACTTCTTTCTAGTTTCCACCTGCATTGCTTCTTCATAACATTCTGGTTCACCAGCATCAGTCATCAACAAATAATACATTGAAGGAAAGTATCGTTCAGGGAGTCTACTTAACCTAGTAGATCTTCTTGCAGTTGCAAGAGTTTCAGGTACTTGCTGTTGTTCTTGATTTTCTGGCACCTTTGGAACTTCATTTTCTTGAATTTCATCAAGTACTGTGTACTCTGTGTTTTCCTTTTCCTATTTCTTTCCCTGCAACTGATCTTTATACATGACCTTTTCATTGAATATGACATCTCTACTTCTAATGATTTTTTGATTTTCATAATCCCATAAATGATAACCAAAATCATCAACCCCATATCCAATAAAGGTACATTTCTTGGATTTAGCTTCAAGCTTTGTTCTATTTTCTTTATCAATATGGACAAATGCTTCACAACCAAACGTTCTCAGAAATGAGTAGTTTAACTTTCTATCTGTCCATTCCTCCTCTAGAATACCACCATCCAAAGCACTTGAAGGTCCTCTGTTTATTAAATAAACAGCAGTATTTACAGCATCCGTCCAAAACTGTAAGGGAAACCCTACATGCAATCTCATACACCTTGCACGCTCCATGATCGTTCTGTTCATCCTTTCTGACACACCAATTTCTTGTGGTGTTCCTGGGACTGTCTTCTTTCTACGAATCGCATGGTATGAACAGTAACTATCAAACTCCTTGCCGCGGTACTCACCTCCATTATCAGATTTGAGACACTTCAACCTTTTTCCTGTCTCATTCTCAACCAAAGCTTTCCACTTCTTAAAATTAGCAAACACGTCATATTTCTGTCTAATGCAATAAACTCAAGTTTTCCTAGTTGCATCATCAATAAATGTAACATAATAATGAGAGCCACCAAGAGATTGTACCCAATCTGGTCCCCATACATCTGTATGCACTAGCTCTAACTTTTCATTCTTCTTATGTTTCCCAACCCTGAAAAATCTGACTCTCTTCTGTTTTCCATAAACACAGTTCTCACAGAATTCCATAGTTACCTGCTTCAAATATGACAGCAACTTCCTTGAGTGGAGAGTCTGCATCCCCTTCTCACTCATGTGGCCAAGCCTATGATGCCACAATGCTGTATATGTTCCTGTGGAAGCTAAAGAGATAGAATGGTCAGTATTATGAGGACATAAATACAACGTACCTACCCTATCTCCTTTTGCTATCACCATTGATCCTTTAGTGATATTCCACCACTTTTATCCAAATGTAGATAGACAACTGCCATCTCCAAACTACCCTGTTGAGATCAGATTTCTTTTCATAGCAGGAATATGCCTAACATCTTTTAACAGCCAGTCAGTTCCATTCTTAACTTTTATCCATACCTTACCCATTCCAACAATTTTACATGGCTCATCATCACCCAATAAAATATGTCCAAAATCATCTAGAACATAATCATGAAAGTATTTCGTATGGGGTGTAGCATGACATGAATCCCCTGAATCTACTACCCAATAATCACTATTATTATCTAATGCAAGAATCAAAGCATCTTGTAACACATCACTTGCTACATTTGCTTCCTAGGTAGTTTCCTTCTGTGCATCTCCTTTCTTCTTTAGAGATCTACAGTCTTTCTTCAGATGTCCTTTCTTTCCACAGTTCCAACAGTCTATCTTTCCCAGTCTGGACTTGGATCTGCCCATTTTAGACTTCGCATGATTACTTTGGCTCTTTCCTCTCTCCTTTTGTCTTCCCCTGGTCTCCATGTCAACGCATTACCTGATGTCTCATCTGTGCTTTTTCTTCTCATTTCCTCGCTAAGAATAACACTAATAACATCATCAAATTTCAAGTTGTTTGAACCAGAGACAGAGTTACTTACAGCCATGACTTAGCTATTCTAGCTTTCTGGCAATGAACACAAGATTAGAAGAGCCCTAACCTCATCATCAAAGTTCACACTTACAGAACTTAGTTGATTTGTAACCGTATTAAACTCATTTAAGTGATCAGTAACAGATCCACCTTCATACATCTTCATATTAAATAAAAGCTTCATTAGAAATACCTTGTTGGAGGCCGAGGGTTTTTCTTACAGCTTACCTAATGCGCTATTCAAACACTCCATTGTCGTTTCTTTTGAGATATTGAAATCCACCGACGAATCCAGGCTCAGTCGTATTGTTCCCTTAGCCTTTCTGTCAAGAACCTCCCATTCTTTGTCCTTCATAGCCACCGACTGCTTTGATCTTCCTCCCAACGGTAGGAATAGATCCTTCTAGTACAGATAGTCCTCCATTTGTATCTTCCATAACTAGAATTTTTGGTCATTAAACTTCTCGACCTTAAACTTTCCTTCTTCTGCCATTGCTCCCACTCAAACCAGAAACCCTAGCTTCCTACAGGTTTATCTGCCAAATAGACCTTTGGCTCTGATACCAATTGTTAGAAAAACAGGATCGCAGAGAAATAACAATAAACCAATATGCAAATATAATCACACATACACATTACAAGAGAGAGACAGATATATCGTGGTTCACCCAACTTGGACTACGTCCACACTGAAGTTTCCAGTCCTTATTATTATTTTGTCCAGCAAAGTGAAGGGATACAACCTGTAGCACAACCGCTACACTTCCTCTTCACTATCTCACAGTCTCTCTTCTTAATCTCAGAGATATTTACAATTCATAATACCTAATACATCAACCCTAGCCGTATTACAATGTCTTTCTTTTATAAGGGAGATACAATGGGAAAATACCATGGGTTACCCAAAAACAGTTGGCAAAAACAGCCCCAAAAAATTTCCTCGGGGGCGTTGCCCCTGAACCCCAAGGTAGGGGAATGAGTGTACAATCCTCTGGGGTACACGGCTAAGAGAATATCACCTATGAGACTGGAAGATCTGGCTCCACAACCAACAAATTGCTTTCAGTGTCAAAAGTTGGGAGACAAGGAGTCTCCTTATTGAGCTTGCTTGTTCAGTTTCTAGATCATTTTTGTGAATGGCATTGCCATCATCTGATCACCAAGTCAAGGCAGTGGTCCTATGTCAATTTCATCTTATATATGTTTTCTTCAGTTAAAAAAAAAAAACCATTTTAAGCAAATTAAGATGATTTATGATTTGGATATCCAAAGTAGGTTTAAGTTTATTCTCAGGTTCAACTTAAGTTGCCTTCCCATGATTGCATAATGATGATGAATTCTTGTTGTTTCTTTTTTCTCCTTATCAACTCTTGCATCATTTTTAATATGATTATTGATGGGGGCATATCAATCAAGCATTTAACTCTATTTGTTGTTTTTTTTTGTATGAACATCTTCTATTTGGAAGGTTGAAACATTAACTAACTGACATGTTTTCTTTTAATTGGGGGTTATAATTTATAGAGATAACTGGTTCTTCCCAACCAGTCGCCATTTGTTGTAGGTACAACAGATCTCATGTTCTAATAGAACATGGGAGCCCCAAGCTCTTAAACGCAAAGGTAATGACTTAAAGTTCCTTTATCATTATGGAGTTTTTCAATCATGTTTATTATGATTGCATGCTGTTACATTTGGATTGATTTAATTAGGACTTTCCTTTTGAAAATTTCCAATTTTTGGTTGTTTTTTTCAAGTTGCGGGAAGCTTTGATTTTTCTCTAACAGCCATTTTCATCCCGCAATCCCACAATTGCGGATTGCGGGAGCTTGTTTTATTCTTTTTTCCATATTGGCATCCCGCTACCTGCAACCCGCAAGATTGTGGATTGCGGATTGAGGGAAGGCCATGTAAATGGTTTTTCGAACTTTTCATTCCACAACCCTCAATTGCGGATTGTGGATTGCAAAAAAGTAGATTTGAATAATATAAGTGTGTTGTGTGTTTCCACAACCCGCAACCCGAAATTGCAAATTGTGTATTGCGGAAAGAATATTTTTATTTTTGAAAAGAGTCATTTGCATCCCGCAACCCGCAATTGCGGATTGCGGATTGCGGAAACTATGTACATTTTTTGCAAATAAACTCCCACAAATTGATCTCGCGTCCCGCCTGAGATAATCTCAGCCGTTCATTCAATTTGATCCTACGGTTTGGATTTGTTCATCGGAAATTGATAAATATAGGGTTTTTCTATTTTTCCTTATCATTTTCTTTTTCGAAAAATTACCTTGCTAAGTGGATTTTCACTACGAATTTTATCTGTGGTCATTTTCACTGTTTTTAGTTAATTCAGGTTGGTGCTCCTGTCACTTTCACATTCTGTTGTTTACAGTTTTCAGTGGTTTGGGAATTTGTTTTGATTTTGTGATTTTCCTATTTATCATAATTATCCAGTATCGCAAGATGTCATGGAATACCTGGTCTAAGTCTACTCACAAAGACCTACTGACCAAAGACCCAAAGTTTGGTATTTTCTTGGACACCAGTGATAAGATTACTGAAACCTATCAAATAGACTGGTCCAAAATCTATTCAATTTTTTATAACGATGACCTATCAGACATCTCGAATGAACAACTTGCGTATGAGAGAATGAGGGATTCCCAGCTTCATGCCATTGCTTCCTGAAACCCTATCCTTCCTTACAATGATGCTGTTAAATGGATTGTGGACCACGCTAACCCTAAGGACCGATTGTTCAATGACAGCGCGGGGTCGCAATTGGCCACCTTCCTCCCTGAGGTTTTCATTAGGGCCTATGCCCTTAAACCAGACGTCCAACCCCTTAGTGATAAATTCATAGAGACTTCTAAAACTAGGATTAATTTTAACGAAATGCTTAAGTCGTGGATGCATAAACCTAACAGTTTCGTGCCTAGGGATGAAAACTTGTATCTGGTTTCCTAGTTTAGGGAACCTTATTCCTTATTGGAAGCCATGCTCTACCGACTTTATGGTCTCCCGAACTGTTCAGTATTTAAAGCTGAGTGGGCTCCCATTGCCCATCATGTTTTAAAAACTGGTGAGTCTTTCCCATGGGTGTCTATCCTCTCTTTTGAACTTAAAACAACCATTCAAGCATATCAAAAGGCACCAGCTCTGAGGAAGCCACATTTCTTCTTTTCAGCTTTCGTCACTGATGTATTTTGCACAAAATTCCAATATCCCAACATGGGATGGAAATGGACTCCATCTGACCCTCCTATCCATATCTATAATTCTGCATTATGGGAGAATAATTACATACCTTTTTTATATGACATTTGTGACCACTTCTTTGGGAGTATTTATTTTAAAATATTCAAAGAACAGGATTTTGCCTTCTCAGCTGATGCCAGAAACTTCATTGCCACAATTAGTGACTGGTATGTGGGGGAGTCCTTTTCATATATTAGGGTTTGGAGAAGTGGCTCTTCTCACCTGCTACCCAGGATCGTACCTAACAGGCTGGTCATTGAAGAACATATTGTAGTCCCTCTTGGGGATTATTTCTACAGTAAGGCATATAAAGCAGTGACGCAAAAAGGAAAGAAAATAAGAAGGGATCAAGGTGGATTGGACTTATTGGAGGCACCTACTCCTAATCAAGTAATTTGGGCTAAGCAGTCAGACAATATCCAACAGGAAGCATTGGATGCTGCAGCAGCCATGGGTGCATTTGCAGGTGCAAATTATGATTCAGTCACAACACTGAACAAGGAGATTGATTTGAAGAGGAAAGAAGTGAAGAATCTTGAAGAGCAATTAGCTAGAACCAATGAGGAATATGAGGTTTATGTTTCTGATCTCAGGAAGATTGAAGACAAGTCTGAATATTTGCAAAGGAAGAATTCCTCTCTCCAAGATCAACTACGTGATGCACAAACTCTGAATGCCACCAATGCACGAAGGATAGTTTTTCTTAAGAAACAATGTGAGGATGCAACTGTAAGTGCAGCCTCCTCTGCTTTCTCTACGTTTCCCCAATAGGAGTTTAAGGATTTGGCCATCTAGGTCAATGAAGAACACCACAAATTGCTGACTTAATTGTTTAGCACCCTGGATGAAATTCGGGAAACCCACATTGCTTTTGGTAAATGTGTGTTATTCTTGATGGGCAAATAGCCAAAGGACAGCAAGCCTCTAAGGCTAATGATGATATTGTAGGCTGGAAGAGGTATATCAAGGAGAGACTAGATGACCTTCCTATTCTTAATAGTTTCCATCTTAAGAAGGTCAGGACCGCACTTTGAGCTTGGCATGATCTCAACGATATGGTCGAAGACACTATCCAGATATCCCAAGCTATTTGCAGAAGGAGATGGTACGTTGTTGATAATATCATGGAGGTATTGCAATTCCCTCTCATGGAGCTTATTGAAAATGCATGTCCGCCTAAACTGATGATAGAATAGGTTGAACATTGTTGTGAGGAGGCCAAAGAAAAGATTCAGTCTCTCAAGCATATCCAGATTGAAGACATGGATCAACTAATCAGGCGACTAGTTTCCATGGAGGGAAAGATCCACATTTTCATCCGAATTTCGCACAAGCTGGCTAAGAACAAAACATAAATTTTTAAGTGTGATTCCCAACTAGGGCTTGAGTCAGTGAATTATCCAAATATAGACAAGTTGTTAGATATTTGGGCTAAATGGAAAGATTTTCCTGGTCATTAAGTTTAATTTGAATTTTGTAATCCCTGGTGTGGGGGGATTTTCTCTTTGTATCATTTTGTAATTATTATTTAAAGGGTAGATATCTCGTAGACAAGGGATGGATGGTGAAGGAACAAAATTGCCATAAGAGACTGGAGATACTATGTTATTATAGACTTTGTAATGTTTTGCAGGATTTAATACACAGTCAGGTTTCTTCAGTTACCTCTTTTGTTATAATATGTCAAATGTCTTTGATAAATTGGGATTTTGCTTCAACACATTCATTAGATACAGTTTATTGTTTGCAATCAATAACCTGCATTGGTTTATAGTTCATATTTCTCTTGACTTATGATCTCTGCAATTAATGTTTTGAATGAATGTCTTTATCCAATACATTTTATCTATTTCTACAAATGATTCACAGTAATCATTAAGTTAATGTTAATTTGTCAATTAACATTCTGGATGCAGGATAGGCTTGTATGCACTTCATTCTTAAGTTATTGTTGTTTGAATGTTTTCAATTAATTATATCTTAAGCTACTGAACCAAGATCGAGTTTTTGCATGTCTGTCAAATTGGTGCAAGGACTTAGTAATTTTCAAATCAAGTTATCTTGTACACAAAAAAATCATTCCTGTTAGAATAGGCCTGACTTAGATTAGATTTATTTTTCAAGTTAGACTAACTTTTAGGATTAGGAAAACTCTTGTCTTTCTCCATAGGAAGACAGATCCTTCTTAGTATCAAACTCACATAAGTGCCAGCGAAGGCCTTTGTATCCATGGGTGTTAACCACACCAAATAGCTCGAGGATAGGGTAAAACTTGTGTAGGATTATCTCAATCCTTTGGTTGGGTTTTCATCCCCTATTATTTTCCTTAAACACCTTTCCAGCACATGTTCAACTGAGGAATCAACACATATCTAAAGATGTGTCGACTTATGAGGTTACTTCTGAGGAAGAAGCCATTTGAAGGACCCAACAGCTTGACTTGATTTAAGCTCATTCTAGGATCCTTTATGAAATAATTCCTGATGCACCTAGGTCAAATGTGTTGTTGCAGCAACATCCCCCCCAAACTTTTGTAGATATTGGGGCCCCTCCTTTCATTTTCCTTGAATGTCTACCTAAAAGAGTTAAGTCTCCTTTAAAAAAACTTTTGAACTTAGTTTTGTTTCAGCTGGGGAATCTGTTTTAAAATTGAAGTTTTTCTTCTAAGTCAAAACTCACATTTCGTTCCCAAAACTGCGGAAGAACTCAAATTTCTATCCCGAAACGGCGGAAGAAATTGGGATGTTCACCCGCAACTGCGGAAAGACTTAAAGTTTCTCCCCGAAACATCAAAAGCACTTGAATGTTCTTTTGAATTCGGAAGAACTCAAATTTCTCTCCTGAAACGGTGGAAACACTTGTAAAATTTTTCCGCAACAGGCGCCCTTTCACCAAGTCCTCGGGCCATCCACTTTGCTGAAAAGACTTGCCAGACTCCTTCGTCATTTGCAGAAGAACTTACCGAGTCTTTCTGCAACTGCGGAACGACTCAAGAATTTACGCCGCGATAAGCTTTCGGGAGAGTCAATTTCGAAAGAACTCGCAAAGTCCACCCGAAACTCCGGAACAACTCACCAAACCTTTCTGCCAATGCGAATCCTCTCTCTCATCTCTCCTGCAATAAGCGAATGCCTCGCCGAGTCTCCCGCCCTTCGAGAGGAACTCATGAGTTTTGGCAGCAACTGCGAACGAAACTCATGAGTCCTTGCCACAATTGGCGGTCACACTTAAATGCCAAACAGGTTTGAAAATACCGCGCCGTACGATCATTAAACCTCGTTTTAATGTCACACCCACCCAATTAAATGCCCGCACGTATCAAGCTTTATATAAGGGAGGTGGGGTTTATCGTCCCCATTGTTAATTTTTTATTCAAAGAACACCGTTTGGGAGATTGCGTCGTTTCACTCCAGCTCAGCACATTCACCACCGTGTCAACCTCGCTCCACCACTGTTTTGCCTCCAGGTAGGTGTTTCAACTGCCATCTTTGTCTTATATATACGTTTAAGTGTTTCTTGGGTGTTTTCCCATTTCATTACGTGACTGGTAGGCACTCGTAGCAATGCATCCTTTAAAAGTTTACGGCCGCCATGGCCCCCGTAAAATTCTCATTGCTGACAGCCAGGAGTCATAACCATGACCAGTCATTCCCAGTTGGCCCTTTGTCTCTGAGTCATTCAAACTTGGTTAGTTCCACTGGCCGTATTTCTGTCGTGCTCCTACCCAGATATACTCAAATCCAAGTTTTATGCCAGCTACATGCCACGTCTCGAATACTATCACAGCTCGCTTGTTTGCCTCAGATACCCATTATCAAAAGCAGCTTCGTTCTATATTTTATTTGTTTGGCTTCCTCATAGGATTTCCCAATCCAAGCCATCCTACCATTAGCCGTTAGAAGTGTATATGATGAAGGACATCCTATCTCCAAAGACTAGGAGGGAAGTAGATTTTACACATCGTATGCCTACCTTTTTGGAAGCATTTCAAAATTTCCTAACCGGGCATTGTCTCCCTAGAACGATTAAGTATGAGGACCATATTTTGTTTTCTTGGATAATCTATGTTTGGTTTGCTTCCCGAGCATGCAGCCTTATCATTTTGTTTATATTTATCATCATCATGCTAAAACTGTCTTGCTCTATGTTACACTCTCATAATGTGTTACAATTTTATATTCATTCACATATGATTGCTGCCAGGGATAAGCCACGATGCCAAAAGGTGGTAGAAAGAAAGCTAAAATGATGGAACCAGAGCCAGTGCAACCAAGGACTGAAACTCTTTTCCAAGACACTAAATGTACCATCGGCATTCCTCCCGAAGTCCGGTGGGGAGATGTTTACCGGATGATCAGGAACCAAGATATCCCAGACGTGTTACTAGAAGAAGAGCAAATCTACCTCAACATCAGAACTTCCGCCATAGCCAGGGCTTCTACCCGCCCTGAATTGTTCCCGTGCTCTGAAGTGATTGGGTGGATATTGGAACATGCCAACCCACAAACAAGAGTGTTACATGACAGCAAGGGAGAGCCTTTTGCTTCATTCCATCCAGCTTATATTGTAGCACCCTACAAATTCTCACATCCCCAACAAGCTCTAAACAACGAATGGTTGGGACATATGAATAATATCGAGATGGCTAAGAGACTGTTGGTCACAGGAAAGCAGCTGAGGAAGAGAGATAATGATGAATATGACGTTCAGATCCTAAGACCCCCTTTTAGGTTAATTGCTCTGATGTTATGCAGAATTTTCGGTATGCCCGATGGCACTGTATATAGGATACAGTGGGCTCCCATAATTCACTTCATAGCATTCAAAGGAACTGTGTTTGATTGGGCTACTATTCTCTCGGATAGTCTGGCATCCACGGTGGCCACAGCTAGAGAAGTTTTGGCCTTAAAAAAGTCTAAATTTTACATGTCTTCATATCTTATTGATTGCATTTTGGCCAAGCTCTCTTTCCCCAGACTAGGTTGCACGTGGGGTCAGGCCAACACCTTGGTATACATTGCCTATAAAATAATGTGGGCTCAAAATTACAAAGAAAACTACAAGCTCATCTGCGAAGAGTTCATCATGCCCTTGTATGAACAAATGTTCAATGAAGAGCCCAATTGCCTGTCAAAAAATGCCATGGAAGTCCTGGAAAATTATGGCGATTTTTACTTCTCAGAACAGGGCACTTACATCAGGATGTTTGGAGGTACCAGAGCACCATACATTATTCCAAAATACGCTACTGATTATGTAGTCCTGAAGGAAACAATCAAGCAAGTTTTCCTTGCTGGAATAGGAGTGCTTAACAAGCAGCATAAGGCTTCCTTCCCTCCTTTTCCTTTCTGTATAGGAGCCTATAAATTCTCAGGGGTTGCATTAGTCGAGGAGTACATTCAAGAGTTGAAAGCTTTCCACTTCGGTGAGGTGATCTTCCATAGAAATGACAGGCGGAGCAAGGTTTCCGAGCATTGCAAGGAGGTATATGCTCATTTTGAGTATGACCATTACTATGATGGAGAGGAAGAAGTGTTCAGGGGCATCAGCAACATGACTGAGTTGCATATTTTTTGTCACGGTGGTGGAGCTAGCTCTAGCTCTGCCACAGCCCCAGAATCCAGTCTGTAGAAAGAAAGGGAGGCAGCTAAGGCCTTGGCCCATGAATAGAAAAGATTGAAAGAAGAAGCAAGAATGCAATAGGAAGCTGAAGAAGCAAGAATGCAACAGGAAGCTGAAGAAGC
Organism: Larix kaempferi; assembly: GCA_027924585.1. Lineage (NCBI taxonomy): Eukaryota > Viridiplantae > Streptophyta > Pinopsida > Pinales > Pinaceae > Larix > Larix kaempferi. The sequence continues at coordinate 3,799,483 of BSBM01001185.1, forward strand.
AAGATTGCAGAGAGAAGCTGAGGAGGCAAGGCAGCAGAAGGAAGTAGAGGAACGAGAGCAAAGGGAGGCAATTGAAAATCAACAACGGGCTGAAGAAGAAGAAAGAAAGCGTAAGGCTAAAGAGGGACAAAAGGCGGTAGAAGAGCTTAAGACCAATGAAGATGCCCAGGCGGGTGGCTCCGGCACCCAAGATATGGAAATAGACACATCTCAGGTAGTGCAGACCCCACCCACAGGGACAGAAGTCCATGTAAGAGATCTCCTGATCATCCCTTACACCCCATCCAAAGATCATACTGTGTCCCAATGGGATGAATTTGCGTATTATAAGAAGAGGAAGGCGGTGGTCTTGAAGTCGGAAGAGAGGATAAAGAGACTCTTCCAAGAAGATATTGTCACCTACTGGAAGACCACAGTTATGCAAAATACAAATAAGGCTCCCATAGCCATGGCATCCGTTGTTGTGTCAACAGCAAAAGCAACAAAGGATAATGTGGTTGATATGGTCAGAGAATTTGAGTCAACAAAGAGGAGAGCTCGCATGCTGCAACATACTGTGGCTAATGAGCAGGCTTACAGGGATCTTGTAGTGAATAAATATAATTGCCTGTCTGTTGATCACAAGGAGTTGACAGATAAGTATCGCTATCTAGAAGAAGAAAAGGAGCACCTGGCAATCTAAATGATGGTTCTAGAAGCGGAAAGTAACTATTTTGAAGCTAGAGTTTCTCATCTGGAAGCGGATAAGCAGGCAATGGTTGAGCAGTTAGAGCAGGCAAAAAGCAGAGAGATAGATATGTCTCTCTTTCATGAGCAGTCCTGTGACATTTTGAGACAAATGCACGCCATACAGGAGCTTATTACCGAGGAAGTGTACAGGCTCAAGGACATGATGGTCAGGTTGAAAGAAGTCAATTCAAAATCAATTAGGATTAAGGGAAAATACACTCGGGTTAAAGAAAACATCCTGAGCCAGATGGAATGGAGAGAAGGGAAGGTTGATTTCCCCAAGCATCTCCCATTCAAATATGTAGATGATTTTAAGGAAGATGTAGCCCTTATGTATTTTTGCAGGAATTGTGGCCTCAAGCTGATGGCTAAGACCCAGAGAACAATTGAGAAAGGTAACAGCCTGTATCAAAAGATCCATGAAGTGCATGATAAATGCAAGCTGATTTTTCCTCAGTCCCTCGATGAGTTTCCAAGAAAAAAGCAACGTTTGTCAGACTTGAAGGAAGAGCTAGGCATTCAAATAGAATATGTAAAGAAGATTGATGTCCTGGCCACTGATGATCTCCATCACTATATTGGGCTGTCATCAGTATATAGTCATTTTCTTAAAGAGATCCACCAAGCTGCAATTGCAGAAATTCATGGTATTGAAGCAGAGCTTGGTAAGCATGTGACTTCCTAGAAGATCTTGCTCCCTTCACCAGCAAATGTGGTTGTCAGGGACACTAGTATCTGGTTCAATTATATTGCAGAAGAGGAAAAGAAAACAGCAGCAACAGTAGCAGCCAGCACAAGCACTTCATTCCCAGCAGAAGCGCCACCCCAAGGATGAACACGCTATTCATAATGCATTGTTCTTATTTTGATTTGCTTTCCCTGTGTTTAAAGCGTAGAGTCACTAGGACAACTGTCCTTTTCTATTTTTGAGAAAATTTCTATTTTGGGAAAAGGACCACGAATTCTTTATTTATGGGAAAAGTCTTTAAAGGACAAGTGTAAAAGCCAGGTGGCAACCCAAAAGGCATTTTGTAAAGATATAAATAAAGGGTTAGGGAATAGTGCAAAGGACTTTTGGTAGGGAAAGGAATTTTCTTGAGCTTGTACGAACTATTTTGCATTTGCTTCTAGAAAGTGAATTTGCCTAATATGAGCCTGGAGAGGATGCATCTTGCCTGGGAATGTGTGTACGATGTCTGTTGGATTCTTCTGGTGACATTTATACCTATTATAGTGAAATATTTCTCTGTTGTTCGAATTATTTATGTGCAATGAATGATTTTACTATGCTCTGTGCAATAATGTTTCTCTCATATGAGTAATAGACTGCTTTCACATGTATTAAAAGCTATCTTTTATATTCTTCCTTTCTTGCTATGGATGTATCTTTATGATTTAATGGTTATCTGTTGATCTTCAGATGCTTCTTTCAGCACATTACTCATACTTATAGTTTTTCTCCTTGCAGGGATAGATTAGGTTTATTTCAGTTTTTTATACACAGATTTGTTTCAAGTTCTGCATTTAGATTAAGTTAGCTTAGGCACTTGCATACCATTTTAACCATAAAATCAAAAAAGAACGGTGGATCGGGCCATAACCGGTGTAATTGAAACAAATCTCCAAATCTGACGGTTGTCGGAACTGCTAACCGGACGGATTCCCCACTACCAAACAGTGGACAATCTAATTGGGATAGTCTACCGGGGAGAATCCCTTTCTACTTGATGCTGCGATCTTCAGGGAATCAACAGTTTTTGGCACTAGAAGGAGGGCCTAAAGTGCATGGTTGATAAAGGAAAGTCTCCCACTGTCAAAAATGTTAATGAAAACCCGCTTAAAATAGAAATTTCAGACGGCCCAAATCTTGAAGTAGCAAATCAAGAAAACCCCACCTTTGATTCTGAACCTCAAGAAGTATTGTATGCTATGCCTTTTGTAGAAATAGAATATTTAAGGAGACATACACGATCTTATGTTAGACAACTAGGTGGTTTAAACATAGTAAATTTTCTTCCTAGGAAACGTTCTCATAGAAAAGAATGACAGTACACCCGTGATTTGATTCTTGTGCAGAATTTTGAAGAACTTGTGAATTTAACCCTGGAAGAAATTACAGAACCCCTGAACAAAGTCGATCTTGAAAACCCAGAAAATATTTCAGATCCAGAAAATCTTGGAGAACTTCTTACTCCAAAGAATACTTCATTGAATTCACCACACAATTCTCCACCTGATTCTCCACATAGAGACATGGTTGTACCTGCTTGGAGAGCGAGGGGAACATTGAATCTAGCTGGGCCATTCCACAATCTGCCTAAAAATCCAGAGAAAGTCTTGCCTAAATTCGACACAGGGAAATCCATTTCTGTTGAAGATCATCTCAAGAGTTTTTATTTAGCCCTGAATCTTTTAAATGTATAGCATGAAGATGTAGTTTGTAGGCTTTTTCCATACACATTTGAGCCGAAAGTTTCTTCCTGGTATTTTAGCTTACAACCTAGCTCGATTTCCAGTTGGGATGAATTTGAAACATGTTTCTTAAAGAAGTATGGAAATCAAAATACTGTAGCTACACTCATGAAAGAATTATTATCCATGAGAATGGAAAAGAAAGAAAAGGTTCGAGACTTCAACCAAAGGTTCACAACACTCTTAAATAATTTCAGCGAAGCAAATAAACCAGCAGAGGAATCTCTAGTTGAATATTATACAACAACTCTTGAAGGGCCCATAGCAATGTTCGTTAAAAGATCTAAGAAAACCACCCTGATAGAAAATTTTGAAGAAGCTAGAAAGGTGGAAGAAGAAGCAGACAACATTGCTAAACATGCCTTAGATGCAGAGATAAAACCAGCAGCTAGTAAAAGAACCTTTCTGCTCACCAGAAATAAAGAAGAGTCATCAGCAGACATGGAGAACGTAGTTAAGATGATGCAGAAGTTGTCCAATAAAATTGTAGATCTCGAGAAAGATAAAGCTGCTAGTACATCTAGGAAACCTTTCAAGCCATTCTACAAGAAGAGAGAAGACAACGATCAACCTCATCCACCTATGAACACTTCCCTTGTTTTAAATCTCAATGAAATAGGGATGGAAAAATTATGCACCTTTCATCAAGAACCGCACTCGGAAAAGAGCTGCCCACAATGGATTAACTCTATGAGTTTAGTCATGAACCAAATGTTGGATTCACAGATTCCAGATCAAGACGATTCCCCAGAGGAATCGAGCCCTGAGATAGAGGAACCATCCCTGGACACCACTATGGTCCTATGGGATTGGATACCTTTAACTGAATTGGTAGAAGAAGATCTCGTGGAAAGCTCTGTCTCTGCTGTAAACATTAACACTCGCAGTAAAGGTCCCATTACAGAACCTGTGTCAAGCTCGACTATTCCCAAGCCTAAAATTTCAAAAGAACTACCTAGAAGACATGTAACAATCATTCCACCATAACCTAAAGCTAACCCAACAGCGGCCAAGCAGCCAAGCATTGACACCACAGTTCAACAACCGAAGGTCATGATGAATAAGACAGACCATCCAACTAGAATTTTGAAAGAATTTGATATAGGATATGACATTATTGAAGATATAAAGAAAGTAAAAGAAAATATATCAATATTCGATATGTGCAGTTTGCCTCAACAACGAGACAAGTTGTTGCATGCTCTTCAATCCCAGCCTAGCACTCCATTAACAGATACTCAAGAAGATCCTGAAATTAATGAGGCTAGTATCGGTGGGAAATCCAAATCTCAAACGTTGTCGTTTCTTTTAACTTTTGAAATTTTCAATCGCAATGTTCACAATTGTCTGGTAGATTCTAGAGCATCTTCAAATGGCATGCCATTGTCAATCTATAAAAAAATCAATGGGAAACCAATTCCATCTCCTGCCCAAATTATTCAGTTAGATAGGACTGCTGTCAAGGTTATTGGGGAAATGAAAGATGTCCTCATTAGGTTGTCAGCAGATTCTAGAGTCTGTCAGTTCATTGACATAATGGTAGTTGATATGCCTAAAGCCTATGGTTTGATCCTAAGTAGAGACTGGTCCACAAAGTTGAACGATTACTTTGCAATTGATTGGTCTCATTTGTGGTTGCCTTATCAAAACAAACAGAATCAGATCAAGGTCCTGAGAGAACCGCACATGAAACAAAATGTAACTCAACTAGAAGGAAAGAATGAGGTTGTAGCCTTCTCATTCTCAGTTTTGGGAAATTATTTCTTGGAAATGGATCTGGGTAATTATCAGTCTGAAACTATTAGCCATGAATCAGATGAACAGTCTGATCTCCTTCATTTTTCTCAAACTGGTGATATTGACTGTAATATAGTTAGTTTAGTCACTAACTTAGATCATAAAGATACTAACTTAGCTAGATCAAATGATTTGTTTTGGACATTATACTTTGATGTCTCTAAAACTTTGGAAGGATCCAGAGCCAGTTGTGTTTTGATGGATCCGGAAAGAAATAAGTATTTCTTGTCCTGTAGGTTAGAATTTGATTGTACTAACAACACTGCTGAATATGAAGCTTTGGTACACGGATTAAAGAAGGCCATCAGTTTAAATGTTAAATACCTGAAGGTTTTTGGTGACTCGAAAATAGTTGTGAGGCAGGTAAGAGATACCATTCACTGTCTCTCACCTCATTTGAAAGGTTATCAGGCTAAGGTATGGGATTTAATTATGCATTTTGATGCTTTCAATATAAAGTTTATTCCTAGATTGCAAAATTCTACAGCTGATTTGTTAGCAACATCCTCTTCCAGATTGGTGCCAACTAATAACAAATGTTCAATTGAATTAATTTTCAGGCCTTCTGTCCCTGACAATATCACAAACTTCAAGGTCTTCGATGATGACAAATAGATTATCAGTTTTCTAATGAACGAAGACATTTTCCAAGGATATGTGATAGATGAAGAAGAACACGATTCTGATTTACAAAAGAAGGATACAACTAAAGGAAATTTCATCCCCAAAGGGGTAAGGTCACTTGAAATGTTGTTTGATCTTCAGAGTAAGTTCAAAAGGCCAGCAAATACCAAGACCAATAGTTCATCAATGCAACATGAGTTAGTTAATTTGGGTACCGAAGCTGAACCAAATTTTGTCAACCTTGGCAAATGTTGTTCACCGGGAGAAAGAGATAGGTTCATCAAACTATTTCGACAATATAAAGATCTTTTTTCATGGACTTATGAAGATCTGAAAACATATGATGTCCACATTATTCAGCATGTCATACCAATGAAAGCAGGTGTCAAGCCATTTCAGCAGCAATTAAGAAGGATGCATCCTACTTTGGAACCTCTGATTCAAAAGGAATTGAAGAAGCTACTAGACGCTAAAATAATCTTTAAGGTCTAGCATTCTGAGTGGGTTGCTAACTTAGTTCTCATGAGAAAGAAGTCAGGAGAGATAAGACTATGTGTTCACTTCAGAAATTTAAACAGAGCTTCAGATAAAGACAACTATCCCGTCCCTTCAATGGAACAAATTCTTCAAATGGTGTCAGGATATGAGCTATTTTCCCTTCTTGATGGTTTCTATGGTTACAATCAAGTATTAGTAGCCGAAGAAGATCATCTTAAGACTACTTTCCACACTAAGTGGGGAACTTTCGCATATAGAAGGATGCCATTCGGCCTGATAAACGTAGGAGCTACATTCCAGCGAGCAATGGATATCGCCTTCCAAGGGTTGGGTGGCCATTGTGTTGTTGTCTATCTACATGATGTGAAAGTTTTTTTGAAGAAAAGGGAAGACCATGTTGTTCGTTTGAAGCATATTTTTTATCGTTGTCGGAAATATGGTATCTCATTGAATCCCAAGAAGAGCGTGTTTGTTGTTCCCGAAGGTAAACTATTGGGCCATATCATTTCCAAAAGAGGAGTATCAATAGATCAGGAAAGAGTACAAGCTATCAATAGAATTCCAATGCCTCATAACAAGCAATCCATGCAGTCCTTTATGGGCACTATCAATTTTGTCCAAAGGTTTGTTCCAGATTTCATGCAAATTGTTAAACCTTTACAGCAAATGGTTAAGCAAAGCATACAGTTCAAGTGGACAGATTTAGAAAAGGATGCGTTCAGAGACATTAAGGCAGCCATAGCTAAGGCTCCTTCATTAAGGAGCCCAGACTTTGACAAAGGTTTTATTTTGTATACTTTTGCTTCTGATGATTCGCTTGCAGCTGTGCTCACGCAAAAGGTGGAATTAGGGGATGAGTACCCAATCTCGTTTATGAACACTGGTCTGCAAGGTGCTGAACTAAATTATCCCATTGTCGACAAGCATGCGTATGTTGTCTTCAAAGAGGTCAAACAGTTCATACCATATATTCTTAAGAGCAGAACTAAGGTTCTAGTTTCCCACCCAGCTGTTAGATCCCTCTTTGCTCAAAAGGAATTAGGAGAAAGGAGGAAAAATTGGGTCATAGCTCTTCAAGAATATGACTTAGAATTTAAACCGACCACTATCATCAAAGGACAAGGCCTGTGCAAATTGCTTATAGAAAATCTGACTGATGAAGAGCAGCATTGGAAAAATGAAGCTGAGCTGAATTCAGTTGAAGTATGTCCTATCTTCATAGCTCCTCAATCATGGTATAGGGATCTGGTGCATTATTTGCAGCAAGGATACCTACCTGAGCACTGGAGCTCTAAGCAAAGAAGGGCTCTCCATTTGAAATCGGCAGCTTATCAAATCATTGATGGGATACTTTTCAGAAAAAATTACGATGGATTTTTTATTAGATGTCTAGAATAGAAAAGGAAGATGCAAGTAAAGTTGTCAAAGAATTGCATGATGGTCCCGCTGGTGGACATTATTCAAGGGAGACAACAGCTCACAAGATACTTAGACCTAGATATTATTGGACCACTCTATTCCAAGATGCCCATGCATATGCACGGAACTGTGATATATGCCAAAGAAGTGTTGGGAAATTACCTAAGGCACCAAGACCCTTGCATCCGGTTATTATCTCTGAACCTTTTGAACAATGGGGCATAGATGTTATTGGAGAGATAAACCCAAATTCTTCTTTACAACATCAATACATCCTGGTGGCTACCGACTACTTCACCAAATGGACGGAGGCTATCCCATTGCGCAAGATCAATGAAGATGCAGTCATCAATTTCTTGAAGGAAAACATCATATCCAAGTTTGGGGTTCCAATTTCCCTTGTTTTTGATAATGCTCCTTATTTCTCGTCTTTTAAGATAAATGAATTTGTTTATGAATGGGGAATTAAAATGCATTATTCAGCCAATTATTACCCTCAAGGAAACGGATTAGCTGAATCTTCAAACAAAAACCTCATTCAAATTCTCAAGAAGACTGTGATAGAAAATCAGTGAAGTTGGCATATAGCTCTCCCAAATTCCTTATGGGCAGATAGGGTGACTCCAAAGAACGCGTTAGGGGTTTCCCCTTACACTCTCGTCTATGGAAAGAAATCCATCCTCCCTCCCAACATCTTTCTTCCATCCTTACAGTTGTCCCAAGCCTCTCAAGGGTCTGGTAGCCAAGTATTACAATCCAGGATCAATACCTTGCTTCAACTTGAAGAAGCCCGGTAGAAAGCTAAAGACCAGTTCCATCAGCACCAAGACATGGTCAAAAGATGGTTCGATAAGAGGAAGTCCGGTAAAATAATTTTTGAAGTTGGGGATTTAGTCCTGAAATGGGATCATAATCATGAAGCAAAGGGGATGCACACGAAATTCCAACATTTATGGATAGGCCCTTACCAGATTTCAGCAAAGTTCGGCCCATCCACTTACAAGCTGACAGACCTCCAAGGAGAGGAAGTAACCCTTCCTCTCAATGGCCTCACCTTGAAACAATACTTTGCATAGTCTCAATGAGACTTTCTGTACATAAATAAAACTTTTCTTTTATGTTGTTTTATCCCCTTGTTTTCATTTGTTTTCAGCTATGTTGTTTCTTTTCTCATCATTTGAACTTTTTGCACAAATTTTGTTTTCTGAAAACACCTGTGGTCAGGATTCTCATCAAGATATATCTCTCGAAGAAATCTCACAACTCGTGAAGCTGAAAATACCCTCAAATGAAAGTCTATCTATGTATTTTTCTCTTGCTGAACATTCTCCAGAAGGAAGGAATCCTATTCTGTTAGTCACACTAACCCTTGTTTAAATAGCATAGATCTATGATTATCTTTATTACTATCTTCGGGCTCCATCCACTCTCACACTTAAAACCATCTCAAGAAGGTCACTGAAGTTGGACCCATGGAGAGTAGCACATCTCGAAGGCATAGGGTATTGAAATGACTCCATGCTACAAATCTAACAGCCAAAATGGCTTATAATCAAGGGTTTGTTTTCCAGAGATTCTCGCCTCAATTAAAGCATGGCTAAGACAAAAGCAAAGCGTATAAGTCAAGAAAGTTGTCCAAAAGATTCAGCTAAAGCTAGGATCCTCTTCGTTCGTGAGGCTTGATCAATCAATAAAATCTCTCACTCACACAAAAGGACATTATGGATTGAGGAGCCAAAATCAAAGATCATATTTAAAGAAAATATTTCTAGAAGGCCCAAACAACAAAGTTGTCAAATGTATGAACATCCAAAAGGATGCAGGTGGCATGGGAATGAGGAACAAGAGCAATAGTGTCTATGAGAAGTTGTCGCAAATCTTGTGGAGTCCGATAGCAGTAGCCATCTGAAAGATTAATCTTCTAAAATGAACCCCATATGTTGGCCCTTTGAAAGTTTTAAAGATGTCTTCATCAAAGCTCCCCTTTTCCCAATGGCCAAGAGATAAAATGACTTCTTCCTTTGCTGTTCGAATGCTCAGCTGAATATTGCATATAAGATGGACATCTTTTAAGAAGGTTTCAGATTAATGAGAGGGATTTTTTATTTTTTTTAGAGATCTGTGTTCGCTAGTGACTCGCCAATTGTTGTTGCAGCAACATCCCCCCCAAACTTTTGTAGATATTGGGGCCCCTCCTTTCATTTTCCTTGAAAGTCTTCCTAAAAGAGTTAAGTCTCCTTTGAAAAAACTTTTGAACTTAGTTTTGTTTCGGCTGGGGACTTCGTTTTAAAATTGAAGTTTTTCTTCTAAGTCAAAACTCACATTTCATTCCCGAAACTACAGAAGAACTCAAATTTCTCTCCCGAAATGGCGGAAGAACTTGGGATGTTCACCCGCAACTGTGGAAAGACTTAAAGTTTCTCCCCGAAATAGCGAAAGCACTTGAATGTTCTTTGGACTTCGGAAGAACTCAAATTTCTCTCCCGAAATGGCGGAAACAATTGTAAAATTTTGCCGCAATAAGCACCCTTTCACCAAGTCCCTGGGCCATCCACTTTGCGGAAAAGACTTGCCAGACTTCTTCGTCATTTGCAGAAAAACTTACCGAGTCTTTCTGCAACTGTGGAACGACTCAAGAATTTACGTCGCGATAAGCTTTTGGGAGAGTCAATTTCGGAAGAACTCGCAAAGTCCTCCCAAAACTTCGGAACAACTCGCCAAACATTTCCACCAATGCAGAGCGTCTTTCTCATCTCTCCCGCAATAAGCAAATGCCTTGCCAAGTCTCCCGCCCTTCGAGAGGAACTCATGAGTTTTGGACGAAACTGTGGACGAAACTCACGAGTCCTTGCCGCAATTGGCGATCACACTTAAATGCCAAACAGGTTTTAAAAGACCGCATCGTACAATCATTAAACCCTGTTTTAATGTCTCACCCACCCGATTAAATGCTCGCACGTATCAAGCTTTATATAAGGGGGGTGGGGTTTATCGTCCCCATTGTTAAGTTTTTATTCAAAGAATGTCGTTTGGGAGATTGCATCGTTTCTCTCCATCTTAGCGCATTCACCACCGTGTCAACCCTGCTCCACCACTGTTTCGCCTCCAGGTAGGTGTTTCAACCGCTATCTTTGTCTTATATATACATTGAGGTGTTTCTTGGGTGTTTTCCCATTTCATTATGTGGACGGTAGGCACTCGTAGAAATGTATCCTTTAAAATTTTATGGCCACCGTGGCCCCCGTAAAATTCTCATTGCTGACAGCTAGGAGTCCTAACCATGACCAGTCATTCCCAGTTGGCCTTTTGTCTCTGAGTCGTTCGAACTTGGTTAGTTCCACCGGCTGCATTTCTGTCGTGCTCCTACCCAGATATACTCAAATCCAAGTTTTATGCCAGCTACATGCTGCATCTCGAATACTATCACCGCTCGCTTGTTTGGCTCAGATACCGGTTATCAAAAGCAGCTTCGTTCTATATTTTGTTTGTTTGGCTTCCTCATAGGATTTCCCAATCCAAGCCATCCTACCATTAGCCATTAGAAGTGTATATGATGAAGGACATCCTATCTCGAAAGACTAGGAGGGAAGTAAATTTTACACGTCGTATGCCTACCTTTTCGGAAGCATTTCAAAAGTTCCTAACCGGGCATTGTCTCCCTAGAACGATTAAGTCTGAGGACCATATTTTGTTTTCTTGGATAATCTCTGTTTGGTTTGCTTCCCCAGCATGCAATCTTATAGTTTTGTTTATATTTATCATCATCATGCTAAAACTGTCTTGCTCTATGTTACACTCTCATAATGTGTTACAATTTTATATTCATTCACATATGATTGCTGCCAAGGATAAGCCACGATGCCAAAAGGTGGTAGAAAGAAAGCTAAAATGATGGAGCCAGAGCCAGTGCAACCAAGGACTGAAACTCTTTTCCAAGACACTAAGTGTACCACCAGCGTTCCTCCCGAAGTCCGGTGGGGAGATGTTTACCAGATGATCAGGAACCAAGATATCCCAGATGTGTTACTAGAAGAAGAGCAAATCTACCTCAACATCAGAACTTCTGCCATAGCCAGGGCTTCTACCCGCCTTGAATGGTTCCCGTGCTCTGAAGTGATCGGGTGGATATTGGAACATGCCAACCCACAAACAAGAGTGTTACATGACAGCAAGGGAGATCCTTTCGCTTCATTCCATCCAGCTTATATTGCAGCAGCCTACAAATTCTCACGTCCCCAGCAAGCTCTAAACGACGAATGGTTGGGACAAATGAATAATCTTGAGATGGCTAAGAGGCTGTTGGTCACATGCAAGCAGCTAAGGAAGAGAGATAATGATGAATATGACGTTCAGAGCCTGAGACCCCCTTTTAGGTTAATTGCTCTGATGTTATGCAGAATTTTCAGTATGCCCGATGGCACTGTATATAGGATAAAGTGAGCTCCCATAATTCACTTCATAGCATTCAAAGGAACTGTGTTTGATTGGGCAACTATTCTCTCAGATAGTCTGGAATCCATGGTGGCCGCAACTAGAGAAGGTTTGGCCTTAAAAAAGTATAAATTTTACATGTCTTCATATCTTATTGATTGCATTTTGGCCAAGCTCTCTTTCCCCAGGATAAGTTGCACGTGGGATCAGGCCAACACCCCGGTATACATTGCCTATAAAATAATGTGGGATCAAAATTACAAAGCAAACTACAAGCTCATCTGTGAAGAGTTCATCATGCCCCTGTATGAGCAGATGTTCAATGAAGAGCCCAATTGCCTGTCAAAAAATGCCATGGAATTCCTGGAAAATTATGGCGATTTTTACTTCTCAAAACAGGGCACTTACATCAGGATGTTTGGAGGTACCAGAGCACCATACATTTTTCCAAAATACGCTACTGATTATGTAGTCCTGAAGCAAGCAATCAAGCAAGTTTTCCTTGATGGAATAGGAGTGCTTAATAAGCAGCATAAGGCTTCCTTCCCTCCTTTGCCTTTCTGCATAGGAGCCTATCAATTCTCAGGGGTTGCATCAGCCGAGGAGTACATTCAAGAGTTGAAATCTTTCCACTTCAGTGAGGTGATCTTCCATAGAAATGACAGGCGGAGCAAGGTTGCCGAGCATTACAAGGAGGTATATGATCATTTTGAGTATGCCCATTAGCATGATGTAGAGGAAGAAGTGTTCAGGGGCATCAGCAACATGACTGAGTTGCAGATTTGTCGTCACGACAGTGGAGCTAGCTCTAGCTTTGCCACAGCCTGAGAAGCCAGTCTGCAGAAAGAAAGGGAGGCAGCTGAGGCCCTGGCCCATGAAGAGCAAATATTGAAAGAAGAAGCAAGAATGAAATAGGAAGTTGAAGAAGCAAGATTGTAGAGAGAAGCTGAGGAGGAAAGGAAGCAGAAGGAAGCAGAGGAACGAGAGCAAAGGGAGGCAATTGAAAATCAGCTGCAGGCTAAAGAAGAAGAAAGAAAGTGTAAGGCTGAAGAGGGACAAAAGGCGGAATAAGAGCTTAAGACCAATGAAGATGCCCAGGCGGGTGGATCCGGCACCCAAGATATGGAAATAGACACATCTCAGGTAGTGCAGACCCCACCCACAGGGACAGAAGTCCATGTAAGAGATCTCCCAATCATCCCTTACACCCCATCTGAAGATCATACTATGTCCCGATGGGATGGATTTGTGTATTATAAGAAGAGGAAGGCGGTGGTCTTGAAGTCGGAAGAGAGGATAAATAGACTCTTCCAAGAAGATATTGTCACCCAGTCGGAGACCACGGCTATGCAAAATAAAAATAAGGATCCCATAGCCATGGCATCCGCCACTATGTCAGTAGCAAAAGCGACAAAGGATAATGTGGTCGATACGGTCAAAGAATTTGAGTCAACAAAGAGGAGAGCTCGCATGCTACAACATATTGTGGCTAATGAGTAGGCTTACAGGGATCTTGTAGTGAATAAATATAATCGCTTGTCTGTTGATCACAAGGAGTTGTCAGATAAGTATATCGCCATCTAGAAGAATAAAAGGAGCACCTGACAATCCAGATGATGGTTCTAGAAGCGGAAAAGAACGATTTTGAAGCTAGAGTTTCTCATCTAGAAGCGGATAAGCAGGCAATGGTTGAGCAGTTAGAGCAGGCAGAAAGCAGAGGGATAGATATGTCTCCCTTTCATGAGCAGTCCTGTGACATTTTGATACAAATGCACACCACACAGGAGTTGATTACTGAGGAAGTGTGCAGGCTCAAGGCCATGATGGTTATGTTGAAAGAAGTCAATGCAGAAGCAATTAGGCTTAAGGGAAAATACACTCGGGTTAAAGCAAACATCCTGAGCCAGATGGAATGGAGAGAAGGGAAGATTGATTTCCCCAAGCATCTCCCATTCAAATCTGTAGATGATTTTAAGGAAGATGTAGCCCTTATGGAGTTTTGCAGGAATTGTGGCCTCAAGCTGATGGCTAAGACTTAGGGAACAATTGAGAAAGGTAACAACCTATATCAAAAGATCCATGAAGTGCATGATAAATGCAAGCTGATTTTTCCTCAGTCCCTCGATGAGTTTCCAAGCAAAGAGCAGCGTTTGTCAGACTTGAAGGAAGAGCTAGGCATTCAAATAGAATATGTAAATAAGATTGATGTCCTGGCCACTGATGATCTCCATCACTATATTGGGCTATCATCAATATACAGTCATTTGCTTAAAGAGATCCACCAAGCAACAATTGCAGAAATTCATGGTATTGAAGCAGAGCTTGGTAAGCATGTGACTTCACAGAAGATCTTGCTCCCTTTACCAGCAAATGTGGTTGTCAGGGAAACTAGTATCTGGTTCAGTTATATTGCAGAAGAGAAAAAGAAAACAGCAGCAACAGTAGCAACCATCACAAGCACTTCATTCCCAGCAAAAGCGCCACCCCAAGGATGAACGTGCTAGTCATAATGCATTGTTCTTATTTTGATTTGCTTTCCCTATGTTTAAAGCATAGAGTCACTAGGACAGCTGTCCTTTTCTATTTTTTAGAAAATTTCTATTTTGGGAAAAGGACCACGAATTCTTTATTTCTGGGAAAAGTCTTTAAAGGACAAGTGTAAAAGCCAGGTGGCATCCCAAAAGGCATTTTGTAAAGATATAAATAGAGGCTTAGGGAATAGTGCAAAGGACTTTTGGTAGGGAAAGGAATTTTCTTAATCTTGTACGAACTATTTTGCACTTGCTTCTAGAAAGTGAATTTGCCTAATATGAGCCTGGAGAGGACGCATCTTGCCTGGGAATGTGTGTATGATGTCTGTTGGATTCTTCTGGTGACATTTATACCTATTATAGTGAAATCTTTGTCTGTTGTTCGAATTATTTTTGTGCAATGAATGATTTTACTATGCTCTGTGCAATAACGTTTCTCTCATATGAGTAATAGACTGCTTTCACATGTATTAAAGGCTATCTTTTATATTCTTCCTTTCTTGTTATCGATGTATCTTTATGATTTAATGGTATTCTGTTGATCTTAAGTTGCTTATTTTAGCACATTACTCATACTTATAGTTTTGCTCCTTGCAGGGATAGATTAGGTTTATTTCAGTTTTTTAGACACAGATTTGTTTCAAGTTCTGCATTTAGATTAAGTTAGCTTAGGCACTTGCATATCATTTTAACCATAAAATCAAAAAAGAATGGTGGATCGGGCCATAACTGGTGTAATTGAAGCAAATCTCCAAATCTGACAGTTGTCGGAACTGCTAACCGGACGGATTCCCCACTACCAAACGGTGGACAATCTAATTGGGATAGTCTACCGTGGAGAATCCCTTTCTGCTTGATGCTGCGATCTTCGGGGCATCATCAAAATGTTGATCTTGGAAAACCTAAACCTGGACCACATGCTGATGGCATTGTGGGTTCAGATGATTCATCCGCATTAGAATCTTTGACTAAGTAGGTTCATGCACTCTCTATAAAGCATTATGTTGTGGAAGCAACTACTGTTGCATCCTCCCCTTCACAAACAAAAACTTTATAATATGTGCAGTAAAATCAAAATGGTTATCGACAACCCAACAACAAGAAAAAGGGCCAGAAAGGGGATGGAAACCAACAAAAACCAAAACTATTGAAAATGTCGAGGAGGGAAAAAATGAAATGAAGAAGGTGAAGTTTCCTTGCAAACTTTGTAAATAATGTCACCTTACTCATCAATGTCCTCTCATGTATGAAGTCGGGAAGTTGTTAAGTCAAAAGAAATCGGTTGTTCTAAAGGATCCTTTTCCCAAAGGACAAGACCCAACTTATGGCGGTTCTAATACTGCGAGAACTTCTCGTGCTAAATAGGATGTTCAATCCTACATCAATATGGTTAATTCACATGCACTATTGCAAACTAGAGCCAAGAATTATACCTCGTATATGCCATAGAAAGATAAATAAGTTACAGAAACATATGTTCCTCTGCACATAGAGAGACCTACAGATCCTATGTCGAAGGTACCGAAAGGTGTCTATGAACAGGCATCGCACAACCCTAATGCTAGGGCTGCTCCAAAATACTCAGTTGTAGAGGACCTAGCCAAAAATCCATGTGCCATGTCTGCTCTAGAAGTTCTGCAAAGTTTCCCATCGCAATGGAATGCACTTTTAGCGGCAATAAGAACAATGGATTCTTCCAACATGTTGGCTAGATTTGATATGTCAAATTTCAAACCCTCATTTCCCTATCACATATCTTTCCAAATCGAAGTAGTCCATGGATCCAAAAAAATTGGACGAACGGTAGTAGATGAAGGCGCTTCAATGTGCGTAATGTCTATCTCTTGTTGGCAAGCCCTTGCCTCTCCTGAATTAGCCCCTTCGACCACATTACTTAGCGAGTTTGATGGAATATCTTTCCATTCACATGGAATCTTACCATCATTTGAAATCCAACTAGCAGAGAAAGTAGTGTTAGTAGAGGTAGAAGTTGTAGATGCTTCTCTCTATTAGAATTTGTTGTTGGGAAGAAGTTGTATGTATGCAATGCAAGCCATTCCTTTGTCCGTTTTTCGGGTGCTTATGTTCCCACATGAAGAAAATATTGTCACGATTGACCAACTATCCTTCGCTCGGAAAAACAACAAAACTCCTTCAGATTCAAATATCCCTTGGATTGATCAAGCCCGTCCGTCCAATGAGAGCTTAGGATTTGGAATGTACTCATTCTTAATGGGCACTTTCGATTTACATGCTCCTGTTGATTATATTAGTTCAACGAGTAGTGCTAGCATGTCATCTAAGGAATTTTTCACCATCACTAGAAAAATTGATCCTTGGATTCTTCCTACTCAAGATCAACCAATCATGCCCATATCCATCGCAGAATTGACCTACCAAGCATCACAAAAATATGAGATGGATTATATCTTGACTCCTTTGGTCTATACAGATTTAGATATCGATTATGCACATGCATGGGCAGTTGACTCTATCCATTTGTTTGATTGTTTAGACACTGTTTTTCCATCAGATGAAGCTATTCTGGAAGCTATGGTGCATTTGGATCATCCTTGGGAACATATGTGTCATTGATCCTACTTCCTTCCATATCTGAACAAAATCGAGAATGGAGAGTTTCCATGGAGACCTGGTGTACATGTTGACTTGTCCACTACACCGATTGAATGCGAGATTCCACCTTTGAGGTTGGATATCCAATTATTACCTGAAATGTTTTCCTTGGAAGAAAGTTTACTTCATTTGGAACATTTAGATGAACAGTTTCGCAATGGGATCACTGTAAATGAAGCTCACAAGAACCGAGTTAAGCATCAATATGATAAGTCTATTAAACCAAGGGTGTTCTCTGAAGGAGACCTTGTGTTGGTTTATGACCAAGACAAAGATCCCTTGGGGGCATGCAAGTTTAAAAGTATGTGGCTCGGACCCTATATCGTTTCTAAGGTCTTGAAGAAAGGTTCATATGAGTTGATGGATTATGATGGTTTTAAGCTTCCTAAGCCTAGAAATGGGCTCTACTTAAAAAATTATTACGCCTAGGCATATATGCTTTTTCTTGTACTATAGTTGTACATCTTTGTAGAGTTAGTTCTTGTTTGATTTTGCTTATGTGTCTTCTGGATTGTGTTTTTATATGACCACCGAGTTTTTCTTAGGATTCGTTGATGGCGCCAGTCAACACTCGTAACTTAGCTTCATCTTCTTGGGTTATTTATTCACCCACTAGCCAACTTATTTCCTCGGGAGGTGCTTGTTTGGGCCCTACGACGAACAAAATATCTAAGTATAGTGCAGTTATCAAATTACTCTAAGATGATTTTCATCATGGCATTTCATGTTTGGAGGTTTGCCTCGATTCGCAGTTAGTTGTACTTCAGTTAATGGGTGAGTATAGAGTTATGGATCCTTCTTTGCTACGTCATTTTTTGCGAGTTAGATTACTTGAGAGAAATTTTAGTTGTATTTCATATCAACACATTTCAAGAAATCACAATACATTAGTTGATGCATATGCAAATTATATACTTGAATGGAATTTGTATCACACACAATAACATTAACCATTCACACACATAAGACAAACATTTATATAAACTGATATTGTATATATATATTAGGTCCAAAAATTAATATATGAGTTTGAGTCAACATCTGTCAATATGTCACAATATACAAAAATGGGCATAACAACATCAAAAATAAAGTGTCACTCTCTCTACGGAGAGGTAGGAGCCTCAGCTAGCTCTTCTATGGCCTCTCTATAACCAATGACCAGCCTGGCTACTTTTCTAAGTAGCTGGATCCATACAGGGGGCACTCCCACTACATGTTCCTGCATCTCTAGTGGCATTCACTCTATCTTGTATGTAGGAATATCGTGAGTCAAATGACTCATCTTTCCCTCAATACTCCTCAGCATGACATCAGTGCTACCTAGATCGGTCGATTGTATGTATTCTCTGGGATTCCTAGAGGCCTCATTGGCCCCACATCTGCATAAATTGTACATTTTTAGTGCTCACACTCATCATAAAAATTATATATACAAAAAACTTAAAATTTAAATAATTTTTAAAACACATTTTAGTACCTATGTCTCCCTGGGCTGCCCCTGGAGGTAACATGAGCTTGGGATCTCCTCAAAATTCCATTTCGGCATAAGGAAGCTACTCTAGAGATGGCACCTGACGACTCCACCATCCAAGATAGTCCTTGTCGAAGTATGATGCACTCATCTCACCACCCCACTGATGAAGAAAGATATCACCCCGTCGAGTCACCAGTGGCTCATGGGGGTTCAATTCTGATAGAGCCATCCCAGGACTAAGGGTTGGGACTCTAGAAGAAGAAGAAGAAGAAGGTCCAAAGTATACTACCATATCCGAAGTTCTTCTTCTTCCTTGTCTTTCATTTTGTAATTTGGTGCTTCATGTTCACCAGTAGACCAGAGCACCAATCGAAGATAACATTGCACAAACATTCTATGCCTATCTACATGTAGTTCTATGATGCCAAGTGTTGTGTCGCACTTCCCCCAATCCTATTTATTGTACTCAAGATCACTTTCAATGGGAAACTTGTTATTTGAGCTATTGGCACTTGGATGCCACTCTTTTCAGTGCCAGCTATGCAATAAGTGTTAATGTAATCTTGAATGGATAGGGAACCAACTCCTTTGAATGTCCCTTTTAGGTTTACAACCTCACCTCCGCGGGATAACTCGGTTATGAAGTATATGTCATCAATTGTGATTTCAAGCATCTCTCCTTGGATATTAAACATGTCATGATTGGCATCCCAGTACTGCACAAGCATTTGGAGGAGGTGTGTTTGCACACACATGTTTGTGGTGTGGAAAAATTTGAGGAGCCCACATCTCCTTAATGCATTTAAAGTGAGAGCATCCCCCAATGCTATCTTATCCATAGCTTCATGTTCACTCTCTCTCCAATTCAATAGCATCATGTATCACAAAAATTCATTCCATGCATTAGTTTGAAGTTTTTTACTTTTGAACTGTGCTACTCGCGGTTTCAGTCTTTCAACAAAGACGGGTACCCGCGAGTCTCTCTGAAGTAAACCCATGCACATTTTACGTGTCCGTTACTTTTACGCAATCAGACCCACGGGTACGCAGCCCTAATTTTAAACTTGCTTAAAAACCCTAAAAAAATCACTAAAAATTTAAAATAATGGATCAAAATGATAAAGCAGGAATAGATAGGTTACCTGCAAGTGACAGAGTTCGATTTCGCTTCCTGGATTGACCGCAATCGACGTTTGAAGCAAGAGGGTTTTTTCCTTTTCTCCAATGGTAAAATGGTAATTGTGAGTTATGTTTTTAATTTGTTACTATTTGTACAAATTCTTTTGAATTTTTACCCACTCTCTATAGTTTCAAATTCTTTTTTAGTTTTATTTAATCATAAATGACCTTTTTTGAGTTGTTTTGACTAGGTAAACTTTAAAAGGCACTTTGCTCACTATTCGTTCCAAATGGTGTCGCATACAAAGGTTTATTTTCTCTTGACATGTCAGTTTAGCTCAATACATTGAATCTATCTTGTCATTTTGTCATTTGAATCGCCTTTGTTCACTTTGAACTACCATTTTTTGCTATCCATTGTCGTTGATTCTTTCTAAAGGCCATACCACCACTTGCTATCTTAGGGAACTTGTAAATTATATATTATTTTTACTTAATATTAAGTTTCTTGTCCTTATGGATTTTTTATGTTCTTGTTAGACTTTTCAAAATTAAAAAGATTACCAAGCATACTTGTCTTGTTCAGACTCGTTAAAGGAAATGAATAGATATCCACTTAGGTATAAGTTTACCCCTTTTCCGGATCTTTGTGGATTATTTACGAAAAAGGTATACTCTAGTCTTTTTTACTAGAAGAGTCCTCTCTCGCATATTTTAACACTTTTTTGGACGAGGAGGATAACTTTACGAAAAAGTACACTATGGAGTTCTTGTTTAAGTTTTTCACACTCCCTAAATATGAAAACATTGACGAGCATATGCCAACTTGGGCTTGAAATTAAAATCCACGAGTAGGTGTATGGAGTTCTTGTTTAAGTTTTTCAGACTCCTTAAATATGAAAACACCGACGAGCATGAACAAATCCAGGCTCGATATTAAAATCCATGGATCAGTATTATCAAGTATTAGTCTATCTCTTCTTCAAAGTCGTTAAAACATGAAGACGGTCATGATTTTTCCTTCCATGGACTTGTTAAACTACACATGGTTGGACCTTTATCAAGCATTCTTCTCCCTCCTCTTCGAGCTTGTTTTCAAAAATGAAGATGGATTATTGAGTTTACTTTCTTGGACTCATTAAAATTTCACAAGTGATACAATATCGATCTTTCTTTTCAACCTTTTCATGCTCGTTAAACAAAGAAAAGACATTTTTTTTTAAAGAGAGGGAAGGGAATTTATGTTATTCATTCATCATTTGGCATCCAATCTCAACCGTCCTTGAACATCTCACTTTCATGGGTCACTTCGTTTTAGTTTTGGCTTTAGGATTTAACCTGATTCCATATTTGTGTCCTCCTTTGATTGATTACTCTTCCAATCATATGGAGAGTTTGTTGTGTCTTCACATAGAGAACTTATATCATGTTTCCTTTGTCATCCCAAAGCTGCCTAACTTACTTACTTCTCGTGATCAATGTTCAAAGATTACTCTTATGTAGGACTTTCTACATTTCATCTTGACTCCTCATGTTGGCTACCCCTTATACCAATCTTGTTTCAACTCAATCTCTCAGTGTTCCTCGTGTGAGATGATGAAGGATACCTCACTTCCTTCCTTCTCATGAGTCTCTTCCTATCTACATCAACACATTTTTCTCTAGGAAGTAGACTTAGAGTTCCCAGTTAGTACCTGGAGGTTTGTAGTCATTAGTGGCAGATTCTCCCGCTGTTGAATTATGGGAAT
Organism: Larix kaempferi; assembly: GCA_027924585.1. NCBI lineage: Eukaryota > Viridiplantae > Streptophyta > Pinopsida > Pinales > Pinaceae > Larix > Larix kaempferi. The sequence goes on from BSBM01001185.1 coordinate 3,820,962, forward strand.
ATATCAATGTCCCTTACTTAGCAGATTCTTCAAGTGTTCAACTTCAAGACTTCTTATTCACACTTGCAAGGATGTACTAGGTATCTTGGACCTCATTTTCATTATTGGTGGGTGTCCTCGCATTTATTAACGGTTCTCATAATTGACTGGTAATCAAATAAAATCCTCCATGTTCGACTTCAACTCCTTTATTCACATGGCTCAGGGTTTGTACTATCGATGGTTGTTTTGAATATCTTGGGTTTATGGTACAGTTTATTCATTCTCACCCAAGCTGCGCAAGACCGAGCCCTACTTATTAGCTCAACATGAGACATAGATCCAGTTTGTTTCTCTGGCTATGATCTCTTTTTGACATGGATCCACACTTGTATTTCAGTGGCCATGCTATGTACATCATTTCAGTTATGTATTGGAGATCATGTTCTTACATTCTGAACATCTCCTGATCTCAAGATTGTAATTGCTCGCTAACCTTGTTTCTGTTTCAGGTACTGTTTGCGACGTTGTTCTTGTGGTTCCTATGCTCCTCCATTTCCTGGTTTGTAATGTATTTCGTCCATTGTCTTCCCCTATGACCTCATACATTAGGGGTGTAATACCCCATTTTTCCCTTGATGTTATTTGACTTCAATGTAAAGACTATATATATATGCAGTGTGTGTATTTTCCCTAGTGTGGAGCTCAAGGCCAAGGCCCTGCTAATGGATGTTTAAGGTTATTGCTTAGGCAAGTATTTGGACAGTTTGATTATTCATGGGTTGTTAAGCCATGAAGAAATGTAAATGAAGTAATTATTATTAATGGATGAAATAACCAAGAAGCTGGATAAGGAGGCAACTAATGAGAAGGGGCCACGTGTATCCACTAGGGAGAGGTGAGGGGGTTATGGGATTGGTTTCCATGTTGCCACATGTCCGACTGTGAACCCGTTTGAACTCCCTGCTGATATTTAATTCAGATTGCAGAGGGTGGTTGAGAACCCTATTGCTGAAGCCGATGGAGTATGGAGCATGCTTGCGATTTCGTATGGTAGGGAATGGCTCTAATTGCTTGTCCTGTGAGACACTCAACCACCGGGAAAACTCGCAGAACTTGTTTGACTACCTGTTGGTAGGAGGGAAAAAACATCAGTATCCATTAGCATTCATTCATTCTTCCTCTATTCACACACTTTCCATTCATGGTCCATTGCCCCACAGAGAGAGAGCTTTCTCATACATTCCTGCATACGCAGAGCCAATAGAGTGGTATAACCTAAAGATAATTTTGTTTTCCTGTGTAATAGATAATACTAGAGAGTTGATAGCCATAGAAGATGTGTGTGCGAACCTAGTCTACCGGTGACAGAGTGCTCCATGAAAGAGTGGTAAGAACCCGTGAGGAAACTTCAAGCTTGAACAGTGCAGAGAAACCGTGAGAACTTGGGCTTGGATCGTAGAGGATAGACTACGGAACAGAGCCCCATCCGCGAGCCTGGAAGGAGTCATTTTTTGAACTGTGGAAGAAGGTTGGGTTGCTTGATAAACCCAGTGAAGGCTGTAGTCTCATAGAACTAGCGACTGGACCTTTCTATGCCCATCCTGGAATAGCACTGGAAGGGAAGAGGCCTCGAGGGACTGTGCAGCAGAGGAGAGGGTCTTCCTTGTGTTGGATGTGGTAGGTAATGTGGGTGCCAGGTCGATTGAGTGTTGATATGCCTATAGCTTTGTGGCTGATCTCACTGGCTTAGCAACGCCTCCCTTGTTGTCCTTGTTTGCCTGATAAACCCACTACCAGTTGGCTTAGCATGATCAGCTTGTTTGATATGTTTGATAAACCCAACGGTATGCTGGCTTGGCATGATTGTATTGCTTGGTACTTCCACAATTCCGCATCCGCAATTATGGATTGCGGAAGTGACCATTGTCAGAAGTTGAGATTTGACCTTCCGCACCTGCAATTGTGGATTGCGGAAAGGTAAGTTTCTAGTTGTTGAGTTTGACCTTCCGCACCCACAATTGCGGATTGCGGATTGCGGATCCGATGTTGCAGATTGCAGAATGTGGAAAGGTAAGTTTCTAGTTATGGAGTTTTACCTTCTGCACCTGCAATTGAAAATTGTGGATTGCGGACCCGAGCTAATTTGACTATGGGTGTGTGTCCAGTCAGGTTTGGAGAAAAAAAATGTATTAGGGTCTCCCGTGGCCTAAGGAGGTCAGTGGGGATGTGACAAGGGGGAATCTATTATCATCCAAAATGGTACTTCTCCGTCTGTGACTACATTTCCTTGTCGGTCACACAAAAGGACATTATGGATGGAAGAGCCTATTTGATCATAGTTGCTTTGTCCTAGACTTTGCATTGTTCTCCTAAACAATAACTATTTTTTGTGACAAATTATGAGACTTAACCGCAACTCTACTATCAGCCATCTCGTGGTTCACCCGCGAAAATCTATATAGACAACCCGCGGGTATCACACTAGAATTTGTACCTGCGTGTTGCTGGAAATTATACTAGCGACTCATTCGCTAGTTATTAAGAGAGACACTCGCAGGTATCTCTAAATCACGAGAAAAAATATTAAAAGATGATTAGAGATTAGTTAAGGGCAGTTATTCTAACTACCCTAACCTCCCCAACCAATTCTGATCCGGATTTTATGAGCAGAACGAAATGAATACAGATTATTATCATATGCTTAACACAAAATAACAGAGATACAGTAAAACTGGTTTCCTATTCAATAAGGAAATAAGCTAGAACTATAAAATGCAGCGGAAAACAAGCTTGCTGGAATGGTGGCAGCTTATCTCTGAGAAGAGATGTGATGGTTGCTCTCACTTCGCAAGAAGATGGTTACAATGAGGCTCTCAAGGCCTTTTTACAATAAACAGGAATGTCAAAAACCCTAGACATCCAAAAACCTAACCCTAGGAGATGAAGCGCCAAAAGTCATGTGGGCCCCGTTTGGGTAAGTTAGTACATCAACTTCCCGGGGTCATAACTTTTGCATACGATCTCCGTTTGGGGTGCTCGGTAGCCCGTTGGAAAGGTCTATCCGAGATTTACAACTTTCGATTGGGGCCAAATGTATGCTGAAGGCAGCCATTTGGCCCCCCAAATTGCCAAAAAAGGTCGTTTAGGGCCTCAAAATGGCCCCAGAAGTTCAGGACCCGAAAAACTGCTAAAAATAGTACAATACAAAAATGGCCATAAAACTGTTTTGAGCCAGTTGGAAAGGTGGGTGGCCACCAATATCCACCTGGATCAAATTCCCTTTCGACTCTATCCTCCTAGCCTTTCTATAAATACAAGGGGAAGGCCTTGAGAAAGGGAGAACCAATTTTTCATAAGGAAATGCTAGAGAAAATTCTACTGAAGGAAGAGGAGCATAAACCCAAGGTCATGTTTTGTTAAATTTTGAGCATTAATTCACAATACTCTAGGATCTTTACTGAGATAATAACATGTATAGTATATCAATGCATATCAATCATAACAAGCATGTCAATCATCACAAGAATCAAAAGCATGAGAGACAATAGACACACAGAGTTTCCGTGGGGAAAACCCTAAGGTGAAAAACCCCACAACTTCCTCAGAGATAGAGAGAGCAATAGCTCAACCAAAGTACATCCAAATACACAGAGATAGTCTCCTAGTAGCAGATGATCCTCCTCCTCACATGTGCGCCACTTTCCGAGTGAAGGAAGAATGAGTTTCTGAGTGATCCAAATAGAGATCTCCCGATCTCTATTTATACTTGTTCTGTTTTCCCAATAACCTTATGGGGCCGACTTGTCTAGCTAGGTACATCAACCACATATTACATAAATCAGGGCCGACCACACACATGGTGGTCTAATAACCCATCGGCAAGTTAACCCACTTGCAACACTTGTCAATACACATGACGATACTTCCGTATAGAGGAATGACACATATCTGTAGGACTACAATAATATATAAATGAAATACATGGATGAAATACATTTCGAAGTTACATATACATCAACACTCCCTCTTAACTAGGAAGGTATTTCTCGACACAGATCTGCTAGCACAAGTCTTCTTCTCTGGATCATCATCATCGTCATCGTCACTACTACTTCTATCTCAACCAATCTCTGAATCTACTCGTCATAGGAAGTTCTACAGAGCCAGTCCTTTTTCATACTAGATGTAGGCCCACCACCTGCAGGTCTTCATCATCACTGGCCATACTGTGGAATCCTTAGGACTTATTATGTGCATCACAAAACCTCGAAAGAGCATCCCAGGATGTTACTTGTACACAACTCCAACCTATAGGATCTCCCAGGGCACTATTACATGTGACCCCACCACAAAACCTCGAAAGAGCATCCCAAGATGTTATGGGTACACAACTCCAACCCGTAGGATCTCCCAGGGCACAAATTACATGTGGTCACCACAAAACCTCGCAAGAGCATCCCAGGATGTTACGGGTACACAACTCCGACCTGAAGGATCTCCCAGGGCACAAATTACATGTGGTCATGGAAAAACCTCAAAAGAGCATCCCAGGATGTTACGGGTACACAACTCTGACCTGAAGGATCTCCCAGGGCCCAAATTACATGCCATAGGACAAAACCTCACAAGAGCATCCCAGGATGTTATGGGTACACAACTACGACCTGAAGGATCTCCCAAGGCCCAAATTACATGTCCTCCCAAAGCAATGTCTCGAAAGAGCATCCCAGGCTGTTATGGGTACACAACTCCAACCTATAGGATCTCCCAGACATGCTCATCTGCACAACCTGATCCACGGCCACAAAGTATCATCTTGATACTCACCATACATCATCCTAATGTACACATGATAATCCTGATCATCATCACTACAACATCCTGATGCATATCATCTGGAGCAACATCCTGAAGCTCATCATCCATGATCATCCTAATCATACACTGCATCCGTCTAATGCATACCAAGTATCTACCTGATACATATCATCATGATCCACCTGATCATACACTGTATCCACTTGATACCTAGATACACACTATATATGCCTGATACATATCAATATACATGATCTACCTGATCATACAACGTATCCACCTGATACATATATAGATACAAGGTCCAAGCATCCAACATGATGCATACATATATAAATGATCCAACTGATCATATCCAGCATCCAACATGATGCATACATACATAAATGATCCAATTGATCATATCCAGCATCAAACATGATGTGTATATACATAAATGATCCCACTGATCATATCGAGCATCCAACATGATGTGTACATACATATACAGAGCAGTAACTAGAGCATCGTCCTGATGCTCATCATCCAGCGCTTACATCCATAGCCATGTGAAGGATCCTCCTTCCAACATGCTTGGAATGGCTTCTGCAAATGTGTCCATCACTTCTTCCTTGAAGTGTCATCAATATGAAGAACACCAAGCCTCTCTCTGGAGTACTTGAACTTCACTCTGGCTAGTGGCTTCGTCAGCACATCTGCAATCTGCTCGTCCGTCGAAACATATAGGAGCTTCACTGCTCCTCTCTGCACCATATCCCTGATATAGTGGTATTTGACCTCTATGTGTTTTGACCTGTCATGGAACACCGGGTTCTCAGACAGCTTCACACAACTCTGGTTGTCACAAAAGATACCAGTAGCCTCCAGTGGGAGATCAAATAACTATGACAGTAGATTCCGAAGCCATACTGCCTCACAACTAGCCGAACAGGATACAACATACTCTTCCTCAGCTGTACTCAGTGCTATGCAGGACTGCTTCCTGATAAACCAATAGATCACACCTGATCCCATACTGAAGCAACAACCAGATGTGCTCTTCCTATCTGCAGCACTGCCTGCCCAATCTGAATCAACATAACCCTGCAAGTTAAACTTTTGATTCGCTTCATACTTGAGCCCATAATCAACTATACCCTTCAGGTACCTCAGAATATGCTTTCAACAACCAAGTGAACACTCCTCAGATCCATCAGGAACTGGCTCAATGTGTTCACCGCAAAGAAAATATCTAGTCTTGTGTTCGTCAGGTACATCAATGACCCAATCATCTGGCGATACATAGAGACATCAACCGGCTCAGATGAAGCATCACATAGAAGCTTCAGATTCGATGCCATAGGTGTGGCCATGGCCTTGCAATCCATCATCTTGAACCTCTTCAGGATATCTACAATATACTTCCCTTATCCAAGGAAGATCCCATCTGCACTCTGCCACACTTCCATACCTAGGAAATAGTGCATCATTCCCAAGTCCTTCATATCGAACTCGGCAGCAAGCTTCCTCTTTGTATCGGCAATCAATCTGTTATCTCCTGTTACAAACAGGTCATCTACATACAGGAGTAGAATCACAAGATTTCCTTCCTCAACTTTGTAGTAAAGGTTGGAATCTGCTTTACTATTGGTAAAGCCCAAACTAGATAGGAAACTGTCCATCCTACCATACCAAGTTCTAGGAGCTTGCTTCAATCCATACAAGGCTTTCTTCAATCTACACACATGTGACTCCCTGTCATGTGTTTCAAAACCGAGTGGCTGCTCCACATACACTTCCTTTTCGACTACACCATTCAAGAAGGCAGTGTTGACATCCATCTGGTGTATCTTCCATTTCATCGCTGTAGCCAAGGCAACTACTGATCTGATGGAAGTGTACCTGGCTACAGGAGCAAAAGTTTCTTCATAGTCTATTCCCTCTTTTTGAGAGAAGCCACGAGCTACAAATATTGCCTTGTATTTTTCTATGCTTCCATCTGCAGCATGCTTGATGTAGCTAGGGTTTTACCCCTAGCTTGTGCCAATGAGAACCTACTAAGGAGAATGGACTCCTTAGTAGCAGTTCAGTATATTAAACTAATTAAGCTAAAACAAAAATTAAATTACTTCTAAAGCATGCATGAAACATAAACATTAAATTGAAAGAATGGCTTTTTGTATTGATATTACCTTCAATGAGAAGGTTTGATGAAGCCCTTTGCAGTGTCCAAGAGGATGCTCCAAGCTTCAAGATGCTCCTTCTCCTTCTCCAATGATGGGAATGGGCCAAAAGTGGCTCTCAAAGTGAAAGTAGTTCAATGGTGAACTAGGGTTTCGAGAGAGATTTTGGCAGAGTAAGGGTGCTTGTGATTGTGGATATGGAATAAGGGATCTCCATCACCTATTTATAGTTTTTTGGTGGTGGAGTGCTGACCCACGGTTTTAGGAAACACATGGTTTTGTGCAGCTGTATAGGGTTTTTTTTCTCCTTTTCCTCATTATTTTATATTTTTTATTCCCTTTTTAGGGGATTTTTGCTATTTTTGGAGGAAAAGGGGGTTTTTTAGCCTTTTTTAGGCTATTTTGAGGGTTTTGTGGCCTTTTGGAGGCATTTTAGGCCTTTTGGAGGCTTTTTAGGCCTTTTGGAGGCTTTTTAATGGGATTTTTGGGGATTTTAAGGGAAAAATGGTAGGAAAATGGACAAATGAGCCATATAATGTGGTAATGAGGTAGTGAACACTTTTTGGGTGTTAACAGATTGCCCCCTGATGTGCGAGGTCAGGAGCTCATCGTATGGCCGATGGACATCATAAATCATGAATGGTTTTCCTGGGATGTGGAGAGAAGAGAAGAAACAAACTGAAGCCCGGAACAACGATCCCGAACAACTGTAAGAGCTAAAAGTACATAACCTCAATAATGGATGAGGAATCATCTGATCATATGGACGAGGCGGGCATTCCCATGCTCGTATCAGGATATAACATAATAACAACAATGGGGTCCAAAAAATGGGGACCTAAAATATACATGACCTCAAATACTGACTGAGGAATAATCTCAATATATGGACGAGGCGGGCATACCCATGCTCGTATCAAGATACATAAACATAACTGTGAGGCCCGATAAGGGGGACCTGTAAGATACATGACCACTGTGTACATCATAAGAGTCCAGAGGGGACACAAATCTGGGACATACTGCTGAGCGGATCATGTATGAACTGCAGAACTGGTGCACTGGAACAATCAACAGTGCTACTGAGTGTGGTACCAAAGGAACTGATGAGCTGCTGGATCATAGTGACTGGGGTCAAACTCTCCATGGTACACTGAACTGGAACTGATCTGGGACTGAAACTAGGTACTCAAGGAAGCATAGAACTAGATGGCTTCCGAATATAATCGCCAACGCAGCCCGGACATCCACGGGAACATACAACTGGGCGTTCCGAAGTGACTCACCAATGTGCTAGAGTCGGGGGAAATCCGGGGTCTTCGACAAAAAACTGATGGGATATAATCCTACGCGATCCTCAACGATGCGATCAAGGTGCTGAAGTCGAGCATGTGAGGAACAACCACTCGGAGAGGCAATGATGACTCCTCTCAGAATGATCCGTAGGCACTTACCACAGATGGTGATAAGTCCAAGGCGTAGGGACCTCTGGGCCTATCCTCTGGAATAGAGGAGCTGTCGTCGACAGAGGGAGACCTGCAACTATCAAGGCAATGATGTTTCCTTGACAGGAGCGCGAGGTACAAGACCGAAATGTGATAGTGCTGATGGCAGGACTGATAAACTGTGGGGGGACAACTGGGCAAGTAGAGCGGGTGGACTCAAACTTCCTTTGTTCAGAGTATGATAATTGGAATGATCTGGCAGCATATGAAACTGACTAAGGGGAGATGGATCATAGCTGTATGGGATCTAGGAAGGTTACTGGGCTGAGGGAGACTCAAGCTGGGGTACAATGGCAGGAGACTGCAGAATACTCTGAACAAAGGCGACCTGATTGGGGGTGCTGCCGAGATGATAGATCAAAGTGCCAAGAGGCACGGGGGAAAACTTCTTCATGGGTTAAGGAACTAGAAGAAGTGTGTGTAAAATGGTACTGTCGTGTGGATTTTACGAGCCCAGGACAGTTCATGCTCGTGGTTGCTTTCAATTTTAAGGAGTCTGAAAGCAAATAAGAAGACTCTGAAGTAATGGAATGGTACTGTCGTGTGGATTTTATGAGCCCAGGACAGTTCATGCTCGTGGTTGCTTTCAATTTTAGAGAGTCTGAAAGCAAGTAAGAAGACTCCAGGGGGTTGCTTTTTCATAGATTTAGTCTCCAAGGCCCAAAGAAGCATAAAAGGATGCAATGAAGAACTCTTCTAGCCGGTGTGACTAGAGTATTCCTTTTTCGTAATTAGTCTACCAGGTCCGGAAAAGGGTTAAACTTATACCAGATAGACGCCCTTTCAGGTACTTTAGCGAGCATGAAAGGAAGCAAGATTGCTCGGCGATCTTTTCATTCTTTTAGGAGTCAGAAAAGAGCTTAACGGAAACTCCCTAAGTGCCTTTTTCGTAAAGGACTTGTCCGTCCCGAAAAAGGGATAAAATTATACCGAACAAAGGAAATGGCCAGGCAAGGAGGAAGTGTTCAATCAAGGATCAATAATGATGACCAAGAATGAGGGTAGTGGGGAACACTGGTGGGCCTCCTTGCGGGGTAGATGAGATGGTGGAAAAATAACGAGACATTTGCAGTATGACAGGAGTGAATAGCTCATGTAAAAATGTGGAACAATCCGATGGCGGCCGATGTGGCACGCAAACCGAGGCAGCAAGGTGTTGGGACACAATGTTGAAATTGTACCAAGTGAGAGCGAGAAATGATCTCAAGCATCATCACGAGCTCGGTAAAATGAATCCGGTGATATAAAGGATGTCAAAAACGGGTGACGGCCGATGTGGCACGCAAACCGAGGTGACGGGGGCATTTTGAAAAATGCCCGAAAAAACTGGAGGTGAGAGCGAGAAATGATCTCAAGCATCATCACCAGCTCGGAAAAATGAATCCGATGATATAAAACATGTGAAAAACGGAGAACGGCTGATGTGGCACGCAAACCGAGGCGACTAATGGCATCTGAAAAATGGGCAAAAAATAACAAAACGAAAATAATGCAACGAGGTGACCATCATGACGGTCTCGTCGTGCTGATTCCAATGGTGGAAACGGTTCGGGAAACGGACTCCGTATGGGGCCAGAATGACCAAAACAAGAAAAAGTCAACTGACTATAAATAGTGGTTGGTCCAACATGACATGTGTCATTTGTACTTGTTGACTTTGACTTGTGAGTAGAGTGGACCAGAGCTTAGGTGGCATTTCTGGATGATCCGTCTGGCTGATTTCAGATCCGTGAGATACAGGTATTTTATTAAACTCATACCTGCACATTTTTTAGGGTCGGGGGTTGGGTAGTGGGTCCCAGGGTTTAGTTGTACGGTCCACGTGGGGTGGACCGCGGGTTAGGGGGTCGAAACCGCGGTTGAAGACCGCGAGTTTCGGGCCGAACCACGCGGTTGGAGACCGCGTGATTCCTGGATGGAAACGCGGTCGAGTACCGCGAGTTCCAAGGAGGAACACGCGGTTCCCAACCGCGGGTTTAGGGCTGACAAGCGCGGTTGAAAACCGCGACCATATGCCTGACAGCCGCGGTCGGAAACCGCGGCAGGAAGCCCGAAAGCCGCGGTTTTGGGCCGAGCTATTAGGGCTTCTGGGAGGGGGAAAAGTACTTTACTTTGGTTAACATGAGTCTGATGGGTTCACTTTGTGTGGATGGCAGGATGCCCCAGGTTCTCTGGAGAGAGCGGGAGATCCCTGATGAGACCATGGGTTTCATTCGAGGGAATCGCCATGTGCGATCTGTGCTGGGATTGTGCGGACTTTTGAAGTTTGCACAGATACCTATGATACGGACAGCAACATTGTTGCTGAACCGTCTGATCAGCTTCTGGGAGCCGGACATACAGGCTTTCCGGGTACAGGGTGAGAGGGTGGACCTCACCCTGACCGATGTTTACTTTCTGACGGGGTTGCCCTGCTTGGGCAGGGTGGCAGATACACAGCCGCGGGTTGCCGCGGATGTTGACATGGAGGACATGTTAGAGAGGTACTGCGGTCCGGACGCGGTTGTGCATAGGAATGCACTCCTGGTGAAGGACCTACAGGAGCCGGCAGTGCGGGCCATGGCGGCGTGTGTGGTGCGGGTATTGGGTTCCCAGTCACCGGAGAAGGTGTCTGGGGGGCAGATGCAGATGGTAGAGCGCGTACTTGATGGGGTGTACTACGCGTGGGGGCAGATGTTCCTGACCTGCATTCAGCGACAGCTGACGGCAGCGAAGGAAGATGGCAAGGGCTTTTGCTTTGGGTCCTTCCTATGTGCCTTCTTTATGGAGAGGGTACCCACACTGCGGCCACGGGTGCCGATTAGGCCAGGAGGGATGAGGGAGCCGAGGATGGTTCGTTGGGGTGAGATGATGCGCCGTCGTGGGGGTGGCGACGTGGGCAGGTATTTTACGCAGGAGTTGTACCTGCAGTGGCTCCAGATACCACTGACACTGGATGACTTCCCGTATCGGGACATGGACTTCACGGGAGATCCGGAGGCGCCACGAGCACCAGGACAGGCATGGGGTCCCGACGGTATGTATTTGTTTTGGTTGGATGTTATGTATGTCAAGTTTTGATTTATATGATAGTAGATGGATATATTGTAACTGACATATGGTTGATGTTGCAGATGTGGGCCCGAGGCCACCTCCAGGACATGTGGCCCGGCGGGGTATTGTGGCCGTTCCAGCTCTGCCTGGACGAGGAGAGGTGCGACGCCGGGATCCAGAGGTGACCCTAGAGTCTGTACGGGAGCTACTAGATTGGTTATTGGTGGGGGTGACCGACGAGGGATGGCGGGATGTCGACCCTGCTGTAGTGCAGGATTGCATGATGGCACCCCGAGAGTTCAGATCCATCGCGATCCGGGTGGCGATTTTGGTGGACCGGGCCCGGGCACAGGAGGCCGGAGGAGATGAGGACTTGCCGGAGGAGGAGCGAGGGGAGGATTCAGAGGCAGCCGATGCCGGCAGTGGTGCAGGATACGACTCCCATTAGGGGGTACAGGGGACTCCCCCCGAGTTTTGTAGCTACGGCATGTATGTAGATGAGGCTTTAGGCATGTATAGCCATTTTTTGTATAGCTGAGTACAGGGGTACTCAGGACATGTATAGCACCAAACATGTATATTTTTTGATATATATATATATATATGCACGTGGATGCACTTTTGTATATGATGTTGTTTTATGTGTACGCACATGGATGCGCTTTATGAGTTATGGTATGGTTACGTTGCACGTGGATGCAAGTAGGTTAGGATGTTAGGCACGTGGATGCCCCTTGTGTATTTTATGTGATGCGACATGATATATATATGTTTAGGCACGTGGATGCCCCTATGGTTATGCATGTGGTTTATGTACATGGATGCAAATGTGGATGCGATGCAATCTTTTTGGGTTTTTATATATTTTTATGAGATGCTACGGGAATGTGATGCATGATGTTACATAGTATGATTGATATGCCATTCTAGGATGGTGTTGGCCATTTGGTCCGCGACACTATTTTGGGCTCTGGGGACATGTGTGAATGTGATGGATTCAAATTGTCGACTGAGTTGTTTTGTGCGCAGGAATTTTCTAAAAAGGCAGGGATCACGCACCTGGTAGCAGTTGTTGAGCTGGGAGACAAGTAGCTGGGAGTCAAGGAACACATGAAGGTGACTTATGCCTATTTGGAGGGCAACAGTCAAGAGACCGGTCACAGCGTCATACTCCGCCTAGTTATTGGTAGCAGCGCCTATACATATTCCGTCAAGGTGAATCATCTCGTTGGAAGGGGAGTACAAGACCCATGCTGCAGAAGCCAGGTTGGGAGACTAGCGGCTTGCGCCATCAGCGAAGCCAGTGTAACAAGGTGGAAGATGGTCCATCTGTAATCATGCAGAAAGGATGAATGTAAGATGATGGTAAAAAAGTGAAAAACAAAAAGAGAGCAAACTGTACAATGCGGACCAAAATGGGGCCGCGAGTTATTCTATGGATAGAGATTCCGTAGGATGCAACCCGTCATGGGGGTTGTGTAAAGGGAGGTCTTCAAAGTTGGTTTCGGTATGAACATGGAGTTCCTATGGCCGTGTGTCTATGTGATGTTTGAGAATGGCGGGGTTGAACCCAGGCATTCTGTTAGAGGGCCAAGCAAAGACATCACGGAACTCTTGGAAGAGTTGTGTATAATCCTCAAGCTCCCGCTCGCTGCAGGAGGCTCCTAAAGTGATGAGTTCAGGGGCATATCCTGGGAACTTTGAGGGAGGAAGAGGATGTTGTTTCTGACGAACAGGGGTTACATCAGGCCATGTGCCAATGGGGTGCTCTATAATGGCAGGGTCAAGACCAGGCATTTCGGTATAGGACCAGGCAAAGACATCACGGAATTCTTTGAAAAGGTTTATGTAGTCCTCAATCTCTTGTTTACTGCAGAATGCTCCTAAAGTAATGAGTTCAGGGGCACGACCTGGAGCAGCAATATCAACTTGGATGACAGGTGAGATGTTGGCCATGTTGCCCTCCTCGAAGGCATCAGGAGCAGGGATAGGGTCCTTGAACCAGTCGACCTTGGTTGGGAGGAAGTCTTTAGACTCAACCGTGAATTGGTTAGCTGTGCTAGAGGAGGATTCTTCTGGGATGAAATAGGAACGATGATGCATATCGTCCCAGGGATAATCCGGGGCAGTCAGGGCCTCAAGAACTTCCTCATCGGTACGGAAAGTTTGCGTTGTCAAATCGGTTGACGAGGGAATGGTAGTGGAAGTGGTGGTTGAAGAGATCATGTAGATGATATTAACCTCTTCAGAAGGGGGAGAGACCAGGGGGTAGATCTCCTCAATGGTAGGTGGTGCCGTCTCAAGATCCAGATTGTTCATCTCATAAAGAGCTGCTCTGTAATCCGGGAGATCGGGACAATGATGTGAATAATGCCCGTAAATACCGCATATGGCGCAGGAGTGGTTGGTACGTAGGGACTTATCTTTAGGCTTGGGAGTAGGGTTGAGTTCGACAGTTGGGATGTTAGGGTCATCGTCGAGCATCTGCATGTGCTTCTGTAATGCTGGTAACTGTGGGCATTGGTGGGTCGCATGGCCCAACTCGTCGCACAGCGAGCATTTGGGAGGAGCACGAAAGACTGGAGGGTTTTTTACTGTCTTGGGAGGTGGTACAGCAGTGTAAGGTTGTGGACCTCTGCCCCCAGTGGGTTTGGGAGTAGGAGGAGGTGTCGTGGAGGACGAAGGGGTAGAGACACCGGGAGGTGGCTGAGTGGTAGTAGCCATGGGTTGCACCGGCTGGAGGACGACATCTGGTGTCGGCGGGCGAACGGGAGGCGAAAGATACCATACAGGTAATCCCAAGGTTAACCCAGGGAAGCTAAGGGTAGCCATGACCGGGGCGCTTACTACTCCCGATGGAGGGACTAGGAAGGGGATCGTATGGATCGGTGTAACACCAATGTGGCTAGGTACCAATGGTGGTTTAGGCAACAAGGGTGGTTGATTATTAGGTGGTAGGTTGTCGTGGGACAAGGTACATAAGTCAGACATTTCGGGCGCAGATGACGGAGGAGGAATGGATTGAAAGGTGGAAGTCATCGGCGCGTCTGAGTAGACTCCAGGCCCCGAAGAGGAAACAAACAAAGTGGTGGCAGGAGAAACAGGTTGTTCAACCATGGGGAGAACGTTTTCAGGTGCCGCGGGAGCACTGGGATCATAGTATGTGAGCTGGTCAATTTTAACCACGCGTCCCTCATGGGGGAACATCATGGTGCGAAAGACCGAAGAGGCAACCGCCCGCATGGCATACATGTAGCTGCGGCCAAGTAAAAGGTTATAATCTAGTTGGGCATTGATTACCTCTATGTCAATAAGGACGGTTTTACCACCTAACTGGACGGGTACGTTGGGTAGGAGGCCTTGGGGCTGGGCCGAACGACCATCATAGGCACGTAACGCAGTGGTGGACTGCTGGAGAGGAGGGGATCCTAGCTTCTGCCATACGAATGTAGACATAACGCATGTGGAGGCACCCTCATCGATGATGCACCGATGGATGACAAGATTCCTAACGGAGACAGTAACTTGGAATGCTAAGCTGGAAGGTAGGCGTGGTTCAGACTGGTCTAAATCAAACGCCATCAAATGCGAATCAGTTGGGTCAATCCCCCCAATGGCGGAAAGTAAAGTCTTGCGCTGGGAAGGGCAGTTCTTCAAGACTTCTAACGCAGACATGGCTGCGGGAGATTGGGCTAGGTCGTCTACGATGTTGTAGTTTGACGCAGTGCGCGCGTTAGGGTTATTGTTGATTCGGCGAAGGGGGAAACGAGGTGCTTTCGCAGCGCCGTCTATGGGCGGCGGAGGTATACGTAACGCCTGATCGGTGGGATGGGCGTTAGTAGTTTTATCCATGGGAGGGGCTTCAGAGGTGGAGCCGTATTGGTTCCGACGGGTCTGGAGGTTGACGTCAGCAGATGACATCATCAGCAAGTGGTGGGTACCTGATTCAAACATGGGTTGATCAGGAGCAGCGTAAGTGATCTGTTGTTGTTGGGGCGCATTGGCTTGAGGGGGAGCCAACGGCTGAGTGTTCACTACGCCTTGGGTCGGTAAGGGGTTTTGCAGCACCAAAGGGGGTTGTTGAGGTTGGGGGGGGTTGGGTGGCGCTTGGGGGGCCGCATGCCCTTGGCGATGGGCCTCGTCAACCCAGAGTTGGCGAGCTCGCTCCAAGTGTGGGCAAGCATGGGTATAGTGTCCATAGACCCCGCAAATAGAACAAGGGTGGTTCGTTCACAAATTGGGGTTTTTAGCCTACTTGGGCGGGCGATCAGGGTTTTGATTAGCGGGGGCCGCATTGTTGTTGTCAGGGGGATTAGCCGGTTGACCAGCTTGGTCTGCAGGTTGGTTGTTTCCCCGATTACGGCCCTTGCCGCGGTTCTGTTGGCCCTGGTTACGTTGGTTGTTCTGGTTTTGCTGCGGGTTCTGTTGGGCGTAAACTTGCCCTTGGGCAACAGGTGGATTCTGAGGTTGCGCAGGTGCAGGAGCAGGCTGCGGAGGATGATATGCAGGTTGAGGCTGAGCAGGTGCAGCAACTTGAGGGGATTGCTGATAGGACTGCGGAGCAGGTTGTGGGTTTGCCGCAGGGGCTGCCTGGGGCGGATAATAAGCGGGTTGGGCTTGTGGAGGCGCAGGAGCGGGGGCAGCCTGCTGATGGTAGTAAGGCTGAGGGGCGACTGGAGGAGCATAAGCAGGAGTCGCATACCCGAAGCACTGAGGTGGACATGAGGGTCCATGGGAATGGTGATGTGTCATGGGAGCATATGAGTTGGTTGCTCCAGACTGGGAGGTAGCCCTCGACAGGTCGGGGCCAGGGGTAGGACGTGCTATAGAAAATGGTTGGGGATGCGAAGAAACACGGCCAATGATACCATCTGCAGCGTGGGATGCCCCCGGCGCATCATGATGGGAGGACTCGCCGCGAGGGGTGTCAGGTATAATGGTATAAAGGTAACCCGATTGGGCGTAAATGAGGTCGAACTATTGAGCCTTAAGGATGGCTACTTCTTCAGACTGGGGTCTTTCTGAGGCCACATCCTTAGCGATAACCGGGAGAAGGGATTTGAGGAACCAATCTAGGAAGATACGGTCGTCAAGTTTGATCTTGCATAAGCTACGGCGTCGACGCCACTCATGGATGTGGTCCGTGATATGGGTAGCCGTGTTTTGTCTACAAGATAGAAGGATCTCAACGCCCGCGTCATAGCGGACAGGCAACTGGAATAACTGCAGGAAGGTCGAGGCCAGGGAAGCAAAGGTGGCATGGGTCCCATGAGGTTGCTCGATATACCACTTGGCGGCAGAGCCAGTGAAGGTGCGCTGTAAGAGACGGAGGCGAACAGAGTCATCCACTATGGAGTTAGAGGAACACCATAGGTGGAAAGACATGATATGGTTTTGTGGATCCTCACCGGCCTTGCCCTCGAACTTAGGGATGTCCGAGGGGAGCTTGGTAGGCATATGAGGCCATGTAGGGTCGTGTCGAATAGGATCGTTGGTCAATCTGGCCAGGTCAGGTAGGTTGAGGCTAGCCATGAATGGCAAACTGGAAGAAGGCTGTGACACAGTAGTGCTATGGACCAAGTTGGGGCCAGTGTCCCCAAGTGGAGGGACAAGATTTAGGGTGGTGCCCCCAAGTGGGGGAACTGAGGTAGTGGAGGATGGTCCAGCACCACCATGGGTAGTGTGAGCCACTGATGTAGTGGGGATGGGTATTCCCGCTGTGGGTATAGGTACCGTGAGGGGAACGGTAGATGGGGGTCCCATAGAGGGCATACCCAAAACAGGTGTAGTAACTGGTGTGGTGGTGGATGTGCCACCAATGGTTCCTATGACAAACGGAGTGGAAGTCGTGCCAGCCATGGGGCTAGTAGGGGCAGTATAAATAGGGTTCTCAGACTCTGTCTCAGAATCGGAGGTAAAGTAAGGTGCGTCACTATCTGGTGACGGAGACCTACGTCGCTGACGAGTGGAGTCAAGTGACAAGGCTCTAGATCTGTGATGGGTGGTATCAACGGATGATGATCGGAATCTATGACGAGTGGTGTCAAGAGAACCGTGCTGTGGGGGCTCGCCCCTGAGGCGCCGAGAATGTCTCGGGGACTCAATGGTGACAGATGGTGTCTAAATCTCTGTGGGTTGAGGTGAGTAAAAATAGCTCAAAAAAGGCCTAATGCAACCGAGTGTGCAGAAGGAGAGCTAAAAAGCAAGGCACTCAGGCCAACAACCAACTCAAAACACCCACGGCAGCAGCTGTGCTACAATAGGTGGAGTAACAACAAAGATGGTCAGAATACCAACAAGCAGCAGGTTTCCTAAAAAGAAAAAATGGTGGACTCACTAGACCAAAGGGAGGTAAAGGAGCATGCAAACACCTAGCTAAAAGTATTCTGACTCAACTAAACATATCCTCTGCAAGCTGATGAAATCCAAGTCAGACAATATGAGTAGGAAAGCCAAGTGGCTATGATATCCCCCTACCGGGAGGGATACCAGGTAGTCAATCCTAGAAGAATGGCAACTAAGATACCCCGTTCATGACACGTCCAGAAAGGTGAATCTGTCGTTTAGTTCGTTGACCGCAATACCCCTATACAGGGATATCCCGCGAACCGCGAAAGGTAGCCCTTCGGTTACTGAATGGAGTGCGGTATTCCACTCAGGCCTCCGGAACCAGTCTCCCGACTTCAACCCTCCTAAGGGAGAGGCCCTCTGATAAACTGGTCGTGACCGTGCCAAAAAGTACTAGGGGATTTTGGTTCCCTATTTGGACAACAACTATGTCTCAAGTGAAATAACCAAGGGGTGTTATTGGAAGCCTATCCCCCTGATCCTACCTAACTACAATGATTCTTTTGTGTTCCCCAAGTGGGGTTAGAATGTTGGTTTAGTTAGGTACTTTTTAAGGCTCACTTGATTTATGTGACAGAGTGTGTGCTCGTGAGGTGTTGAACCCAAAAATAGAAGTGCCACAAGGGGGTCAACTTCCAATCTATCAATAATACTGAAATTGAAAGTTTAACTTGCAAAATTTTCTGAATTAAAAATACTGAAATTTGGAAAATGAAATCTGTAAAAGGAACAGAAATTATGTTGCAGAAAGGCTGTAAGGTAGTGAACTGCAGGTAAGACAGGGGGTTGTTCAGATGCAGAAAATATTGCAGCAAAAGGGGCTGGGCTCAAAACAGGAAAAGAGCAGAAATCAGACCGCGGGTCTGTGGCGATTTGGAACAGACCGACCGCGGGTTTAAGGGAAACAGCGGCGGTCAGGTCGCGGCTATCGGGCCAACAGAGGCAGTCGGGACGCAGGAAATAAGGAACAAGACGCAGTCGGGTCACGGCAAAAAGGGCTAACAGGCGCAGTCGGGACGCACGAAAGAGGCAGAAAGCCGCAGTCGGGACGCCGGAAAAAGGCCGACAGGCGCAGTCAGATCGCGGCAAACAGGCTGATTAGCCACGGTCGGATCGTAGGTAACTGTGATGTACCTGCAATAATTAATTAATGCAAATACACGAGATATCAGAAATAATAGAACAGAATCGCTTTTATATTGATCACGGGCCACTTCGAGGGGGCAACCTCCTTTGAGCAAGCTCAATACAATTAACTTCACGGTGCCTTCAATGACCTCAACACACACTTATATACTAAGTCTATGCCCAATACTATGAGTCAAAACTATGGGACATATAATACTACGGGACGACTTACAAAGCATATGCGTCCAATACTATGGGTCAATACTATGGGCTAATATAAACTACGGATCAACAAATACTACGGGACGACTTACAAAGCATATGCGTCCAACAACAATATACTAACATAGTAAAGAGAAGGGTTGACATAGGTTCCTAACATCCCCTCTCCCTTAGAAAAAGCTTTGTCCTCAAAGCTTTGGTTGGAGAAATTGCTGCAGAATCTGAAGGAGTGGTTCCTCGGTAGCATCCTCGGTTTGCATTTCAGGCCACTGACGCCTTTGGAGTGTCAAGGAGGATTGCTTGGAAGGCTGTAGATGAAGAAGAACCTTGTCAGCTGCATGGAAAATGCGCTCAGAACGGTGCTGCTCAGCTTGTTGTTTCAGGCGAATTCTGGCCATGTGAAGATTGTCCTGCAGAATGAGAAGAATCTGATCGTGGTGTCGAAGAACCGAGTCAATTTCCTGAACTGGAGAGCTGCTAAGGGTGTATGGAAGAAGAACAGGCGGTGTTTTTCCATAGCCTGCTTCATATGGTGTCCTTTGAGATGTGGTATTGTACCACCAGAGCGCTGCTAGGAAATCCATAGAAATAGTTGGCCAAAGCTGTGTAGGGATGGCCACGGGTTTGAGCAATCCTGAAAGGAGTGTCGTTTCCCCCTTGTTGACTTGGAAAGTATCATCGTCAGCCACCATCTGTTGAATTGTCATTTTTAGTTCCGACCAAAAGAAGTTACATTGTTCCCGGTCATACATTTTGCAGAACCCAGAGTGCCCTGTTGATGAAGAAGCATGGAGTTCATAGAAGAGATAGCCCTGTTGAACATATTGCAACCAATTTGGAACAAGCAGAGAAAGAGCTGTAAGAGAAACTGGGTCATCAATTGTGCGAGAAGGAGCATCTTCCACCATATTGTCCTTACCCTTCTTGTAAGTGATCACATAGGGACAACCCATGAGTCGGATAACCCATTGCAGGTGTGTTGGGGAGGAGACCCATTGTTCCAAAAAAATTTCCAGACTCGAGAGATCAGTCTTGATGCAGAAATAATTCCCTAATAGGTATGGCTGCCACTTCTGTACTGCATGCAAAATAGCCATCATTTCCTGCTGAGAGGTAGATGTGGCTACATTCTTACCGGAAAGGTCTCTTGAAGGAAGCAAGCGCATTGGTTCAGCAAAGATACCTGCATATCTATCCAAGGAAGTAGTGGAGACTGTTGATGGGTGCATCTGAATGGAATTGAGCTGAGCAATGACACCATGTGAATTCTTCTTAAGGATTTTTTTCAGGCGATGTGAACTGATGATGCAGAGAGACCCTGGTTGTAAGCCCATAAATTTGTGTTGTGCCCCATTGACTTTGAACTGCATCCAAAGTTCTGCAAAATCCCATAAGATGGGGCCAAGTGTGCGTAACCATTGAACGCCCAAAACCACATCACATCCACCTAAGGACAAGGCAAACATGTCAAAGCGTAGGTTGTAATCTTCCATAGAGATACGCACATTGTGACACTTCCCCTTGCAAGGTAAGGTACCCCCATTGGCAACCATGACTTCAAAGTTGGAGCAAGGATGGACAAAACAATCAACCTGTTTGGTAATTCGAGGGTCAATGAAGTTATTAGTGCTACCAGAATCAATGAGGATGGTAAGAGGGAGCTTCTTGAAGTATCCCCTGACTAGCATTGTTTGTGGGGTGGTGACTTTGGTTACAGCATGGGGAGAGATCTCGGGTGGGTTGTCCTGAGATGGGGTGTCAACAGGTAGGTGTTGAATGTCGACCTGATCATCTACTGTATCTGTAGCTTCTTCACCAAGTTCTAAGGCAGGCAGAGAATCCACATCCAAGAGATAGAGCTTTTGTTGAACACATCTATGTCCCCGAGTGAATTTCTCATCACAATTATAGCAAAGCCCTTTTTCTCGGCGTTCCTAGCGTTTCTATTTCAGACAAATGCTTGATAGGAGTTGGTTGAGGAGCAGGCGTGATGGAAGGTCGTTGGGAACCCATATTTCTGAAGGGAACAAAGGTGGTTTTGGAGCGTTGTTGAGCTGCGATCTTGTCCTCGGCCAGCTTAGCCAACCCTAGGACTTCCATCATTGTGTTGGGACAAAACATTTTGACCTCTGAGCGAATTTCATCCTTGAGACCACTGATAAAACAGCTCCTGTAGAATTCATCAGACAATCCTTCTGTGTGATTGGCTAGTTTCTCAAATTCCGTCTGATACTCTCTCACTGTGCCAGTTTGGTGAAGTTTAGTGAGTGCTCCTGTGAAGTCGTCAAAAGCACTAGGACCAAATCGCGACAAAATGAGGTGGCAAAAATCTGTCCAGTTTGGCTCGGGATGAGCTTTGATGTACCAATGATACCATTGAAGGGATTCCTGTTCCAAATGAAAGGATGCAAGTGGAACCTTCTAAACATCAAAAGTATTATGCAGACTGAAATATTGTTCTGCCCGGTATATCCATCCAGTCGGATCGGTACCATTGAAGCGAGGAAAATCAAGCTTCGGCCCACGAAAATTGCTAGAAGAAGAGAACCCAGTGGCTGTAAAAGATTCTGGCTGTCTAGTATTGTTCATGGCTGAATGCTGAAGATGGAGGCCGAGAAATTTTTCATCCAGATCCTGGAATTTGGCTTGGATGGTTGCAAGTGCTTCCTCCATGGTTGTTGCTCCTGCACGGGTAACAACCATAACCAGGATTTTTTTTTTTTTTTTTTTTTTTAACAGACTGGAGCAGCTATGGCTTGGAAGGAATCTGGAACAATGCTGAACGGCTGGATCTGGAACGGCTTGCAAAATGGATCTGAAACGGCGCAGCAGTGATCGACAATAGTTCAGCTGAAAGTAGATATGGACCCCAGGAATGTGCGGCTTCTTAACAGTTCAGGGGTTTCACTCGGCCACCAATGCTGTCTGACGTCTTGCGTATTGGGGCAGTACCCCTCACTCCACGGCTCAGGTAAAACTGATAACCGCTTTGCCACAAACGACAGCTCTTGGTTTACCTCACGGGTGGGAACTAGTCAATCAGGTAGGGGTCATTGCCCTTTTCGCTGGCAGGTCCTCTCAATAGGCCAGCTACTTCGGGGTTCCTGTGGTACTCCTCACAATGAGTTTTAGGGCTTATTCCCAAGTACTTCCCACAGTTAAGCGGATAGGGATTATTCCCAGATCCGAACCTGCAACAGAAAAAATTTGGGCAGAAATTCCACCCAATGTTCAAAAACCGGATCTATATTGCTCAGAATCACTATTATAGCATGTTTCTGGAACTGGAACAACCACTCTGCTTCTTCCCATGAAAGCGGAATAGAAATCTGGGCACTCGGTCAAAATATTTTCTTGCCACAATTTCCGCGGCCGTCACCGAAATTCTGAAAAATTGCTGATTTTAAATCCGCGATATCTCCACTTTTAGAACTCCAAATGAGATGATTTTTTTTTTGAAACTGCGTATTTTTGAAAGAGGAATTCAGATATATAATCGGTTTCTTCTGATTTTGTGCAGAAAGTTTCAGAAATTGATCTGAAAGTCGCCGCCCAAAAAAAAAGAAAAAAAAAATTTCCCACTTGTGCCAAGGAAAGTGCTCTGATACCAGATGTGATGTACCTGCAATAATTAATTAATGCAAATACACGAGATATCAGAAATAATAGAACAGAATCGCTTTTATATTGATCACGGGCCACTTCGAGGGGGCAACCTCCTTTGAGCAAGCTCAATACAATTAACTTCACGGTGCCTTCAATGACCTCAACACACACTTATATACTAAGTCTATGCCCAATACTATGAGTCAAAACTATGGGACATATAATACTACGGGACGACTTACAAAGCATATGCGTCCAATACTATGGGTCAATACTATGGGCTAATATAAACTACGGATCAACAAATACTACGGGACGACTTACAAAGCATATGCGTCCAACAACAATATACTAACATAGTAAAGAGAAGGGTTGACATAGGTTCCTAACAGTAACAGACTTGAATCCGCCGGCAGGGCGTCGGAAGCAGTCTGAGAGCCGCGGTCGGATCGTAGGTAAAGGCCTGAAAGGCACGGTCGGGACGCGACTGCAGAGAGAAAAGACGCGGTATGCAGCGGCCGAAAGGGACAGCCGAAAGTAAAAAATTCAAAACGGAAACCAGAAATTCAAAATCTAGGGGAGTCGCCAAAACTGTAGCTAGGGTTTTACCCCTAGCTTGTGCCAATGAGCACCTACTAAGGAGAATGGACTCCTTAGTAGCAGTTCAGTATATTAAACTAATTAAGCTAAAACAAAAATTAAATTACTTCTAAAGCATGCATGAAACATAAACATTAAATTGAAAGAATGGCTTTTTGTATTGATATTACCTTCAATGAGAAGGTTTGATGAAGCCCTTTGCAGTGTCCAAGAGGATGCTCCAAGCTTCAAGATGCTCCTTCTCCTTCTCCAATGATGGGAATGGGCCAAAAGTGGCTCTCAAAGTGAAAGTAGTTCAATGGTGAACTAGGGTTTCGAGAGAGATTTTGGCAGAGTAAGGGTGCTTGTGATTGTGGATATGGAATAAGGGATCTCCATCACCTATTTATAGTTTTTTGGTGGTGGAGTGCTGACCCACGGTTTTAGGAAACACATGGTTTTGTGCAGCTGTATAGGGTTTTTTTTCTCCTTTTCCTCATTATTTTATATTTTTTATTCCCTTTTTAGGGGATTTTTGCTATTTTTGGAGGAAAAGGGGGTTTTTTAGCCTTTTTTAGGCTATTTTGAGGATTTTGTGGCCTTTTGGAGGCATTTTAGGCCTTTTGGAGGCATTTTAGGCCTTTTGGAGGCTTTTTAATGGGATTTTTGGGGATTTTAAGGGAAAAATGGTAGGAAAATGGACAAATGAGCCATATAATGTGGTAATGAGGTAGTGAACACTTTTTGGGTGTTAACACTTGATCTTGTAAATGTTGAATATTGTAACTTCTAAGAATATTATTATTTGTACTTTATTATTCCGAAGATGATTCATTCCTCCGAGGCAATTCTATTATGTATCTGGAGATGTTTATTCCTCCGATGAAGTGTGTTAACCAGGGTTATTAGACCCACCATGTGGGGGTCGGCCCTGAGTTTATAATTTAAGGGTTATTAGACTTCACTAGGAGAGGTCGGCCCCATTAGGGATTTTGGTCAGTCGGGAACTAGTATAAGTAGAGGAGGAGAGATCCTCATTTGACACACTTGCTCAGCTCAGAAAGTGGCGCACTTATGTTTGAGAGGTATGCATAGGAGGTAGAGAAGGAGGTCAAGTCTTGGAGCACATCTTGTATTTTGGTTGATCATCTTATTGAGGAAAGCTTTGCTGGGTTTTCTACCCCATGAGGGTTTCCTAGGGTAAAATCTTTGTCTATCTTGTGATTATGCTTTTTTCAATGATCTTGCTAGTCAAATTAGTTTAAACTTAACATGGTATCAGAGCTAGCATGAATAGAACATCTTTCACAAGGTGAAATTATATTTCTCTCTCTCTCCCAAATTTAGGGTTTCTGCCAAAGTTAGTATTTTTGGATTCTGGTTGCATGGCTGAATAGCCCTTCTAAAGATCTATCTTTTGAGCCTTGGATCGAGGTTTTTGGTTGGGTAGAACTCCGGGAAAGTCAAACCCTAGTTTTACCAAAAGTGTGATAAACCATAAATTCTGTTACAAATCCGGAAAAGTGAAAAGTTAAAGTTTCTGGGTAAGTACTACTCTATCTCTTATCTCTTGGACTCTCCCAAGAGAAGATGGCTCCAAGCATTAAGCTTGAAGACAAGCTAGAAGGTATAGAAAATTTTTGGGCATGAAAATACAGAATTGGTCTCATTCTTGAAGAGAATGATCTTGCTCATTATATCAAGGATGAAGTTGCAGAACCTGAAGGAGATGAAGCCAAAGAGAAGCATAGGAAGTATTTGATTAGGGCAAAGAGAATCATAGCTGATTCTATTAAAGACCACTTGATTCCCCAAGTGGCTTCCAAGAAGACTCCAAAGGAAATGTATGATTCCCTAGGAAGAATGTATGAAGGAAAGAACATCAATAGGAAGATGAACCTAAGAACTCAGTTGAACAGTACCAAGATGCACAAAGGAGAATCCATTCAAGACTACTTCTCAAGGGTCTCCCAAATCAAGGAGCAACTAGATGCCATTGGTGATACTCTTGATGAAGATGAACTTGTGATGACTGCTCTAAATGGTCTCACTAGACCTTGGGAGTCATTTATACAAACTATGTGTGCCAGAAAAGAAAGTATGAAGTTTGATGTAGTATGGGAAGATTGTGTTCAAGAAGAGGCTAGGGTAGCTAATAGAGAATCCCTTCTCAAGGAGGATGACCAAGCCTTGGCCACACACACCAAAAGAGGAAGAAAGGGTCACTTCAAGAAAGTGAACCACAAGAAGTCTCAACCCTCTCATAGATTCAAAAGGAAAGGAGGAACAAACTCAGAAAGAGACCTCTCCACAGTCCAATGTTACAATTGTCTTAAACTAGGACACTATGCTAGATACTGTACTTTACTAGAAAAGAAGAAGAAGAAGTTTGTTCACAAAATACATCATGCACATATGGAAGAAGATGATAGTGAAGAAGAAGAAGAAGAAGAGGAAAGGCCTCGAAGGAAAAGATCTAAAGTAAAGAAAGAAGATCCAGAAGAATATGTCCTATTTTCTGCACTCTCTGGATCTGTGTCTCCTGGAGAAGATACATGGCTCATTGATAGTGGTGCTTCAAAGCACATGACAGGTCAAAAGAAAACTCTCTCAAGACTTGAAGAAAAGTCTTCACCACAAAGGTATCTCTAGGAGATGATTATCAATATCCCATCAAGGGAATTGGTGAAGCAAGCTACAAGCTTGATTCTGGAACACCCTTGAAAATGAAAGAAATTTTATATGTACCAGGTTTGAAGAAGAACCTACTCTCTATCTTAGCACTAGATAAGAAAGGTTTTAGAGTTTCTTTCATAGATGGACAAGTACTTATGTGGCCCAAAGGAAAATCAATTGAAGATGCAGTTGTCATTGGTGAAGAGGAAGGAGGTCTCTATAAGCTCAAGGGACATCCAGAAGTTTCCCTTGCTCATGAAACCTCTAGCCCCAGTGAGCTATGGCATAGAAGATTAGCTCACATTAACTACAAAGCCTTACCCTATGCAAGCAAGGTGGTCATAGGATTACCAGATTTGAAGGTTGATCATAATGGCTCATGTAAAGGATGTGAAAAAGGGAAGAATGTCAAGAACCCTTTTCCAAAGAGTGAAACAAAAACCAAGAACATTTTGGAGCTAATACACTCAGATGTATGTGGACCAATGCCCACCACTTCCCTAAGTGGGTTTGAATACTATCTCTCATTCATTGATGACTATTCAAGGAAGACTTGGATATACTTTCTAAAAGGTAAGAATGAAGTCTTTGGAAAATTCAAAGAGTTCAAGGCCTTAATAGAAAATCTCTCAGAAAATAAAATCAAGATTCTTAGAACAAATAATGGTGGAGAATATACTTCAAAGGACTTTGAAGACTTTTGTAAGGAAGATGCAATCAAGAGGGAACTAACCACTCCCTACAATCCCCAACAAAATGGGGTTGCTGAAAGAAAGAATAGAACCATCATGGAAGCTGTAAAGACTATGATACATGACCAAGATCTACCCATGTATCTATGGGCTGAAGCAGTTAGGACAGCAGTCTATGTGCAAAATAGACTATCCCATAGTGCTCTTGAATTCAAAACTCTAGAAGAAGTGTTCACAAAAAAGAAGCCTGAGGTAAGTCATCTCAAAATATTTGGATGTCATGTGTACATTCACATTCCAAAAGAAAAGAGAACCAAGTTGGATCCTTCTGGTAAGAAGGGAATATTTGTTGGATACTGTGAATCATCCAAAGCCATCAGAATTTACATACCAGGTTTTCATCATATGGAAATAAGTAGAGATGTAACATTTGATGAAGAAGCAGCTCTCAAGAAATCCAGGAAGTGCCAACTTGAAGAAATCTATGAAGAAGATACACCTCCTAGAATCACAGAAGCTGTGCCCATCCCTGAAGATGATACACCAGAGGACCATGACATGTTGGAACCACAAGAACCCCCTATTACAAACTTATCTAGGAAAAGAAGGCCAGCATGGGCTAGAGACATTATTCAGGGAGCTGAAAGATATGGAGCTCCTGAATGCTCCACTAGATAAAGAAAGAAACCAAAGCTAGTCTCCAACTATGTGGCCTTGATGTGCGATCTTGTGGATCAACAACCTACTAGCTATGAAGAGGCAACTCAGAAGAAAGAATGGGTAGAAGCAATGACAGAAGAATATCAGTCAATAATGAAAAACGATGTTTGGGATATAGTTCCCAAACCAAAAGATAAAAGTGTAGTTTCTTCCAAATGGATTTTCAAGATAAAACATGCTACAGATGGTAGCATTGAAAAATACAAGGCAAGATTTGTAGCCAAAGGATTCTCTCAGAAAGAGGGAATTGACTACGAAGAAACATTTGCACCAGTTTCTAGGTATACTTCAATTAGAACTATCATGGCACTTGCATCTATGATGAAGTGGAAATTACACCAAATGGATGTCAAGACAGCTTTTCTGAATGGTGTAATTGAAGAATAAGTGTACATAGAGCAACCACAAGGGTTTGAGGTTAAATACGGGAGAACTCATGTATGAAAACTAAAAAAGGAATTATATGGATTGAAGCAAGCTCCCGGAGCTTGGTATGGAAGGATTGACAATTTCTTAACAAGCATGGGCTTTACCAAGAGTAAAGCTAACCCTAATATTTATCTCAAGGTGATCCATGATGAACCAGCTATACTGTTGTTATATGTAGATAATCTATTTCTAACCGAAAATGAGAAACAAATTATTGAATGCAAGAAGAAGCTTTCTTCAGAATTCGAGATGAAAGATCTCGGATTAATGCACTTCTTCTTAGGTCTAGAAGTATGACAAGAACCAAAAGGAATCTTTCTAAATCAAGGTAAGTATGCTGTGGAGATCCTAAAAAGATTTGATATGTTGGAGTGTAAATCCATGGCCACTCCCATGGACTCCAACTTGAATTTATTAGTTAATGAATCATCAGAATTAGTGGACATAACTCTACATAGACAAATCATTAGGTCATTGATGTATTTAACAAATACTAGGCCAAATATATGCTTTGCTATAAATACCCTAAGTCAGTATCTAGTAGAACCTAGAAAGGTTCACTTAATAGATTCAAAGCATGTAATGAGGTACCTAAAGGGTACATTAGATTTTGGTCTATATTATCTTGGAAATCATGAACTCAAATTACATGGTTACTCAGATTCTGATTGGGCAGGAAGTGTCTCAGACAGAAAGAGTACATCAGGTAAATGTTATGGTCTTGGATCTGCCATGATCTCATGGTTCAGCAAGAAATAATCTAGTGTGGCTCTCATTACTGCTGAAGCAAAATATATAGCTGCCTACTCTGGCATTTGTCAAGCAATGTGGCTTCGAAAGCTATTATATAGAGTGTTTGACTTAGAAATGGATCCCACTGTGATCATGTGTGACAATCAAAGCTGTATTAAGATGACAGAAAATCCAGTGTTCCATGATAAGTCAAAACACATAGAGATCCGATATTTCTACATACGAGATATGGTGCAAAGAGGAGCTATTAAACTCGAGTATGTGAGTACTGAGGAACAAATTGTTGATATATTAACCAAACCTCTGTCTCGAGTGAAATTTGAATATTTCCGAGATAAGCTTGGTGTGGTCCAAAAAGACCCTCCTCGAAAGGGGGAGTGATATAGTCACTGATGATGAGATTTCCCTCATCGACAACAAGGTCGATGATGAGGATACCTGCTTATTACACCTAGATATTTACACGTGCTTAGATTACTTAGATTTAGGATACTTATACTTATATTACTTGATTAATGAGAATAATTGTACCGTTACATGTTGATGTATTGATGAGAGTACTTGTATTATTACATGTATTGATTGATGAGAATACTTGTACTGTTACATGTTGATGTATTGATGAGTACTTGTATTATTACATGTATTGATTGATGAGAATACTTGTACTGTTACATGTTGATGTATTGATGAGAGTACTTGTATTATTACATGTATTGATTGATGAGAATACTTGTACTGTTACATGTTTATGTATTGATGAGAGTACTTGTATTATTACATGTATTGATGAGAATACTTGTATGTACATGTATTGATTTATGTACTTGTATGGATGAGGATACTTGTACATGTATTGATGAGGGTACATGTGAGGATTGGATCATCCTTGGACTTCAGTCCTAAAGTGAGTCGTAGACAGATGTCTTCAAGAATGAAGTCCTTCGTGGACTTGTGAGGATTGGATCATCCTTGGACTTCAGTCCTAAAGTGAGCCGTAGACAGATGTCTCCGAGAAAGAAGAGGGATTGCATCATCCTTGAACACATGTTCTAAAATGATCTGTAGACAGAGGTCTTCGAGAACAAGTCATGAATGAGCAGGTGGGGGATTGTATCGTCCCAGGACTTCGGTCCCAGAATTGAGCCGTAGACTGGGTCTTCGAGAACAAGTCCTGAATGAACAGGTGGGGGATTGTATCGTCCCTGGACTTCGGTCCTAGAATTGAGCCATAGACTGGGTCTTTGAGAACAAGTCCTGAATGAATAGGTGGGGAATTGTATCATCCCCAGACTTCGGTCCCAGAATTGAGCCGTATACTAGGTCTTCGAGAACAAGTTCTGAATGAACAGGTAAGGGATTATATCATCCCCAGACTTCGGTCCCAGAATTGAGCCATAGACTGGGTCTTCTAGAACAAGTCATGAATGAACAGGTGGGGGATTGTATCATCCCCGGACTTCGATCCCAAAATTGAGCCATAGACTGGGTCTTCGAGAACAAGTCCTGAATGAACAGGTGGGGGATTGTATCATCCTCGGACTTCGGTCCCAGAATTGAGCTGTAGACTGGGTCTTCGAGAACAAGTCCTGAATGAACAGGTGGGGGATTGTATCTTCCCTGGACTTCGGTCCCAGAATTGAGCCGTAGATTGGGTCTCCGAAAATGAAGTCCTTAATGAACAGGTGGGGGATTGTGTCGTCCCCGAACTTCGGTCCAGAATTGAGCCGTATACTCGGTCTCCGAAAATGTAGTCCTGAATGAAAAGGTAGGGGATTGTATCTTCCCTGGACTTTGGTCCTAGAATTGATCCATAGACATTTGTCTCCGAGAATTGATGATAGGACTGTATCGTCCCTGGACTCTTGGTTCAAAATGTACGATATGGGATTGCATCATCCCTAGACATGAGACTTGTCTTAAAGTGATAAGGATTGATCATCCTGGAACTTGATCTAGATTGTATCATCCATGGACCTATGTCCTAAAGAGAGCGGGATTGATCATCCTGTAATATGATCATGTGTACTACAGAGTATACTGTGATGACGATGTTGATGATCGTGTGATGACGATACTGATGATCATGTGATGACGATGCTGATGATCGTGTGATGACGATGATGATGATCATGCGATGAAAATGACGATGATGTTGATGTTCTAGTAATTGGTTGAGTTACTGATGATGATGTATTGAAGAAAGCTTCTGATGATTTATAGATGTATCATGTATGATGTAGTCAATGACTCCTTGTTCCTACAGATGTTGTTAGAATATCCTTCTCGTTAAGGGGGAGTATTGAATATTGTAACTTCTAAGAATATTATAATTTGTACTTTATTATTCCGAAGATGATTCATTACTCCGAGGCAATTCTATTATGTATCCGGAGATGTTTATTCCTCTGATGAAGTGTGGTAACCTGGGTTATTAGACCCACCATGTGGGGGTTGGCCCTGAGTTTATAATTTAGGGGTTATTAGACTTCACTAGGAGAGGTCGGCCCCATTACGGATTTTGCTCAGTCGGGAACTAGTATAAGTAGAGGAGAGCTCCTCATTTGACACACTTGCTCAGCTCAGAAAGTGGCGCACTTGTGTTTGAGAGGTCTGCATAGGAGGTAGAGAAGGAGGTCAAGTCTTGGAGCACATCTTGTATTTTGGTTGATCATCTTATTGAGGAAAGATTTGCTGGGTTTTCTACCCCATGAGGGTTTCCTAGGGTAAAATCTTTGTCTATCTTGTGATTATGTTTCTTTCAGTGATATTGCTAGTCAAATTAGTTTAAGATTAACAGTAAATCCATTTGGAAGTTACAACAGACTTCCCTTCAGGTCTTGGGACAACATCCCAAACATCATTCTTCATTATTGATTGGTATTCCTCGACCATGGCATCCTTCCATTCTTTCTTTTCCGTTGCTTCTTCATAACTGGAAGGTTCTTTGTTCATGATATCACAGAGTAAAGCAACATAGCTGGTATGTGATCTTGTTCTCTTCTTTGCTCTGTGTTCTTCTTCTGGAATTCCATATCTTTCTACATCTTGAATGAGCTCTCTAGCCCATGTAGGTTTCCTCTTGTGAGAGTCCTTCTCACAAGGTGGATCTACAGGTTCTTGCGGATCTTCAATTTCACGATCAACATTTGGAATTGCTTCAGTCATGGTAGTGTCTTGAAATCTAGTTTCCTTAGGTTCTTCATAATCTTCAACAGGTGTCTTCCTTGATTTGATGAATGCTGAGTTTTCATCAAATGTTACATCCTTGCTGACATCAATCTTCTTGAACCCTGGAAAGTATATTCTGTAAGCCTTCGAGCTTTCACTGTAACCCACAAAGATACCCTTCTTTCCTGAAGGATCTAGCTTGGTCCTCTTTTCCTTTGGGACATGAGTGTATACTAGACAACCAAATATTCTGAGATGGTTGACTTCAGGTTTCTTACCAGAGAAGACCTCTTCTGGTGTCTTGTTGTCCAATATCTTGTGGGGTGTTCTGTTATGCACATGTACAATTGTCCTAGCTGCTTCTGCCCATAGATGCATAGGTAGATCTTGGTCATGCAGCATTGCCCTTGATACTTCCATGATTGTTCTATTATTTTTTTCTGCAACTCCATTCTGTTGTGGATTGTAAGGAGCAGTCAGCTCCCTCTTAATCCTTGAATCACTGCATAGCTTCTTGAAGTCACCTGAGGTGAATTCTCCACCATTGTCAGATCTGAATGTTTTGATCTTCTTATCAGTTTGATTCTCCATCAAGGTTTTGAATTCCTTGAATTTATCAAATACTTCATGTTTGTTCTTCAAGAAGTAAACCCAAGTTTTCCTGGAGAATTCATCAATGAAAGAGACATAGTAAACATACCCACTCAGAGAACTGGATGAAATGGGACCGCATACATCGGAGTGGATGATTTCCAAGATACCTTTTTCCTTGCTTTCACTGCTTGGAAATGCCTTCTTAATATTCTTTCCTTTTGCACATCCTTTGCAAACACCTTCATGCTTGGTCTTAATTTCAAGAAGACCTTCCACAACCTTACTTGCAATTGGTAATGCCCTGTAGTGCATATGTGCAAGTCTTCTATGCCAAAGTTCACTTGGCTCCATGGAATCATGCACCATGGCATGTTCAAGTTGTCCCTTCAATTTATACAAGCCTTCCTCTTGCTCTCCAATCACTACTGCATCATCGATATTTTTACCTTTTGGCCACATTAGAACTTGGCCATCCACAAATGCAACCCTCATACCTTTTGCATCCAATGCAGATATGGAGAGTAGGTTCTTCTTGAGCCCAGGTACATAAAGGACTTCTTTCATCTTCAAAGATTTTCCAGAATCTAGGTTGTAGGAGGCTTCACCACTTCCTTTGATGGGGTATTGATAGTCATCCCCAAGTTTCACTTTATGGGGTGATTCATGTTCAGATAGATTTACAAAAGATTCTTTAAACCCAGTCATGTGTTTGGAAGCCCCACTGTCAATAATCCAATCATTACAACCATGATAAATAGTACATGTGAGAGCAGAGATTAGAACATACTCTTCTTCACTTGATGAGTCATCATCACTTTCTGTCGTAGCCTTCTTCTTTGGAGGTTCATCATCTTCGGAAACATGAGCATGGAACTTTCTTTTGCTTCCCTTCTTCTTCTTGCTGGAGTTGTTGTTGCTGTTGTTATCCCTTTTGTTCTTGGGACATTCTGAAGCAAAGTGACCCTTCTCATTGCATGTGAAGCACCTTAAGTCCTTCTTATTCTTTTGGTGATAGTGGGTGGATCTCTTCTGTTGAGAGTGCTCCCTCTTAGGCTTGCTTCTTTTGGTGTGAGCTGCGAGAGCTTGATCTTCATTACCCATCTTTTCTTCTCGTGCCACAAGCCTAGCTTCTTCTTGAGAGCATTCCTCCCATAGTCTACTGAAAGAGATCAATTTCTTTCTTGCACAGATTCCTTGAATAAAGGAGTCCCATGACCTAGGTAGGCCATTCAGAGTGGTCATAACAACTTCACCATTGTCCACTACTTCATCCACAACTTCAAGCTGTTCCTTGATCTGAGAGACCTTGGAGAAGTAATATTGAATGGTCTCTCCATTCAGCATCTTGACTCCTTTCAATTGATTCTGCAGAGTCATCTTTCGATTTATGCTCTTCCCCTCAAATAACTTGGTCAGGGAGTCAAACATCTCCTTGGGTGTCTTTAGAGATGACACATGTGGTATGAGATGGTCTTTGATAGAATCAGCAATGATTCTCTTTGCCTTAATCAAGTTCTTCTTATGTAATACCTTACCCTCTTCATCCTCTGGGATAGGGACCTCAGAGTTGATGTAGGAGTCCAATTCATTTTCTTCCAGGATTAACCCAATCCTATACTTCCAAGCTCGGAAGTTATCAGCCCCTTCAAGCTTATCCTCAAGCTTGGTGTGGTGAGACATCTTAAAGAGTACTTCAAATGGAAATAGAAGAGATTTAGGACTTACCACTTGTTTTGCTAAAAACTGGATCTGGTCCCAAATTAGGGTTTATTGGAAAAACCCTAGAAATTCAAAATGTGAATTTCAAGTTTCTAAAAGGATAGAAAGATGCGGCTTGATGATCTGATCAGCCTGGTTTATTCAGAATTTGAGATCTGCAAAGCTTCACCCTTCAGAAATGTCTTTTAGTCTTCCCGGGTTCACTAGGGAGGACCCTGAATTAGGGTTTGAGTTTCCCGTAGATTTACTCAGCCAAAAATCTCGATCCAAAGCTCTAAACTTTGATTTTTCCAAGGAGCTTTCAGCTATGTCTTCAGATTTCAGAAATTCCTATTTTTGTGGAAGCCCTAATTTTTAGGGCCAAATATGAAAATGCTCAGAATTGAATTCTGATTGGACAGATAAATTCTCCTTGATGAGTAGAGTCAATCTACTATACTGCTTTTCCAAAATATGTGGATATAAACCCAATAAATAAGAAACCCTAGTTTTCGTCACTGCATAATGTCTTCTTCTCAGGTTAGCTCTGATACCATGTTAAATTTTGAGCATTAATTCACAATACTCTAGGATCTTTACTAAGAGAATAACATGTACAATATATCAATGCATATCAATCATAACAAGCATGTCAATCATCACAAGAATCAAAAGCATGAGAGACAATAGACACAAAGAGTTTCCGTGGGGAAAACCCTAAGGTGAAAAACCCCACAACTTCCTCAGAGATAGAGAGAGAAATAACTCAACCAAAGTACAACCACATACATATAGATAGTCTCCTAGTAGCAAATGATCCTCCTCCTCACATGTGCACCACTTTCCGAGTGAAGGAAGAATGAGTTTCTAAGTGATCCAAATAGAGATCTCCCGATCTCTATTTATACTTGTTATGTTTGCCCAATAATCTTATGGGGCCGACTTGTCTAGCTAGGTACATCAACCACATATTACATAAATCAGGGTCGGCTCCACACATGGTGGTCTAATAACCCATCAGCAAGTTAACCCACTTGCAACACTTGTCAATACACATGACGACACTTCCATATAGAGGAATGACACATCTCTATAGGAGTACAATAATATATAAATGAAATACATTCTGAAGTTACATATACATCAACATGTTTCAACGGTGCCAGTTGCAAAGCAGGTTTAGTTGGTTTCCTTTGATGCTAATAATACAAAGATTCTCCTTCCCATAAATATTTGTCCATTGTATGAATTTATGTCTTTGAATCTTTCAGATCTTTAATATATGAGTTTCTTATTAATCATTTATTTATATTTGGTCAAAAGTTTTGAGAAGGGTATGTGTTTTTATTGCAGATGATCTATCTGGAGCAGTGGAGCAGGAGACTAAATTTTGAAAGCTTGGATCAAATGTCGGACATTTAGGTATTCTTTTAGGCTTTATATCTTAGTTCTTTCAATTGAAAGAGTATTGCATGTTGCACCTGTTTGCTTTCCTACTTCTGTAACTACTTTAAATGTGTGTTGGTGATCTCTTGAATTCCCTATCATAGGTATTTTTACCACACAACAGGCTTGTCATGCTAACTTGAAAACTATGCAAATATTATTCTGAAATATAATAATAAAATGGTCTAAGTTGGTTGTGTGGAGAGCACTAATGAGGGTCTATGATTCCACTAGAGGGGAAGAAGAGAGTGGCGGGGAATGGGAGATTAAATCATCTATTTCCAAGTGTCACCCTTCGAACTTATCATTTGCTTCCATGTGCCTTAACTGAGCCAATTACTTCCTTTTGACTATTAAAATATAACATTGAATGCATGAGGGAGGTTGGTGTGGAAGTCTTCTCATCCAGTTAAGGAAGTATGGGATGGATATGCTTCTATGTATGGTGTAAGAGTCCTCTCTTTTATGGTCAGAAGTTATGTCAGTTGTATTTACTCACAATCCTCTCATCCTTCTTGGAGTCTACCACTTATCTTTGTAAGCATATTTTTGCAATAGATTGACACTAGCCTACATTGTCTCCTCTTGTTGTTACGTCTATTGCCATACTATTTTTACCAAATAGTTAAAAAACCAGAATGTGAATTTCAAATAGGGGAAAGACAGGCATTAGATAAAAGAGATTATTGTAGGTGAGAAAAGAGGTGGAAAAAATGAGAACCTTTACCCACTAAGTTTTGTTGCTCATGAGATGCTTGAGAAGACATAGCTACGTGGAATGCTGGATAGGCACACAATAGCTGGGACTCTTATCACACACACTATTAAGCACTATAAGGTTTGTATTTCATGAGGGAACCATGGATCAGTGAAGGGAAATGCCTTCCTTTTGTTCTATGGGGCATTTGGAAGGAGTGTCATGGTTGTGATGGTTGAGTGAGAATTTTGTATAATCTATGAGTCAGCATTTGGCCAAGCATTGAGAGAAAATATTGTGAATGTTCTTCACCTAGGTGGCCTCATATCCCAACTCATGGGTGGCCTCTCAATAGAAAGAGTATATGTTGGAAAGAGTGTGATTTGCATCATAGTTGGCATTTGTGTCGAATGCTAACTTCCTATTGCGACAAGTCTTCAACGTCGACGCAACTCTGACGAGTCTCGACTTCGACATACTGCAACACACTTCGCATCTTCAACATGTTCAACAACCTCACAGTTTGCAACATCGACAAGCAGCATCGACATGCGACCAATGACTGTCTAACTTCAATAGACTGTCTCTATGTCTTCCAGTCGACTGTAACGGTTGAACTGTTGAACCGTTCTAACTTCTTCTTTGTAACTAAATGTAATGGGAAGGCACCCAAGTGTCTCAGAAATCTA
This sequence comes from Larix kaempferi, assembly GCA_027924585.1. Classification (NCBI taxonomy): domain Eukaryota; kingdom Viridiplantae; phylum Streptophyta; class Pinopsida; order Pinales; family Pinaceae; genus Larix; species Larix kaempferi. The sequence continues at coordinate 3,857,910 of BSBM01001185.1, forward strand.
TATAAGCATGTGTAATATTATAACATACATGAATTTACCTTTTTACATCTAATAGAGAAGAACAGTTCGCATTCCTGCATATTGTCTACGCATATTGTGTTTATCTGTGTAGTGTAATCCTGCTTTTCTCATTCTGCTTATTCTTAATTGCTTCCACCATAACAACCTTGACTCATTCAGTCGAACTGTTGTCCCCCTCGTGCTTCCTGGACATGACCTGGATCATTGGTATTAGAGAAGACTCAAATAAGAGCACTTATTTTCTTGCTTAAGTTCTGCGTATACACTTCTCTCGAAGTTACCTGACTTATGCCAGTTCAAACTCTCTCACAATCTCAGCAATCCAAGCAGACGCTACCTCCAGAAATGATCGAAGAAATAGACAATAGACATGCAGCCGATGAGACAGCACAGCTTATTGAGCAAGCTTTGGCTCGACAACGGACTGAAATGTTTGCCCAATTCAATGAAATTCTCATGTGATTTACTTCGACATCCAGAGGATTTCAACGAGAACTCACTCTGATAAAATCAGCCCCTTCAAAGTGCAAATGAATTTGAACATACCGAATCTTGAAGGTAAGATTGACGGAGAATCCGTCGACAATTGGGTGCAACAATTGGAATCTGTAAATCAACTCTCTAAAGCTGAAAAAGTCTATTGGCTCTATATATGTTCTTTAAGTTGAGAGAGATAGACCCAAGTTCTGCGCGGTTTAGGGAACCAACAAAACCTCTTTTCACCGGCCCTTTCGGCAACAGTCTGCGAGCAGACTGAAGTCTCACCTGAGGCGAAGTTATGGGGAGGTTGCGGAATCAGGTTTCCACAACCGGGTGATGTGCACTTCAATGGAATGTTGGACAGCGCAAATTTCTCCTTCTTTGCGGTTAATTCTTATGCTATCGCGCATCCACAGACTGCGCGATGTGGGGTGACTGCTCAACAACAGGACAGCGCAATGGAGGACTGCGCTTCCTCTTTGACACTTGTGCAACTTTGACCGACTTTACTTAGTAAAAAATGACACATGCAACGGCCTAATAGGTTGCAAACCTTGCAAACTTATACAATAAGATGAACTACAACATAACTGCACACTTCCAGTGCTGCACTTCAAGGAATCACACTATACAGACTCTGTTGGTTCAAGTTTTTACCCGATCAACTTAAGCATTCATCTGACTTAGAAATACTTGTGCATTCAACTTTCATTCACATATGTCCTATACTTAACATATTATTCCCATCTTTTATCCTTATGGTGAATACATATAAAAGCGAGAACACATGAACTCATAACAGGCATTTAACCATTCAATCATAAGCAAATACATAGATGAAAACACATAATCAATCACATAACATAATGATTTAATGTGGTTCACCCCCAAGATGGGAGCTACGTCCATAGGAACTGTTGATTATATTATCAATGGGAAGGGTTCAACAGTTTCAGTCTGCGCACTCAACTATAGACTCTCTTCTCTCTTCAGTGGGTCTCTGCGCACACAACTACAGAGCCTTTTTACAATATTTCTCTCAACAGAGATCAATATTCAACATACATCAACCAAAATCTAACAGAGATTAACCCTTTCCCTTAAAATATTCCCTTTTATAGACCATGTCATTAGGTCATGTCTATTACAATCATGGTCGGCCAAAAACCCTAAGGTTCCCCAAAACTGGTGCGGTTACCCCACTAACCAGGGCTGTTAGGCTCTGATAGCGACTCGTTGTCATGGTCATCCTTCTGCGCATGGTCATGTCACTTTCATACCTTCTATCGAACGCATGCCGACGGATCGCTTTCATCACATCATTCCTTCTCTAATGACTTTGTGTGGTCGGTTCACGTAGTGCTGCCTTTGCCCGTGTGACCAGTCGCTTCCCTTCTTCACCACTCCTTACTCGCCTGCTGGGAATCATGGATTATCTTAACCAAAATACTCTGTCAATCGGTATCACTGGAATTTATACAGTTTTCCTTCCAAAACTCTGCCTTACCGGATCTTCGTGGAACTGACTCTTCGTGGCGCTGTATCTCCGCAGCGCAGTAACTTCACGGCGCTGGCTCTCTTACTCTGTTGATGCTATGCTACGTTGTATCCTCGCAGCTCCCAAAACTGTATTTCACAAAATTAGCTTGCTTGGGCCAGGCCCAACATGCGCCTAACACTTACATGTGGCTCATCCTTGAGCCACTTGCCATAGGTTCACTACGCTGCACTTCTCCTGGCTGATATATCTTTGCAACTAATTCCTCATAAGCTGCGGCTAGCTTCACAACTGTGTCTTTACCATATTATTCAACTGCCTTAACCATTTCCAACACATCTCATGTTAGATATTCTTGAGTTTTCTCTTGCATTGTTTTCTCTGACTCTCGGAGTTCTATCAGTTTCTCCTCAATATCTTGCGAGATAGCATGAGCTTCTTCCTGCAGGGGTTGTGACTTTTCCCCAGTTTCTGCCTCTTTTTCTCTTAATACTTGAAGTTCCCTCTTCAGGTCTTTGACTTCATGAAATCGTCAGAGTCTCTCCCTTGGCTGCAGATTCTTCATCAGCGTGTTTAGATCTTCTAATGCTGCTTGTTTTTCTTGTAAGCTGGTTTGGACCTGCAGCAGCTAAGGGTCCTCTTGCAGTGCAGTCCATACTCTAGTTGCTTCATCCAGCAAGCTCTAACACTTAGCTATTTCGTCGGATATGTTCTCTGTGGCAGCTTTCATTTCTGTTTCTCTAAGCACTATCTGATTTGGTAGTGTCTTCAGGACATTCTGCGCTTCGAAAGTAGCAAGCTTCTCTTTATAGTCTATCTCCATGTCCTTCATTTCAGCTTTAAGACCGCTCACTACCGAGCCAATTTTAAGGATAGTGTCTGCGAGCTCTGGCTGCTCGTCGCGCTCTGGTATCTCTGCGCATACTGCAGCGACAGTCTTCTCTATTCTTCTTCACTTCTCGTGTTCACTTTCAAGTGCCTTAGCCTTCTTTGCACTTGCTTCCTGCAACTGTTTATTATTTGCGTGTAAGTCCTGTTGTTGCTTCAGAATGACCATATCTTTATCATGTATTTCCTCCACAACCTACAGGTGCCGATTATGTAGGCCTTCAAGGGGTAGCATCATGATATCAATATCCACGTGCTCTATTGTCTGCGTGCTCGAAGCTAATTCATCGCGCGGTCGCATTACACTTAGCGGGTCAATTCTGATGATGCAGGGAAACAGAACCATTTTTCGGATCTATATATGTTCTTTAAATTCAGAGAGATAGACCCAGGTTCTGTGCGGTTCAAGGAACCAGCAAAATCCCTTTTCACCGGCCCTTTCGGCAACAGTCTGTGAGTAGACTGAGGTCTCACCCGAGGCAAAGTTATGGGGAGGCTGCAGAATCAGGTTTCCATAACCGGGTGATGCGCGCTTCAATGGAATGGTGGATAGCGCGAAGTTCTCCTTCTTTGCGTTTAATGCTTATGCTATCGCACATCCATAGACTGCGCGATGTGGGGTGACTACTCAACAATAAGACAGCGCAATGGAGGACTGCGCTTCCTCTTCGACACTTATGCAACTTTGACCGAATTTACTTAGTACAAAATGACACATTCAACAACCTAATAGGATGCAAACCTTGCAAACTTATACAATAAGACGAACTACAACGTAACTGCACACTTCCGGTGCTGCGCTTCAGGGAATCACACTATACAGACTCCGCTGGTTCAAGTGTTTACCCGATCAACTTAAGCATTCATCTGACTTAGAAATACTTTTGCATTCAACATTCATTCACATATGTCCTATACTTAACATATTATTCCCATCTTTTATCCTTATGGCGAATACATATAAAAGCGAGAACATGTGAACTCATAACATCCATTTAACCATTCAATCATAAGCAAATACACATATGCAAACACATAATCAATCACATAACACAATGATTTAACGTGGTTCACCCCCAGGATGGGAGCTACATCCAAAGGAACTGTTGATTATATTATCAATGGGAAGGGTTCAGCAGTTCCAGTCTGCACACTCAGCTACACACTCTCTTCTTTCTTCAGTAGGTCTCTGTGCACACAGCTGCAGAGCCTTTTTACAATCTTTCTCTCAACAAAGATCAATATTCAACATACATCAACCAAAATATAATAGATATTAACCCTTTCCTTTACAAAATATTCCCTTTTATAGACCGTTCCCTTAGGTCACGTCTATTACAATCATGGCGGGCCAAAAACCCTAAGGTTCCCCAAAACTGGTGTGGTTACCCCGCTAACCAGGGTTGTTAGGCTCTGATAGCTACTCATCGTCATGGCCATCCTTCTGCGCGTGGTCTCACGTTGCTTTCATCCCTTCTATCGAACACATGTCGATGGGTCGCTTTCATCACGTCGTTCCTTCTCTAACGGATTTGTGTAGCCAGTTCACTTAGTGTTTCCTTTGTCTGTGTGACTAGTCGCTTTCCTTCTTCATCGCTCCTTACCCGCCTGCTGGAAATCATGGAGAATCTTAACCAAAATAAACCATCGATCGGTCTCATCGAAATTTATACCGCTTTCCTTCCAAAACGCTTCCTTTTGGGATCTTCGTGGAACTGGCTCTTTGCGGCACTGTATCTCTGTAGCCCAATAACTTCACGGCGTTGGATCTCTTACTCTGCCGATGATGCGCTGCGCTGTATCCTCGCAGATCCCAAAAATGTATTGCAAAAAATTGGCTTACTTGGGCCAAGACCAACAAAGTCACCATTTCATCCTTAAATATGTCAACATCTGTGCATTGCTGGTGGGAGAACCTCTCGACAAAGATGGAGAAAAGAGGAGACCCCATTGACACATGGGATAAATTCGTGGAACACATCCAGAAGGAATTTTACCCACCCAAATACCTTGAGCAGAAGTATAAGAAGTTGCAGCAGCTAAGGCAATGGAAATACCAATCAGTATAGAGTTACATCGATGAGTTCTATTGACTCATGGCGAGACTTGGCATCCAAGAAGAAGAGAAATTGCTTGTTCTGAAGTACATCAATGGATTGTCCCAGGACATCCAGCAGAAGATGGAATTTCTGACTGTCACTATGCCTACGAATGAATTCCACTATGCCAGCAAACTAGAAATCAAGCAAAAAGGGAAAGCACGCTTCATGACAAAGCCGACATCAGGATAACCACTCGACAAGAAGGCACCAGCCGACTTTGACAAGTCAAAATCTTCTCATCCAACACCACCAAAGCCAGACCATAGAAAAAAAAATCCTTTTCACAACAGGCAATGTAGCAAACAACCGCCGACCGGAAAATGGTGTGATTACAACCACTCATCTTGGCATGATACATCTGAATGCAAAACTCGAAAGACATTTTTGATGAAAGTGTCGACCTCCGACACGTTCGACAAGATGGTGGAAGAATCTGATCCAGATGCAAGGACCCTTTTGACCTCGACCACTCCAACCACCTTTACTATCGTCGACAAGGAGGAATGACAGCATCTGTTCCATACACAGATATGGGTCCAGAGTAACCCATTGCATCTGATTGTGGACAATAGGAGTTAGAAGAACTTCATTTCTGAAGATCTCGTGAAGAAACTAGGTCTTGTTACCACTTTGCATACTCAACCTTACAACATCGGTTGGATGAAGGATGGACAAGAACTTCGGATCACTCAACAATGAAAACTCGCCTACTTCATAAATCCTTTTGAAGATGAAGTACTCTGTGACGTGGTACCACTCTCCATAGCCGACGCCCTATTTGGGAAATCTCACCTCTAGGATAGACATGGAATTTATCAATCACGGCCTCAAAAGGTGATTGTTAGAAGTCGAAATCGATGGTTCAGCATACCAGAGCGTCAACCTACACCCACAGTTGCATTGATATCTGCCAACAGACAAAGAATCTCATCAATCATGCTCAGAAGTTCGCATTAATCATGATCAAGCCACAACATTCTCAAAATACTGCAGCAACGAGTCGAGTCATCGACCAATGAAGCTCCCGACAGAAGCAGCAGATCATATTCTTGATGATTACCAAAACCTCTTTCAATCTCCAGACGGAGTACCTCAACATTGTCAGGTAAAACATTCCATTGAACTTGTTCTTGGTTCTTCTTTTCCTAACGCATTTGTTTATAGAATATCCATTCTTGAAAATGAAGAGATTTGCAGACAGATCCAAGAATTAATCGACAAAGGTCATATCTAACCCAGCTCCTCTCCTTGTGGAATTCCAGTCGTCCTAGTTCCAAAGAAAGACGGGACTTGGCGCATGTGCATCGACTACAGAGCTCTCAACAAAATATTGGTAAAGAATCGCTACCCCCTGCCATGGATAGGAGAGCTCATCAACTGTTTGAAAGGTGCTAAATTATTTACTAAGCTCGACCTCAAGTCAGGATACCATCAGATTTCAATCGATCCCTCAGATGTGTGGAAAACTTCTTTCAAAACCAAGGAAGGATTGTTTGAATGGTTAGTCATGCCTTTCGGCTTAACCAACGCACCTGCGACCTTCATGCAACATATGGATAACCTTCTTCGACCTTTCATCAGCAAATGGGTTATTGTCTATCTCGACGATATACATATTTTTAGTCGATCATGGGAAGAACATGTCGGACATCTTTGACAAGTCCTCGACACTCTCCAGCAACATTGGCTTTATCTGAGCATGGACAAGTGCTCTTTTGCGATGACCAGCTTCAAATATTTGGGGTATGTAATTGACTCTGTAGGCATTCACGTCGATCTAGAAAAAGTACAGATCCTTAAAGATTGTTCCATTCCTAAAAGCATTCAAGAACTAAAATTTTTTCTTGGTTTGGTGAATTTCTATCGACGATTCATACTCAGCTTCAGTCACATAGCCTGGCCCTTAAATCAATTGACGAAGGGAAATGGTAAGATTGTCTTCTAGTGGATAGCAACACAACAAGCAGCTCTTAAACAGCTCAAACACAAGCTCTGCACTGCACCAATACTTGTGTTACCTGATTTGCGTCATCCCTTTGAGATTGAGACGGATGCATCAGACTATGCCTTGGGTGCAGTGATCACTCAGTCTGGTCACCCAGTTCATTCCAATACTTTTAATGACACGGTTAGAAGATACTCGACATACAAAAAAGAACTATATGCCATTGTGCAAGCTCTCAAGTAATGGAGGCATTACATCCTTGGCAAGGAAACGGTCATTCTCACTGATCACAAGCCTCTACAATTCGCTCTGACACAATCAAAGTTGCAGACAAACTGACAAATCAAGTGGATTAATTACCTACAACAATTCTAGTTGGTGATTAAGTATTGGAAAGGTAAAGCCAATGCTACCACCGATTGCCTCAATCGACCACCCATTACTCTCCTTTTGACAGTGATGAGTATGCAAGGATACGACACAACCACTTGGCCATAGTTGTATGAGGATGACAGTGACTTCTCAACAATATACCAATAGTTACAGACTAACAAGTCATCGACCTCAGACTTCGACTATTTCCTAAGAGACACCTTGCTCTACAAGCTTGGACAGCTTTGTGTACCAACAGGTGAGCACCAATAGCAGCTCATGTGGGACGCGCACTACAGCAAGACTGCAGGACACTTTGGAGTAGCAAAGACACTTGCTATTCTCCAGAAGTATTTCATTTGGCCTACACTTAAATCTGACATTAACAAGTACATTCAATCATGCGTGGTTTGTGCCATTGTTAAGCCGCCTAATCGACGACAGGGATTGTATACACCTCTACCAGTTCCTAGTCAACCATGGGAATCTATTTCTTTGGACTACTTGATGGGTTATCCTACTACCAGACATTATCATGATGCAATCTTATTAGTATTCGCGTAATGTCCTTTTTTAAAATTTTATAAAAATGCCCAATTTTTCACTTTTTCCCCAATTTCGACCTTTGACTAGTTTTGATGTCTAGGTCCCAAATTTGCCCCAAATTATCCCAAATATTCTAAGAAGGTATGTTAATGCTATTAGGACTTGAATATGATGTTCAGGAATGATATATGGACAACAAAATACTTCTGGAAACTCTCTTAAGTTTCTATACCAAGTATGTAATTTTACTAGCAATTTGGGGTTCAAATCCCCCTGGGGTAAGTACTGAAAATGGCTTCCCAAATGCCTCCAAACCCACTCAAATTTCTGAAAAGAGGTAGGGTATGTCTCAATTATTTTATTAAGGTCCCAAATTCACCATTAATTAGTTATTAACTTTGTTCCAACCCTCTCCCAAACAACAGCAAAAACCACTAATTCGACCCTTGGGGAAATGGCACCAAATCTTCTCCAAATGCAAATAAACTGAGTATAATGACTTCAAATGCTCAAGTGATGAATATGAAACTTGCAGTACACATCAATGGTCCTCCATTCATAACAAATATATCAGAGAAACATTCTTTTATTCAAAATCATCAACATTATAATGGCATACATCAATGTAGTGGGGAAATGGTCATTGTTTGCTCATTAATCATCATTTTTACATACAACCACTTGGTATTTGTACCTGATACTTTTTGAATATTAAGAAAAAATTATATAAAGCTTATTAATATCATAAATACATCATGATAATCTCTCCCAAGAAGTACAAGAGCTCACCCAAAGCGTAATCCCTCAAGGAGCATGAATATGCCTTCAAAACTGGAAATGGTTGAGAGATGGTGCTGCACTAAACAAAACCACAAGATTCCCTATAGTTGATACCTACAAATACAAACTCCATGAAATCTCCATGAAATACCTGAGTGGCCTCTCCAAACACCAACTTGGATGGGAATCTTTCACCCTCGAAATTGGCTAAGGCAAGAAACTAGTCATCCACTAGCTCTCTCTTCACAAATGCATTTTTTCTCAAATGATCAAAAGCTCTTCTCTTGGTTTATCCCTATATTTTATAAAAATCCTTATCCTTATAAGGTTCCCAATCCATCCATGGACTCAATCCAATTCGAATTAGGGTAAGGGCTCAAGGTTTTCCATGTGTCCCACCTTTCCTAGCCTTCCACCTTCCACCAATTCGAGTGGGGGTCTCTTTGGCTTCTCCAACTCCCATGAGCACCCTATTGGAGCTTATTTTTGGGGATGAAATGTCATAATGGTCAGATTTCAGAGGTTAGATCTGCAATTTTTCATAGATGTCATAGATGCTCCATCATTGTTGTCATAGGGGCTAGGGAATCTAGCCCAAGTGTCCACAAGCTTCCAATTTGACTCTTCCTTTTCCATGGAGGTTACCAATCCATCCCAATTCAACCTAATATGCTCAATGCCATGTGTATGACTTACCAACTCACCCAAGAGTGTTCACCTTCTCATGAATTCGAATTGGCAAGAGAGAGATGCCATGTGTCCTTGAAAAATCAAGTTAGTGTGGGTCCCACATCCTCCATATGTCTTCAAAACCACTTGCCACCTAGAATTTAACTTGAATTTATTTATTCAACCTATTTATTAAATATTTGAACCCTTCTAATGTCTAAACATCATTTATTAGCTTCCTTATTACAATTCCACATGTGCCCATCCAACCTAGGAAACTAGTAGGATTGATGGGATTGTCTTACTATGCAATTATTTGAATGGGGACATTACAAGTCGACCGATTTTCCAAGATGGCCATCCTTATACCGTGTAAGAAGACCACAACAGTGCAGCAGACCACTCAGATATTCTTTACACATGTTTGGAAACACTTTGGTTTACCCACAACCATTATTTCAGACCGGGATGCCATATTCGTCAGCATCTTTTGGAAGACCCTCTGGCAACTGCTAGACACACGACTCTCATTATCGACAGCTTTCCATCCTCAGACTGACGGATAGACAGAAGTTGTGAATCGCTTGGTAGTACAACTACTTCGCATGTACAATCACCAGCCTCGATGTACATGGGATGAAAGTCTTCCATACATCCAGCAGAGTTACAATTGTGTTGGTTGTGGAGCCAGATCTTCTAGTCTCATAGATGATATTGTAGCAACCGTGTTTGTACCCCAGTTTTATATGATATGTAGATGGACTGTACACTCACCCCAACGGGGGGACCATCCCCCCTGGCTAGGGGGTCTGGGGGCCAGCGATCCCCCGATGGGGGTTCGGAGGCAATGCCCTCGAGAAATGGGGGTTCGGGGGCAACGCCCCCGAAGAAAAATTTTTGGGGTTGTTTTCGCCAGCTGTTTTGCGCGCCCATGGTTTTGGGTATCCCGTGGTATTTTCCCATTGTATTTCCCTTATAAAATAAAGACATTGTAATACGGATAGGGATGATGATGTATTAGGTTTTATACATTGTAAAGATCTTTGAGATCAGGAGAGAGACTGTGAAACAGAGAAGAGGAAGTGCAGCGGTTGTGCTGCAGGTTGTATCCCTTCACCTTGCTGGACGGTAATAATAATAAGGACTGAAAAATTCAGTGTGGACGTAGCCCAAGTTGGGTGAACCACGATATATCTATGTCTCTCTTGTAATGTGTATGTGTGATTATATTTGCATTTCTGTTTATTGTTATTGATCTGTGATCCTGTTTTTCTAACAAATTGTGCTCAGAACAGCTCTACGGGAAAGAGTCCATTTGAGATATGTTACGGATTTCATCCCTCTGCGCCTATCAACTTGATCATCTCCTCGACACATCCGAGCGACACCGACTACATCCTGCGAGAAGTTGATAAAGCAATCAAGTTTAGAGATCATATATGCGACATTCAGAAGCAAGCACAGGAAATGTTGCATAGAGCAAGCGAGAAAGATAATGCCCAACACAACAAACATCGTACTCCTCATTCATTCCAAATTGGGGATAAGGTCTGGTTACATCTCAAGAAGGAGCACTTCACAGGCCCATTCAAGAAGTTCAAGCATTTGCGATATGGTATGTACAGTATTCTTCGACAAATTGGAAAAAATGCTTTCCAACTCGACATTCCTGCATGCCTGGGTCTACATCCAGTATTCAATGTGGATCTACTTCGACCATACCATGCACCCTTGTTGGAACAGAATCACTTGTAGACAACAGAACCCGAAGACATCCATCCAGATGTTTAGGAGCCTCTTCCTTGCGACACCATTGTGGGACGACGAGTACACCATACAAGGATGAACACAATTCCCTTGTTTCAGGTTGCTTGTTGGGATGGGCCCAAGTGGGTTTTAAAAATATACAAGTATGGAAAAGCACACGTAGCGCGCTGCAGCAGGAGGAAAAGGAAATTTTGATAATTGTGCATTGCGCGCTGCGGCAGGGAGAGGAAGCAGTTTTGGTGGAAGCACATTGCGCGCAGTGGCAGGCGACAGACAATTTTGAGGTTTTGTGCGTGTTGTGCGACAGCAATGGCTAAGGCACGGTTGTGCAGTAGGACGATGCGCATGGTAGCGCATGAGCTATTTTTGGGGTAGAACATGGGTAAAAGTCAGACGAGGATATGACCTATTTTGGGTAAGGACTAGGTGGATGACAGATGAAAGCGACCTGTTTAAACGTGTGGCAGCAAGCAGTTGAGAAGCTAGGCCATGAAGCTGATGGCGACAAGAAGGAGAAGGAATGGAAAGGGATAGGCCATGATGTAGTTGTAACCTTTTTGAGGACTACCGCTATCAAAAGAGTGTGTGAGCCACGAGTGGCCCAGCTGGAGTAGGCGGAGCAGGCTGTCGATGGCGATAGCTACGGTGGCACAATATTGTAAGGGAAGGGTGACTCTTCATTTTTGTTAAGTGTTGATTATTGTAGAATCTTAAGCTTAGAAAATCCATTGTAAAGGCTCTGTAACTAAGTGCGCAAAGACCTATCTAAGAGAGAGAAGAGAAACTGCAGCTGAGAATGCAGACTAAGAACGGTTGTACCCTTCCCATTAAGAGCAATATTAACAACCGTTGTTGTGGACATAGCCTCCATCCAGGGGGTGAACCATGTTAAATTATGTGTTATGTGACCAATGTTTGTTTATGATTGTTTAATTGCTTGGTATGAATATTTAATGCTGGAAAATTCTGTTATGTGATTGCTTTTATATGTATTCGCCGCAAAGAATGGGAATAATATGTTAAGTAATGCATGCGTAGAGGATTGTTAAGTGTTCAACATGTATGAATCTGTCGATTGAACCCATCTATTGGTCAAGTAGTGAACAATGAGTTTAAGCGCAACGTTGGAGTGCGCAGTAACGTATGTTTAGTAAACCATCTTCAATTTAATGATAAGAACTTGAACTGAATAAAGGGATAAAGAATGTTAAGTAAAGTGGTTAGAATTGAACATCCTGGCAAGGATGCGCAGTCTTGTTGATGCGCCGAGTCATTGACGGTTGCTGTGGGGTAAGCTGTTGATAAGTTACTGTCGTAATGCAGAGGTATCTTGTATCACACAGTCATTAGAGGTGCAAGTGCACAAGCGTAGTTGTGCACCGAAGTACCCAACGCGGAACAAAATGTTGCGCAATTATCTATCTGCGCGACCCACAAGGCGTTGCGCTACTTATTATCCTTTCCCCCCATCGTATCACCCGGTTGTGGAAACTTGATTCTACAACCACACCCTCAGCTTCGCCTCGGGTGAGACCTCAAACTGCGTGCAGCCTGTTGCTGAAAGGGTCGGTGAATTGGGGTTTTGTTGGTTCCTTGAACCGTGAAGTACCTGGGTCTACACTGAAAACCTTGAGAAGGTGAACTACATCCAACAAATGGTTCCGTTGCTCGGCTAAGACCAGTGATGCGATAGAGTGTTGGAAAGTAATGTGTGAAGAAGAATACCAGTTCCCATTAGGTTCAAACAATTGGCATCCTGAAAAGAAAGAGATCTCGGATTGGTGTGACAAGATTGAAAGAGATTTTGCGAAGAAAGAGAACAGACATTCGCATCTCACCGATGTACAGTGGTTGAACAGATATTTGTGGAGAGAGATTCATGAGATTTTCTAGGCTTCATTTGGAAACGAGTTGCACGAGTGGATCTTGTGACTCGAAGAAAAGAAAAATTGTTTTCAAGGAGGAGTACCTACAGAGTGGACCCCAGATCTCACAGTGCAGCTCAAAGCAATAGACATCCCACTATCACGAGCAGTCGACTTCTGGGTTGATAGCATACTTGAAGGATTTGTCACGGAATTTGCTGTAAACACACTAAAGTCCTACAGTCAAGCCGAAGCATACTTCTTCGAAGGATTCAGAAGTAATTTCTTGAACAACCTCAGCCTATACATTAAAATGCTTTTAGCTGAGAAAGGAGTTTTAAGGATGTAGTAATATCTTTACATCTATCATGGTCAATAGCATTTATAGTGATTATGACGAAGAGACACATAATCTAAGAAGTGGAAAGAGATATAAGTTTAATAAAGAAAAGAATCCCGGAGGACCTGGAATCCGCATGAATACTGAACTCCCATGTGACCTTAACAATCAGACCGCGCCGCCATCAGCCACTATTCATCCTATCACACCTCAAAATCCGCCAGTTGCACAAACCGCACCACCCTTAGATCAGAACCCACCCGCTGCGAGTGTCAAGCAGCCCAGTCCACAGAATCCCAGTAGTCCCAATATTCCCTTTGTTTTCTCCACACAGATAGTCAGCACTACTCAGAGCAATGCACAACCAGGGAGGAGAATGACAGATAACGATATAAAACTGTCGATATTCAAAGGAACGGAGTCTAGAAGACCCTGAGCAGCACTAGTTTCTATGTGAAGCCATATGGAGTTTAAAGCAAATCCAAGATGATGCTGTGAAGAGAGCACAGCTCATCAACACTTTCAGAGATCGCACGTTACATTGGTTTATGAAATATTCTCAGAAATAGTCGAGAACCCTAACAGAAATTCAGGCTACACTTGTCGCAGAGTTTAAGAAGCCAAAGTCAGAATCACGGTGTATAATGGAATTAAAGGAAATCAAACAGAAGCCTACCGAAACAGTCTGGGAATTTGACCAAAAATTTAAAACATTGTTAGACCAAGTTAGTTTCGTGATAGCTCCACAACAGCACAAGGAATGGTTCATCATTGCGTTGTTGCCCCACATCAGACAACCATTGATGCAGCAGAAGATTGCGTCGCAGGAAGAGGCCCTAGAAATTGTAATGCAGTTGGAGGCTTCACCAATTGGTGAGAATGGCGCTGGGATGTCACAGATTCAGAACCAGCTGACTACACTGACGTTAGAATTACAGGGTATGAAGAACAGGAAAGAACAAAGATATGAACACAGACGTGAAGTTTGGTGCCCCGGATGCAAAGGAGAAGGCCATACCAGAGAACACTGCCCTCTATTTCAAGATTATCTCGATAGTGGCGCACCAAACCCAATCAATATGAACCACAATCAGGCGTCGTGGTGTGAAATATGTAGAACCAGAGGACACAGGCCTGAAGACTGCTACCTAATACAGAAATATGTCAGAACACCTAAGAGCTTGTATTGTAATTTCTGTAAATCAGTGGGACATGACGAATCCAACTATCATGCATATGAGCTCATGAATGAAAGAAAGCGCGACATAGAAGCAATGCGAGGCGCTGGGATGTATCGCATTCAAGAGGAAAATCATCCAAAGCAAGAAAACACCCACTATAATCAAGGAGGATATAGAGGCGGTGGTGGTGGATACCGAGGGAGAGGAAGAAATGCCGACCTGGCACAAGGAAGAGGCTGCGGCTAGGTAATCTGTTATAACTGTGGCCAGCCAGGTCACGTTTTTAGATATTGTACCAACCCATGCACTACGTGCAATTATTGTAAATCATTTGAGCATGTTATTGAAGACTGCCCTGTGCTTGAGGTAGAAATGCAGAAGAGAAGAAGGACAGAACCACCAAATCCCAATATTCAGTTGATTGCAGTAGAGAGAAGAACTGCGGATCCAAGTGTAAACGTGGTAATGCGTAGTGGCGCTGATATAGGAAGGGACGGAGGCACAGAAGCTTTGACCTCCGGAATGCGCGACCCTAGACAGAATCCTAGAGAGCCGATATGGATCAGGAAAGCTCCTGGGAAAGCACCAGGTCTAGATTTATAGAAAAATAAGGGAGCATTTGAGGAAGCACGTGACATTTTCAGGGCACTGCCACCTGGCTCCCCCAGAACATAGTTGCACAGTGAAATACCACAAAGAGAGAACATGCCAACTTCACAAGATCAGAAAAATGACGCAACAAACACAGGGACCTTTGTTGCGCAGTTCTTACGCAGCTGCATGAAATTACTAAAAAGCACAGATGCTTTTACAGAATTTGAAAAGCTACTAAGGAAGTATGAGCCAAACACCGAGAAGGGGGCTGCCAATGGCGTAGTCCACAATATTAGGAGTCCTAAAAGAACAGGAAGAGAAATGAGACTCACTGCACAGATTGGGGACTATGAGATGGATGAGATCGTTGTTGATCTTGGATCCAAAGTAAATGTCTTGACCAAGAAGACATGGCATCAGATGGGTAAACCCAAGTTACAGTGGTCACCTCTACAGTTGAGGATGGCTAACCAAGGGATAGTTATACCTTTGGGAAGATTACCCAACACCATTGTTGACATTGATGGAGTGCGTAGCTATGCCGTCTTTGAATTAATTGAAATAGTGGATGACAGCCATCCTTATCCAGCACTGCTGGGTATCGATTGGGCCACGACAAAATCTACCATTATTGATTTAAAAACCATGAAAATTATATTTGAAGGCAATGTTATTAGGGTCATCACGCCATCAAACCCTTCGCAGGGTGAACAATATGTTGAACTGATTCAAGAGGAATCAAGATCCCAAGACTTGGACTGTATTTACAAGATGACCACTAATAATGTTGACTATGTTAATCCCACTGCGGATGGCACACTCAGTTGACGCTATGATAGCTCTTGCATTTCGGACTCTGATGCAGGACTAGAAAATTGGCAAAGCAGACTGCATGAAGTATATGCCAGGAAATGCGCACGGATCACGAAGTCACTCCGCTGGATTGGGAAAGAGGTAACTCCAATCCCTACCTTTGATGGTTTATCTAATGTTTATTTTTTTATCAAATAATATACTACAACAGTTCTGGATGAATACCATGTCTCAGCTCTAGACATGGCATTGCGCGGCATACCTTCCAGATGGTGGGCTACGCATAAGAAGATATTGACAACATGGGATCAGTGTAGAATTAATATGCAAATCAAGTTTGTTGATAAGGTTACCCTATCCTTTGAGAAATATAATGGACAGACAGATCCATGAGAGCATATTCGAGTCTGTTCCGAAGCATGGACAGAAAGACCACAGGCAGAATGGGTGCATCTGTTTGTGCACACATTAGAAGAACCAATTACGAATAAGTGGTACCTAGACCTGGAGTTGCACAAAGGCACAGTGGAATGGTTGGGCCTAACTGCAACCTTCCAACAGGATTTCATCTTCAAAGACGAGCATCCAAGTATCAATGATGCGCTGCAGGTCATTAAGAAAAAAATATTCAATCCATATTGTACACAAGGAAACATGACACTAGAAGAATTCTTTGGTGCAGACAGCATACCTACGCGCCTACAACCTGAATGGGAGGAGTAGCTAGAGCATGCTCTTGATTTTTATCACATCGATGAAGAAACCAAGGATACAGCAGACAGTGATGAGGAGGATCCGCGCAACATACAGATACCTGAGTCAGTGGGCTTGCGCGAGGTAGAAGGACCTCTGCTAGAAATTCCTGATATGAGTGGACCCGTGAAAACAAGGAAAGTGAACATTGGCACGAGCGAAGAGCCAAGGTTCACAACTATTGGAGATTACTGGGATGAAGATACAATTGAGGAGGTCGCGGGTATATTACAGGAATATCAAGAACTATTCCTGACCATGTTCACAGAGATGAAAGGTATCTTGGGAGACTTAGGAGTGATGAAAATTCCTCTTAATCCTGGCGCAAAACCTGTGAAACAAAGACCATATAGACTGAAACCGCGCTATAAAGAACGATTTATGACAGAACTCGATAAGATGCTCGATGCAGGGATCATTGAGCCAGTTGAAGAATCCGAGTGGATAAGCCTGATGGCTATCCAGGACAAGAAAACAAAGGTCGAGATCAGAATTTATGTGGATCTCAGAAAACTCAACGATGCTTCAATGCATGACCCATTCCCTACACCTTTTACAGATGAAGTGCTAGATAATGTTGGAGGGAATGAGGCCTATCCTTTTATTGATGGATTCTCTGGTTACCATCAAATTAGGATTGATTGCGTAGATAGGCACAAGATGACTTTTTCTATAGAATGGGGGTCATTCCAATACACAATGATGCCCTTTGGTCTAAAGAATGCACCCTCCATATTCTCTAGAGTGGTCGTCGCAGCATTTAAGGATTTTATACATAATTTTCTAGAAGTTTACTTTAATGATTGGACAATTTTCAATTTATTGAAGAACCATGCCGCGAACCTCGGGATGATGCTGGAAAAGTGCAGACAGCACCAAATATCATTAAACTTGAAGAAGTGTGGTTTATGTGTTCCCTATGGAGTCTTGTTGGGACACATTGTGTGCAAACAGGGCTTGATGGTAGACCATGCTAAAATCGTAGTCATTGTAAACTTGCCTACACCCAATTCAGTTAAGCAATTGCGCACTACACTGGGGCATACCAGTTACTACAGGAAGTTCATAAAAGGGTATGCGCAGATAACCACAGCTATGGAAAAACTGTTGAAGAAATATGTACCATTCATTTGGAATGAGCAGTGTGAGAAAGGATTCGACACATTGAAGGAGAAAATGGTCACTGCGCCGATCCTAGTTTTCCCAGACTGGGAGAAGCCTTTTCACATCCATGTGGACGCATCATGCATAGCATTGGGAATTGTTCTTGCACAACCAGGAGAGGGAGGTATTGATCATCCCATTGCCTTTTCTAGTAGAAAGTTATCATCCGCTGAGAAGAACTATACTACTACTGAAAGAGAAGCACTCGCAATGGTATATGCATTGTAGAAGTTCAGGCACTACTTGCTTGGTGCACACTTCTCCATGTTCACTGACCATTCTGCCTTGAAATACCTTGTTAATAAGCCAGTGTTAGGGTGGCACATATGCAGATGGTTACTACTCTTTCAGGAGTACGATTTTGAGATTGTTGTTAAGCCAGGAAGATTGAATTTGGGACCTGATCATCTGTCAAGAATCAAGTCAGGAGAAGAGCCTACAAATTTGGAGGATAATCTGCTTTATGCGCAGTTATTCGCCATACAAGTTGCAGATGAGTACTACCAGGACATCATTGATTTTTTAACCACTGGATTCGCACCCACAAAGTTCACTATGCAACAGAAGAAGCAGCTGGTAGTGCGCATAGCAAACTTCACTATAATTGCAGGTTAGCTATACAAACTGGGACCGGATGAAGTACTACACAGATGTGTGCTAGAGCATGAGAAACTGCTTATACTAACTGATGCGCACTCAGGAATCGTAGGAGGCCATTATGCAGAAAGAGATACTGTGCAGAAGATATTGCGTGCAGGGCTATGGTGGCCACAATTCATAAAGATTCAAAGGAGCACTGCCAGAATTGTGATGTCTGTCAGAGGACAGGGAAGCCATCACGCAAAGATGAAATGCCATTAAATCCACAGCTGACATTGCAGGCCTTTGAGAAGTGGACCATTGATTTTGTGGGTCCTATTAACCCACCAGGAAAAAGAACTGGTGCGAGGTATATCATTACTGCTATCGATTACCTCACCAGATGGGAAAAAGCAAAGCCAATCAAAGACTATAGTGCATTTACAGCTGCAGAGTTTATATATGAGAATATCCTTACAAGGTTTCGATGCTCGAAGATATTGATGAGTGATCAAGGCACTCATTTTCTGAATAAGACCATTAAGGCTTTAACCGAAGAGTTCCACGTTCATCATCATCGCAGCATGCCTTCTCATCCACGGGCGAATGGAACTATTGAAGCATTTAACAAAGTGTTGGAAAATGCGCTAACAAAAATATGTAACGTCAATCGGGACGATTGGGACCTGCGCATCCCGTCTGTACTATGGGCATATAGGACTACCTGCAAGAAACTAACTGGACATACACCTTTCATCTTGGCCTATGGGAAAGAAGCGATAATGCCAATGGAGTACATTGTTCCCAGCCTGAGAATAACAGCGTTTACAGACATGGCAGATGGCGCAGCACTCAAAGAAAGACTCCTACACTTGGTTGGGTTAGAGGAAGATCGCTTCATCGCAGGCTTCCACCAACAAGTCCAGAAAGAGCACGAAAAAGCATGGCATGATCATCACATCAAGAATAAGAAATTTCAGGTAGGTGATCTAGTCCTCCTGTATGATAGCAAATTCATGAAATTTCCTGGAAAATTTAAGATGCATTGGCTTGGCTCATATACTGTAATGCATGTTACTAACGGTGGCACAGTCCAGGTAGCTACATTAGCCGGAGATACCTTACCAAGTTTGATAAATGGAAGCAGACTAAAGATTTACCACGATAGTCTGACTGCGCAGAGTTCTATATGATCAGGGGAAGTGTACCATGCAACACTGCTAAAGTTGCGTGCGAAAAAAAAAAAAAGAGAGAAGAGCAGCCGCACAGAGCAAGTCCAGATACTCATCGCGCAGAAAAGGCAAAAAGACAATCAAGCAAAAGATAACACCCAGTGCACGTCCCGTACCAAACATCCTATTAGACCACCAGTGCATTATAACGAAAACCGTTACCATGACATCTGTCGGCCAGTTAGTGGGTCGTTAACCAAATTGGCGGCAATAGGGAAATTCACAATATAAAGGCGGATGTGACATTTTGGAACCCATTAAAGACCGAAGTGACCAGTTCATACTGAAATCCGGCTGGCAGGCCAAGCCATTAACGCGGATTCAACGGATTTGACAAGATGTCTTGCCAAGCAACCTTTTGGCATTTAAGGAAACCGTATTCGCATCACAAGAAGGATCGGCTGACAGGCCCAAGATAATACGCATAAATTGGAAATCAAGATGGCTTTAAGGGCCTCGGGCACTGTGAAAGGCCACGTAGCAGACTAGCAGCGGCTCTAAATAGACCTCGCTCATCCACTTAACTATTTTTATGAAGTGTTTGAACCAGTCGAGAGCCGAGTGACCAGATTGTATGAGCGACCCGGTTGAGTTAGCAGATATTTCTTGGTTATTTGAGCAAGCAGGGATTCCAGTAGCAATGACGGCGACAAAACCAGGTCCATCCAGAAGTTTAGCACAACAAGCTACAGGAAGCAGCAAGGGAAAAGAAACAGTAGCTTCATATCAAGGGGGCTCCGAGGTGTCATTACAGCAAACAACCTTGGCTCAAAACTTGTCGTTTTATCCTATACCCGACTACATTCCCCCAAGGAAGCTTGATGCCCCACCAGTCAACATAGAAAAGAACTTCAAATACGAAATCCCGCTACCCACTATCTCTACCAGGGTAAAGATTGAGGAGAATTTGATGGGTGGCGTACCAGGCTGCAAGCTGGATGACCAAGACTTACAGGAAAGCACGTTGGTAACACCGAAAAATTACCCACAGTTTAGACCGGTATCCTATATCAATTGGTTCAAGGACACACAGACCGGCATCGACAGGCTGGAATTTCACGAATGGCTAAGGGCCATTCGGCCATCAGGTTTATTAAATTTACTACAAATGCTGCACTTTACTAAGAGTGCTGAGTTTTCCGCCTTAGCACGCACACTGCTCACTTGCATGCATGAAGGATTCTTGTGGTTGGACACATGCATTGATATCAGTATCGACCTGGTCCATCAGATCACTAGACTAAACAAGCGAGGAGAGGACCCTACTAACTTCATCATAAAGAAGGTGCACGATAAATCCCTTAGCACCGAAATAGAAAAAGAGTTTTGCGTAGTGCACAAGGGACGGGGATTCACAATGGTCGACATCAATGACTGCACTACATGGTTTACGACCCAGTTGTTTGCAAGCAAGCTGTTGCGCAAGTGCAAACCACCTGAAGTACCTGCGGTCGCAATTAGGGTAGCCGCTAATGTATTGCGTGGAAAAGCTTACAATTGGTGCCAGTTCCTATTGAATGAGTTTCTGGCAGATGTTTAGGATACCCAAGATGATGGAACACTATTCCATTTTAGTTGGCTGCTAGTGTTGATAGCCCTTGTAGGCTAGAAGGAGCCAGAAAGTTACCAGGGAGCTGCCACTTTAGCCGGACAAGGCCGAGGAATGCGCTTTGCCAATCTATGGGCGAGCCGAAAGGCGTCTAGGCAGCGGAAAACAACTAAAGTATTTTATTTTTACTATCACCAGTTGTGCGAATCAATTATGGAAACACCGCACGTTTCCAAACCACTAGCTGATGAATACACCTACATCATGAGGTTTCAAGCGAAAAGGCACCAAACATTCATTCAACCAAGAGGTGACATAATAGAGCATGATTTATGGTATCTAGGATTTTACCGACTAGATAAGGAGGGGATCGAGGGTATGATGGAGCGATGGGAGCCCGAATGGAAAGTCCCCGCTTCACGCGATGATGCTTCTGACTACGAGAATAACGTAGAACCTCTCTGGGAGAAGATCGATGTAAAAGACACAGATGAAGAAGATACCCAAACAGATCAGGAAGACAAAGAAGAAACAATAGCAAAGAAGGGAAAGAAGGGCGGCCTACCAGCTAGAACTCCCATTGAGGAAGAAAAGGATGATGCGCAGAGTCAACATTCTGCCTCATTAGCAGCAAACAGAAAGGCCACTGAAGGCCCCTCACAATCACAGGGCCAACGTACAAAAAGGAAGGCTGAAAAACCTAAGCTCGGGCCGCAACTACATCCCGATGATTATGAGACCATTGCAACCAAAGTGCAGGAAGCATGGGAAGAGACTCACGCTAAGAAAGAAGCCAAACAAAGAAAACTGCAATTGACCATAATCCAAGCTATGGAGGAGGTCAAGACAATGGTAGCCCAAATGGGATTAGGGCAGCCAAGTTCAACTTCTAACGGGCAATCAAGGGGACCGATCACGCAAAAAAGACCACCTGTTGCTGTAAGTAAGTATCCGCGCGTCTTGAACCTTGAACCGGGCTACCTCATTTGTCCAAATGAAGCAGTTAAGGAAGCAGTAAAGACTGCACGAATTGACATAAACATTGGGGCCTTGCCCCTGGAGAACCTAAACGAGTTGCACATCAGAGTTGCAGAAGAAATTCATGAGAGAGGCCTCACCTCATATCATAAGTGTGCGTACTTAACTGAAGACATCAATCAGTTAAGGCAGGAATCAGATAACACCAAGCAGGAATTGAGTGCAGCCAAGGAAAAGGGCTAGAAGTTGAAGGAAACCATTTCCGCTGTGTGCGCAAACATAGAAGAATGCGAATAAGAAGATGATATGGAGGACACAATAAAGAAAATTGGGGCCAAGGTAGAGTCCCTTACTGCTGAGAAAATGGAAATGGAAATCTCGTATAAAGGCAAAATTGCAGAGCTAGAGGCTTGGCACACCGTCATTCCGTCAGATCAGTGCCCAGCTCCAGCTGAGGACGTCAAAGCAACCATGGATGGAATTTCGTCAAAAATGATGAAATGCCAAGACTTGCTTGAGTGGATAACTACAGTAGTAATTGGGTTGAGTGAGGATCCTGCGCTACAACAGGTAAGGGCAGAAGTAGAACAAAAGCAGCAGTAGGTACATGCTGCAAGTATGCAGATGAGGAATGCGCCAGCCATAGAGAAAGTGTAGAGATTTAATGCGGTCAAGGACCTACAGAAAGCGTTGGAAACACTAAGAGAGAAAGAGGCTGCCACATCAGATAGGTTGCAGCCTATTGAGCAAGAAGGCCTCGAATTAATGCAGCAATTCGATGCGAAGTTCGTAGAATTTCAGACGGCAGAAGGCACTATGCAGGAACAAGTGGCTAGGGAGAAGGTCTCGCAGGATACCCTGGAGACACTTCAAGGGTTCGAACAGAAAGCCAAGGACATAGTTGCGGAGTTAGAAGGAACTCTGCAAAGCTTTATATTAAAGCTTGGGACGATGGAAGATGCAGCACCAGGTTTCGCAAGTGGAAGTGGGTCAGGACGAGCCATAGGTGAGTGTTAGGGGCCTATTGGGCTGGGCCCAAGTGGGTTGGAAAAATATACAAGTATGGAAAAGCGCACGTAGCGTGTTGCAACAAGAAGAAAAGGAAATTTTGATAATTGCACATTGCGCACTGCGGCAGGGAGAGAAAGCAGTTTTAGTGGAAGCACATTGCGCGCGACGACAGGTGACAAACAATTTTGAGGTTTTGCTCGTGTCACGTGACAGCAATGGCTAAGGCACGGTCGTGCAGTAGGATGATGTGCATGGTAGCGCATGAGCTATTTTTGGGGCAGAACATGGGTAAAGGTCAGACAAGGATATGACCTATTTTGGGTAAGGAACAGGTGGATGACAGATGAAAGCGACCTGTTCGAACATGTGGTGGCAAGCAGTTAAGAAGCTAGGCCATGACGCCGATGGCGACAGGAAAGTGAAGGAGTGGAAAGGGACAAGCCATGATGCAGTTGTAACCGTTCTGAGGACTGCAGCTGTCAGAAGAGCGTGTGAGCCACGAGTGGCCCAGCTGGAGCAGGCGGAGTAGGTTGTTGACGGTGACATCTAGGGTGGCAGTTAGCCACGCCAGTTTTGGAAACCTTAGGGTTTCGGCCTAATGATTGTAAAGACATGACCTACGGGCATGATCTATAAATAAGGCACAATATTGTAAGGGAAGGGTGACTCTTCATTTTTGTTAAGTGTTGATTATTGTAGAATCTTAAGCTTAGAAAAGCCATTGTAAAGGCTCTGCAGCTGAGTGCGCAGAGACCTATCTGAGAGAGAGAAAAGAGTCTGCAGCTGAGTGTGCAGACTAAGAACAGTTGTACCCTTCCCATTAAGAGAAATATTAACAACCGTTCTTGTGGAAGTAGCCTCCATCCGAGGGTTGAACCACATTAAATTCTGTGTTATGTGACCAATGTGTATTTATGATTGTTTAATTGCTTGGTATGAATGTTTAATGTTGGAAACTTCTGTTATGTGATTGATTTTATATGTATT
Source organism: Larix kaempferi (assembly GCA_027924585.1). Classification (NCBI taxonomy): domain Eukaryota; kingdom Viridiplantae; phylum Streptophyta; class Pinopsida; order Pinales; family Pinaceae; genus Larix; species Larix kaempferi. The sequence continues at coordinate 3,882,024 of BSBM01001185.1, forward strand.
CGCCGCAGAGAATGGGAATAATATGTTAAGTAATGCATGCACAAAGGATTGTTAAGTGTTCAACATGTATGAATCTGTCGATTGGAATGTATGAATCCATCTATTGGTTAAGTAGTGAACATTGAATTTAAGCGTAGCATTGGAGTGCACAGTAACGTATGTTTAGTAAACCATCTGCAATTTAATGATAAGAACTTGAACGAAATAAAGGGATAAAGAATGCTAAGTAGAGTGGTTAGAATTGAACATCCTGGCAAGGACGTGCAATCTTGTTGATACGTCGATTCATTGACTGATGTTGCGGGTTAAGCTATTGATATATTATTATCGTAACACAGAGGTATCTTGTATCGCACAGTCATTAGAGGTGCAAGTGCGCAAGCATAGTTGGGCGCCAAAGTACCCGACACGGAACAAAAGGTTCACACAGTTATCTATCCACGCAACCCGCAAGGCGTTGCGCTGCTTATTAGCCTTTCCCCCCATCGCATCACCCGATTGTGGAAGCTTGATTCTGCAACCACCCCCTCAGCTTCGCCTCGAGTGAGACCTCAGGCTGCGCGCAGCCTATTGCCAAAAGGGCCGGTGAATTGGGGTTTTGTTGGTTCCTTGAACTGCGAAGTACCTGGGTCTACACTGGAAACCTTGAGAGGGTGAACTACAACCAACATTGCCAAGGCTGGCTAGATCCCATCTCAAGGAAAGTGGTACTCTGTTACTGAATTAAATGACAAGTTTCCTCACCTTCGCGAGCAAACAATGGCATCCATTGTTTCTTAAGGAAGGAGGTTTGATTCGCATCATAGTTGGCATTTGTGTTGAATGCTAACTTCCTACTGTGACAAATCTTCGATGTCAACACAACTCCTACAAGTCTCGACTTCGATAGACTGTGACAGACTTCGCACCTTCGACATGTTCAGCAACCTCACAATTAGCGACATCGACAAGCAGCATCGACATGCGACCAGCGACTGTCGAACTTCGACAGACTGTCTCTCTGTCTTCCAGTCGACTGTAACGGTTGAACTATTGAACCATTCTAACTTCTTCTTTGTAAATGAACGAACGTAACGGGCAGGCACCCAAGCATCTCAGAAATCTATATAAGCATGTATGATGTTGTAACATACATGAATTTACCTGTTTACATCTAATAGAGAAGAATAGTTTGCATTCCTTCATATTGTCTGCACATATTGTGTTTACCTGTGTAGTGTAATCCCGCTTTGCTCATTCTTCTTATTCTTAATTGCTTCCACCATAACAGAGCCGACTCATTCAGTCGAACTGTTGTCCCCCTCGTGCTTCCTGGACACGGCCCAGATCAGAGTGCCTACAGTTGGGTGGAACATTTCTCCCACATAATCAGTCGCTTGGATCAGTTTCCACTAAAGATAAGTATTTTTTGTATATTGTGTTTATGAAACAATTTATCTTTCTTTGTCTGGGAATGAATCACTTTATGCCTATGAATGAACATTCTTGATTATGTTAGTATGTGTATATGGAAAGAGTTTATTTCCGCTACAATTTCCCTCTATGCATCTGCATGCACACTCTTGTTTATGAATTCCTAATATGTCCATGGAGGAAATCATGAACCCATAAATTCGTAAACACCTCTTCCTTCATTTGGAATGATGGATGGAGTGAGAAGAGAGTGGATTTAAATCCCATGGGTGCAATATTGAGGTCATATGAACTAAAATCTACAATTACTGGCAAAATCTAGAATTGCATAGTGAGGCTAAAATTCATCCATCGGCTTAATAAGGGGAAAGAAATCACGACTGTTGAATGGGATCCTCAATGATATCATGGTCATTTGATGGGGATATCCCCATCGACGATTAGTCATTGGGAGATTTCTCCAAAGGGGTTCAGGGAGAGGCTCGATAGAGTATGTTACCAATGGGAAGGGCATCATTTGGGGTTAGCCGTCAGGAAGTTTTTTCAATAGAGTTCAGAGAGAATCTTGATAGAACACGCGGGGGAGGTTTGATGGAATAAAGCTAATACTATATTGAAGTGTGGTATTAGAGATACACGATGTAGCATCGATAGAAGAAGTTGATAAGCAATATCTAAATGTGGGATATTAGATTTGTTGTATCAATGATGGCTCATCAAGAGTGGACCATTGGAGTGTTCATCCAATGGAGAAGGCATACGAATCATGGAAAAGATGATAAGTGATATCCGATGGGATATTAGATCCACTGTATCGGGGATGTCTCATCAGGAGTGGGCCATTGGAGTATTCGTCCGATAGAGAAGGCACATGAATCATGGAAAAACCAAAAGGGAAATATACAAGGTATTATCAAATCCAACATATCAAGAAGAGATTTGTCGGTGGTCCGCTATCAGAGCAATCGCAACAGGAATGTATCACCGGGGATTCACATTGCAAGGCCATACGAGGATATCTGATAGAAGAAAGATAATATGTCTAAGCCAATAGTTCTAGGAGGATGTGGAACAAAGTCCCAATAAGGTTGAAGAATCTGATAGAAAAGAATCCCAATGAACAAAGAAAAGAGGCAAAGGAAGACATAGATGTTTGTGTATAGGAATGAAATCACCTAAGACCTCAAAGGGTTACAAAGGTGGTCAAGGACATCACAATATGGTTTCAGAGTTGGAAAACTAACAGAATGGAAATGAGGAAGTTCCCTACTAGCCCAAAAGTACTACTGGGTTATCTGAGGATTCCATAGAGTGGCAAAGAGGTGGTTGCAACACTAGGCATACATGGGATGAAGGAAGTTGAATTAGAGCTAAAGGTTGCAGAATTGAGCCTGCATGGTTTGATGGAAGTAGCTCGTTGTGGTCGGACCGATGCTATCAGTTGGATAGAGACTATCAAAGTGCGCTGCATTTGGAAATGTTGTATGAGTCCAATGAGAGAAATTCGATCAAATGGGATACCTCCAACAGGAAAAATTTGATGTAGCTATTGGAAGTTACACAAAAAGTGCAGAATTAGGCGAAAAATAGAAATTTTCAAGCCTAATTGTATCTTTCAACTACGAAGTTAGAATGAAGCATGAAGATAGTCATTGAAAATATTACACAAAAGGGAACAATTGTGCATAGTCATATTCTGAAATGGGGATTCAAATGTTATTGAAAATTGAACAGAAAAGTGCATGTAGCCTTGATTGACAAAAACATTTTTGCTAATTTGGGTAGTTCCAAGAATGCAAGAAAATTTAATTAAGTGAATTTTTAAGAATGTAATGAAGCTAATAAATGTCTTTATATGAACACTTTTGTAGATAGAATATCATATCATAGACAATTAAGGATCAATATTCAATATAGTGAAAGTTAGAAATATTTGGTCTTCGTTGGGCCAAGAAAGCCATTATCATGGACGATGCATAGGATCCTTATGCAGTTGAAACATATGACATGGGAGAAATATACATGTTGAAAATGTAGAGACATCATCTAACAGTGGTAGAAATCAAGTAACTCCCCCCAAAATTGCAAAAACTATGAGAAGACTAACGGTGGAATTAAAAATTTGTAGGGAAGATAATTAGAGGTTGCTCAAAGCTCGAGAAGAAAAGAACCAGTTGAATGCGGCCATGATCCGAAGCATAACAAATAGTCAGAGGAAGATTCAACCTGGAAAGCACTCAAGAAATGAGGCAAAGAGTGGGAGTAGCTCAAGGATATATTATCACAAGAGGTCCCATAGCACAAGAAGGTTATTTAGAGAGAGGAAATACACTCCATATTTATCTTCTAGTGAGTCATCTCCCTCCAAAAATTCCATTGAAAACTCAAGATTGGCATCTCAAAGGAATAAGAGGAAGAGGCCTATCGAGAAAAGCTTACATGGGGAATTTTGGAAGGCCAAACCTCTAAATTTTGATGGTGAATCCAAATTAGGTCAAGGAGATGAGGCTTGTCTTCTTGGGATAAGGAAGTATTTCCAAGTCCAATACTATTCCAGAAACATGAAGGCAAGGGTGGCCATATTTAACTTAAATGGAAGAGTATCTATATGGTGGGATCACCTTAGGCCAGTGAAGAAAATCAATGAAAGGAAATTTATTGTGTGGAAGAAATTCAAGAAGTACTTCAAGCAAAAGTACCTCTCTGATAGGTACTATGATGAAAAAATTAAAGAGTTCCATGAGTTGAAATTGGAACAAATGATCATGGCTGAATATACCAATAAATTATTGGAGCTGCTGACGTATGTCAGGTATATCATAGATGATAAGGTCAAAATTCAATGTTTTCTAAGCGGATTACCTCAATCATACAAGGATAGAATTGAGCTTGATGAACCTTAGACTCTATATGAATTCATAAGGAATTCCAAGTACTTTTTTTTTTCCTTGGAAAAAGTCGTAATTTTATTTCATTAATGAACAAAATTACATTCTGCACATGTAATAGAATCTTAGAGATCCCTACATTGTCAACATATACTGTCCATATGACCAAACAGTCCACCGATATCCGGGTACATATGACAGTCATAGATGACTGTCTATTGTCCCTTACATAGTAAGTATCACAGATCTGAAAGTATCAATCAGCAGAAAATAATTCCCTCGATACAGTCCAATGTATCTGAGTTAATGTCTACAGCACTATACAATCCACGCTGTCTGTGTAATGTATCCAATCAGCAAATTTTATACAGCCAATATGCCGCAAATCGGTCTCACAAAGTAGTCATTCAACAGAAATAATTCTGTCCAAACAGCTCGATACAGTCCAATGTATCTTTGTTAATGTCTGTCCAAAAAAAAATGAATCCAATACAGCTCGCAAACAGCTGATACAGTCCACAATCAACATATATCACTGTCTCAAAAAAAGTATCCAATCAGCAGAAATTTAAATTCTGTCCATACAGCCGATAAGTATCACAATATTAAAAGGTTGGTCTAATTCTCCATATGGTCCACAATTTCCCCAAAGAAATGCCTGTGTATATAGCTGTAGATGCCTTCTGCTGAATGAATCGTGATCCTCCATGTGCCAAAAATCAAAGATTGAGCTTCTTTAGATAGCAGGTCAGCCGTCCCATTTTGCTCTCTGTAGACATGTGTGAATGTAATGCAGTTAAAAGCCTGTTTTAACCGTAATACCTCCTCCAATATTGGTAAGAGTATCATCACATGACATTGTGTACGCTCCTTGCCCCATTCAATAACAATTAGAGAGTCTCCAAAAATCTGGAGTGTTAAACAACCTTGTTCAAGTGCGAAAAGCATCAGTAGCTTAAGTGACATTAGTTCAGCGTAGTTATTTGAACCACTCCCCAAACCAGCCATTATATGAAAATAATGGGACTCTGATTTGTGAAGAACACCACCTCCACCACACACCGATTGTTGGTTAATAGATGAGCCATCAAAATAAGCCCACGGCATGGATTTATCTATTAATTCCGTGATCACAGGTCTGATGCTAATCGCTTTGATGGATGACTTGTAGTGTAGAATAACAGCCACCGCTTGTGCCACAACCTGCTCCAAAGGGACCCGACAATCCTGAAATATGATCTTGTTTTGAGTGATCCATATGCCCCAGGCGAGAATACAGGGGACAGCCCGAAACGTTGAATGCTTGAGAGATGTCCACCACAGTTGAAAGGCGTCAGGAAAGTCCACTCCCCACCAACTCACATTGAGCGCCAGATGTTTGCAAGTGGCAGCCCATACAGCTTGAGTAAAACTACAGTGAACAAATATATGTGAATTTGTCTCTTCCGCTTCCCTACAAAGAGGACAGAACCCCGGCCCCTGGGTGAATCGCTTCTGCAGAATGTCCCATGTCGGTGCCTTATTTTCCAATATAGCCCAAGAGAGTAATTTTGCTTTCCTCGGGCACTTTAGTGTCCACAGATGTTTCCACCACCACACCAAATCCCTGTTATGTATATTCACATTCAGCTGAATATATCCATGTTTAGGGGTGTATTTACCAGATGGATGGTGTTCCCAGATAAGTTCATCAATCCGATTTGTAAGGCGAATATTAGTGTATCTTAAATTCCGAATATAATTCTCCCAAGCTCCAAGCAAGTCATCTGGAATCTCAAGATGCTGTGCAGAGATCCACCCCTGTTGCCATATAGTGGATGATCCCGGTTGGTCAATATCAGCCAGAAAGTGACAACCTCTAGCTGCCAGAAAATTCCTTAAGGCCGCCGGTAGGACATGTCCACCGCTACAGCCTACCCAGGGATCCAGTCCAATACGAGTGTATCTCCCATTGTCGATTCTCCACACTAAGCCAGACCCAATCAGATGAAAATGCTGCACCACCGCTTTCCAGACCAAAGAGAAATTTGCCCGCATCTTATTGCCCAGCCGAATCCATTCGAGAAGAGTTAATGGAGCAATATATTTATGGTACACCACTCTGGTCCAGAGACTCTGAGTTTGTATGATACGTCGTGCCACCTTAGCCCCCAAGGCTTTAGCAAAAAGGAAAATATTCTTTAGGCCCCATCCTCCCAGTGCTTTGGGGACTGCGATCTTATCCCATATGACCCACACCAAAGCACGGTTATCACCCTTACCCTTCCAAAGAAAGGCAAAACACAACCGCCGGATCATCTCCAAGACTCCTTTGGGAATCCAAGCGAGTGACATCCAATACACAGGAATCGCTTCCAAAACTGATTTAACCAAAACCAACCTCCCTGCCCTCGAAAGCCATTTGTGACTCCATCCACGAAGTCTCTGTTCTATTTTAGCAATTAGCCAGTGCCAGTCTGCTTTCAAATATGCATTCGGTTTCAAGTGAAAGCCAAGGTACTTTAAACCAGCATCAATATCAAAAGTCCTGTAGGGTAGTCTCATAGCCAATCTGTGAATCTCCATCTCGTTAAGATGAGAGCATGTGATCGTTGATTTATCAATGTTAACTAACATACCCGCTGCCTCTTGCATCAAAATGAGACCTTCAGCTACCTTGTCAAGGAATTCCAAGTACTACTATGATCAAAGCAACATCAATATAGAAATCTATAAGGCATGGAAGGATAAGAAAAATGAGAAGTTTGGCCAAAGAAAGAAGGGATTCAAGCCTCTACATTTCAGAAATAAACAGAGGCATCCACCACATGGCATGACTAACCCACCAGGGATGATGGGATCCAATCCAAGACTTCAATGTTAGGGATGTCGAGAGAACCATCTGCTTAAAAACTATCCACATTGAAATGGGAGTTCCAAGCAAGTTCACAACATCTAAGAGGCCAAAACTTTGGGTAGGTTGGCAAGGACCATCCCTAGAATCTATGCAACACTAGAGGACTTCCAATCAGACCATCAATCAATTGTGGTTGAGGTTGAAGGTAAGATTGTCAAGCAGATTATTTCTATTTTGCTTGACCCTAGATCTACTCATAGTTATATCACTCCTGAAGTTGTCGAGGTTTGTGCTTTTAATAAAACAAAGCATAGTAAATCATGGATGGTCCAACTAGACACTGGAACCAAGAGTAAAGTTAGTGAGATGGTGTAGAAATGTCCATTAAAAATGGATGGAATATTCACATGGAAAAATATGAATATTTTTCCACTTGGTTCCTATGACGTTCTTATTGGAATGGAATGGTTGGAAGCATGCAAAGTGAAACTTGACTGTTACAGCAAGGCCTTTGATTACATTGATGAAGAAGGAAACCCAAGGACACTAAAGGGTATTCAAAAGGTGATTTCTCTTAGGCAGATATCATCCTTGTTGTTGAAGAAGTTTTTTAGAAAATGTTGTCAATTGTATGCAGCCCATGTACAAGGTATAATAGAAAATAAAGTTCTGAAGTTGAAGGATTATTGAGTCTTGCAAGAATCCAAGGATGTGTCCCCCTATGAAGTATCAGGACTTCCTACGAAGAGGAACATTGATTTCACAATTGATCTTGTGCTAGGAGTGGTTCTAGTGTCTAAGACACCTTACATAATGAGTACAGTAGAATTGCTAGAGCTGAAAATGCAATTGCAAGAGTTGCTGGAAAAGAAATATACCATGCCAAGTGTGTCTTCATGGGGAGAACCTATGTTATTTGTGAAGAATAAAGATGCAACACTCAGTTTGTGTATTGATTATAGGTAGCTGAACAAAGTTACAATGAAGAACAAGTATCCATTTCCTTAAATTGATGATCTCTTTGATCAAATAAGAGGGTACGGGTATTTTGAAAGATTGACTTGAGGTATGGTTACCATCAAGTGAGAATAAAAGAAGAATACATCCACAAGAAATATTTGAGAACAAGGTATGGCCATTATGATTTTACACTTGTACCTTTTGGTCTCACTAATGCACCAACTAATTTTGTGTGCCTCGTGAATAATGTGTTCAGCTAGTATTTAGATAAATTTGTGTTGGTATTTTTAGATGACATTCTTATTTATTATCAGAATGAAGAGGAACATGAAGAGAATTTGACAATGGATTTGCAAGTGTTAAGGGATCACCAACTATATGCAAAGATAACTAAATGTAACTTGTATAAGAATCAAATTCATTATTTGGGTCACATTATTTCAGAGAAATGAATATCGATGGACCCTAAAAAGATTGTGAACCCATTATGAATTGGTCGACTCCAAGGAATGTGGCAGATGCAAGGTATTTTATGGGCCTTGTTGGTTATTACAGAAGGTTCAATGAGGGATTTTCCAAGATAGCACACCTCATCACTTCTTTGAAAAAGAAAGGAATGAAATTTGAATGGACACTGTAATTTTAAGAAGGCTTCCAGCTATTGAAGAAACTTCTTAAAAGTGCTCCAATTCTAAAAATTGCAAATTTAGAAAATGATTTTGTGTTGTGTATGGATGCATGTAAACAATGAATTGGAGTTATTATGCAAGACAATCATGTGGTATGCTATGAATCAAGAAATCTAAAAGAGCATGAAAATAACTATGATACCCATGATTTAGAACTCACTTCCATAGTGCAAGCATTAAATATGTGGAGGCACTATTTGAAGGGAAGGAAATTTGAGCTCGGAATAGACCACTATGGTCTGAATTATTTTTAAATAGCTAGCACTAAATTCCAAGAAAGCTAGATGGTTGGAGCTTCTATGTGAATTTGATTTTGAGATCAAACACATAAATGGGAAAGTGAACAAGGTAGTTGATTCCCTTGCTAGGAATATGCATGTGATTCATGTGGCATCCTTTAGGGTTTGTAAATCATACCTTAGGCAAAGGATCGCTAGTTCCCTTATTGAAGTTGAACATTATTATCAAATCAAGGATAGAGTGCATCATTCTAATGCTTAAAAGAAGAATGAAGGTTACCATTTAGAAGAAGGAATTTTTACCTATAAGGGTATACTATATATTCCTAATGCTGGGAAATTAAGGAAGATTGTTATGGGTGGGATTCATGAAATGCCATATTATGGTCACCTAGGATACCAAAAAACCATTTCTACAGCCAGGAAGCAATATTTTTGGTCGAGAATGAAAAAGGACATTGTTGAATATATTTCTAAGTGTATGAAATGCTAGCAAGTGAAGATTGAACATCAACACCCAAGAGGTTTACTGCGTCCATTGCCCATATTTGAGTGGAAATGGGAAGTGATTTCCATGAATTTTATTATATCCTTTCCAATGACAATAAGACAGCATGACTCGATCATGGTGGTGGTGGACAAGTTAACAAAAGTAGCACAATTTGTACCAATTAAGTCCACATATAAAGCGGATGACATTGCAAATACTTTCATGAAGGAAATCTTCAGGTTGCATGGGTTGCATAAAGCAATAATTTAAAATAGGGATACCAAGTTCACCTCGAATTTCTAGAAAGGATTGTTTAAGGATTTGGGAACACAACTCAACTTCGACATTGCCTACCATCCACAGACAGATGGACAAATAGAAAGATATAATCAAGTGCTTGAATACATGCTTTGCATGTATGTGATGGGCAAACCATCCAAGTGGGAAGATTATCTACACATGGTAGAGTTTGCTTATAACAATGGGTAGCAAGCATTGTTGGGAATGACTCCATTTGAATATTTGTATGGTAAAAGGTGCAAGACACCAGTGACTTGGGATAAACCAATGAACATAATTGTGCTTGGACCAGAAATGCTTAAGGAAATGGAATAAGAGGTTGCAAAGATTAGGCAGAATCTAAAGGAAACCCATGATAGATAGAAAATATATGCAGAAAAGAATCGATTCCATGAGGAATTTAATGTTGGGATCGTATTTTCCTCAAAGAGAGGACAAGGAAAATTTACTTGAACCTTGGAAGTTGTGCCAAGCTATCACCAAGATATTGTTGGTCATTTGAAGTGCTTGAGACGATAGGTCCAGTTGCATATAGAATTGAACTGTCTACTAACACTAGAGATCATAATGTTTTTCATGTTTCTTTGCTTAATAAATGTGTACATGATCCTAACCATGTGATTGATTGGGATATGATCCAAGTGGAACACAAGGGAGAGTTCCAAACTAAGCCATTATGCATCCTCAACATGAAGGTTACATTACTTCGAAACCAAGCCATCAAACAGGTAAAGGTAAAATGGAAGAAATTTGGTCCCAATGATACTACATGGGAGCTGGAGGATGCCCTGAGAGAGGCGTGTCCATTTGTATTTTGATTTTGAGACAACATCGAGGATGGTGTTATTCCAAGGGGGACAGGATTCTAATACCCCCAGTTTTGAATTGGAATGTATTGAATCAAATCATGTAAATGATGTAAATATGCTGGTATGGATTCCTAGTGCATATCTCAAGGCCAATGTCGAACTAATGAATGGCTAGACATGTATAATGTGAATATATCTATATGGACAATATGATTGGCTTGTCATGCTAACTTGAAAACTATGTAAATATTATGCTAAAATATAATCATAAAATGGTCCAAGTTGGTTGTGTGGAGAGCACTAAAGAGGGTGGGCTATGATTCCACTAGATGGTAAGAAGATAGTGGGGGGAATGGGATATTAAATCCTATATTTCCAATTGTCACCCTTAGAACTCATCCATTTTCTTCCATGTGCCTTAAATGAGCCAATTAATTCCTTTTGACTATTAAAATCCAATCTTGACTGCATGATGGAGGCTACGTCATTGGGAAAGTTTTCTCATGTAGTTAAGGAAGCATGGGATGGATATCCTTCTATGACTATTGTAAAATTCCTCTCTTCTATGGTTATAATTTACGTCATTCGTCTTTACTCACCATCCTCTCATCCTTATTGGAGTCTACCACTCATATTTGCAAGAATACTTTTACAACAAATTGACACTAGCATACATTTTATCCTCTTGTTGTTATTTCTATTGCCATACCATTTTTACCATACTATTAGACAACTAGAATGTGAATTGTGAAAAGGTGAATGGAAGACCTTAGAGAAAAGAGATGGTTGTGAGTGAGCAAAGAGGCTGGGAAATAGGACAAACTTTACCCACTAAGTTTTGTTGCTCATGAGATGCTTGAGAATACATGGTTGATTTCTACTTGGAATGATTGAAAGGCATGCAATAGCTTGGAATCTTACTAAAGACACTGGTATTCACTATGAGGTTTGAATTTCCAGATGGAACTATCGATCAGTGAATGGAAATTCCTTCCTTGTGTTGCCTAGGGTATTTGGAAGGATTTCCATGGTTGTGATGGTCGAGTGAAATTCTTTTAGAATCTTTGAGTGAGCATTTGGCTAAGAATTGAGAGAAAAAAGGGTTATGAGATAGGAGAGAAACACTTGTGAGTGTTCTTCTCCTTGGTTGCCTCATATCCCAGCTTGGGGGTGGCCTCTCAGCAGAAAGAGTATATGATGGACCAGTTCCTACTAAAGATAAGTATTTCATATATATTGTGTTTATGTAGCAATTTATCTTTCTTTGTTTTTGAATGAATATATTTATGCTTGTGATTGACTATACGTGATTATGTTAGCGTGTGTGTGTGTGTTTGGAAAAAAATTATTTCCACGAGATTTTCCTTCTATGCATTTGCATTTGCACACACATTCTTGTTTATGAATTGGTAATATGGCCATGGTGGAAATCATGAATGCTTAAATTCATAAACACCTCTTCCTTCATTCGGATTGATGGATAGGGTCAGGTCAGAGTGGATTTATGGCTCTTGGGTGCAATATCAGGGCCTTATAAGCTCAAATCCACAATTACTGGTAGATATGGAATTGCATGATGAGGCAAGAATTCATCTATCAGTTTAATAAGGGGGAATAAATCACAGCCATCCAATGGGATCTTGAATGATATCATGGTCATTCAATGGGGAGAGACCCATCGACAATCAATCATCGGGAGAGTTATCCAAAGGAATTCGGAGAGAGGTCTGACATAGTATGTGGTCGAAGGAAAGGGTCTCATCGTAGTTCATACATCAGGAATGTTTATCGATATATTTCAGAGAGAAGCCTGATAGAGTACGTAGGGAAGGTTTAATGTGATGAAGTTGGTACCATATCAAAGTGTCGTATCGGAAGTGTGGAATAAGAGAGAAATGACATAGCTTTAGTGAAATAATCTTATAAGTGATATCTGATGGGATATCGAATCCGGTGTATTGGGGATGGCTCATTGGGAGTGGGCCATCGGAGTATTCATCCGATGGAGAAGCTGCGGGGGTCATGGAAAATTCAATAAGAAATATCCAAAGGGATATTAGCTCCAATGTATCAAGGATGGCTCATCCAGAGTAGGCCATCAGATTACTTTTCCAATGGATAAGGTGCATGAATCATGGAAAAGTTGAAGGGTGATATACAAGGGGTTATCAGACCCAATGTATTGGGAAGGGCTTCATCAGGGGTAAGATATCAGAGGAATCATGTCAGGAATGTATCATCTAGGATTCATGTTGTAAGGGCACACAGGGATATCTGATAAAATAAATTCAATGTGTCAGAGACGACAGTTCGGAGAGGCTATGGAACAGGGTCCCAGTAAGGTTGAAGACTCTAATAGGGAAGAAGCTTGATGAACAAAGGAAATAGATAGAGGAAGACAGAGATGTATTTGTATCGAAATGATGTCACTTGAGACCTCAAAGGGTTATGAAGGTGGTTGGGGGCATAAAAGTATGGTTTTAGGGATGAAAAATTGATATAACGGCATTGAGGTAGTTCCCCATCATCCCAAAACTGCTACTGGGCCAGTCAGGGACACCACGATTGTTAGAAAAACAGGATTGCAAATCAATAACAATAAACAAGATGCAAATATAATCACATAGACACATTACAAGAGAGACACGAATATACCGTGGTTCACCCAATATGGGCTACGTCCACATAGAAATTGCCAGTCCTTATTATTATACCATCCAGCAAAGTGAAGGGATACAACCTGCAGCACAACCGCTGCAACTTCCTCTTCACACTCTCTCGGTCTCTCTTACATGATCTCATAGATATTTACAATACACAATACCTAATACATCAACCCTAGCTGTATTACAATGTCTTTCTTTTAAAGAGGAAATACAATGGGAAAATACTATGGGTTACTGTAGCTAGGGTTTTACCCCTAGCTTGTGCCAATGAGCACCTACTAAGGAGAATGGACTCCTTAGTAGCAGTTCAATAATGATTAAATGATTAAGCTAAAACAACAATTAACAATCTACTTTAAACATTGTATGAGACATAAATAAAAGATGTAAAAAATGGTTTTATATTAATGTTACCTTGAGTGTCAAGGTTGGTGAAGCCCTTTGCAGTGTCCAAGAGGATGCTCCAAGCTTCTGAATGCTCCTTCTCCTTCTCCAATGGTGGGGATGGGCCAAAGTGGCTCTCAAGGTGAAAATAGTTCAAAGGTGAACTAGGGTTTCGAGAGAGATTTTGGCAGAGTAAGGGTGCTTGTGATTGTGGATATGGAATAAGGGATCTCCATCACCTATTTATAGTTTTTTGGTGGTGGAGTGCTGACCCATGGTTTTAGGAAACACATGGTTTTGGGGAGCTGTATAGGGTTTTTTCCTCCTTTTCCTCATTATTTTATATTTTTTATTCCTTTTTAGGGGATTTTTGCTATTTTTGGAGGAAAAGGGGGTTTTTTAGCCTTTTTAAGGCTATTTTGATGGTTTTGTGGCCTTTTGGAGGCATTTTAGGCCTTTTGGAGGCTTTTTAATGGGATTTTTGGGATTTTTAATGGAAATATGGTAGGAAAATGGACAAATGAGCCATATAATGTGGTAATGAGGTAGTGAACACTTTTTGGGTGTTAACAGATTGCCCCCTGATGTGCGAGGTCAGGAGCTAATCGTATGGCCGATGGACATCATAAGTCATGAATGGTTTTCCTGGGATGTGGAGAGAAGAGAAGAAACAAACTGGAGCCCGGAACAATGATCCCGAACAACTGCAGGAACTAAAAGTACATAACCTCAATAATGGATGAGGAATCATCTGATCATATGGACGAGGCGGGCATTCCCATGCTCGTATCAGGATATAATAACAACAATGGGGTCCAAAAAATGGGGACCGGAAATATACATGACCTACCTCAAATACTGACTGAGGAATAATCTCAATATATGGACGAGGCGGGCATACCCATGCTCGTATCAAGATACATGAACAGAACTGTGAGGCCCGAAAAAGGGGACCTGAAAGATACATAGCCACTGTGTACATCATAAGGGTCCAGAGGGGACACAAAATCTGGGATATACTGCTGAGCTGACCATGTCTGTGCTGAAAAACTGATACACTGGAATAATCAACAGTGCTACTGAATGTGGTACCACAGGAACTGATGAGCTGCTGGATCATAGTGACTGGGATCATACTCTCCATGGTACACTGAACTGGAACTGAAATGGGTACTCAAGGAAGCATATAGCTGGATGGCTTCCGAATACAATCGCCAACGCAGCCCGGACATCCACAGGAACATAGAACTGGGCGTTCCGAAGTGACTCACCAATGTGCTAGAGTCGGGGGAAATCCGGGGTCTTCGACTAAAAACTGATGGGATATAATCCTACGTGATCCTCAACGATGCGATCAAGGTGCTGAAGTCGAGCATGTGAGGAACAACCACTCGGAGAGGCAATGATGTTTCCTCTCGGAATGATCCGTAGGCACCTACCACAGATGGTGATAAGTCCAAGGCGTAGGGACCTCTGGGCCTATCCTCTGGAATAGAGGAGCTGTCGTCGACAGAGGGAGACCTGCCCCTATCAAGGCAATGATGTTTCCTTGACAGGAGCGCGAGGTAGAAACCGAAATGTGGTAGTACTGATGGCAGGACTGATCAAACTGTGGGTGAATAACTGGGCAAGTAGAGCGGGTGGACTCAAACTTCCTTTGTTCAGAGTATGATAATGGGAATGATCTGGCAGCATATGAAACTGACTGAGGGGAAAAGGGATCATAGCTGTAATGGCTTAGGGAGGGTGATGGGTCGGAGGGAGACTCAAGCTGGTATAAAATGGCAGGAGACTGCAGAATACTCTGAACAAAGGCGACCTGATTGGGGGTGCTGCCGAGATGATCGATCGTAGTGCCAGGAGGCACGGGGGAAAACTTCTTCATAGGTTAAGGAACTAGAAGAAGTGTGTGTAAAATGGTACTGTCGTGTGGATTTTACGATCCCAGGACAGTTCATGCTCGTGGTTGCTTTCAATTTTAAGGAGTCTGAAAGCGATAAGAAGACTCTGAAGTAAAGGAATGGTAATTTCGTGTGGATTTAACGAGCCCAGGACAGCGCATGCTCGTGGTTGCTTTCAATTTTAGAGAGTCTGAAAGCAAGTAAGAAGACTCCAGGGGGTTGCTTTTTCGTAGATTTAGTCTCCAAGGCCCAAAGAAGCATAAAAGGATGCAATGAAGAACTCTTCTAGCCGGTGTGACTAGAGTATTCCTTTTTCGTAATTAGTCTACCAGGTCCGGAAAAGGGTTAAACTTATACCAGATAGACGCCCTTTCAGGTGCTTTAACGAGCATGAAAGGAAGCAAGATTGCTCAGCGATCTTTTCATTCTTTTAGGAGTCAGAAAAGAGCTTAACGGAAACTCCCTAAGTGCCTTTTTCGTAAAGGAGTTGTCCGGCCCGAAAAAGGGATAAAATTATACCGAACAAAAGGAATGGCCAGGCAAGGAGGAAATGTTTAATCAAGGTTGAGTAATGATGACCAAGAACGAGGGTAGGTGGGAACACTGATGGACCTCCTTGCGGGGTAGATGAAATGGTGGCAAAATAACGAGACATTTGCAGTATGACAGGAGTGAATGGCTCATGTACAAAATGTGGAACAATCCGATAGCGACCGATGTGGTACGCGAACCGAGGCAGCAAGGTGTTGGGACACAATGTTGAAATTGTACCAAGTGAGAGCGAGAAATGATCTCAAGCGTCATCACGAGCTCGGAAAAATGAATCCGGCGATATAAAGGATGTCAAAAACGGGTGACGGCCGATGTGGCACGCAAACCGAGGTGACGGGGGCATTTTGAAAAATGCCCGGAAAATCTGGAGGTGAGAGCGAGAAATGATCTCAAGCATCATCACCAGCTCGGAAAACTGAATCCGATGATATAAAACATGTGAAAATCGGAGAACGGCCGATGTGGCACGCAAACCGAGGCGACTAGTGGCGTCTGAAAAAATGGGTAAAAAATGACAGGACAAAAATAATGCAACGAGGTGACCATCATGACGGTCACGTCGCGCTGATTCCAGTGGTGGAAACGGTTTGTAAAACGGACTCCGTATGGGACCAGAATGACCAAAACAGGAAAAAGTCAACTGACTATAAATAGTGGTGGGTCCAACATGACATGTGTCATTTGTACTTTGTTGACTTTGACTTGTGAGTTGAGTGGACCAGAGCTTAGGTGGCATTTCTGGACGATCCGTCTGGCTGTTTGCAGATCCGCGAGATACAGGTATTTCATTAAACTCATACCTGCATATTTTTTCGGGAGGGGGGTTGGGTAGTGGGTCCCAAGGTTGACTTGTACGGTCCACGTGGGGTGGACCGCGGGTTAGGGGGTCGACGTGGATGCCCCTATGGTTATGCATGTGGTTTATGTACATGGATGCAAATGTGGATGTGATGCAATCTTTTTGGGTTTTTATATTTATTTTTATGAGATGCTATGGGATGATGATGCATGATGTTACATGGTGTGATTGATATGCCAGTCTAGGATGTTGTTGGCCATTTGGTCTGCGACACGATTTTGAGCTCTGGGGACATGTGTGAATGTGATGGATTCAAATTGTCGACTGAGTTGTTTTGTGCGCAGGAATTTTCTAAAAAGGCAGGGATCGCGCACCTGGTAGCAGTTGTTGAGCTGGGAGACAAGTAGCTGGGAGTCAAGGAACACATGAAGGTGACTTATGCCCATTTGGAGGGCGGCAGTCAGGAGACCGGTCACAGCATCATACTCCGCCTGGTTGTTGGTAGCAGCGCCTATATATATTCCGTCAAGGTGAATCATCTCGTTGGAAGGGGAGTACAAGACCCATGCTGCAGAAGCCAGGTTGGGAGACCAGCGGCTTGCGCCGTCAGCGAAGCCAGTGTAACTAGGTGGAAGATGGTCCATCTGTAATCATGCAGAAAGGATGAATGTAAGATGATGGTAAAAAGGTGAAAAACAAAAAGAGAGCAAACTGTACAATGCGGACCCATGAGGTCGCAAGTTATTCTATGGATAGAGATTCCGTAGGATGCGACCCGTCATGGGGGTTGCGTAAAGGGAGGCCTTCAGAGTTGGTTTCGGTATGAACATGGAGTTCCTTTGGCCATGTGTCTATGTGATGATTGAGAATGGCGGGGTTGAACCCAGGCATTCTGTTAGAGGGCCAAGCAAAGACATCACGGAACTCTTGGAAGAGTTGTGTATAATCCTCAAACTCCTGCTCGCTGCAGGAGGCTCCTAAAGTGATGAGTTCAGGGGCATATCCTGGGAACGTTGAGGGAGGAAAAGGATGTTGTTTCTGACGAACGGGGGTTACATCAGGCCATGTGTCAATGTGGTGCTCTATAATTGCGGGGTCAAGACCAAGCATTTCGGTATAGGACCAGGCAAAGACATCACGGAATTCTTTGAAAAGGTGTGTGTAGTCCTCAATCTCTTGTTTACTGCAGAATGCTCCTAAAGTAATGAGTTCAGGGGCACGACCTGGAGCAACAATATCAACTTGAATGACAGGTGAGATGTTGGCCATGTTACCTTCCTCGAAGGCATCAGGAGCAGGAATAGGGTCCTTGAACCAGTCGACCTTAGTGGGGAGGAAGTCTTTGGATTCGACCGCGTATTGGGTAGCGGTGCTAGAGGAAGACGCTTCTGGGATGAAATAGGAACGGTGGTGCATGTCATCCCAGGGATAATCCGGGACAGTAAGGGCCTCAAGAATCTCCTCATCAGTACGGAAAGTTTGCGTCGTCAAATCGGTTGACGAGGGAGTAGTGGTGGAAGAGATCATATAGATGGTATTAACCTCTCCGGAAGGTGAAGAGTCTGGGGGGTAGATCTCCTCAATGGTAGGTGGTGCCGTCTCAAGATCCAGATTGTTCATCTCATAGAGAGCCGCTCTGTAATCCGGGAGATCGGGACAATGATGTGAATAGTGCCCGTAAATACCGCAGATGGCGCAGGAGTGGTTGGTACGTAGGGACTTATCTTTAGGCTTAGGAGTGGGGTTTAGTTCCACAGTTGGGATGTTGGGGTCATCATCGAGCATTTGCATGTGCTTCTGCAATGCGGGTAACTGTGGGCATTGGTGGGTCGCATGGCCCAACTCGTCACACAGCGAGCATTTGGGAGGAGCATGAAACACTGGAGGGTTCTTGACTGTCTTTGGAGGTGGTACAGCAGTGTAAGGTTGAGGACCTCTGCCCCCAGTGGATTGAGGAGGAGGAGGAGGTGTCGTGGAGGACGAAGGGGTAGAGACCCCGGGAGGTGGGTGGGTGGTAGTAGCCATGGGTTGCACCGGCTGGAGGACGACATCGGGTGTCGGCGGGCGAACGGGAGGCGAAAGGTACCATACAGGTAATCCCAAGGTTAACCCAGGGAGGCTAAGGGTAGCCATGACCGGGGCGCTTACTACTCCTGCTGGAGGAACTAGGAAGGGGATCGTATGGATCGGTGTAACACCAATGTGACTAGGTACCAATGGTGGTTTAGGCAACAAGGATGGTTGATTGTTAGGTGGTAGGATGTCGTGGGACAAAGTACATAAGTCAGACATTTCGGGCGTAGATGACGGCGGAGGAATGGAGTGAAAGGTAGAGGTCATCGGCACGTCTGAGTAGACTCCAGGCCCCGTAGAGGATACAAACGAGGTGTTGGCAGGAGAAACAGGTTGTTCAACCATGGGGAGAACATTTTCCGGTGCCGCCGGAGCACTGGGATCATAGTAGGTGAGCTGGTCAATCTTAACCACGCGTCCTTCATGAGGGAACATCATGGTGCGAAAGACAGAAGAGGCAACCGCCCGCATGGCATACATGTAGCTACGGCCAAGTAGAAGGTTGTAATCCAATTGGGCATTGATTACCTCTATGTCAATAAGGACTGTTTTACCACCTAACTGGACTGGAACGTTGGGCAGGAGGCCTTGGGGCTGGGCCGAACGACCGTCGTAGGCACGTAACGCAGTGGTGGACTGCTGGAGAGGAGGGGATCCTAGCTTCTGCCATACAAATGTAGACATAACGCATGTGGAGGCACCCTCATCGATGATGCACCGATGGATAACAAGGTTCCTAACGGAGACAGTAACTTGGAAGGCTAAACTGGAAGGTAGGCGTGGTTCAGACTGGTCTAAATCAAACGCCATCAAATGCGAATCAGTTGGGTCAATCCCCCCAATGGCGGAGAGTAAAGTCTTGCGTTGGGAAGGGCAGTTCTTCAAGACTTCTAACGCAGACATGGCTGCGGGAGATTGGGCTAGGTCGTCTACGATGTTGTAGTTTGACGCAGCGCGCGCGTTAGGGTTATTGTTGATTCGGCGAAGTGGGAAACGAGGTGCTTTCGCAGCGCCGTCTATGGGAGGCGGAGGTATACGTAATGCCTGATCGGTGGGATGGGCGTTAGCAGGTTTATCCGTGGAAGTGGCTTCAGAGGTGGAGCCATATTGGTTCCGACGGGTCTGGAGGTTGACGTCAGCGGATGACATCATCAGTAAGTGGTGGGTACCTGAGTCGAACATGGGTTGATCAGGAGCAGCATAGGTGATCTGTTGTTGTTGGGGTTGCACGTTAGCTTGAGGGGCCAACGGCTGAGTGTTCACCACGCCTTGGGTCGGTAAGGGGTTTTGCAGCACCAAAGGGGGTTGCTGAGGTTGGGGGGGGTTGGGCGGTGCTTGGGGAGCCGCATGCCCTTGGCGATGGGCCTCGTCAACCCAGAGTTGCCGAGCTCGCTCTAAGTGTGGGCAAGCATGTGTGTAGTGGCCATAGACCCCGCAAATAGAACAAGGGTGGTTTGTTCGCAGATTAGGGTTTTTAGCCTGCTTGGGTGGGCGATCAGGGTTTTGATTAGCGAGGGCCGCATTGTTATTGTCAGGGGGATTAGCCGGTTGACCAGCTTGGTCTACAGGTTGGTTGTTTCCCCGATTACGGCCCTTGCCGCGGTTCTGTTGGCCCTGGTTACGTTGGTTGTTCTCGTTTTGCTGCGGGTTCTGTTGGGCGTAAACTTGCCCTTGGGCAGCAGGTGGATTCTGAGGTTGCGCAGGTGCTGGAGCAGGCTGCGGAGGATGATATGTAGGTTGAGGCTGAGCAGGTGCAGCAACTTGAGGGGGTTGCTGATAGGTCTGCGGAGCAGGTTGTGGATGTGCCGCAGGGGCTGCCTGTGGCGGATAATAAGCTGGTGGGGCTTGTGAAGGCGCAGGAGCCGGGGCAGTCTGCTGATGGTAATAAGGCTGAGGGGCGACTGGAGGAGCATAAGCAGGAGTCGCATACCCAAAGCACTGAGGTGGACACGAAGGTCCATGGGAATGGTGATGTGTCATGGGAGCATATGAGTTGGTTGCTCCAGACTGGGAGGTAGCCCTCGACAGGTCGGGGCCAGGGGTAGGTCGTGCTATAGAAAATGGTTGGGGATGCGAAGAAACACGGCCAATGATACCATCAGCAGCGTGGGATGCCCCCGGCGCATCATGATGGGAGGACTCGCCGCGAGGGGCGTCAGGTATAATGGTATAAAGGTAACCCGACTGGGCGTAAATGAGGTCGAACTGCTGTGCCTTAAGGATGGCCTCTTCTTCAGACTGGGGTCTTTCTGAAGCTACATCCTTAGCAATAACAGGAAGCAGGGACTTGAGGAACCAATCGAGGAAGATACGGTCGTCGAGTTTGATCTTGCATAAGCTACGGCATCTACGCCACTCATGGATGTGGTCCGTGATATGGGTAGCCGTGTTTTGTCTACAAGATAGAAGGATCTCAACGCCCGCGTCATAGCGGACTGGCAATTGGAAGAACTGCAGGAAGGTCGAGGCCAGGGAAGAAAAGGTGGCGTGGGTCCCATGAGGCTGCTCAATATACCACTTGGCTGCAGAGCCAGTGAAGGTGCGCTATAAGAGACGGAGGCGAACAGAGTCATCCACGATGGAGTTAGAGGAACACCATAGGTGGAAAGACATGATATGGTTTTGTGGGTCCTCACCGGCCTTACCCTCGAACTTAGGGATGCCAGAGGGTAGTTTGGTAGGCATATGAGGCCACATAGGGTCGTGTCGAATAGGATCGTTGGTCAATCTGGCCAGGTCAGGTAGGTTGAGGCTAGCCATGAATGGCAAACTGGAAGAAGGCTGTGACACAGGAGTGCTGTGGACCAAGTTGGGGCCGGTGCCCCCAAGTGGAGGGACAAAATTAAGGGTGGTGCCCCCAAGTGGGGGAACTGAGGTAGTGAAGGATGGTCCAGCACCACCATGGGTAGTGTGAGCCACTGATGTAGTGGGCATGGGTATTCCCGCTGTGGGAATAGGTACCGTGAGGGGTACAGTAGATGGGTTCCCCATGGAGGGCATACCCAACACAGGTGTAGTAACTGGTGTAGTGGTGGATGTGCCACCAATGGTCCCTATGACAAATGGAGTGGAAGTCGTGCCAGCCATGGGGCTAGTAGGGGCAGTATAAATAGGGTTCTCAGACTCTTCGTCAGAATCAGAGGTAAAGTAAGGTGCGTCACTATCTGGTGACGGAGACCTACGTCGCTGACGAGTGGAGTCAAGTGACAAGGTTCTAGATCTGTGATGAGTGGTATCAACGGACAATGATCGGAATCTATGACGAGTGGTGTCAAGAGAACCGTGCTGTGGGGGCTCGCCCCTGAGGCGCCGAGAATGTCTCGGGGACTCAATGGTGACAGATGGTGTCTAGTCTCTGTGGGTTGAGGTGAGTATAAAAACAGCTCAAAAATCCTAATGCAACCGAGTGTGCAGAAGGAGGGCTAAAAAGCAAGGCACTCAGGCCAACAACCAACTCAAAACACCCACTGCAGCAGCTGTGCTACAATAAGTGGAGTAACAACAAAGATGGTCAGAATACCAACAAGCAGTAGGTTTCCTAAAAAGAAAAAATGGTGGACTCACTAGACCCAAGGGAGGTAAAGGAGCATGCAAACACCTAGCTAAAAGTATTCTGACTCAACTAAACATATCCTCTGCAAGGTGATGAAATCCAAGTCAGACAATATGAGTAGGAAAGCCAAGTGGCTATGATATCCCCCTACCGGGAGGGACACCGGGTAGTCAATCCTAGAAGAATGGCAACTAAGATACCCCGTTCATGACACGTCCAGAAAGGTGAATCTGCCGTTTAGTTCGTTGACCGCAATACCCCTATACAGGGATATCCCGCGAACCGCGAAAGGTAGCCCTTCGGTTACTGAATGGAGTGCGGTATTCCACTCAGGCCTCCGGAACCAGTCTCCCGACTTCAACCCTCCTAAGGGAGAGGCCCTCTGATAAACTGGTCGTGACCGTGCCAAAAAGTACTAGGGGATTTTGGTTCCCTATTTGGACAACAACTATGTCTCAAGTGAAATAACCAAGGGGTGTTATTGGAAGCCTATCCCCCTGATCCTACCTAACTACAATGATTCTTTTGTGTTCCCCAAGTGGGGTTAGAATGTTGGTTTAATTAGGTACTTTTTAAGGCTCACTTGATTTTATGTGACAGAGTGTGTGCTCGTGAGGTAATGATCCCAAAAATAGAAGTGCCACAAGGGAGGGCAACTTCCAATCTATCAATAATGCTGAAATTGATTCTTTTAACTTGCAAAATTTTCTGAAATAAAAATACTGAAATTTTTAAAAAGATTCTGTAAAAGGAACAGAAATTATGTTGCAGAAAGGCTGTAAGGAAGTGGGCTGCAGGTGGGACAGAGGGCTGTTCAAATGCAGAAAATATTGCAGCAAGAGGGGCTGGGCTCAAAACAGGAAAAGAGCAGAAATCAGACCGCGGGTCTGTGGCGGATCAGAACAGGCCGACCGCGGGTTTGAGGGAAACAGCGGCGGTCAGGTCGCGGCTATCGAGCCAACAGAGGCAGTCGGGACGCAGGAAACAGGGGAAAAGACACAGTCGGGTCGCGGCTATCGGGCCAACAGTGGCAGTCGGGACGCAGGAAAAATGGAAAAAGACACAGTCGGGTCGCGGCAAAAAGGCTAACAAGCGCAGTCGGGACGCCCGAAAGAGGCAGAAAGCCGCAGTCGGGACGCGTGAAAAAGGCCGACAGGCGCAGTCAGATCGCGGAAAACAGGCTGATTAGCCACGGTCGGATCGCAGGTAACAGACTTGAATCTGCCGGCAGAGCGTCGGAAGCAGTCTGAGAGCCACGGTCGGATCGCGGGTAAAGGCCTGAAAGGCGCGGTCGGTACGCGACTGTAGAGGGAAAAATACGCGGTATGCGGCGGCCGAAAGGGACAGCCGAAAGGAAAAAATTTAAAAACGGAAACCAGAAATTCGAAAACTAGGGGAGTCGCCAAAACTGTAGCTAGGGTTTTACCCCTAGCTTGTGCCAATGAGCACCTACTAAGGAGAATGGACTCCTTAGTAGCAGTTCAATAATGATTAAATGATTAAGCTAAAACAACAATTAACAATCTACTTTAAACATTGTATGAGACATAAATAAAAGATGTAAAAAATGGTTTTATATTAATGTTACCTTGAGTGTCAAGGTTGGTGAAGCCCTTTGCAGTGTCCAAGAGGATGCTCCAAGCTTCTGAATGCTCCTTCTCCTTCTCCAATGGTGGGGATGGGCCAAAGTGGCTCTCAAGGTGAAAATAGTTCAAAGGTGAACTAGGGTTTCGAGAGAGATTTTGGCAGAGTAAGGGTGCTTGTGATTGTGGATATGGAATAAGGGATCTCCATCACCTATTTATAGTTTTTTGGTGGTGGAGTGCTGACCCATGGTTTTAGGAAACACATGGTTTTGGGCAGCTGTATAGGGTTTTTTCCTCCTTTTCCTCATTATTTTATATTTTTTATTCCTTTTTAGGGGATTTTTGCTATTTTTGGAGGAAAAGGGGGTTTTTTAGCCTTTTTTAGGCTATTTTGATGGTTTTGTGGCCTTTTGGAGGCATTTTAGGCCTTTTGGAGGCTTTTTAATGGGATTTTTGGGATTTTTAATGGAAATATGGTAGGAAAATGGACAAATGAGCCATATAATGTGGTAATGAGGTAGTGAACACTTTTTGGGTGTTAACAGTTACCCAAAACCATGGGCCCGCAATCTGTTGGCACAAAAACAACCCATAGCAAAAATTTCTTGCGAGGGCGTTGCCCCCGGACCCCCTGTTGCGTGTGTCGGGATCATAACCAAACCTGGGGTACAATGTGACTGAAACAACATCATCTATGAGACTGGAAGATCAGGCTCCACAACCAACAACAATAAAATATTTGGAAAAGAAGGATTTTATTCATATGAACCATTACATGCAATGAGGAAAATTTTATGACCTCTTCTTCCCAATATTAAATCTCTCCCTAATACCTTTTTATAAGGTGTCTTGTTGACCATGTCAAGCTTGATTGCTTGACTAAATAAATTACATGTCAATCATGTTCCCTTTTACACTTATAAAAATATGTCTTTATGACTTTTACATTTGATATTATACTATATTCCCCCCACTATTCAAATCAGTTAGTACACATAGATGGTTCTAGCGTTCTAGTTCCAATCAAAGGCCACCAAAAATGTAGGACTCTATCCTACCATTTCTTAGCTTCCATATGGGAGACTCCCTCCAATCACTCCCTTCATGTTTCGACCAACATTGGACCTTATATTTTATCCCCTATTGTAGTTCCTTGGATTTAATTGGATCTATATAACAATATTTGAGCCTCCAAATAGGGATTTCATTTAGTGGTATATTCACATATTTCAGGTTTCCTTTGTGTTCAGCAAATATTCTCTAGTTATTCCCCCTTAGGGTTCCAATGTTCCTGCACATGTGTTCATACATGATGTAGTATGGATTATTCTTGTGTACTTTGATATAGCCCCATATTATATTGTAGTGTGACATATTTATTATTTTGGTCATGATTATGTACTTAGATTTGACCTCACATTGTCATCATCCCAGTATGTACTTTGACATTTTCACAAGTATAGGTATCCTTGCTTCATTTATATTGAGATCATGCATACACATCACCTCATGGTTTTTTTGTTTTGCAAGTGGTTCTCTTGAGCTCATTTATGGGTGATACTCCCTCCTTGGTCACTCCACTCCTTATCTAATGCATTACATTGTTTACTTAAGAAACCGTGATGTGCTTCATCTATACAAATTAATCCTAGCCTCACA
The DNA here is from genome assembly GCA_027924585.1 of Larix kaempferi. Lineage (NCBI taxonomy): Eukaryota > Viridiplantae > Streptophyta > Pinopsida > Pinales > Pinaceae > Larix > Larix kaempferi. The sequence continues at coordinate 3,907,821 of BSBM01001185.1, forward strand.
CCTCAAGGGGAAATTGTTATTAGCATAATTTTTCTTACATCTTGTATTTGATTAGTTAAGCTTGGATACATCACTAGTTTATTAATAAACTACAATATTCATCCCACTTCATCATCATATGACCTCATGGTACCTCAATTACTTGAGTCAACCCATAATTTGACCATTTTCTAGGGCATGTATATTATTCCTCATTTTCTACTTGCAGCACGTAGAATATCCTTTAAATTTTGTGTAACACTTAATAAATGCAATTAAATGAAGTTAGTAACTCATTAATGTTCTCATGCTTGTTTAGATGATGTAGTGGATTGATGTGGAACTTGTCAATCCCTTATTTTAATAATAATATTGATTTAGTCTTCCATGATCTCCAATAAACCTATGAATTATCATTAATACATTGAGAGAGTTCACATGGAAACTAGATCTTATAATGGATTTCAATATCCATTTATCATTATAGGTCTCAAGGTTGAATTTTATACCATATAAACAAATGTTATGTTGCTAGAATTCCTTTAGAGAGAGTTGAAACCATTATTCTTGTCCCTCCACCATTTAGAGTTTCTTGTATGTTCCTACAAAATCTTGGAGTTAGAGGACACAAGGAGACAAAGGACCCTATCAAAGAGAGGGTTTGGATCCCACCTAGCTACGTCGAAGCCATCTCACCAAAGGTTTTTCTATGAGTCTCACTTGCCTTATTTGAATATAATACAAATATTATATTTTTCCCATCATTTCTTGTGTTTGGACAATATTAGATGTTAATATTTTTATGTTTATCTTTCTTCCATGCATAAGATATGGCTTAGCACCGTGTTTGAATGTGTCCCTATTGTCTTTCATTTTGTTTTGTTCTCATTATTGTGTGTGCCTAGTTACGCAATAAAATAGGTTAGGCATTTTGCTACACTTGTTGTATGAATTACTCAATAGGTTGTGATGGCCTTCTAGAACATCTACCCTCCTTTGTGGTGTTTGAATGGGGGATAGATTCAATCTTCCATTAAGAGGGGAGACACATATTTGTTGACTAATATTCATTTCCATAATCCTATTTAGAAAATCATTTTCTATCCACCTTATTTTGCCAACACCTTGAAGAAGAGGTTGAGATGCTCGATTCCCCAATCACCTAGATCCTTTTGTTTTGAAATGCCTTCTAGATTTTCCACGGTCATGCTAGTCCCTCTTGTTTCCCTCCATTCTGCATATACGAGTAGAAAATTTGACTGATCTTTTTGATGATTTGATTTCTGCAAGCATGTTATTGACATCAAATAAGTGCCCATCTGATTAAACAAAAAAAATTATCCATTGGTTTACTTTTTTGTTTTGATTTTCAACCAACCAATTCATCACCATATTTGTAATCATTCGGCTTGAGTAATAATATCATATATGGCATTTTGTCTTTAAAGGGTTCAAAATGGGAACATGGTAAATATTTTGATCATTTCTCTTTCATGTTCCATGATTGTGTGCAATCTTTATAAAGACTTTGATGGGATTAATTCCACTCTATTTGCATTGAAAAAGAGTTCTAGGATTTCATATGATGATTTTACTCTCTTTCCATGCCTAGTTCAAACAACAATGTGTCATCTACAAAGAGAATGTGGAACAAATATATTGTTTTTTTTTTTAATTTGTGTACCTTGAAGGTTCCCGATCATGATTTCTTCCCTTATTACCTTACTCAAACTATCTGCAACAATTAAGAAAAGAAGGGAGACAGTGGATATCCATACCTTATCCCTCTTGAGGCTTTGAAAAAACCCAAGGTTTCTTCATTTACCATGATTGAGAGGATTCTAGAAACGAGCCTTGATCCATCGAAGAATTTAAGGGTAGAAATTGATCTACATTTGAATTAACCTCAAGTAGATCCAATCATCCCTCCCGATGCAATGAAAGGTGGATTTTTGCAATGAATACTTTATTTATCATGGTTTTCATTGAGTGCATAGCTTCATCAGATGATCCTATTGCATCTTGAGTGTCCCTTTTGATTTTTGCAATGAATACTTATTATGTTTTATACTAAGTCATGGCATCTTGGATCAATCCTATTGCATCTTGAATATACCTATTGCAAAAAATATTGATGATATGGGGAAATAACTTAAGATAATACTAGCTTGAGGAAATTTCAAATTATCCATACCATCATCTTCTGCACATAGTTACACAGAGAGAACGAATGGAATTTATTGAAGTGTTTGGGATCACTTTTGGGGGGGATGAGGGTGATGAAATTGGAATTGAAATATTCATGTATTTCTTCATTCATCCTTGATTCCCCCAAAAAATTCAGTAGGTCCTCCCCTAATTCGTCATTGAATCCCCTAAATAATTTAATAGGGAATTCATCTAGTCCCATAAATATCTTCTATTTGTACAAATTCTGGGGACATTTAGCATGTCTATGTTGTAGCCTAGATCCTTTGAAAAAAGGGAGACACAAGCTATATGAGTCATGACTAGTGCACTTACCAAATCAAAATATGATTTGGTACAAGCCAAGGTCCTACCCCCTAGAGTGATATTTTTCACTAGAGTAGAGGAAGCTCCATCCTAGATTTTTTTTCTTGGTGAGACATTGTAAGATGCCTTTGATACCATTATATGTTGAAAAAAAATCAGATTGATGACTATGTAGTATTCTATAGACGATATTATTTTTTTAGATTATTCCTAGACCCATCCAACTATAGGAGATTATGATCATTTGTTTGGGGAAGCTTGGGTATTCTAATGATCTAAGTTCCCCAATGATAGTTAATTTCCTCCTCCCCTTGATAGATTCTAGTTTTATTGGAGATATTACACAACCACCTAGTATTTATTTTCCTATGTTCATTAGTCTATGTTGAGATTCCCTTGGTATTAGGTATTTATCCCCTAGATGAGAATATTCTCCTCTAGGAAAAGGTGTCACGTCCTCTTCAATCATCACTCAGTTACACTTCAACTAGACTAGTGGAGTCAAGTCTTACATGGAAACCTCAGAATCATCACCAAGTATTGCGTGCAACATTGGAATCATCACTAAGAAGACACATTTCATCCTCATGAGACTAGGGATGTGCTACACCTATTGCATGCATGTGAATGCATGATATTCACTCAACCCCACTTTTGTGTGAGCCAGTTAATTATCGACTACATGACCAGTTAACTAGGACTAGGTGGCAATTCACTCTAGTTGCTATCAGTGTGTCTCCATATCTCTCTAGAATCTCTACTAAGGAGAATTATTTCAGCCATGAATAGCATATCATGTGTATTACTACAATTCTTTCATTTGTTTCTTCGTTCTTCTCTCAACTTTGCAAGTTTCTTGTTCATTGTTGCTAGCTAGATTCTCTATGCAGGTTTAACTCCAAATTCACAAGTTCTTCTAAGGAGAAGGATATTGTAGTATTTTTGCCCCACCATTCCTTCTTTGATACAAATAGAGAGTCTTCCTTCAAACCATCTTATATTATTTGTAGAGAAGGAGTTCCATGCGACCTTTGTTAACGCTTAAATTTCGCATACATGCGACATTTCAACCAATCTTGAAAATAGGCATCATCAACATATAGAATGCAACTCATCAAAGCCATCCTCATCATATCCAAAAGACAGATGGATCCCTAAAATTCCAAATTCAGTTAGTACATAAAATCATGCCACTAAAAGCACTGTGTTAAGTCAATAAATTTTTCTACATTTTTAGTTTTTCCTCTCCAAATTTTGGTTTGTTTTTTGAGTTTACCTTAGTTAATTGTTGGTTTTCAATTTTGGTTTTTCTCCTTCTTAGCAATCTTATGAATGCTTGAATAAAGTTTGATCCCAGTCCTTTCACATTTCATTTGATTTTGGTCATTTTTATATTGAAAGTGGGTCAATGTGAGTTATATATTCAAAAGGAGAATCAATAATGACTTTAGAGAGCAGCTAAACTAGTGGCCTAAATCAAATAGCTGCCAAAATCTCCGATAAATTTGGCAAAAGTTAGAAAATCTGCTAAATTTTGGTTTAAAGATATTCTTGTAGCGCTACACCGAAGTTTAACACAGAGTGCGCTACAGGAATATCGTGGCATGAATTTTTCGAAAAATCTCGATCTGATTTCAATCATCACGAAGAGTGTGAGTATCTAATCACATTTTATGAAGTGTTTAACACGTGTATGCAGCATTTTTAGCATGATGTTCGTTGGTTGATAATCACGAAGAGAAGACAAGGGCATCATTACAGGTTATGCTGGTTCAGTTGCACAGAGCCAATTCCGGGTTCGGCTGTCAAGTTTTCCTTGACACACGCATCATCACTGAGGAGTTAGTGTTTGAAGAGGAGACTTCACTGGGAAACATTGGATTACGTTGCTGTGGAAGGAGACAGCTGTGATTCTGGCGCCAGCAGAAATTAGGGCTTTTGAATTCGTTCACCTGCAGCCAAAGAATTGTTAGGAGGACACCTGTACTCGAAGAAGAACAGTATTAACACCCCAAATTGAAGATATTACGCCACGATGCAGGAGTAATTGACAGGTATTACGTATAACCCTCATAACTGAAGAATTTGGGTTTTTGCTGCTGCGTGTTCTTCTAAAAAAATTGGTTGCTGAGAAAGGTGTAATAGAATGAAAGGATGAAGAATTCATCACTGAAATGGTTAGCTGAAGCATGATAGGAGGAATTAGCATGACTGTTCCTTTTATGACCTAATCAGAATAGGGCGTTGAAAAACTCACAGAATTGCCTGTAGAATTCAGTTTGTTTAAACAGAGGGAAGTCTGCTAGTTTGATACAGGTGTTACACAGGGAGGTTTGTAGATTTGTGCATGGGTTAAATTGTTATAACCTGCAGTACTATTTGCCCAGAAAGCAGTTTATAAGACACTTCTGAAACCTAAAACTAGACTGTTCCAGTTCCTTGAAAAGAAAGAGATGGGAAAAAACAGTAAAAGTGGTAAGATTAATAGGGCTGAACCCACAGACTTGACATGGATCCAAAAACTTCCAGATTGTGCAGAGATGTTCCAACAGGCAGGATGGTTGAAATTCTTCAAGAAGATAGATGGCTTTAATGCCCAAGTATCATGCAAATTTGCCAAAGGACTTAAAAATGAGATGATCATAATGGATCCTTTAAGATTCAAATTGACTGTAGATTTAATTTCAGAAGCCACTGAAATTGATAATGAAGGCGAGCTCTGGTTTAAGAAGTCTCCTTTTGAGTTTGATCCTCAAAGATACTTATTGCCAAATGTTGTTCCTGACTGGAACAAAGGTATCATCATTCATAATTTCAAAAGGGAATGGATTGAACCTATAAGGATTCTTCAGAGCTATATAACTTGTGAAGGGAGGTACTCATTAGTGTTCAAATACCATCTCAGGTTCTTGCAGCACATGGCAGGGGTGTCAAAAATGAATTTGCCATTCTTTTTCTTCAAAAGCTTGCAGAAAATGTCCAGCAAAATTAAACAGCAAGATGATCATACTTCTCAATCATTGTTTCATCATGGTCTCATCAAGTTGATCATCTCTACAGTGTTGCAGAAGGAGGAAAAAACTTGGGACTTCTTTTTGTTTTGGTCAGGGATTCATTCTAAAGGAGAAGACCAGCAACCCAAAAGGCAAACTGATAAGGGAAGAGTAATGGTACAAAAGTTGGGATATTCAGCTAAACCTGCAAACAAACATGGCATTAAAGTTAAAAAGGAAACAAAACAGGTAGCAGAAGAAGGACAGACTGACAGTCAGCCTCAGGAAATTCCACAGCACAGTGAAGTCAAATTTTCATTATTCGATGACAAAAAGGAAAAGGAAATTCTTGAAAATAAGTCATCATCTATAACAGTGGTTCAAGAAGAGAGGAAAATTGATGTCAAAGCTATTCCTGTAGCAAAAGAGGAAGTCCAGAATCAGCCCAAAAGCCCCATTACAGTCCTCTCAGATGATGAGGGCTATATGTTAGAGGAAGAGCAGTCCATTCCAGAGATCAAGGTTAAAGCTGAGATTAAAGAAAATCAAGCTATAGAGGATAAAACTACCAAGCCTAAAAAGAAGATCAAGAAGCTAGAAGTGGTAGAGTTAGCATCTGTCCAATATCAAGGGAAGACACTAAAAATGATGGGAGAACCAGCTTCTTTATGGAGACCTAAAACTAGGTCTAAAAACAAATTAAGATTAAATATGAAAAGGTTGTTGAATCCGAAGTTGAAGACTGATAAGGTAAACATTTCTGATGAAGAATCCATGGAGGAGCAGTCAAAGAAAAATGCATTGCATTCAGTTAAAAAAGAGGATTTTGGGTCTGTACAGGTAACAGGTGAAGAGAGCTCTCAATCCATTGTTGAAAACAGTTCTAAAAAATTGTTAACAGAAGAGATTAAATCAGCACAGGAAATAGGTGTTTCAAACCCTATTATTGAAGATATTACTGTAAAGCCATTGACAGAGGAATTAATGTTTAAGAAGTTTAATATGTTTTGGAAACCAAGTGAAGATCAGGATGCTGCAATAGAAAAACTGGTTAATTCTGACAGGGAGAACTTGAAGAAGGTGGTCAAACAGTACAAGCATCAAATGAACCACATGCAAGAAGTTAATGATGGTCTAATGCTGGCAAATAGGAGATTGAGAGAAGATCTTCAGGATACTCATGATAATTTTCAAGAGTTGGTGATTGATGCTAAAGAGGCACTCAGAAGAAAAAGGGTTGCTGACAGGAATTGCTCAGAATTAGAAAAGACAGTTCAAACCTTGCAACTTGAAAATGAACACCTACACAAAAGGATAGCTGAGCTGGAGCAAAAGCACAAAAGAGTGAAGAAAGGATCTTCAAGTCCAGATGGCATAGCTTTGCTAGTGGAAGCATCGAAAGAGATCTAGGGCAGTTAGGTTCATTTAAAGCTTTTTGTTAAGGATTTGCTATTTTTAGCAAAATTGTAATTTATAAAAATGTAAATATTATTTCCCCTAATCTAGTCATTCGATGGAGGATTAGTAGGAGATACCCTAACTGTTTTTTGGGGGATGAAAAAACTATTTAGAGAGGAAGAAAAGACATTGTAAGGGTTCGAATTTTTGGAGAGCTAGAGGAGGTCTGCAAGCTGTGCATTATTCCAGACTTGTTCACTGCTAAGTATTGCAAACTCTCATATTGCATTTTTGATGAAACTATGAATATATGACTCCTTATTCCACCTCTGATATGTGTTGGCTTCATTTTAAACTTATACAGTTTCATTGATTGACAATTTCATTTCTGGTTTTAGGTATAATTTCCAGTGGTGCTTGTCTTTTATTGAATGAACTTCATTGCAATCTTTTGCTGAATTTCTGAGTTATATATGCATCTTCATGGATATATGTATGTGAATTAGTTTTTGCTTATTGGTTGAATGTATTCCCTTATGCTCTTGAAGTTTTCTTACCAAAACCTACAAAACAAAACCCTAAAAACCTAGTTTGGATTGATTTTATTTATTGAGATTGTGTTGGCTTGTTACCTTAGCCTTAGTAACAATTTCTGACACAAACATCTTTGGCGCCGTTGCCGGGGACGAAGCTGAAGCATATCTTCCCTGGGATATTCATCATTTTTCCTGGTTTAAGAGGTGGACTTGAACCAGCATTTTTTCTTAAGGCTATTTTCACCAAAAAAGTCACACTGGCTTCTAAAGGGATTGGGACCAGGAATAAGCCTGTTTCTCCATTAAATCTGGGTGTGACAGACCCTGAGCAGATTTTGAAAACAGCAAACAAACTCAGAAAATCCAAATCTTTGCCAACTTGTTGTGATTCTCATCAGTTAGGTGAATCACTAGACCTAGCTGACATTTCACCGTGTATAAAACCTATCCTCTCTGAGAGCAGTTTTCAGGTTTTCACTAATCCCAAAAGTTTCTTGAAGGCTAAAACCTCTTCTCCTGATAAAATACCAATATTTCAGCTGAAACTAGGAAAGAATACCTTTCAAAAAGGACCCAGTCAAATTCCTTCCTTTTCAAACCCTAATTTGAAACTTCAGTCTAAACTTCAATCCAAAATGGCAGCTCAAAATCCACCTATGGATATGATGGACAGAATGGTAGCAGCTAGGTATGCACCATTAGTTTTACCTCAGCCTCTACATCCTTTGCCCGGAGGTGATTATCAGAAATATATGCCTAGATTTAATGGTCAAGGGGAAAATACTGCTGAGGAACATTGGGAGGCTTTTATGAGTTATGCTGACAATCAGAATATTGAAATTAAAGATGTGTGGATGAGGGTTTTTGTTCAGAGTCTAGATGGGGATGTAAGAAAATGGTTTAGGGAGTTTCCTGCTAACTCCATTACTATTATTGAAGAACTCCATCAGCTTTTCATGAGACAGTGGGGAGACACTAAAGATCACACATACTATATAACTGAGTTTGGAGCTCTCAGACGAAAGAAAGATGAGACTGTTGCAGATTTTTCCAAGAGGTTCAATAAGATGTACAGTAGAATTCCAGCAGAAATTAAACCCACTAAAACATCAGCTAAGTTGACATACGTCAATGCTTTTGATCATGAATTTTCTTTATTACTCAAAGAGAGGAGACCTATCACCCTGCTGAACATGCAAGATGCAGCCCTAGAGGTAGAGTCTAATTTGTTAGCTTCAAATAGACTTAAGAATGAAACATCTCAACAGTTGTATGAAAGAAAGGGAAAGAAAGAAGCTGTCACAGCAGGCTCTGCTTCTCAATCTGCTGAGGCCAAGATAGATGAGATGGCCAAAATGGTTAAGATCCTTACTGCAAAGTTGAACAAACTAGAGCTGGAAAAGAATTCTGCTAAACCTGCTCCTGAAGCTCAGAGAAATCCAAATAACCAAAATCAGTTTAGAAGACAATTTGCACCTAGATTCATGCCAAGGGAGCGAAGAAATAATGACATCCAGCAAGAAAGGAGAGAAAATGAAGATCAAAAAGTGCCCCCACCTTTTCAAAATAATTTGGTTGATGAGGAAGAAATTGATCAGCAGCTGCTTTTCGAAGAAACTGAAACTGATCAGGACATGAATCACATTGGAGATAAAATGTTTAGAGGCTTTGTTACTGAAGAGGATTTTCTAAATTCTGAATATTATGATGCTGATTTATATGAGGTTGAAGATGATTTGGAATGTGAAAAAACTGCTGTAAATGCTGCTACCAATCAGAATGGAGTCAAGAAGGTTATTAATCTCAGAACTGGACCAAAACAAGTAGTTCAAGCTCCTAAGAAGAAAACTGCTGTTCCTGCTCCAGTTATTCTTGATAAACCAACTGTTGATCCTGTAGCAGAAAAGAAGCAACCTGCAGAAAAAACCCAAGAAAAATACAGAAATGGAAGAGGTAAACAAGTCAGGTCAACATTTTAGTTTGGAAAATGAATTAGGAAAACTCAAAATTCCTGTGCCATTTTCTGAACTTATAAAAAATCCATCATATACAGTTTTGAAGGTAATGAATATGCCAAATAATCAGCCAGTTTCAGATACAGTGAATCTTCAGGAAGAAAACCCTAAAATTTTTATTGGATCAGCTTTAGCTGAGAAGACTGAAAATGAAGCTGGTGCTTCTCCTCCATTTTATATAACTCTGACTGTGCATGAGCAGATGATTCATAACTGTCTGCTAGATTCAGGAGCATCCCATAATTTGATGCCAAAATCTGTGATGGAAGCCCTGGGCCTTAATGTCACTAAGCCTTACCATGATCTATATGCCTTTGACTCCCGAGCTGTAAAATGTCTAGGAGTGATAAAAGATATGGTCGTCAATCTTACTCAGTTACCCATGAAAAGTGTAATAATGGATGTTGTGGTAGCTGACATCACACCAAAATTTGGTTTACTTCTGTCTAGGTCATGGGCTAAGAAGGTTGGAGGAACATTACAGATGGACCTCTCTTATGCAACTATTCCTGTTTTTGGTGGGGAAAACAGGAGACTTTATAGAGAGTTACAATTGGCTTACATAGTTACAGATGAGAAAAACCCTACAAATCACCCAATGTATTCTGTGGATAAAGACCTTGGTTCATGCATACTACAGTTTAGTGAAGAAGAGAATTATGCTGGTGTGTTACAAGTACAAAAAGATCAGCCTGTAAAACACAGTCAAGAAGAGCAGGATGTATTATGGCAGTTGTATTTTGATGGGTCTTCATGCAAAGAAGGTGCTGGAGCTGGAGTTTTATTGATTTCTCCTGGAGGTGAAATGGTGAAACTTATGTATAAGTTAGAATTTGCTACCACCAACAATACTGCTGAGTATGAGGCCCTGCTATTGGGATTGAAGGCTGCAAAGGATTTAGGAATTCAACAGATTTCTGCATTTGGCGACTCCGAACTAATTGTTCAACAAGTGAAGAACAAATATCAAGTAAAGCAGGGTTTGTTGAAAGTTTATCGAAATGAGGTATGGGATATGCTTGAAAATTATTTTATTGCATTTAATATCACTCATATTCCCAGAAATCATAATGAAACTGCAGATTCTTTAGCCCTAGCTGCCACACATTTCAGAATTCCAAAAACCCCTCAATTAAGGTATCCAATAGAAGTGAGATATAGGCCATGTGTTCCAGATAATGTAAAACATTGGAGGGTTTTTGAAGATGACATTGAAATAAAAAAATTTCTTGAGCTGGTAGATGAATTTTCAAACAATCAAATTGATCAAGAAATGGATGAAAAGGATGAACAGTTGGATGAATTTACTGCAGAAGAGATTGCTGGACACAAGATTATTGAATTGAAGAGTAATTTCATTCCGAAAGGCCTAGTACCTTTGGAGAGAATATTTACTAAGGATGATACACCTTCCAGACCAGTAATCCAGTCTTCAGAAGACAATGTAGAGGATTACAATATTGGCTCAGCAGAAAAGCCCAGAATAGTAAAATTGTCTAAAAACCTAACAGCTGAGCAAAGGAGCAGATATATTAGGCTGTTGAAGAAATATATAGATACATTTGCTTGGTCTTACAAGGAGCTGAAAACCTATGACACAGCAGTTATTCAGCATAAAGTTCCTTTGAAACCTAATGTTAAACCTTTCAGGCAGAAATTAAGAAGAATCAATCCAGCACTGTTCCCTGTTATTGAAAAAGAATTGAAGAAGTTGTTAGATGCAAAAATAATAGTGCCTCTTAGATATTCTTCTTGGGTGGCAAATTTGGTTCCTGTTAGAAAGAAGAATGGAGAGATTCGATTATGTGTTGACTTCAGAAATTTGAATCGATCCTCATTAAAAGACAATTATCCTCTCCCCAAGATTGAACAGGTTTTGCAGCAGGTGGTTGGAGCTCAAAGGATTTCAATGCTAGATGGTTTCTCAGGGTATAATCAGATTGCTATGCACCCTGATGATAAGGAAAAAATAGCTTTTACAACCCCCTGGGGGACATTTATGTATGACAAGATGCCTTTTGGCTTGATGAATGCTGGAGCAACCTTTCAGAGAGCCATGGATATTGCATTTGTAGGTGAAAAAGATAAGTTTGTGGTGATTTATCTGGATGACATTACAGTTTTCTCCAAATCTGATGATGAACATTTGAAACATTTAGAGCAAACCTTCATAAAGTGCAGAAAATTTGGCTTATCCTTGAACCCTAAAAAATCACATTTTGCTGTACAGGAAGGTAAGTTGCTTGGTCACTTGGTATCAGCTGATGGTATCAGGATTGACCCTGAGAGAGTCAAAGCAATACTGAAAATTAGCTTGCCCAGGAGTAAAAAGGATGTGCAATCATTTATTGGCAAAATCAATTTTCTGCGATGGTTTATTCCTAATTTTGCTGAGACCATTAAGCAGATTACAGGCATGTTAAAAAAGGATCATGAAATCAAGTGGACTATGGAAGCAAAGACAGCTTTTGAAAAGATTAAAGTGGCTCTAACTGAAGCACCTGTTCTGGTGAGTCCAAATTTTGACAAAGAATTTCTTACATTTTCTTTTGCCTCAGAAGACACTATTGCTGCTGTATTACTTCAGAAGAATGAAGAAGGATTGGAACAACCAATTGCCTTTTTTAGCAAAACACTTAGAGATTCCGAGATAAAATATAGTATCTTGGAGAAACAAGCCTATGCCCTGGTAAAGGCTTTAAAATTTTTCAGAATTTATATTTTACACTCCAAGGTTGTTTCATTTGTTCCAAATGCTGCAGTGAAGGATGTTTTGACACAGCCTGATAGTGAAGGAAAGAGGGGAAGGTGGATTGCCAAAATTATGGAATATGAAGTGGAAATCAGACCTACAAAGCTGGTCAAAGGACAGGGATTGGCCAAACTGCTGGCTGACTCAAACTGTCAGGCATTAGGGTTACATGCTATGATGGAAGAATCAGCACTTGAAGAAAATCAAGTAATCCTGGAAAAAGAAAGAATCATGGATTCTTATTCATCCTCAGATTGGTATGCTGACATTGTCCATTTTTTGTTATTTTTGCAATGTCCAGAACATTTAGACAGAAAAGCTGCCAGATCCTTGAAATTGAAAACTACTAAATACTGCCTGATAGAAGGTCAATTGTTTTGGAAAGATCCAGCAGGAATATTATTAAGGTGTTTAGACCAAGGTGAAATAAAGGAAGTGATTTCTGAATCACATGAAGGAGCTTGTGGAGGACATAAATACTGAAAAACAACAGCTTATAAAATTTTAAGAGCTGGTTACTATTGGCCTTCACTTTTCACAGATGTTTATCAAACTGTAAGAACTTGCATTCCTTGTCAAAAGTTTGCAGGAAAACAGAAATTGCTGTCTTTACCTTTGAAGCCTATTGTAGTCAATGCCCCTTTTCAGCAGTGGGGACTGGATTTTATTGGAGAGATAAACCCAGCATCTTCAGGCCAACATCATTGGATTTTGACTGCCACAGATTTCTTTACAAAGTGGGTGGAGGCTATCCCCACAAGAAATGCCACAGATAAGGTAATTATGGATTTCATAGAAAATAATATTCTGAGCAGGTTTGGTTGCCCACAAAGATTGGTTACTGATAATGCCAAAGCATTCAAATCCAAGGCAATGGTGGCCTTTTGTGAAAAAAATGGTATTATGCTAAAACATTCAACTCCCTATTATCCTCAGGGAAATGGTCAGGCTGAATCATCTAACAAAAATATCATTCAATGCATCAAGAAATTGCTCAAACAGAATAAAAAATCTTGGGATTCAATGTTAAAATATGCATTATGGGAAGATAGGATTACTGTAAAACAAGCCATTGGAACTTCACCTTTTCAGCTGGTTTATGGAACAGAAGCAGTATTTCCAGTACAATTGGGAATCCCAGTAATGAAGTTCCTCCAAAATTCTCAAGAGGAACCAGATGATTTGCAAAGGAGAATTTTTGAAATGATTGAGTTACAGCAGAACAGAGAGAAGGTAGACAAAGAAGCCCAGCTGTATAGAGCTAAAATGAAAACCAAGTTTGACAGAAATATCAAAGATCATATTTTCTCAGAAGGTGAGATGGTTTTAAGATGGGATGCAAGAAAGGAACAGAAGGGGAAACATGGAAAATTTGATAATTTATGGTTTGGCCCTTTTCTGATAGCTAAGGTTTTGGAAAATAATACTTTCATATTGCAGTCTTTGGAAGGAGAGGAATTGCTCAGCCCTGTTAATGGGCGATTCCTCAAGCATTTCTACAGTTAAATGAAGATCATGGTCACTTTTCATTGTATATACCGGTGTGAGTGAGATTGAATAAAGACTCCATAGCCCAATGGAAGACTGAAGGCACTAGTCTACAAGTTCTTGAAGCCTCATAGGGAGGACTTCATCCCGCAGCTGGAGCCAGATGTTAAGTCAATAAATTTTTCTACATTTTTAGTTTTTCCTCTCCAAATTTTGGTTTGTTTTTTGAGTTTAACTTAGTTAATTGTTGGTTTTCAATTTTGGTTTTTCTCCTTCTTAGCAATCTTATGAATGCTTGAATAAAGTTTGATCCCAGTCCTTTCACATTTCATTTGATTTTGGTCATTTTTATATTGAAAGTGGGTCAATGTGAGTTATATATTCAAAAGGAGAATCAATAATGACTTTAGAGAGCAGCTAAACTAGTGGCCTAAATCAAATAGCTGCCAAAATCTCCGATAAATTTGGCAAAAGTTAGAAAATCTGCTAAATTTTGGTTTAAAGATATTCTTGTAGCGCTACACCGAAGTTTAACACAGAGTGCGCTACAGGAATATCGTGGCATGAATTTTTCGTAAAATCTCGATCTGATTTCAATCATCACGAAGAGTGTGAGTATCTAATCACATTTTATGAAGTGTTTAACACGTGTATGCAGCATTTTTAGCATGATGTTCGTTGGTTGATAATCACGAAGAGAAGACAAGGGCATCATTACAGGTAATGCGGGTTCAGTTGCACAGAGCCCATTCCGGGTTCGGCTGTCAAGTTTTCCTTGACACACGCATCATCACTGAGGAGTTAGTGTTTGAAGAGGAGACTTCACTGGGAAACATTGGATTACGTTGCTGTGGAAGGAGACAGCTGTGATTCTGGCGCCAGCAGAAATTAGGGCTTTTGAATTCGTTCACCTGCAGCCAAAGAATTGTTAGGAGGACACCTGTACTCGAAGAAGAACAGTATTAACACCCCAAATTGAATATATTACGCCACGATGCAGGAGTAATTGACAGGTATTACGTATAACCCTCATAACTGAAGAATTTGGGTTTTTGCTGCTGCGTGTTCTTCTAAAAAAATTGGTTGCTGAGAAAGGTGTAATAGAATGAAAGGATGAAGAATTCATCACTGAAATGGTTAGCTGAAGCATGATAGGAGGAATTAGCATGACTGTTCCTTTTATGACCTAATCAGAATAGGGCGTTGAAAAACTCACAGAATTGCCTGTAGAATTCAGTTTGTTTAAACAGAGGGAAGTCTGCTAGTTTGATACAGGTGTTACACAGGGAGGTTTGTAGATTTGTGCATGGGTTAAATTGTTATAACCTGCAGTACTATTTGCCCAGAAAGCAGTTTATAAGACACTTCTGAAACCTAAAACTAGACTGTTCCAGTTCCTTGAAAAGAAAGAGATGGGAAAAAACAGTAAAAGTGGTAAGATTAATAGGGCTGAACCCACAGACTTGACATGGATCCAAAAACTTCCAGATTGTGCAGAGATGTTCCAACAGGCAGGATGGTTGAAATTCTTCAAGAAGATAGATGGCTTTAATGCCCAAGTATCATGCAAATTTGCCAAAGGACTTAAAAATGAGATGATCATAATGGATCCTTTAAGATTCAAATTGACTGTAGATTTAATTTCAGAAGCCACTGAAATTGATAATGAAGGCGAGCTCTGGTTTAAGAAGTCTCCTTTTGAGTTTGATCCTCAAAGATACTTATTGCCAAATGTTGTTCCTGACTGGAACAAAGGTATCATCATTCATAATTTCAAAAGGGAATGGATTGAACCTATAAGGATTCTTCAGAGCTATATAACTTGTGAAGGGAGGTACTCATTAGTGTTCAAATACCATCTCAGGTTCTTGCAGCACATGGCAGGGGTGTCAAAAATGAATTTGCCATTCTTTTTCTTCAAAAGCTTGCAGAAAATGTCCAGCAAAATTAAACAGCAAGATGATCATACTTCTCAATCATTGTTTCATCATGGTCTCATCAAGTTGATCATCTCTACAGTGTTGCAGAAGGAGGAAAAAACTTGGGACTTCTTTTTGTTTTGGTCAGGGATTCATTCTAAAGGAGAAGACCAGCAACCCAAAAGGCAAACTGATAAGGGAAGAGTAATGGTACAAAAGTTGGGATATTCAGCTAAACCTGCAAACAAACATGGCATTAAAGTTAAAAAGGAAACAAAACAGGTAGCAGAAGAAGGACAGACTGACAGTCAGCCTCAGGAAATTCCACAGCACAGTGAAGTCAAATTTTCATTATTCGATGACAAAAAGGAAAAGGAAATTCTTGAAAATAAGTCATCATCTATAACAGTGGTTCAAGAAGAGAGGAAAATTGATGTCAAAGCTATTCCTGTAGCAAAAGAGGAAGTCCAGAATCAGCCCAAAAGCCCCATTACAGTCCTCTCAGATGATGAGGGCTATATGTTAGAGGAAGAGCAGTCCATTCCAGAGATCAAGGTTAAAGCTGAGATTAAAGAAAATCAAGCTATAGAGGATAAAACTACCAAGCCTAAAAAGAAGATCAAGAAGCTAGAAGTGGTAGAGTTAGCATCTGTCCAATATCAAGGGAAGACACTAAAAATGATGGGAGAACCAGCTTCTTTATGGAGACCTAAAACTAGGTCTAAAAACAAATTAAGATTAAATATGAAAAGGTTGTTGAATCCGAAGTTGAAGACTGATAAGGTAAACATTTCTGATGAAGAATCCATGGAGGAGCAGTCAAAGAAAAATGCATTGCATTCAGTTAAAAAAGAGGATTTTGGGTCTGTACAGGTAACAGGTGAAGAGAGCTCTCAATCCATTGTTGAAAACAGTTCTAAAAAATTGTTAACAGAAGAGATTAAATCAGCACAGGAAATAGGTGTTTCAAACCCTATTATTGAAGATATTACTGTAAAGCCATTGACAGAGGAATTAATGTTTAAGAAGTTTAATATGTTTTGGAAACCAAGTGAAGATCAGGATGCTGCAATAGAAAAACTGGTTAATTCTGACAGGGAGAACTTGAAGAAGGTGGTCAAACAGTACAAGCATCAAATGAACCACATGCAAGAAGTTAATGATGGTCTAATGCTGGCAAATAGGAGATTGAGAGAAGATCTTCAGGATACTCATGATAATTTTCAAGAGTTGGTGATTGATGCTAAAGAGGCACTCAGAAGAAAAAGGGTTGCTGACAGGAATTGCTCAGAATTAGAAAAGACAGTTCAAACCTTGCAACTTGAAAATGAACACCTACACAAAAGGATAGCTGAGCTGGAGCAAAAGCACAAAAGAGTGAAGAAAGGATCTTCAAGTCCAGATGGCATAGCTTTGCTAGTGGAAGCATCGAAAGAGATCTAGGGCAGTTAGGTTCATTTAAAGCTTTTTGTTAAGGATTTGCTATTTTTAGCAAAATTGTAATTTATAAAAATGTAAATATTATTTCCCCTAATCTAGTCATTCGATGGAGGATTAGTAGGAGATACCCTAACTGTTTTTTGGGGGATGAAAAAACTATTTAGAGAGGAAGAAAAGACATTGTAAGGGTTCGAATTTTTGGAGAGCTAGAGGAGGTCTGCAAGCTGTGCATTATTCCAGACTTGTTCACTGCTAAGTATTGCAAACTCTCATATTGCATTTTTGATGAAACTATGAATATATGACTCCTTATTCCACCTCTGATATGTGTTGGCTTCATTTTAAACTTATACAGTTTCATTGATTGACAATTTCATTTCTGGTTTTAGGTATAATTTCCAGTGGTGCTTGTCTTTTATTGAATGAACTTCATTGCAATCTTTTGCTGAATTTCTGAGTTATATATGCATCTTCATGGATATATGTATGTGAATTAGTTTTTGCTTATTGGTTGAATGTATTCCCTTATGCTCTTGAAGTTTTCTTACCAAAACCTACAAAACAAAACCCTAAAAACCTAGTTTGGATTGATTTTATTTATTGAGATTGTGTTGGCTTGTTACCTTAGCCTTAGTAACAATTTCTGACACAAACACACTGGAAACCCAAGCTAATTAGTGCGACCTTCCTGTTTAGTTACCCACGCGGATTTTCGTTGAAACCCGCATGAATGTTAGAATGATGAGACAACTCACTTTGCAGTGCATTGAAGGCTCAAAATGGATCTCTTGGCTCTAAAATTCAAATAGGGACTCTTCACATGCTTGGGAGCATTCAATATCCCCCCTCATGTAATTGGGAAACCAATTTAAAGGAAGGAGTGTCCACATATGGATCTAGATGTTTCTTGGCCTCCATTTGGCCTATAAAAGAAATCCACGGGCATCCATTTCATAGGATAAAATAAGAGAAAAGTTATGTTGTTTTAATTACATTGAGAGCTCCACTTTCAATCCACTTCCTCCCTCATACTGGGATACACAATCTCCCTTGATTTCTTCCCTAAGAAGCAAGTGTTTCTCCATTGTTCTATCCAATTTATCTTGCAATTGTGTGGACAAAAAAGGAACTCCCTAAGGGATATTATTGGCTTCCATTGAAGATTACAGCTCCTAGGTGACACTATTGTATTTAGTTGGACCATTTGGAAATAAAAACTTAGTTTGGCACACTCTTGTTCCATTGTGTTTTGCTTAGCACTTACCTGTTATAGCTTGAAATGACACCTCTCCGTCCGTGACGACACTTGCTTCCCTTGGTCGCATGACGACACTTCTTGAGATCAAGTTCAGTCACACAACAGGACACTTGTGGATGGAGGAGTCATTTGGGACACTAAAAATGGTTGAAATTACCTCATTCTTGACCCATTTGATGATTACAACCCTTGGGAACATTTTTCCAAACCAAACCATCTCCTGAAAATGAGTAGAAAAGCCTGTTTTTGGCCATTTTTTCACATGGACGCTGGTGCAAAGGCATGATAGTAGCATACATACCCTACTCTGCTTCATTAAAGTAGCACTCGCCTCCATATGTATGGTAGTTTGTCTACTGTAGAGTAGGGTACATTCCTGTACAAGTCAAAATCTTGAAATTTTTGGAAGTTAAGTTGGTTGGGGAACCTCCTACTCGGTTATAACTTCTTTTCCTATCCTTCACTGACTATATAAGGAGCGTAGAAGGGCCATGTGAAGGCACCAAGCCTATAACATCGTTATGCTGGAGGAATGGAGACCCTCATCCCCCTCTCTTGTGCCTCAGTTTCTCATAAACCCTAGCACAACTGATTAGAGGTTGGGATCCTTGGAGAACAGAAGCAGGAGACCTTGAATCTAGGTTTCGTGAAGTGCCAACCTTGGAAGAAGGTATAATCTTATGTACTTGCTTTCATTCATTAATAAAGATCAGACGTTCTTTCCATTCCAAATATGATCTATTTATGTGTCTCATATTTGTATACTGTTTGATTATAGTTTGATTTCTTGTTATGTCATGGATATCAATCTTATATATGTAGTCAAATGTGTTTGAGAAAGGTATCAAGTTGTTTTGCAGGTCTAGACATTGTGACACTGGATAAGCATTGAAGAGCGAAGGAGGCAAAGCTAGGATCAACCTTCTGAATAAGGTGCATACATCTCTAAACCCTAATCTCTTCACTTATTTGTTGTACTTGCAGAATGCTTGTAAGTCTATCTTTATCACCGTAAGTTGGTAGTTTCTCCCCTGAACTATAGGTGCATTTTCCTCACAACAGAATGGCGACTCCACTAGGGATAGCCTAACTGCTTAGGGGTATCCAAGGTCATTTCTTCAGTCTTGTTTGATGGTATTTGTTCATTTTCTTGATTAGGATCAGTTAGTAGGCTCTGTTTGACCCTCCTTGACTCTTACAGACCCTTCCCAGCCCTTTCAGACCCTGGTGGACCCAAGTTGGGGGCTTTTAACCCCATTTTTTCAACTTTTCCCACCTGTACGCTACTGTTGTGAAGCACAGTAGCGCCCATACGCTAGTTTTACTCTACACAGTAGCACCCACCCCTATTATATACACTGGTATACCTCATACATAGTAGCGCCCACAATCTGGGTTTGATTTTTTTGATTTTTTGGGTTGTGGACCCAATTTTGGGGGCTGTGGCTGCATTTTTTTGGGGTCCCCGATGACCCTAGGTCTAATTTAAACCACTGTAAGTGGTCTCCCATCCTTGTACTGATCCTACATTCATGATTTGAACCTCTTTTGATCATTCTGTGCTTGTTTGGAAAGTTTTGGGGGTTGTGGACCAGTTTGGTGTTTTGTACCCTAATTTGAGTCTGACTGAACCTGCTTGCTCCATTTCCATTGGATTGAAACCTACTGAGTCTACTTGACCCTGTTTGTATCTATTTGAGTGAAATTTCTCTTTAGATTGGTTTCTTATCCTCCCTTATGCTTTTAGTTTTCTTTTTGTAGTGAAAGCTCAAGTGTTTTGGCTGTTGTTCAAGACCTTGTTTGCATTGTTTATGTGCATACCTGACTTTACCAAACCATACTTCTTCGTAGTTCATTTGCTTAGTTTGGGTCTAAAAGTAGTTTTTGTACTCTTTTCCAAATGTTTGGCATGCTTACATCAATAAGAATTTGAAATTCATATTTGGTAGCTTTTACTGTTTCAATAAAGAAAACCTAAAAGTTTCTTTGCTTTGCTTTGATAGTAGGTTAGTTTCAGTTTTGTTTCTTACCTTTGAAAAGCATAAAGAATTTTGATTTATTTTTTGAATAGAGTACCTTGCAAGTGGCTTAAAATATTTTAGAGTGCTTTGCATCAAAAAGAACAAGTTTTCTTTTGCATACCTATTTATTTGAGTAGCTGCATTCTTAGGTTTTGAGTTTAATTTTGTACATTTAGACTTTATTTTTACCTTTTTTGCATTCGAAAGATTAAAAATTGCATTTGCATATGCATTCTAGATCATAATTTTAAGACTTGCATTGAAAAGAAAAGATTTGTTTGGTGGTAAATATTTCATTTTTAGTACTCTATCTCTACTATAACCACTCTCACACACCCACTACCTTTTTGAGTAAGCAAGTAACCTTTAAAATGAACCCTAATATAATGTACTAGTAAAATTTTCTTTTCTAGGTTACATTATACACCAACTAGTCTTGGGTAGGATCTTGGGTTTAAAACACCTTAAATCACCCAAGATCACACATTACGCAAAAATCATAGTTCGACTATCGCAGGTAAACCCACTTCATTCAAAGCTTGCCTGGGATCTATGCAGTAGGTCTTGTGAGATTAGATTGTTGGGAATACACCTCCTACTTTCTGTTTCGAGCATATACCAAGATTGGATCGGATTTGGGGACTCTTTTGAGTTTCGGGCTTAGCTACCATGCCCACGCCTTCTGATTCAACCATAGACTGTTCCCCCAGGAGTTTTTGGTGTGGTGGTATCCTTAGTATCTGACCATAGGTTCATACACAGGTGACGGCGGAGGGTTATATCTGTTGTACCTAGGACAGACGTGGGAGGAAATCCCTTGCATGTCTTTGGGAAGGAGGTTGGGTGATTCCAGCGCTTGCACCCTTAGTCATTGTATTGTGGACCCCAAGTAACTGTTCTTCTTCCTTCGTTGATCTGTTCTGGGCCCTCATCATCCCAGACTCTTCTCCGGAAGGAATCTGTTTTCCTGGTTTGATTTACCTAGAACCTTTTTTAGTGGTGTTCTCTTTGTGCTACTTGTCCTAGTTTTCCTTAGAGAACTTCTTGTTCATTTGAGCAGGAAACTATGTCTAGCATTCCGACGAGTGCCAATCAAGGTACCCCTGTTCCGGAGGATCCTTGTGTTGTTCCATTCATTGGAAACATTGGCACTCCCTTAATGGCTACTCTAAATCTTCCTGGATTCACCATAGGGCTTCTGGTTTGGTTGTTTTCCACTCCGAATGCCTTTCATGCTCCTGACGCTTCTTTTGTAAGCACCTCAAATCAAGAGCATCAAAACCCTGTGCCTCCCTTGCCAGTAACATCTTCTCCTCCTCCTTCTACCTCATGTGGCGAAAGTAGTAATACTAGTAACCAGCAGTCTAAAAGGAAGAGACGAGGGAAGAATAGGAAGAAGATGCCAAAACAAGGGGGCAGCAACCCAGCCTCTGGAAGTCATGCTGGGGGCAAGCACCCTGCCTCTGCAAATCATGCAGGGGGCACCTACCCAGCCTAGGGAGGTCATGCTGGGAGAAAAATTTTAGTCACTAAAAATCATACTAAAAGTTTGTCTTCAACCACTGTCAGTCATGTTGAGGACACGTCATTAATCACTACTAGTCATATTAATGACAAGTCACCAGTTCCTGTGAGTCATACTGGAGACACCAGATCAGCCACTACAAGTCATGTTGAGGGAGTTGACATTGTCGACAAACCAAACAAACAGAAGCTTAAGTTCCCTTGTAAGTTTTGCAAGGGAGACCACCTTACTTACTTGTGCCCTGTACTTCCAAAAGTCCAAAAAGTGTGGTCCTTAGTTCAAAAGTCTTATGTTTCTGAGCAACCAGCCACTGCAAGTCATGTTGAGGGCAAGATGTCAACCAATGCTAGTCATGCTGAGAGTACTGACATTGTAAAGGAGTCTCAACCTATAGGACGGAAACCAAAGTTCCCTTGTAAACTTTGTAAGGGAGATCACCTTACTCACCGATACCCTGCCATTCCAGAGGCATGAAGAGTGTGGTCCATGTCTGAAGGAACCTCTGTTCCTGAGTTGTCTATAGATTCCCTACAGTCAGATCAACCTTCGGTTGATAAAGTGGTTGAACCAATGCAATCTTTGGTCGACCCCACTCTTTTTTCGGAAAGTGAACTGATCAAATCGATGCAATCTTTGACCGATCCCATCAGTCCTTCGGAGATTGATGCACCTACTACTGAAGTCTTCTGCATTACCAGTTTGGATGTTCCTGAAAAAGGGGGTACTTCATCTGTGCCATGTGAACCCCTACCAAGCCCTAGGATCATTTCCTTTGATTGGAATAGTCTAGCCAAGCCTCGTCTTCCTTCTTCGACACCTTTCCAGATAAAGGTTGATATCGGGAACCATGCGGTTGATCGATGCATTGTTGATGAATGCACTTCTATTAGTATCTTATCCGCTTATGCTTGGAGAGATTTGGGTTTCCCTAATGTTATTCCAGTTGTTAATTGGTCGTTGACCTTCGATATAAGACCTAGTGAACCGATCGGATTCCTTCATCAAGCACCTGTTATCTTGGGTGGAAAATCAGTCTTAGTTAATTTTATGGTTTTAAAGGACCCTATGGACTTTGATATGATCCTTGGGCATGATTATGTTTATGCTATGCATGCTGTGGTGTCTACGCTCTTTCGGGTGATGCATTTCCCTCATAACGAAAGCATCGTCACTATCAACCAGCTTGCATTCGTTGATCCTCCTTATTACCCAACTGTAGACCAGTCTGATCCCTTGTCATTAGGCACTACTATGTCACATGGGACTTATGTGGCATATTGTTCCTTGAGTTCAACTGCTACTGAGAAGAATTCTCTGAGTTCATGCTTATCTTCTCAGGATTTAGTCCCAGCTTTTGACCAAGTGACACCTCCATCTGAATGTTCAGATATGTGTTCTATCTGGGATGATATACTTCCTTCCAATGAAGTTTTCCTAGAGTACATAGTACAGTCTACCATTCATTTGGATGTTGACCTAGTCACAGTTATGTCCAGCCCCGGTTTGACCTTAAAGTCTGATCTTCCTACTGTTGAGTCTTTGGACTCTCCTATAGATCCGCAAATCGGTGTTCCTGCTGAGTTTGATTCTGCTTCTAGAATTTTCAACTCCCATGATGATGAATTTGTTTCTGCAGATTCCATCATGTCCTTCAACTTTGATCTTCATCCTGAAGTTGATCTTGTTGATTGTAAGTCCTCGGGCTTGGGTACCATAGAGTTTTCATTTGAAAACTCTGCCTTGTTTATGCCTGTTGTTGATGATAGTAAAGTTGAAAGTATTTCTACCACAGTGACTTGTATTGGGTCTCTCTTTACATATGTTTTAGATATGATATTGGTACTGATGTTTCTTGGAGACATGATTCTTAGCTGGATGTATACTTGCTTACTGGTCCTTTTCGACACCTTGTGTGACCATGTCAGGTATATTCGGAACCTTCCATGTAGGTTTAGGCTTCCCCGCTGTTATGTTGCATTTGAACCTTTTGCCATCCAAATTCGCCATAGGGTCGAACCTATTGGATATTGGTGTGTTAGCCATCTCTTTATGCATTGTGCACTAGTCTAACAGCAGAGCCTACCTAACATGGGTCACCCTAGTCAACACCCTTATGCCATTCTGGTGCCCATGTTGAGTTTTTCTCATAGGCTTGGGAGCCTTTTTAGATTTACCATGACTTTGAGAAGAAGCCTCATATCTTTCTTCCTCATATATTTCTGGCCATTCCTGATAAGGCTCCCATATTTTTGTTTAAGTTGCATATGCATCTGTTATGATCCCGCTTGCGCTAATGAGTCTGATGTCGACTTCCACACTTTTAGCTCATTATATAAGCCTCCATCTCTAATCTCATTTCTGCTAAGCCCTGTATCATTTTGCCTTCGCAATTTGACACCTTTTACCTAGATGAGACACACCCTGAGTGTCCCTATCTTGCTCATGTTCCTTGCATTAGGCATAGCTTTGTTCCATGCACTTGGAGCTATTTTTGCATGTCCCTGACACTCGTCTCCTCCCATGTCGAGCATTCTTCTTTTACTTCGAGCTCGTTAAAAATAGTAAGTAGGTATCAAGCATTCTTCTTTTACTTCGAGCTCGTTAAAAACAGTAAGTAGGTTACGAGCATTTCTTCCACCTTTCCTTCGAGCTCGTTAAAAACAGAAAGGAGGCTATGAGCATTTCTTTCATCTTCACTTCGAGCTCGTTAAAAACAGTAAGGAAGTTATGAGCATTTTTTTGTATCTCCTTTGAGCTCGTTAAAAACAGTAAGGAGGTCATGAATTTACTTTTTCGGACTCGTTAAACCTTTACGGAAAAGATCCCTATGGAGTTCTTTTAGGCCCTTTTCAGACTCCTTAAATAGGAAAAGTTTGCCGAGCATAGTTGTCTTTTCAGGCTCGTTAAAATAACTGAACCGACATCCACTTAGGTATAGAATTACCCCTTTTCCGGGCCTTAGTGGATAATTTATGGAAAAGGTATACTCTAGGTATACTCTTGTATGCGCTAGAAGAGTTCTTCTTCCATTATTTTACACTTTTTCGAGGAAGGAGACTAACTTTACAAAAAAGGACCTTTGGAGTCATCTTTAGGGTTTTCAGGCTCTCTAAACATGAAAACACCAAGCGAGCATTCACCTACTCAGGCTCGATGTGAAATCCACAAGATGGTAAATAGAGGACTGTTTAAGTTTTTCAACTCTATAAACAAGAAAACACCGTCGAGCACAGACCAATCCGGGCTTGATATAAAATCCACGGATAGGTGTATAGAGGACTGTTTAAGTTTTTCAACTCTATAAGCAAGAAAACACCGCCGAGCAAAGACCAATCCGAGCTCGATATAAAATCCATGGATAGGTGTATGGAGTTTTCTTCTAGGTTGTTCAAACTCCTTAAATATGAAAATACCGTTGAGCATGCTTTAGTTCTTTGTCAAGCTCGTTAAAAAATGAAAAAGGAAAGGGAAGGGAAGAATGTTAAAATATCTTTCAATATGATGGCAGCAAGTCTACTATCTCTTTGAACAAAGCACCTGTTTTGAGTCTATTAAACAAGTTGGGTTCTAGTGTTGGCCTTAGGATAAACCTGATCTCAGAGTTCTTACTCCTTTGTTTGGTTAGTCTTCCAATCATATGGAGAATCTGTTAATGTCTCCTACATTGTAGATTTGCATCGTGGTCTCTTTGTGTTCAAAGCTGCCTAAGTCACTCTTGTGTCGTGCTCACTGTTCAAGGATATAACCTGTGTCGGCCATTCTGTAGTTGCTTTGACCTCATGTGTCGGCCATTCCTTAGTGTCAGTATGTTTCATCATGTGTTCAGTCCTACTCCAAATCAGCTCATACATGTTGAGCGTCCCTCGTGTTGGATGATGGAGGATGCATTAAGGCCTCCCTTCCAATGGACTTCTTCCCATCGACCTCAACTCATTGTGCTTTGGGAATGAATTTTAGAGTTTCAGTTAGTACCTTGGGGATTGCAGTCATTAGTGGCAATTTCCCTCGCTATTGGATAGATGGGAATACATCAATGTCTCCTATCCAATGAATTCTTCAAGTGTTCGACAGCAAGACAATTTATTCACACTTGCTTGAATGTACTAGGTACCTTGGGTTCCATTTTCATTATTGGTGGACACCCTCACGTTTGTTAACGGTATACACTAATGACCGGTAATCAAACGATACCTCCCATGTTCGACATAAACTCATATATTCGCATGGATAGGTTTGTACCTTGGGTTGTTTTTGGATGAAGACCTTGGGATCCTCGATAGCATCACCTCATTTATGTTATCACCCAAGTTACGCAAGACTGAGCCACACTCTTTTTGGCTCTTGATGAGACATAGATCCAGCTTGTTCTCTATGGCTATGTTCTCCAATTTTGACATAGATCCACCTTGTATTTATGTGGCTATGTTTACACTTATGTTATTCATGGATCCACGCTTGTATTCTAGTGGCCATGATATATGCATCAGTATTTGGATCATTATTGTATCCTCTTGGAGGTCATGTTCCACTATTTGAACATGGACAGTTACCCCAAGGATAAGTTTGTTTGACATTGCCTTTGCTTTTAGGTACTTCATTTGAGCCTATGATTCTCGGTTTCTCCATTCCTCCATGATTCAACTCTTTGTTATTTATAATGTATTTCAGCCATCGTTTCCCACACTCCCTCTGACCTCATACATTAGGGAGCATCTGTTATAGCTTGAAATGACACCTCTCCATCCATGATGACACTTGCTTCCCTTGGTCACATGATGACACTTCTTGAGATCAAATTCAGTCACACAACAGGACACTTGTGGATGGAGGAGTCATTTGGGACACTAAAAATGGTTGAAATTACCTCATTCTTGACCCATTTGATGATTACAACCCTTGGGAACATTTTTCCAGACCAAACCATCTCCTGAAAATGAGCAGAAAAGCCTGTTTTTGGCCATTTTTTCACGTGGACGCTGGTACACAAGCATGATAGTAGCGTACATACCCTACTCTACTTCATTAAAGTAGCGCCCACCTCCATATGTATGCTATTTTGTCTACTGTAGAGTAGGATACATTCCTGTACAAGTCAAAATCTCGAAATTTTGGGAAGTTAAGTTGGTTGGGGAACCTCCTACTCGGTTATAACTTATTTTCCTATCCTTCACTGACTATATAAGGAGGGTAGAAGGGCCATGTGAAGGCACCAAGCCTATAACATCGTTATGCTGGAGGAATGGAGACCCTCATCCCCCTCTCTTGTGCCTCAGTTTCTCATAAACCCTAGCACAACTTATTAGAGGTTGGGATCCTTGGAGAACAAAAGCAGGTGACCTTGAATCTAGGTTTCGTGGAGTGTCAACCTTGGAAGAAGGTATAATCTTATGTACTTGCTTTCATTCATTAATAAAGATCAGACATTATTTCCTTTCCAAATATGATCTATTTGTGTGTCTCAGATTTGATTACTGTTTTATTATAGTTTGATGTCTTGTTATGTCATGGATATCAATCTTATATATGTAGTCAAATGTGTTTGAGAAAGGTATCAAGTTGTTTTGCAGGTCTAGACATTGTGACACCGGATAAGCATTGAAGAGCGAGGGAGGCAAAGCTAGGATCAACCTTCTGAATAAGGTGCATACATCTCTAAACCCTAATCTCTTCACTTATTTGTTGTACTTACAGAATGCTTGTAAGTCTATCTTTATCACCGTAAGTTGGTAGTTTCTCCCCTGAACTATAGGTGCATTTTCCTCACAACATTACCCCTCTTTTATTTCATGTTATTTTGTTTTATTTCTAATCAAGAGTTTGCTTTTCCATTTGGGGTTTTAGTTACTAATTCTCAATCACAATACTGGGTCCTTGTTGCAACATCAAGGATATATCAAATTGTGGGAAGGTTTTCCACCCTTGTGGCTATTTTTCCCACTACATTATTTATGGTAACTCCACTATTATTTTTGTTCATTGCATGTTAGATAGTGTGAAGCACCTGCAACAATTAATTAATAAGAATATGCGAAATAGCAGAAATGATAGAACTTAGAATCACTTTTATATTGATCACAGGCCACTTCGAGGGGGCAACCTCATTTGAGCAAGCTCAATACAAATAACTTCACGGTGCCTTCATAGGTCTCAACACACACTTATATACTAAGTCTAGGTGCCAATACTATGGGTCAAAACCATGGGCCACTACAAACTATGGGTCAACAATACTATGGGCGACTTACAAAGCATATGCGCCAACAACAATAACACAAACTATTGATCAACAAATACTACGGGATGACTTACAAATCATATGCGTCCAACAACAATATACTAACAAAGTAAAGACATGGGTTCCTAACATCCCCTCCCCCTTAAAAAAGCTTTGTCCTCAAAGCTTTAGATGTGGAAATTGTTGTTGAATCTGAAGGAGTGGTTCCCATGTAGCATCCTCTGGTTGCATGCCGTGCCACTGAATTAAGACCTCTATGATAGAGCGAGAGAGAAGCTGACGAGTGCACCGATTGAGGATGGCCTCCGGCTCCAAAAGGATGGATCCTTCATTATCCAGTTCGGGTAAAATTGTTTGTCCACTGATGTTGGTGCCAAGAACTTTTTTCAGACAAGAGAATTGAAATACTGGATGAATGCGGGAAGAAGGAGGAAGTTCCAATTTATAAGCAACGGACCCAATCTTCTGAAGAATCCAATATGGCCCATAGAACTTTGGAGCGAGCTTATGATGCCCTTTGAGTTTCAGGTAGGATTGCTTGTACGACTGGAGACGAAGAAAAACCGTATCGCCTACTTGAAAAGTGCGCTCAGAATGGTGTTGATCAGCTTGTTGCTTCATGCGATTTCTTGGCATGTGAAGATTGTCCCGCAAAATGCGAAGAATCTGATCGCGGTTTCGAAGGACCGTGTCAACTTCCTGAACTGGTGAACTGTTGGGGGTGTATGGAAGAAGAATTGGAGGTGCCTGACCATAGACTGCTTCATATGGGGTCATTTTAGAGGCAGTGTGGTAACAGGTATTGTACCACCATTCAGCGAGAGGGAGCCACTTTGCCCACTGATGTTGTTGTTCAGAGGTGAAGCAACAAAGATAAGTTTCCAAGCATTTATTGATAATTTCAGTCTGACCATCTGTTTGTGGGTGATACCTTGAACTCATCTTCAGTTTGGTGCCAGTGTGGCGAAATAGTTCTATCCAAAAATGACTGGTGAAAGTCGCATCACGATCCGAGACAATGG
This sequence comes from Larix kaempferi, assembly GCA_027924585.1. Classification (NCBI taxonomy): domain Eukaryota; kingdom Viridiplantae; phylum Streptophyta; class Pinopsida; order Pinales; family Pinaceae; genus Larix; species Larix kaempferi. Next base: position 3,936,916 of record BSBM01001185.1, read on the forward strand.
AAGAAGGGATGCCATGAAGACGAAAGATCTGGTCCAGAAAAATTTGAGCGACTGAGGAGGCTGTATAGGGATGGTTGAGAGCACAAAAATGACTATATTTGGAGAGGCGATCAACCACAACTAGAATCACTATCTTCCCGCCAGATTGAGGGAGCCCTTCAATGAAATCCATAGAAATATATGTCCAAATCTGTGTAGGTATGGGCAAGGGTTCGAGCAATCCTGGAAAGAGTGTTGTTTCACCCTTATTGCGCTGGAAGGTATCACATTCATCCACCATCTGTTGAATTGTCCTTTTCATGCCCTGCCAAAAGAAGTTACACCGTGCCCGTTCATACGTTTTGAGGAACCCAAAGTGCCCTACCAATGGAGAAGCATGGAGTTCATAGAAGACATCCTGTTGAAGATCTGTGCTCTGGGGAAGCACCAGATGACCCTTGTATCTCAGATAAGCACCATCCCAAGAGTAATGTGGTAGAGCAAAAGGGTTGTTGGTCAAGCGTTGGATGATTTGAGATAAGGAAGAGTTATTGACATAACCCTGTTGAATGGATTGCAACCAATTTGGAACAGGCATAGAAATAGCTGAAAGAGAACCTTGGGCATCAAATGTGAGAGAAAGAGCATCTGCCACAATATTGTCTTTACCCTTCTTGTAAGTGATCTCATAGTCATAACCCATGAGTTTGCTAACCCATTTCTATTGTGTTGGGGAGGAGACATGCTGTTCCAAGAAATATTTCAGACTCTGGGGATCAGTCTTGATGCATAAATGATTCCCTAATAGGTATGGTCACCACTTCTGTACTGCATGCAAAATAGCCATCATTTCCTTCTCATATGTAGAGGCAGCTAAATTATTACCTGAAAGGGCTTTGCTGGTGAACGCAATGGGGTGTTCATCTTGAAGGAGAATAGCACCAAGTCCATTGCCGCAAGCATTACTCTCAATAGTGAAGGGCTTGGAAACATCGGGCATAGCTAGAACAGGTGTAGTACACATATCTTGTTTTAGTTTTTCAAATGCACACTGAGCAGCATGTGTCCATGTAAAAGCATCCTTTTTTAATAAAGCAGTTAATGGAGCTGCAATCTTCCCATAATCCTTGACAAGCTTGCAGTAGTAGCCAGTCAACCCCAAAAAACCACGAAGGCTCTTGAGTGTCTAAGGATGCAGCCAATTGTTCATGGCATCGATTTTGGCAGGATCCACGCAAACCCCTTGTGTTGAGATAATGTGCCCGAGATACTCAACTTTCTTCTGTCCAAAAACACATTTAGACTACTTGGCATGGAGATGATGGTCAAAGAAAAGTTGCATGACAAGATCCAGATGTTGGAGATGTTCATCCCATGTTTTACTGTAGATGAGGATATCATCAAAAAATACCAAAATGAATTTCCGTAAGTAGGGTCGAAATATTTTATTCATTAAGGCCTGGAATGTGGAAGGAGCATTAGTGAGGCCAAAGGGCATGACCAAAAAATCATAATGGCCATCATGTGTGCGGAAAGTTGTTTTAGGGATATCATCCTCATGAACCCGAATTTGATGATACCCAGAAGGAAGATCCAACTTGGAGAAAAATTAAGCCCCATGAAGCTCATCAAGAAGCTCATCAACAACAGGAATTGGAAACTTATCCTTGATGGTGAGGTGATTAAGTGCGCGGAAGTCAATGCAGAGATGCCATGACCCATCTTTTTTGCGGACAAGAAGAACTAGAGAAGAAAAGGAAAAGTGCTTGGGAAAATAATACATTGCTTCAATAAGTCCCGAACGAGCATTTCAATCTCCATTTTTTGGTGAAATGGGTAGCGATAGGGCCTGATGTTGGGAGGAACACTGCCAGGAAGGAGCTGAATACGATGGTCTTCTAGCCTTGAAGGTGGCAATCCCATTGGTTTAGCAAAGACACCTGTATATTGATCCAGAATTTGTTGTAGATTCAAAGGAGTAGAGGAGACCGCTGATGGTTGCATCTGAATGGAATGGATCTGAGCGATAACACCATGTGAATTCTTCTTGAGGATTTTTTCCATGCGATGTGAACTGATGATGCTGAGAGACCCTGGTTGTAATCCTGTCAATGTGTGTTTTTGTCCATTAAGGGAAAACTGCATCCAAATTTCAGCAAAATCCCATAACATAGGGCCAAGTGTGCGTAGCCATTGAGCGCCCAAGACCACATCACATCCACCTAAGGTCAAGGAAAACATGTCAGAGCACAAGGTATAATCTCCCATAGAGATATGCACATTTCGACACTTCCCTTTGCAAGGTAAGGTGCCCCCATTGGCAACCATGACTTCAAAGTTGTAGCAAGGATGGATAAAACAATCATCTTGTTTGACGATCCGAGGGTCAATGAAATTATGAGTGCTACCAGAATCAATGAGTATTGTAAGAGGAAGCTTCTTGAAATAACCCCTGACCCGCATTGTTTGGGGGGTGGTGATTCCAGCTAAAGCATGGAGAGATATCTCTGGCTGGTCATCCTGAGACGGAGGGTTAATAGGCGGTTCCTGAAAGTCGACCTGAGCATCCATTGTTTTTGGATCTTCGTCACCAATTTCAGAGGCAGACGGAGAATACACATCCAAGAGATAGAGCTTTTGCTGAACACATCTATGTCCCCAAGTGAATTTTTCATCACAATTATAGCAAAGCCCCTTTTCTCTGCGGGCTTGCATCTCTGTTTCAGACAAACGCTTAATAGGAGTTGGTCGAGGAGCCCGTGGTATAGGTGGTCGTTGAGAACCCATATTTCAGAAGGGAACAAAAGTGGGCTTGGAGTGTTGTTGGGCTGCAATCTTGTCTTCTGCCAACTTAGCTAACCCTAGGGCTTCCATCATTGTGTTGGGACAGAACATTTTGACCTCAGAGCAGATGGCATCCTTTAGACCACTGATAAAACAACTCCGGTAAAAGTCATTAGACAATCCTTCAGTGTGGTTGGCTAGTTTCTCAAATTCAGTTTGATACTCTCTCATAGTCCCAATTTGGCGAAGTTTAGTGAGGGCTCCTGTGAAGTCATCAAAAGCACTAGGACCAAATCGTTGCAAAAGGAGCTGGCAAAATTATGGCCATTTTGGCTCTTCATGAGCCTTGATGTACCAGCGGTACCATTGAAGAGCTTCATGTTCCAAATGAAAGGATGCAAGCGAAACTTTGTTGACATCAAAAGTATTATGCAGACTGAAATACTGTTCTGCATGATAGATCCATCCAGTTGGATCAGTGCCATTGAAGCGAGGAAAATCAAGCTTCGGACCACGGAAATTGCTGGAAGAAGAGAACCCATTGTCTAATGAAGACTCGAACTATCGTTTGTTGTTCATAAATGAATGTTCAAGATGGAGGCCGAGAAATTTTTCATCCAGATCCTGGAGTTTTGCTTGGATGGCTGCAAGTGCTTCTTCCATGGTTTTTGCTCCTGCACAGGTGACAACCATAACCAGGAGGTTTTTTTTTTTTTTTTTTTTGGTTGACTGGGTAGGAAAACAAAAACAGAAACTGTTTCAGTAAGGGAAAATCTGGATTTGGGAAAAAATCTGAAGGGTAATTGGGGTTTGACTAGGTTTTGGACACTGTCGAATAAACACAGAAGCAAAAAATGAGGATTTCAGAAGCGGGGTGAAAGAATGGGAAAATTTGGCAGAGGGGAACAAAGAAGCAGAATTCAGAAAGGAACTCTGTGGTAATATTTGAAGGTGATTGGTTGAAATCTGAGGAAGTTATGGCAAACCCTAAAAATAGACAAAAGTGGGATTTCGGGCTTTGGGAAGTGGAATTGGGGATAGGGTCCTCAGGAATTAAATATGCAGAATGGGATGACAGGGGCTCCCCGAAAATTTCAAGGAAAACAAAGTGAAAACAAGGGAGATATGGAGAAAAAACTGAATTTTTTTTTTCCAAACTGGAGCGGCTACGGCTCGGAAGGGATCTGAAACAGAAAGATCTGCAACGGCCCAGAAGTGAGCGGAAATAGAGGGATTTGAAATGGTGCCGAATGGATTGAAAATGACTGGATCTGGAATGGCTTTCAGAATGGATATGAACGGCTGGATCTGAAACGGCGCAGCAGTGATCGACAACAATTCAGCTGAAAATAGATATGGACCCCGGGTATATGCGGCTTCCTAACAGTTCAAGGGTTTCACTCGGCCACCAATGTTGTCTGACGGCTTGCGTATTGGGGCAGTACCCCTCACTCCATGGCTCAGGTAAAACTGATAACCGCTTTGCCACAAACGACAGCTCTTGGTTTACCTCACGGGTGGGAACTAGTCAATCAGGTAGGGGTCGTTGCCCTTTTCGCTGGCAGGTCCTCTCAATGGGCCAGCTACTTCGGGGTTCCTGTGGTACTCCTCACAATGAGTTTTAGGGATTATTCCCAAGTACTTCCCACAATTAAGCGGATAGGGATTATTCCCAAATCCAAACCTGCAACAGATGCGAAAAAACATTTTGGCAGAAATTTCACCCAGTGAGCCCAAGAAAGTGCTCTGATACCAGATGTGAAGCACCTGCAACAATTAATTAATAAGAATATGAGAAATAGCAGAAATGACAGAACTCAGAATCACTTTTATATTGATCACAGGCCACTTCGAGTGGGCAACCTCCTTTGAGCAAGCTCAATACAAATAACTTCACGGTGCCTTCATAGGTCTCAACACACACTTATATACTAAGTCTAGGCGCCAATACTATGGGTCAAAACCATGGGCCACTACAAACTATGGGTCAACAATACTATGGACGACTTACAAATCATATGCGCCAACAACAATAACACAAACTATTGATCAACAAATACTACGGGACAACTTACAAAGCATATGCGTCCAACAACAATATACTAACAAAGTAAAGACATGGGTTCCTAACAGATAGGTTGTCTTTTGCTAGATAACTTATTTTGGGTGTTGTGCAGGTGCAAGAACTTATTGTCCAGCCTCTTAGCAACCAGAATTCTGAGGCCCCCTACCCGGGATAATTTTTTTATTAGTAGCACGAATCTCGACATCCCATACACACTAAATCACATGGAAATCTCCTTGATAGATGCGTGAGTCACGCAATTAAACTAATTTTTAAATCACATGGTAAATTTGTGCGACCTTTAATTCACTGTAATCACACTATTAGTGCAATTGTGGGTCAAATACTCGTGCAACTATGTCTTTTATTTTCTTTTTACCTTCGTTTTCATAATCATTTGCAGTTTCAACGGCTTCCTAATGAACCGAGAAATTAATAACTCATAGTAGTTTTATTTCCTATAGTAATTAGAGAACTTAGTCCAAGATAGGTAGTAAAGAAGTGCTTTATTGAACACTACTTAGGCTAAAAGGATTTGAGGATTTAAACGGGCCTCTTAGTACTCACTAGTGACTGAATGAGTATGCTTTCCACTTCATTGAAAATGTTAGTCTAGGTAATTAGATTTGACTACCTTTAGTTATAAATATTTTGCTTCTTGCTTATTTCTTTGTTTTATGCAATATAGTTTAGTCCACTTTCTCACACGAGCGAAGGACCTAAAGACTCATTTTACCCAAAGTATTATCTTTTCCTTGCACTCTTAGTGATCTTGGCAAATCAGAAAAGGGTGATAGGTTTGAAATTGTTGATGTATTTGTAACTTTGGAAGATATTCTTCCATATATTACATTTGTACTTTATTGTATATCCCACATAGATGTATTATTCCTCTGATTGGAAGTGTCATCATTTGTATTTGTAAGTGTCGTCATGTGCATTGACAAGTGTCATCATTTGTATTGATGGGTTATTAGACCACCAGTGTGGGGTCAGGCCTGGTTAGCACATGTGGTTAGGTTATTAGGCTTGAGTAGCAAGTCAGCCCCAATCGATTATTGGCAGTTCAAGTTAGTGTATAAATAGAGAGGGGATGTCTCTCATTTATCTCATTCACTCACTTCTCAAGCTCGCATAGCTAAGAGAGAAAGTGGCACACTAGTGGAGGAGGAGGAGCATCGGCTAGAGACATCTTATTGGGTTCGATCATTGTGATCTTGTATTGTGGCTTATCTTATCTCTGAGGAAGTTGCAGGGTTTTCCACCTTCTGGGTTTTCCCCGGTGAAACTCTATGTCTCTTGTGTGATTGTTTTTGTGTCTATGATTGATATGCTATAGAGATATGTTGTACATGTTATTCTCTTAGAGATCCTTATGATAATGGAATGAAATTATCGAAAAATTAACATGGTATCAGAGATGACCTAAGAAGAAGGCACTGTGCAGCTGCGGAAGCTACGGCTTCTTAATTTTTTGGTTTCTCTTCATAGATCATCAAAGGCAGAAGGCTAGATTAACTCTCCTTGGAAGGGCACATCTTTCTGTCGAGACAGAATTCAATTCTGAGCATTTTCAATTTTGGCCCTAAACATTAGGGTTTCCACAAAAATAGGAATTTCTGAAATCTGAGGACATAGCTGGAAGCTCCTTGGAAAAATCAAAGTTTAGAGCTTTGGATCAAACTTTTTGGTTGGGTGAAGCTCCGGGAAACTCAAACCCTAATTCAGGGTCCTCCCCAGTGAATCTGGGAGACTGAAAAGCATTTCTGAAGGGAAAAACTTTACAGTTTTCAATTTCTGAGTATACCAGGTTGATCAGCTCATCAAGGCACATCTTTCTATCCTTTCAGAATTTTGAAATTCACATTTTGAGTTTTTAGGGTTTCTCTAACAAACCCTAATCCGGCTCCAAATCCAGTTTTTCAGCAAATCAAGTGGTAAGACCTAAATCTCTTATTTCCATTTGAGTTTCTCATTAAAAATGTCTCACCACACCAATATTGAGGATAAGCTTGATGGAGCTGATAAATTCCGAGCAAGGAAGTATAGGATTGTGTTAATCCTAGAAGAAAATGATTTGGACACCTACATAAAAGAAGAGGTTCCAGTTCCAGAGGGAGATGAGGCTAAGTCCTTATACAAGAAGGACTTGGTCAAGGCTAAGAGAATCATTAATGATTCTATAAAGGACCATCTCATACCCCATGTGTCTTCCCTAAAGACACCTAAGGAGATGTTTGACTCCTTGACCAAATTGTTTGAAGGAAAGAACATAAATCGGAAGATGACTCTGCGGAACCAATTGAAAGGGGTAAAGCTTCAGAATGGAGAGACCATTCAATCCTACCTTTCTAAGGTCTCTCAAATCAAGGAACAACTTGAAGTTGTGGATGAAGTAGTGGAGAATGGTGAAATTGTAATGACCACATTGAATGGCCTACCTAGGTCATGGGACTCCTTCATCCAAGGAATCTGTGCAAGAAGAAAATTGGTCTCCTTCAGTAGACTATGGGAGGAGTGTTCACAAGAAGAGGCTAGGCTTGTGGCTCGAGAAGAAAAGATGGGAAATGAATATCAAGCTCTCATAGCTCACACCAAGGGAAGCAAGTTCAAGAGGGGGAAATCTCATAATAAGAATCATTCTCACTCCCATCACAAGAAGAAAGATCTCTCTCATATTCGATGCTTCAATTGCAATGAGAAAGGACAATTTGCCTCAGATTGTCCCAAGAACAAAAAGGGCAACAACAACAACTTCAACAAGAAGAAGAAGAGCAACAAAAGGAGATATCATGCTCATACTGCTGAGGATGATTAACCTCCCAAGAAGAAGGCTAGAGCAGAAAGTGATGATTCATCAAGTGAAGATGAATATGTTCTAATATTTTCTCTCACAGGTACTATGTCTCATGGATGTAATTATTGGCTTATTGATAGTGGGGCTTCTAAACATATGACTAGGTTTAAAGAATCTTTTGTAAATCTATCTGAACATGAGTCACCCCATAAGGTGAAACTTGGGGATGACTATCAATATCCTATCAAAGGAAGTGGTGAAGCCTCCTACATTCTAGACTTTGGGAAGTCTCTAAAAATGAAAGATGTTCTATATGTACCTGGGCTCAAGAAGAATCTCCTATCCATATCATATTTGGATGCAAATGGGATGAGAGTTGCATTTGTAGATGGCCAAGTACTCATGTGTCCTAAAGGAAAGACAATAGATGATGCAGTGATGATTGGAGAGCAAGAGGGAGGATTGTACAAATTGAAGGGGCAACTTGAACATGCCATGGTACACGCATCCATGGAGCCAAGTGAACTTTGGCATAGAAGGCTTGCACACATGCAGTACAAAGCACTACCAATTGCAAGCAAAGCTGTAGAAGGTCTTCCTGAAATCAAGACAAAGCATTAAGGTGTTTGCAAAGGATGTGCAAAAGGAAAGAATACAAAGAAAACATTTCCAAGTAGTGAAAGCAAAGCAAAAGGGATTTTGGAGATTATCCATTCTAATGTATGCGGACCAATGTCATCCAGTTCTCTGAGTGGGTATGTATACTATGTTTATTTCATTGATGCTTTCTCTAGGAAGACTTGGGTTTACTTCTTGAAGAACGAAGATGAAGTGTTTGATAAGTTCAAGGAATTCAAAGCCTTGATGGAAAATCAAATTGACAAGAACATCAAGACATTCAGATCTGACAATGGCGGAGAATTCACTTCAGGTGAGTTTAAGAAGTTATGCAGTGATTCAGGGATTAAGAGGGAGTTGACTGCTCCTTATAATCCGCAACGAAATAGAGTTGCAGAAAGGAAGAATAGAACTATCATGGAAGCAACACGGGCAATGCTTCGTGATCAAGATCTTCCTATGCATCTATGGGTAGAAGCAGCTAGGACAGTTGTATATGTGCAGAACAGAACACCTCACTAGATATTGGACAACAAGACACCAGAAGAGGTCTTCTCTAGTAAGAAATCTGAAGTCAGCCATCTCAGAATATTTGGTTGTCCAGTATATTCACATATTCCAAAGGAAAAGAGGACTAATCTAGATCCTTCAGGAAAGAAGGGCATCTTTGTAGGGTATAGTGAAAACTCAAAAGCTTACAGAATATACTTTCCAGGGTTCAAGAAGATTGATGTCAACAGGGATGTAAGATTCGATGAGAACTTAGCCTACATCAAATCAAGGAAGACACCTGTTGAAGATCATGAAGAACCAAAGGAATCCAGATTTCAAGATACCACTATGAATGAAGCAATTCCAGAAGCAACCCGTGAAGTTGAAGATCCACAACAACCTATGGATCCACCTCATGAGAATAACTCTCACAAGAGGAAACCTGCATGGGATAGAGAGCTCATCTAAGATGCAGAAAGATATAGTATTCCAGAAGAGGAACACAGAGAAAGGAAAAGGACAAGGTCACACACTAGTTATGTTGCCTTGCTCTGTGACATTATGAACAAAGAACCTTCCAGTTATGAAGAAGCAACGAAAAAGAAAGAATGGAAGGATGTCATGGTTGAAGAGTATCAATCAATCATGAAGAATGATGTTTGGGATGTGGTCCCAAGACCTGAAGGGAAGTCTGTTGTGACTTCCAAATGGATCTAAAAATCAAGCATGCTGTAGATGGTAGCATAGAAAAATACAAGGCAAGGTTTGTAGCTTGTGGCTTCTCTCATAAAGAGGGAATAGACTATGAAGATACTTTTGCTCCTGTAGCCAGATACACTTCCATCATAACGGTACTTGCTCTGGCTGCAGTGATGAAGTGGAAGATACACCAGATGGATGTCAAGACAGCTTTCTTGAATGGTGTAGTCGAAGAGGAAGTGTATGTGGAGCATCCACTTGGTTTGTAGACACATGACAGAGAGTCATATGTGTGTCGGCTAAAGAAAGCCTTGTATGGCATGAAGTAAGCTCCTAGGACTTGGTATGGTAGGATGGACAGTTTCCTATCCAATTTGGGCTTTACCAAGAGTAAAGCAGATTCCAACCTTTACTACAAGGTTGAGGAAGGAAATCTAGTGATACTACTTTTGTATGTGGATGACCTGTTTGTTACAGGTGAGGATAGATTGATTTTTGATACCAAGAGGAAGCTTGCAGCCGAGTTCGAGATGAAGGACTTGGGGATGATGCACTATTTTCTAGACGTGAAGGTGTGGAAGAGTGCAAATGGGATCTTCCTTGGACAAGGGAAGTATGCAGTAGAGATCCTGAAGAGGTTCGGGATGATGGACTATAAGGCCATGGCCACACCTATGGCATCGAACCTGAAGCTTCTGTGTGATGCTTCATTTGAGCTGGTTGATGTCGCAGTGTATCATCAAATGATTGGTTCCTTGATGTACCTGATGAACATGAGACCAGATATTTTCTTTACGGTGAACACATTGAGCCAATTCGTGATGGATCCTAGAGGTGTTCACCTGGTTGCTGTAAAGCATATTCTGAGGTACCTCAGGGGTACAGTTGATTATGGGCTCAAGTATGATGCGAATCAAAAGTTTAACCTAGAGGGTTATGTGGATTCATATTGGGCAAGCAGTGCTGCTGATAGGAAGAGCACTTCTGGGTGCTGCTTCAGTATGGGATCAAGTGTGATCTCTTGGTTTAGCAGGAAGCAGTCCTGTGTAGCACTGAGTACAGTCGAAGTAGAGTGTGTTGCAGCTTGTTCGAATAGTTGTCAGGCAGTATGGATGAGGAAGCTACTATCTGAGTTATTTGATCTCTCGTTGGATGATACCTATATCTATTGTGACAACCAAAGTTGTGTGAAGTTGTCAGAGAACCCAGTGTTCCATGACAGGTCGAAGCACATTGAGATCAAATATCACTATATCAGGTATATGGTGCAGAGAGGAGTAGTGAATCTCCTATATGTTGCGATGGATGAGCAGGTTGTAGATGTGTTGACGAAACCATTAGCCAGAGTGAAGTTTGAGTACTTCAGAGAGAGGCTTGGTGTTCTTCATATTAACGACACTTCGAGGAAGAAGTGATGGACACATTTGCAGGAGCCATTCCAAGCATGGTGAGAGGAGGATCCCTCCCATGGCTATGGATGTAAGCAATGTGTGATGAGCATCAGGACGATGCTCCAGTTACTGCTTTGTATATGCATCATGTTGGATGCATTGGTATGATCAGCTAGATCCTGCATTTGTATATGTATCAGGTGGATGCATTGATATGATCAGTTAGATCATGTATTTGTATATGTATCAGGTGGATGCATTGATATGATCAAGTAGATCGTGTATTTGTATATGTATTAGGTGGATGCATTGATATGATCAGGTAGATCATGTATTTGTATATGTATCAGGTGGATGCATTGATATGATCAGGTAGATCATGTGTTTGTATATGTATCAGGTGGATGCATTGATATGATCAGGTAGATCATGTATTTGTATATGTATCAGGTGGATGCATTGATTTGATCACGTAGATCATGTAGTTGTATATGTATCAGGTGGATACATTGTATGATCAGGTAGATCATGTATCAGGTAGATACTTGGTATGCATCAGGTGGATGCATTGTTTTATCAGGATGATCACAGATGACAAGCTTCAGGATGTTGCTCCAGATTATATGCATCAGGATGATGCTATGATGATGATCAGGATGATCATGGATGACGGGCTTCAGGATGTTGCTCCAGATGATATGCATCAGGACGATGTAGTGACGATGATCAGAATGATCATATGCGATGAGTATCAGGATGATGCTCTAGATGATATGCATCAGGACGATGCAGTGACAATGATCAGGATGATCATATGTGATGAGTATCAGGACGATGCTCTGGATGATATGCATCAGGACGATGCTATGTTGAAGATCAGGACGATCATGTACATCAGGATGATGTATGATGAGTATCATGTTGATACTCCGTGGCTGTGGATAGGTTGTGCATGTAGCATAGAAAAGATCCTGGGAGATCCTATAGTCTGAGATAGGATGCTCTTTCGAGGTTTTTCTATGAGAGGCATGTAATCATCCTTGGATATCCGATAGGTTGAGAAGTAAGCTTGTAATCAGTCCTGGGATACTCTGTAGAGTTCTTGCAGGTTGCCGGACACTCTTTAAAGGTTTTTCCTAACCACATGTAATCAGCCCTGGAGATCCAATAGGTTGAGCAGTAAGCTTGTAATCAGTCCTAGGATGCTCTGTAGAGTTCTTGCAGGATGCAAGACACTCTTTTAAGGTTTTGTGGTGGAGGTCACACGTAATCAATCCTAGAGATCCTATAGTCTGAGCTAGGATTCTCTTTAGAGTTCTTGCAAGTTGCAAGACACTCTTTTAAGGTTGTGTGACAGTCAACATGTAAAAGATCCTATAGTCTAAGCTAGGTTTTGTTGACGCACGTAATAAGTCCTGAGGATTCCATAGTATGGCCAGTGTTGATGAATACCTATAGGTGGTGGGCCTACATCCAGTATGAAAAAGTACTGGCTCTGTAAAACTTCCTATGATGAGCAGATTTTAGAGATAGCCCAGTGATCGAGATGTCGAGTACAACAACAGTGATGATGATGCTCCGTGATCTAGTGATGTTGATCCAGCTCTAGAATTGAAGACTTGCGCCAATATGTATTGATGACCTGTGACGAAGAATACCTTCCTAGTTAAGAGGGTGTGTTGATGTATTTGTAACTTTGGAAGATATTCTTCCATATATTACATTTGTACTTTATTGTATATCCCACAGAGATGTATTATTCCTCTGATTGGAACTGTCGTCATTTGTATTTGTAAGTGTCATCATGTGCATTGACAAGTGTCATCATTTGTATTGATGGGTTATTAGACCACCAGTGTGGGGTCAACCCTAGTTAGCACATGTGGTTGGGCTATTAGGCTTGAGTAGCAAGTCGGCCCCAGTGGATTATTGGCAGGTCAAGTCAGTGTATAAATAGAGAGGGGATGTCTCTCATTTATCTCATTCACTCACTTCTCAAGCTCGCATAGCTAAGAGAGAAAGTGGCGCACTAGTGGAGGAGGAGGAGCATCGGCTAGAGACATCTTATTGGGTTTGATCATTGTGATCTTGTATTGTGGCTTATCTTATCTCTGAGGAAGTTGCGGGGTTTTTCACCTTCTTGGTTTTCCCCGGTGAAACTCTGTGTCTCTTGTGTGATTGCTTTTGTGTCTATGATTGATATGCTGTAGAGATATGCTGTACATGTTATTCTCTTAGAGATCCTTATGATAATGGAATGAAATTATCGGAAAATTAACAGAAATACCTCCTTTTCACACATTTACTTCATTAAGCATCTTGAATAGTTGTTATTTGCTTAGAGTTGAATTAAAGTGGATGTCCATGTATCTTTACTTTATGATCTTTCAGTTAGTTGCGAATTTCAAGTTCATTTTTATTTCCAAGTACATGTGTGGTTTCCACTTAGGCACACATTGAGAGACCATACATTGAGAGACCTATACACTCTTTCACATCTAGTATGCTCTCCATCTTGCACTCTTAGTGATCTATATGGATCAGAATGATATGAAAGTTTGAAATACCTCTCTCACACTCCTTAATCAAATTTAGACCAATTTAAAATCAACATTGCACTTGTCATTCTCAAACCAACTAAAATCATCCACAGGAGATTACAAAATAACATTTTATTTAGTTTATGATTGATTGGGGTAGGAATTCAAAAAAATTCCACCAATCTTCTACATTCTTGTAAAGTAGTGTTGTTGACTTTTAGGGTACTTTAAATCCTTCTATCAATGAGTGTTAAAAGAGAACCCGGATAAAAGTGTGTGGTTCTCAAGGACATGAAAGCTAAGTTATATTTGTTTCTGCCACCCATAAAGAGTTACTCATTTTTTTGTGGAGATGACACTTTACCACCCAAGTTGGACCACTTATCCACACTTAACACGGGTATCTTAGTGGCCAAAACCTAGGATATCACCACGGAGCAATTGTGGGTGCAATTGAATCCTGAGTTGAATCTTGTTAGTTGTTGGAAATGTTGCCATTCCTTTTGGAACGTATCCCCAACATCATTACTTGATAGCTAACTCTATCATACCTTCACTAGCCAACATCGAGGTATTTCATCACCACCAGCGGGTGAGCTATTGGAAGTCCTAGGTACTTTTCAGAGGAAAGGACATTACATATTTTAGGGAATTCACATTTAGTTTCTTTTTATTTACAAGATCATCTAACTCATAATTAAAAAGAACCAACTTGTTGACTACTTACATAAAGACTCAAGCACCTATCACTCACTTTGCACCATACTACTTATGTTTTGGTTGGCATATTTTTGCATTTGTTCATTTGTGTTTCTACCTCTGATAACAGTAATTAGTGCAAGGTTTTGTCTACACTAGTTTAACTATTTTGCTAAGAGGTGTTGAGTCTCTACGTCAGAAATGAAGCAATTATCACAAATTTCTTAAGATCTAAGTTCATTCAGTAAACATTCATTAAGATCTAAGAACATTTCAGAATTAGAATCATGCAAGATAAGCAAACATTCAACACTAATATGGTAGAAAATTGAATTACTTCATATTAAAACAAGGAAGAAGTACATCCTTACCAATGATCTTGGTGTGAATCCCTCCTCCATTTCCATGAGCTTCCTTTCCTTCACCCTTGCTTTTGAAGAATTTGAGCTCTTCTTCCTCCTTCATAATCTCCTCAGCATGCCTTTGATTTTCTACTCTCTCCTTACCATGCCTCCCATGCCTTTCTTATATAGCATTGGGAAATGAGCTTTAAGCATTTCTTCTCCATGTGGGATTGTTTATTTTCTTTATTTTTTATTATTTTCAACTGAAAACCCACTTTTCAATAGTTTTTAGGCTTTTTGCGCCATTTAGAATGATTTTAAGCACAATTAATGCATTTTAATGCATTTCTCAGAGAGGATTCTTCTCTGAATGAACTTGTGTCATGTCTTCTTGCTGCAAGTGCATGGTAAACATATGCCTCTTCAGTCACATGACTAGGGGTGTTAATTTGATTGTTAACAGATGCCCCCTAATGTGTGAGGTCCGAAGCAGAGCTAAGGGCTGAAATACATTACTGAATCTTATACTCTGTATACTAATACTCTTTATACTAATACTCTTTATCATTCAAAGCAAGGATAAGGGAAGGAAATCTCACGGGCACAGGATTGAGGATCACACCTACAAAACATAGCAATTTCTCAAATATATAATATCTTCTTGAGGCGGGCATACCCATGCTCAGCTGTAAACAAGCATGGCCACGAACAATACATAGTGGATCCATGTCAAAAGAAAAAAAATTCTGAAATATAAACCTGCACTTTGATGAGTGCGAGAACAAAGTCTTTATTGAACTTCTGACATGGTAGTCTAATCTTTCGCAGCTTGGGCAGTGCATCCATGAGTGATACAACTGTTTTTCCCAAGGTCTTCAATACAAACTGACAATAGTATGAGTTTATATCATGTGAATAAGTGATCTGATGTCGATCATAATAAAACACCATATGATTACAAGTCATTGGTGTATACCATTAACAGATGCGTAGAGACCCACCGATAATGATAGTGGACTCTAAGGTACTGAGTACAAACTAACAAGTGTGAATAGATGTTCTGAAGTCGAACAATTGTAGAGTCAAACAATCAGGGGTAATTGATGTATACCTACTATCATTTGCAAGGAAACCTGCCACTAATGACTGGAAGATCCAAGGTACGCTTGGGTTTCTAGATCCATGTCCTAAATGGTGATTTGATGTCGATAGGAATAGATCCATCCAAAGGAGGGAATTAATGCATCCCACATCAACCGATACAAAACAAAGATCAATAGTCTGATATAATTTGGTAGAACTGCAAGATCCAACACTGTATACTGACACAAGGAAGGTCGACATGATTGTTCAAGAATATTTATGGAATGGCCGACTCGGTTTCGACTTACCTTGAACACATAACACGACGCAGAATGGACACTTGCAAACATAGGACTTTGAGTAACCGAGCTTGATGAAATCCTCTAATGCCAGATTCATTAACGAAAGCTCCATTAGTGACGGGAAGGATAACCCATCGGTGGAGATGTTATTCAAAATACTGGTACAGTTTCCTAAGGCAAATGTAGATGGTGTACTGACAGCAGATACAAAATTATGTGTCGTGTTCAAGGGAAACAAGGACTTACTGTTTCCGTTTTATTCATAGTTTATAATATGAAGTGATTCAAGTCTCTCCCTTTTTGGATTTTTGTGTTTTCCAATTTTTTTAACCTTTTTCATTTATTAGCTTGAAAAAAGAATAAAGCATGCTATGATACATTGGAGGAAACCAGTGTCTCAAGGGCATGCACCTAAATGTCAAGGGCATGGGTCAGGCCAAGGCAAAGATCCGTATTGCAAACAAGGGCTGAGCTAGTTATGTACACTCTTACAGATGTTTCCTCCATGGGTATGGGTCAAATATACATAAGAAATGGTTTATAGGCATCTTGTAACAGAAAGTGACTATACAGGCAAATAAGCAACATAAGCAATAAGAAACGAAGTAGTTTGCATGGATGTTCAAGTGGATATTTTAACGCAAGCTTATGTAAAATGACAAAAAATTGGGAGCGCATCAGGATGTGGTCAGAAATGTATGAAAGAGAGATATGTGGTCTCAAACTCCAAGCCATGATGGGAATAATAGGACTCCTGGGCCTATAAGAATAACTCAGCATGGGTACCAAAATGGCAATGGGGTGCTAACTAGGGTGTCCCATGTTCGATAGGCTCTGCTGTCGGAATGGTGGAAAATACAGATATGAAGGGCGGACCCACCAATTTCCAACAAGTTCGACCCTATGGCAAGTTTGGGTTGCAAAAGGTTCAAATGCATCTTCACAAAGGGATGGCCTAAACCTATATGCAAGTTTCCAAATATACCAAATAAAATCAAGGAACATGAAGATCATGCTCCTATACTTGGGTAGATTTATATCAAGTATGCTCCCAGTGGCCCCACAAAAAATGTCCTTAGGTGAGTGCAACCAAATGTTTACAACTTCAGGGATATCTTCATTTGATGATAACTATGTAATCCAAGAAGTCATGTGAGCTGGGAGATCTCACAACCCAAATGGGCCAGGTAACCGAATCATATTCCTCCATCAAGGGAAGATTTCGATCCAAATCTGCCGAAGCTATTTGAGTAGCTTGGTTTGAAACTTCTATGACAGATAGAGGTGATCCAAATGCTTGCCAACATGGAAATGACATTACACAAGCTGAGGTCCCTTCATCCACTATGGTTAGACAGATGTTCTTACCATGAGTCATTACTTTAATCTGAAAAGCAACTTCGGGAAGGATCCTACATATTGAATGGTCTATGTCTGATGTGATCAAAGTCTCATCGGATGGATCAACAACACCAATGGTAGACAATAGTTCCTTTCTTTCCGCAGAATGATATTGCAATACCTACAAGGCTGACATGGCACATGGTACTTGAGCTAGGTCCTCAAGAACGTTACTATTCTAAGAAACTCGCATGTTAGGATTATGCATTGTTCTACGTAGAACACCTTTGGGGGGGTATGGTATTAAGTCGATGTCTAGTTTCTCAATGTAGAGATAACCACTTGGTTGTGATTCCGATTGATCCGATGTACTAGGAGAGACATCATAAGAATCAAGTCTTGTTTGAATGTGCATCTCAGGATCACACATGAAGAGATTGGCATTAGGATCATTGCCCCCTTGCAAGGGGGTTGGTTGGTTGCCCCCTGGTGAGGGTGTCAGTGTCAAAATAGTGGGTTGTTGTTTCCCACTGCATTGAAGCATAGTTGGTGCATCTTAGTTCCCAAAGTTAGCGTCTATATTACTCTTGTACTTATTCTTCTTTCCTCTAAGGTCTATGGATGAGACTATGAGGATGTCAGAATTGTTGGAAGGATTAGTAGGTTCATGCATTGCCTAGCCAACTGTGGGTTGCGAATTCTGAATAGAAACTTGTCCCAAATGTGGGGTAATCTATTCAAGATGGTTGACGAAATCCGTCATACCATTGACATGAGGTTCATGTGGTAGCCTAGCTAGATCAAACGCAGGTTTTGCAGATTGGTTCCAAAAATATTGGTTATTTTCTAGAACCTGACCACTCCATGGTGGAATGGGGTTAATGGTTGAATTGCCCCCTTGCAGGGTTAGGTCCAAAAAGGATTGGTTGATTTCTAGAACCTGACCACTCCATTGATGTGGTTCTTGGGTGTGATAAGAATTCCAAGGTGGGTTTCCCCTTTGTGGAGGTTGAACCCAAGAAGTTTGGCTACTTCCTGAAACATGACCATTGGGTGGATTGCCTCCTTGCAGATGTGGGGCCCAAGAAGATTGGTTACTTCCTAGATCCAAACCACACCATGGCGGTTGAACTTGGTATTGAAAATCATTCCAAGGTTGACTTCCTCCTTGTGGAGGTGGCATCCAAAAAGATTGGTTACTTCCTTAATGTTTCCCAGTCCATTGTGAACTAGGTTGCATATATGGATTGCCCCCTTGCGGAGGTATGTTCCATTGATATTGGTTATTTGGTGGAACACTACCATTCCATTGTGGGATATTATTAAAGGGTGGATTTCCCCCTTGCGGGGTTATGTTCCATTGAGATTGGTTACTTGGTGGAACAGTACCACTCCATTGATTGTTTCCTTGGTTTGGATAAGCATTCCAAGGTTGATTTCCCTTTACGAAGGTGGGCCCCAAGAAGATTGGATACTTCCTGAAACCTCCCCACTCCATGGAGGAATGGGGTTGATAGGTGGATTTTCGCTAAGCATTATGCTAGGATAAGTCGGAGGATAACCCCCCTAGGCATTTCCACTAATCTAAGGAGCATAGCCCCAATTGGCATAAATGTTCCATGGTTCATTGCTTCCGCCAGGAATATTACCATTCCATGGTGAAGGGTTGGCCCCGGAAGTAGAAGTTGGACAAGTGTTTTGTATACCATGAGGACTCTAGTTTAATCCTTATGTGTGTTGACCCTGATTAGCCGACCCAAATGGAAAACCAATGTTTGAGAAAGCCATGAGGTCCCTTGTTGATTTGTGCATGTCATTCAAACTTTTAGAAAGAGGTTTGATATCACCCAGTGACTCACGGATAGTAAGTGCAACTGATTCTGAAAGACTCATCAAAGTAGGAATTTCATGAGCATGTGTGTGATGTTTCAATGTTTCAATTTCAACTAGAGTAAGATTATCAACTATGTATGTATTCAGTTCGTGATGTGACGATGAATTCTCAGTGTTGATTTGATGTTGTTCTTCTCGAGTAATATTGATTCAGTTTACAATCCGTTCTGTTTCCAATTCATTAGGATGTGGTTTTTGTGGCTGTCTCTGTAATGTAGCAGGGCCTTCAATTTCTGGTGACTCACCTCGCTGCCGCCGTGATTGGAGGATCGGGAGAGTAGCCACTTCTAAGAAGTTGATAAAAGGATGTGTTTAAAATGATAGTTTGAATCAAACAATCCTAAGGCAGTCTAGACTCAAAAAAATGAAAAGTGTCCACACAATAAAAATTCCCTAGAGATTTCAAGCAAGCAAACTTACTTTTCCAAAGAACCGAAGCTCAGTGAAAAGCTGGATTGTAGGGCCTTCCGAAACTAGTAGCTGCTGAGGGATTTCATGTCCTCACACAATTGTTAGGAGCGAATGTGTGAGAAACAGTTACAATAAACTTTAATCGCCAGGGGTAAAAGTGTTCGTTCCTGACCACTCACCCTCCCAAGGAGTAAAAGTTCCAAAGTCTGTCTTAGGTATTGCAAGTGTGTCCCACTCACAACAGCGTATGTGATATCCTAAGAATAGCCGCTAAAGTTACCACTTCACAATCGACGGTCGAGCGGAATAGTTGTAAATCGAGGACAAATCTCATTACCAGAAACTCTATAAATAGTGATGTCACCCCAAGGACTTGTCATTGAACATAGAATCCACTCGATAAGCTCATGTCCTACTAAATAAGGAAGAAGGGGGAACCACCCTTACTTATCCAGATTAACCTCATGCTTGACGCATGTTTTAGAAGCGCTTTCCCGACAAGCATTTTTTGCTAGTAATGTATTTACTCTCTTTAATCAATGCTAGTTTCAAAGTTTTGCAACCCAGGAGTGTTAACTCTCCAAACCTAATCCAGGGCACTAACCTAAACTTGTTCATGATATGAAAATCAAAAGTTTGTCAATTTTAGATTAAGCTCCAATGGTTAGACAAATGTTCTTACCATGAGTCGTTACTTTAATCTGAAAAGCAACTTCAGGAAGGATCCTACATATTGAATGGTCTATGTCTGATGTGATCAAAGTCTCATCGGATGGATCAACAGCACCAATGGTAGACAATAGTTCCTTTCTTTGCGCATAATGATATTGCAATACCTCCAAGGTCGACATGGCACATGGTACTTGAGCTAGGTCCTCAAGAACGTTACCGTTCTGAGCAACTCGCATGTTAGTATTATGCATCGTTCTACGTAGAACACCTTTGGGGGAGTATGGTACTAAGTCGATGGTTGGTTTCTCAATGTAGAGATAACCACTTGGTTGTGATTCTGATTGATCCGATGTACTAGGAGAGACATCATAAGAATCAATTCTTATTTGAATGTGCATCTCAGGATCACACATGAAGACATTGGCATTAGGATCATTGCCCCCTTGCGAGGGGGTTGGCTGGTTTCCCCCTAGCGGGGGTGTCGGTGTCAAAATAGTGGTTTGTTGTTTCCCACTGCATTGAAGCATAGTTGGTGCATCTTCGTTCCCAGAGTTAGCATCTCGCTTACTCTTGTACTTCTTCTTCTTTCCTCTAAGGTCTATGGATGAGATTATGAGGATGTCAGAATTGTTGGAAGGATTAGCAGGTTCCTACATTTCCTGGACAGCTGTGGGTTGCGAATTCTGAATAGAAACTTGTCCCAAATGTAGGGTAATCTGTTCAAGATGGTTGATGGAATCCGTCATACCATTGACATGAGGTTCATGTGGTAGCCTAGCTGGATCAAATGTAGTTTTTGCATATTGGTTCCAAAAAGATTGGCTATTTTCTAGAACCTGACCACTCCATGACGGAATGGGGTTAATGGTTGGATTGCCCCCTTGCAGGGTTAGGTCCAAAAAGGATTGGTTGCTGTAATATCCTTGGGAATATTTAACCAAGATATTAACTCAACTTCATAAATTTTAATAAAATTCACTGGTTAAATTTCTTAATAATTCTTTTAAACCAAGCAGGAGGTCAGTGATGGGGATGGAGACTGAATCTGAGTATGGTGGGATGAACTTTCAGTTCTAGAATTTGTATGGGGAAATGTGCAGCAGCAAATAATGACATCAGAGGGAGAGTCCTAAGCACAAAGCACTGGGGCCATTTATGTTTCGAACATCAGCTACCGCTGAAGCCTACCGCAAAGCTTCCTGGGCACACCAGCATATGCTTACTAGACTGGGTGGGTACAAAAATAAGTTATGATAGTAAAATAGGTTCAATGGACACAATGAGCAGCATTCAAAATGATTTGGGAAGAGTAGGAGTGGTTTGGAATTTTTAGGGCTTGTCGGGATAACAGAGCTAGTCAAAAAGCAAGCTTTACAAAAAAGGGTTAACTCCTCCAAAATTCTTTAAGTAGGGAGTGATATAGCTAATATTATGTGTTATTGACCTCCTACAACTTACAGAAAGTAAATATGACATTTAGAACAAATTTTGCAATCATTCTTGCAAAACTAGTCAATAAACAATGCTCAATGAGCTAGTCTTCCAATATGAGTTAATAAATGACTTGATTTAATTAAATGATATGTTCTGAAATATTAATATGCTCTGATACAATGTAATTAACAGCAGCAAGTCGAATTATTACTCACTGAACCAAGTTTGTACTCTTTAATTAGCTCCTCATCAGTACAATGTCTTGTAGACTAGAAAACCCCCTCATAGGGCCATAGAAGAACTATAAGAAGGGATGGAATGATTAAATCTCTGATCTGAAAGTGTACTTTGGTCTTCAACAGGTTTGAAATAGATTATGGAGTCGTAATGGGCTTCCTGCGCTTCAGTGGGCACATTCACTTAACTGGAACTACACACATGCGCTCATTAACACATGAAATCTTGGCTCCGGTGAAAATGGTTGTATCTCGGTCATCCGGACACCTTTTTCGATGAGAAAAAAAGTGTTTCCTACTGGAAACGGCCCTCTGAACCCAATGGAACAGGTCTCACATCCCATAAATGATCAGAAGTGCTGAACCCGAAACCTCCATTTCGTCCCTTCAATGTTGTCTCCTCCGAATGTACCCTGTATGATGATGAATCCTTGTAAGCTTGGGTTCTTCTTAGTATTGGATTATACGGACCTACATATCAGATCTCCATGGCTACAAATCCTGAGAGAATATTAGAGAAGAGAAGTAGAATAGAATAATGGGGCACATCACCAAACCTTGAGAAGCTAAAATGTTTCACTCATAAACTCACAATGACAAAAAAGTTCTCAAATGGAGTTGGTTGGATTCTTTTATAAACTTCACGATGACTTGCTGAGCAAGTTGAAGAGCTTTGTGACCTGTGAGAATAGGTCACCCATGAGTTGACATACTTTCATTTATTTTTCCTTACAAGCTTTTCTCCTTTAGAAACTGTGCCCCCCTTTGTCTCCATATGTTTCCTGCTTTGTAAAAGTTGCTTGATTTGTAAACTGGACTCCTTTTTGGAAACTGCGCCCTCCCTTTGCTTTTTCCAGTTGTTTCCATTTTCTTGCTTTTAGAAACTCTTACAACTTTCCTTCTTTTGTTCTTTTCCTAAATCCACAAATTGATTTAGCCATATTTTTATTTTCTTGTCTCTAGATCCAATTTGGAAACCTTATCTCCATGAGGGCACTCTCTTGGCCCACTTGCCCAATTATTTTAGGAATATTAAGTAAAGGAATTAATTTAAATTACTAAAATTAATTCCTCCAACAGAACTTAGGCTAAAATTTATTATATAGTTACAGGATTAAATTATCATTTATCTTCCTAGGAAAATAATGTCCCCTTTTACCCATGGTCACTGAATTAGCCCAAAATTGGGGACATGACAGTTGCTTTCTAGAACCTGGCCACTCCATTGATGTGGTTCTTGGGTGTGATAAGAATTCCAAGGTGGGTTTCCCCTTTGCATAGGTTGACCCCAAGAAGTTTGGCTACTTCCTGAAACATGACCATTGGGTGGATTGCCTCCTTGCAGAGGTGGGGCCCAAGAAGACTGGTTACTTCGTAGATACCAACCACACCATGGCAGTTGAACTTGGTATTGAAAATCATTCCAAGGTTGACTTCCTCCTTATGGAGGTGGCATCCAAAAAGATTGGTTACTTCCTGAATGTTGCCCAGTCCATTGTGAACTAGGTTGCATGTATGGATTTCCACCTTGCGGAGGTCTGTTCCATTGATATTCGTTATTTGGTGGAACACTAGCATTCCATTGCATGATATGATTAAAGTGTGGATTTCCCCCTTGTGGAGTTATGTTCCATTGAGATTGGTTACTTGGTGGAACATTACCACTCCATTGATTGTTTCCTTGGTTTGGATAAGCATTCCAAGGTTGATTTCCTCCTTGCGAAGGTGGGCCCCAAGAAGATTGGATACTTCCTGAAACCTCCCCACTCCATGGCGGAATGGGGTTGATACGTGGATTTCCACTAGGCATTATGCTAGGATAAGTCAAAGGATAACCCCCCAAGGCATTTCCACTAATCTGAGGAGCATAGCCCCAATTGGCATAAATGTTCCATGGTTCATTGCTTCCGCTAGCAATATTACCATTCCATGGTGAAGGTTGCCCCCGGAAGTAGAAGTTGGACAAGTGTTTTGTATACCATGAGGACTCTGGTTTACTCCTTGTGTGTGTTGACCCTAATTAACCAAACCATATGGAAAACCAATGTTTGAGAAAGCCATGGGGTCCCTTGTTGATTTGTGCATGTCATTCAAACTTTCAGAAAGAGGTTTGATATCACCCAGTGACTCACGGATAGTAAGTGCAACTAGTTCTAAAAGACTCATCAAAGGAGGAGTTTCATGAGCATGTGTGTGATGTTTCAATGTTTCAATTTCAACTAGAGTAAGATTATCAACTATGTCTATATTCAATTCATGATGTGACGATGAATTCTTAGTGCTGATTTGATGTTGTTCTTCTCGAGTAATATTAATTAATTTTACAATCAGTTCTATTTCCAATTCATTAGGATGTAGTTTTTGTGTCTGTCTCTGTAATGTAGCAGGGCCTTCAATTTCTGGTGACTCACCTCGCTGCTGCCGTGATTGGAGGATTGGGAGAGTAGCCACTTCTAAGAAGTTGGTAAAAGGATGTGTTTAAAATGATAGTTTGAATCAAACAATCCTAAGGCAGTCTAGACTCAAAAAAATGAAAAGTGTCCACACAGTAAAAATTCCCTAGAGATTTCAAGCAAGCAAACTTACTTTTCCAAAGAACCGAAGCTCAGTGAAAAGCTGGATTGTAGGGCCTTCCAAAACTAGTAGCTACTGAGGCATTTCATGTCCTCATACAATTGCTAGGAGCGAAGGTGTGAGAAATAGTTACAATAAACTTTAATCGCCAGAGGTACAAGTGTTGGTTCCTGACCACTCACCCTCCCAAGGAGTAAAAGTTCCAAAGTCTGTCTCAGGTATTGCAAGTGTGTCCCACTCACAACAGCGTATGTGATATCCTAAGAATAGCCGCTAAAGTTACCACTTCACAATCGACGGTCGAGCGGAATAGTTGTAAGTCGAGGACAAATCTCATTACCAGAAACTCTAGAAACAGTGATGTCACCTCGAAGACTTGTCATTGAACATAGAATCCACTCAATAAGCTCATGTCCCACTAAATAAGCAAGAAGGGGGAACCACCCTTACTTATCTAGATTGACCTCGTGCCTGATGCATGTTTCATAAGCGCTTTCCCGACAAGCGTTTTTTGCTAGTAATGGATTTACTCTCTTTAATCAATGCTAGTTTCAAAGTTTTGCAACCCAGGAGTGTTAACTCTCCAAACCTAATCCGGGGCAGTAACCTAAACTTGTTCATGATATGAAAATCAAAAGTTTGTCAATTTTAGATTAAGCGCCAATGGTTAGACAGATTTTCTTACCATGAGTCGTTACTTTAATCTGAAAAGCAACTTCGGGAAGGATCCTACATATTGAATGGTCTATGTCTGATGTGATCAAAGTCTCATCGGATGGATCAACAACACCAATGGTAGACAATAGTTCCTTTCTTTGCACAGAATTATATTGTAATACCTCCAAGGCCGACATGGCACATGGTACTTGAGCTAGGTCCTCAAGAACGTTACCGTTCTGAGCAACTCGCATGTTAGGATTATGCATTGTTCTACGTAGAACACCTTTGGGGGAGTATGGTACTAAGTCGATGGCTGGTTTCTCAATGTAGAGATAACCACTTGGTTGTGATTCTGATTGATTCGATGTACTAGGAGAGACATCATAAGAATGAAGTCTTGTTTGAATGTGCATCTCAGGATCACACATGAAGACATTGGCATTAGGATCATTGCCCCCTTGCGAGGGGGTTGCCTGGTTTCCCCCTGGCGGGGGTGTCAGTGTCAAAATAGTGGGTTGTTGTTTCCCACTACATTGAAGCATAATTGGTGCATCTTCGTTCCAAGAGTTAGCATCTCGCTTACTCTTGTACTTCTTCTTTTTTCCTCTAAGGTCTATGGATGAGACTATGAGGATGTCAGAATTGTTGGAAGGATTAGCAGGTTCCTACATTTCCTGGCCAGCTGTGGATTGCGAATTCTGAATAGAAACTTGTCCCAAATGTGGGGTAATTTGTTCAAGATGGTTAATGGAATCCGTCATACCATTGACATGAGGTTCATGTGGCAGCCTAGCTGGATCAAACGTAGTTTTTTCATATTGGTTTCAAAAAGATTGGTTATTTTCTAGAACCTGACCACTCCATGGCGGAATGGGGTTAATGGTTGGATTACCCCCTTGCGGGGTTAGGTCCAAAAAGGATTGGTTGCTTTCTAGAACCTGGCCACTCCATTGATGTGGTTCTTGGGTGTGATAATAATTCCAAGGTGGGTTTCCCCTTTGCAGAGGTTGACCCCAAGAAGTTTGGCTACTTCCTGAAACATGACCATTGGGTGGATTGCCTCCTTGCAGAGGTGGGGCCCAAGAAGATTGGTTACTTCCTAGATCCAAACCACACCATGGAGGTTGAACTTGGTATTGAAAATCATTCCAAGGTTGACTTCCTCCTTGTGGAGGTGGCATCCAAAAAGATTGGTTACTTCCTGAATGTTTCCCAGTCCATTGTGAACTAGGTTGCATGTATGGATTTCCCCCTTGCGGAGGTATGTTCCATTGATATTCATTATTTGTTGGAACACTACCATTCCATTGCGGGATATGATTAAAGGGTGGATTTCCCCCTTGCGGGGTTATGTTCCATTGAGATTGGTTACTTGGTGGAACATTACCACTCCATTGATTGTTTCCTTGATTTGGATAAGCATTCCAAGGTTGATTTCCTCCTTACGGAGGTGGGCCCCAATAAGATTGGATACTTCCTAAAACCTCCCCACTCCATGGCGGAATGGGATTTATACGGGTATTGCCGCTAGGCATTATGCCAGGATAAGTTGGAGGATAACCCCCCGGGGCATTTCCACTAATTTGAGGAGCATAGCCCCAATTGGCATAAATGTTCCATGGTTCATTGCTTCCGCTAGGAATATTACCATTCCATGGTGAAGGGTTGCCCCCGGAAGTAGAAGTTGGACAAGTGTTTTGTATACCATGAGGACTCTAGTTTACTCTTGGTGTGTGTTGACCCTAATTAACCGAACCATGTGGAAAACCAATGTTTGAGAAAGCCATGGGGTCCCTTGTTGATTTTTGCATGTCATTCAAACTTTCAGAAAGAGGTTTGATATCACCCAATGACTCACAGATAGTAAGTGCAACTGGTTCTGAAAGACTCATCAAAGGAGGAATTTCATGGGCATGTGTGTGATGTTTCAATGTTTCAATTTCAACTAGAGTAAGATTATCAACTATGTCTGTATTCAGTTCATGATGTGACGATGAATTCTCAGTGTTGATTTGATGTTGTTCTTCTCAAGTAATATTAATTGAGTTTACAATCAGTTCTGTTTCCAAGTCATTAGGATGTGGTTTTTGTGTCTGTCTCTGCAATGTAGTAGGGCCTTCAATTTTTGGTGACTCACCTCGCTTACACCTTGACTGGTGGATCGGGAGAGTATGCACTTCTAAGAAGTTGATAAAAGGATGTGTTTAAAATGATAGTTTGAATCAAACAATCCTAAGGCAGTCTAGACTCAAAAAAATGAAAAGTGTCCACACAATAAAAAATCCCAAGAGATTCCAAGCAAGCAAACTTACTTTTCCAAAGAACCGAAGATCAGTGAAAAGATGGATTGTAGGGCCTTCTGAAACTAGTGGCTGCTGAGGGATTTCATGTCCTCATACAATTGCTAGGAGCGAAGGTGTGAGAAACAGTTACAATAAACTTTAATCGCCAGGGGTACAAGTGTTGGTTCCTGACCACTCACCCTCCCAAGGAGTAAAAGTTCCAAAGTGTGTCTCAGGTATTGCAAGTATGTCCCACTCACAATAGCCTATGTTATATCCTAAGAATAGCCGCTAAAGTTACCACTTCACAATCGACGGTCGAGCGGAATAGTTGTAAGTCGAGGACAACTCTCATTACCAGAAACTCTAGAAACAGTGATGTCACCCTGAGGACTTGTCACTGAACATAGAATCCCCTCGATAAGCTCATGTCCCACTAAATAATAAATAAGGGGGAACCACCCTTACTTATCTAGATTGACCTCATGCTTGACGCATGTTTCAGAAGTGCTTTCCCGACAAGCGTTTTTTGCTAGTAATGGATTTACTCTCTTTAATCAATGCTAGTTTCAAAGTTTTGCAGCCCAGGAGTGTTAACTCTCCAAACCTAATCCAGGGCACTAACCTAAACTTGCTGATGATATGAAAATCAAAAGTTTGTCAATTTTAGATTAAGCGCCAATTTTTAGTGGAAGTTTGCTTAGTCTCAGGAGAGTGGAAGTGAAACTGGTGGTGTTTAGACTCGAAAACAAAATGAACCACACAATGCAATATGCTCACTATGCTATCTTTCAGTTCAATGAATATGCTAACTGAAGGAAGAGTTAGAGGTTCATGAGCTTCTTTCAGACATGCAAAGTTTTTGGTAGATTTCGTAAGTGCAATTCTTTCTAAATGCGCATGAAAATCACGAAGCTTTCCAATTGTGGTCTTCCAATGCAAATGTGATTAAATGACCTTTTCAATTAGGTTGATTGGTTTAATATTTCCAAGAAGCATGTGCATAGGGTCTTAAAAAATATCTAGTACACATTTAAAGAAAAAATTAAAAATAAATTGCAACGTGAATTACTTTTAAAGGTTAATGAAAAAGATTTAATCCAATTTAAGCAACATTTTTCAAATTTTTTCTAAACGTTTTCAAAAGAAAAACTAACTAATTCCTTTTAAACCAAAATGAACACGTTATAACACAAATTATGCAAAGAGTTTTACAAAGACTTTTCTTTTTAATCTAAAAAAGGATTTGAGCCCAAATATACAAAAATTTTGCAAAAAAAACTGGAATTCTTTTAATCTAAAGAAAAACTTTTGAACCCCAAATATACAAAATTTTGGAATTCGTCTTAATCTAAAGAAAAACAATTTTAATCCAAATTATTCAAGCTTATGCATACTATGCAAACTTTGCAATCTTTGAATTTCCTTTTGAATTCTATTTTTTCAAAAGAATTTTTTAAACAACTTTCAAATGCAAATTTTTTGTTTAGTTCATCCAAAATTAAAAATTCTTTGAATGTTTTAATTCTTT
Source organism: Larix kaempferi (assembly GCA_027924585.1). Taxonomy (NCBI): domain Eukaryota; kingdom Viridiplantae; phylum Streptophyta; class Pinopsida; order Pinales; family Pinaceae; genus Larix; species Larix kaempferi. The sequence continues at coordinate 3,965,743 of BSBM01001185.1, forward strand.
TTTGAATCCGAATTGTTCAAAAGGAGTCAACAACTAACATTAAGAAGAAAAAGAATGTTAAGCAACTTTCAATTGCAAAAATCAATTCTAATTGATGTCGACGTTGTCATCAACATTAATACTTGGCACTCTTCTCCATTTATTGGTAATGTCTATGGTTAAGATTGGATTTTTGGTTGTCGATCCATGTCCCAATGATCTTGGTGTGAATCCCTCCTCCATTTCCATGAGCTTCCTTTCCTTCACCCTTGCTTTTGAAGAATTTGAGCTCTTCTTCCTCCTTCAGAATCTCCTCGGCATGCCTTTGCTTTTCTGCTCTCTCCTTACCATGCCTCCCATGCCTTTCTTATATAGCATTGGGAAATGAGCTTTAAGACTTTCTTCTCCATGTGGGATTGTTATTTTCTTTATTTTTTATTATTTTAAACTGAAAGCCCACTTTTCAATAGTTTTTAGGCTTTTTGCACCATTTAGAATGATTTTAAGCACAATTAATGAATTTCTCAGAGAGGATTCTTCTCTGAATGAACTTGTGTCATGTCTTCTTGTTGCAGGTGCATGTTAAACATATGCCTCTTCAGTCACATGACTAGGGGTGTTAATTTGATTGTTAATAGATAGCCTCTTCGGTCTTTTGCATCATGATGTTTCCTCACAATGGGAAGATCATCATTCTTGACCAACTCAACTACTATGACCCACACACCAACACAAATCCAGATAACGTCCTCTCCACCATAGGATCGGCTAATTACCCACAATATGTTGATATTAGTTTGGGGATTTACAAATATTTTGACTTGTTGGGAGCATACCCGAGTCCTCCCCTTGAAATCCTCGCATCTACAGACAGTCTCATGTGCACTATATTCACCTCTAAATATAAATTGCAAGCCCCTTACACATCAACATATGTACCCCATAATAGCCTTGGATTCGACCAAACGTTAAACCCATCAATGCCACCTATATTTCAAATCCCTTTCTTGTACCCCCCTACGGAAGTTCAAGGAATGTCGATAATGGCTCAACTCACATCGCCTAGGCTCACTTTGGGAATACATGTATGGTATCTAACACCACCTTACCTAAATATGACTTCCAAGCCATTATCCCATTATGAGTTTATCTCGATGTCACCTATAAGTACACCATCTGAGCCTCCTATGGTAGTAGTACCACTTGTGATTCAACCACCATTGATTGTTACTAAACCTAATATTAGGGGCACAAAACAACCCAAGTTGAAAACCCTAGTAGTACCAAGTACTACTCCTACACCTAGATTCAACCCACCTTCCACTTTGTGTGGGAAACAAGGACATGCCACAAACATGTGCCCCACCTTACTGGAGCTCAGGAATTCGCTTAACAACCCAGGAATTCGCTTAACACCCCTATTAGTGTAACCCATGGCCCAAGCACTTTAGCAGGGAGCACACCAACTATATCGACTGCCCCCAACACTAAGAGGAAGACCAAGTCATTGTGCACTAACCATTCGTGCAAAATATGTTCTCAATTTTTGCATTACATGCATCACTGTCATGAGCTCCCTCGATTTCAAGACATGCAATAACTTGGTTCAGTCGTAGGACATGCACGGTTTGGCCACAGGATTGTTCACTAAATATTCATGCGATACCGATGCGTGGCCGAAGCATGCATATCCCACGTGACACACGGCTATCAGTAGTTTAGTGTGGGAGACTATTTGAAACTTGCGTGATCGATCGAAAATCAAAATGGCTAGTCGTACGGTCATATGGCTCCACTAGGCTAAAAACTAGCCAGACAAAAATGACAAGGATGGGTTTTAAGCTTACTTGGAACTCATGGAATCAAAAATTGATAGTCAAATCTCTCAAAATTATCAAAAATGGCTCTGAGAAGTTCACACGAAAAATAGTACAAATGATTTTGAAAAGTGGGGCCCCACCCCTATTTATAAGTAGTTAGACTAGTTTTTAAATGACCCATGTGGGAAAACCATATCCCTATTTGACAAACCATTCACACCACTGTGATCAATGTCTCGAGCTATTCAACATGGTACCATTCGTTCCATCACCCGAGAAACTTCATTTGGAAACCATTTTTACCACCATCCCACAGGTGAACTAGATTTCTTGTCAATTATTTTGCATTGTCAATAATCTCGTCATAATCTATAGTACACTTGGGTACTTGTGTCATGTGTGCAGTATTACACCAAGAACCTCTTACTTATCACTTTACAACAATGGTGCAAAGACTTCAACCAAAGGTATATAATCTCAGTCTTGGCATATAAGCAACATTCTCCCTCTATTTACATTGCATTTATCTAGTATTCTCACTGATAACCATAGGGTTCTAATTATCGATGACACCATACCATCAATGTCATCATCTAGAATAACATGTTTCCCCATGGGTGTGCATTCCATTTCAAGCCCTTTTATATTTTGGCACCCATGATGTCGAACCCCCACAAGTCTAAGGAATTTGATCACTCGTCAAGTTTGTCAAGTTGAAGCCACATATCATTTCCTTGCATTATTCTCATCACATCCCTCAGATTCCTCAACACATTTTACGATTATGATTCACATATAAACTCCCATCCTCCTCATGAAAAATATACCATTTGCATTTCTCTCTGTATCACCAACCCTCGAGAAGACAACAATAGGGCCCCTACCCTCTGAAGACACCTATCACATTCAGTTATTCCCACATGAACATTCTACATGGAATTGATTCATGGGGAACTTGTCTTCTTGTTTGCACAAAACTATCCCATCATCATCCAAATGATTCCCCGACTCACTCAAAATTGTGGGAATCCTTCCTGTATAGATTGGTTCCCCAACCCACTCAAAACCATGGAAACCACACCAATAATTATATATGAGCAAATGGTTCCACGATCCACCCAAAACCATGAGAACCCCATCACATTATTCTTTTGGAAGCACCCCTCGATTTCCCTTAGTCAATGTATTTGAGTCCACCTCATGCCAACATTATCAACCTTCTCATTCACCTTACCACATCAGTATTGTGTCTCCAATAAATACCTTCATCTACAGTTTGTCTCTCTCTTCTACACCCTGCATCACCATTTGCAAAATGTTTTCATCAGTCACACACCCTTTCACGCACCCCTGTTTACATCGATAAAGGAAATTCATGATCCCTGCGCTTATCAACCAATCTTGTGTCAAGTCCATCAGTTCCCCAATTGGTTACAAAATTACCTTGGTTCTCAAGATAAGACCCCCATCTTATCATACTCTTCAGCTCTCATCGACATCAAAACATCATATTCTGATAGCTACAGTAGTTGCAGTTGTATCTTTGGGTCACTTCTCATCAATGTAAGGGATCGCCTCAAACTAAGTAGGGAGAGTCATTATTACTCCCTAACTTCGTGGTCTCCCCTATACTCGACATTAACAAGTCTATCAAATCAGGGGGAGTTGTATGTTCCGATGGTAGCATTGTTCACATTTATGATTCATGGTAGAAACACACCCATTGTAGTGAAGTTCTCCCAACAAATTCACCATTATTCAGGTCCCCCACCCCCAGTGGGATATCCATGATAATCAGTGGTTTCTCTTCTTCAACACCTGTAGAATCATTTCCATATGATTCATTTACTCATACAAGGTTCAAATCTACCTTCATCCATGTCGTAGCAGTATCGAGAGTTAACCCCTGGGTCCCCTCTTATTGTAATATATACTGACATATTTCCACAAGCATAGGTATGGCTATATCATTTGTATAAAACACCATATATTCTTTATAGCTTCAACAATCATCACCAACAACCTTCCTCCATGTGCAGTTCTTTAACTCACAAATGCTTGATAACTTATTAGAACATGGAGAGAAAAGAAACGATATGCATTATCATCCCGACAATACCCTTTGAACCTCATACATCATGGGGCATCTGTTAACACTTAAATTTCACATACATGAGACATTTTGGATAATATTGCAGAGAGGCGTTATTAATATATAGAATGTATCTCACCAAAGACATCTTCAGCAGATCTAAAAGACAGATTGAGCCCTAAAATGCCAAATTCAGTTAATATGGAAAATCACGCGGCTAAAAGCATTAGAAACCTGCACTAATTAGCACGACCTACCTGTTCAGTTACATGTGTGTAGCTGTTAACACTCAAAAAGTGCTCACTACCTCATCTCCCTCATTACATGACTCATTTTTCCATATTTCCTACCATATTTGCCTCCAAAACCTTAAAAACCCATTAAAAAGCCTCCAAAAGGCCAAAAACCCCCCTTTTTTCCCCCAAAATAATGTAAATTCCTCCAAAAATAGCAAAAACCCTCTAAAAAGAGAATAAAAAATACAAAAAAGAGGAAAAAGAGGGAAAAAAAGGAAGCAAAAACCCTATACAGCTGACCTAAACCATATGGTACCCAAAACCATGGGTCAGCACTCCACCACTAAAAACCTATAAATAGGTGATGGAGGCTCCCCATTTTTCATCCACAATCATCCCTATCCTCACTCTGCCAAAAATTCTCACGAAACCCTAGCTCTCCCTTTGGAGCTACTTTCCACTTGAGAACCCCATTTGGCCCCATTTCCAAAACATCTTTGGAGGAAGGAGAAGGAACAACACTGGAGCTTGGAAGCAACCCTTTGTTAGGAACCCATGTCTTTACTTTGTTAGTATATTGTTGCTGGACACATATGCTTTGTAAGTCATCTCGTAGTTTTGTTGATCCATAGTTTGTATTGGCCCATGGTTTTGACTCATAGTATTGGCGCCTAGACTTAGCCCATGGTTTGTATTGACACATAGTATTGACCCATGGTATTGGCGCCTAGACTTAGTATATAAGTGTGTGTTGAGGCCTATGAAGGCACTGTGAAGTTAATTGTATTGAGCTTGCTCAAAGGAGGTTGCCCCCTCGAAGTGGCCTGTGATCAATATAAAAGTGATTCTGAGTTCTGTTATTTCTAATATCTCGTGTATTTGCATTAATTAATTATTGCAGGTTCATCACATCTGGTATCAGAGCACTTTCTTGGGCTTGCTGGGTGAAATTTCTGCCAAATTGTTTTCGCATCTGTTGCAGGTTCGGATTTGGGAATAATCCCTATCCGCTTAACTGTGGGAAGTACTTGGGCATAAGCCCTAAAACTCATTGTGAGGAGTACCACAGGAACCCCGAAGTAGATGGCCCATTGAGAGGACCTACCAGCGAAAAGGGCAACAACCCCTACCTGATTGACTAGTTCCCACCCGTGAGGTAAACCAAGAGCTATCGTTTGTGGCAAAGCGGTTATCAGTTTTACCTGAGCGTGGAGTGAGGGGTACTGCCCCCAATACGCAAGTTGTCAAACAGCATTGGTGGCCGAGTGAAACCCATGAATTTTTAGGAAGCCGCACATACCTGGGGTCCATATCTATTTTCAACTGAACTGTTGTCGATCACTGCTACGTCGTTTCAGATTCAGCCGTTCAGATCCATTCTGAAAGCCGTTCCAGATTAGTCGTTTCAGATCTATTTCAGATCCATCCGTTTTCGCTCCATTCGGCGCCGTTTCAGATCCCTCTGTTTCTACTCAATTCTGGGCCATTGCAGATCTATCTGTTCAGATCCCTTCTGAGCTGTAACCGCTCCATTATGGAAAAAAAAAAAAAAAAAAAAAAAAAAAAAAATCTCCATATCTCCCTTGTTTTAACTCCATTTCCCTTGAAAACTTCTCTGACACCCCTGCAATCCCATTTTGCATATTTCATTCCCGAGGACCCTATCCCACATTCCACATCCCAACACCTGAAATCTCACATTTGTCTATTTTTAGGGTTTGCCATAACTTCTTCGATTTTCACCCGATCGCCTTCAAAATTTACCACAAAGTTCCTTTTCTAATTCTACTTCTTTGTCCCTCTCTGCCAAATTTTCTCATTCTTTCACCCTGGTTCTGAAATCCCCCTTTTCTACTTTCCTGTTCTTTCGACAGTGTCCAAAATCTAGTCAAACCCCAATTACCCATCAGATTTTTTCCCCAATCCAAATTTCCCTTTACCAAATCAGCTTCTGTTTGTGTTTTTCTACCCATTCCCCCCCCAAAAAAAAAAAAAAAACTGGTTATGGTTGTCACCCATGCAGGAGCACACACCATGGAGGAAGCACTTGCAGCCATCCAAACCAAACTCCAAGATCTGGATGAAAAATTTCTCAGCCTCCATCTTCAGCATTCAACCATGAACAATAACCGACAGCCAGAATCTTTTGCAGCCACCGGGTTCTCTTCTTCCAACAATTTTCGTGGGCCGAAGCTTGATTTTCCTCGCTTCAATGGTACTGATCCGACTGGATGGATTTACCGAGCAGAACAATATTTCAGTCTGCATAATACTTTTGATGTCCAGAAAGTTCCACTTGGATCCTTTCATTTGGAACAGGAAGCCCTTCAATGGTACTGTTGGTACATCAAAGCTCATCCCGAACCAAACTGGACAGATTTTTGCCAACTCCTTTTGCCACAATTTGGTCCTAGTGCTTTTGATGACTTCACAGGAGCACTCACTAAACTTCACCAAATGGGCACAGTGAGAGAGTATCAGACAGAATTTGAGAAACTGGCCAATCACACAGAAGGATTGTCTGATGAATTCTACAGGAGTTGTTTTATCAGTGGTCTCAAGGATGAAATCCGCTGAGAGGTCAAAATGTTCTGTCCCAACACAATGATGGAAGTCCTAGGGTTGGTTAAGTTGGCAGAGGACAAGATCGCAGCTCAACAACGCTCCAAACCCACCTTTGTTCCCTTCAGAAATATGGGTTCCCAATGACCTCCCATCACGCTTGCTCCTCAACCAACTCCTATCAAGCATTTGTCTGAAACAGAGATGCAGGCATGTCGAGAAAAAGGGCTTTGTTATAATTGTGATGAGAAATTCACTCGGGGACATAGATGTGTTCAACAAAAGCTCTATCTCTTGGATGTGGATTCTTCGCCTGCCTCAGAACTTGGTGAAGAAGCTACAGATATAGTAGATGATCAGGTCGACATTCAACACCCGCCTATTGACACCCCCATCTCAGGACGACCCACCTGAGATCTCTCTCCATGTTGTAACCAGCATCACCACCCCACAAACAATGCGGGTCATGGGATACTTCAAGAAGCTCCCTCTTACGATACTCATTGATTCTGGTAGCACTCATAACTTCATTGATCCTCAGATTGCCAAACAGGCTGATTGTTTTGTCCATCCTTGCTCCAACTTTGAATTCATGGTTGCCAATGGGGGCACCTTACCTTGCAAGGGGAAGTGTCACAATGTGCGTATCTCTATGGAAGATTATAACCTACGCTCTAACATGTTTTCCTTGTCCTTAGGCGGATGTGATGTGGTTTTGGGCATTCAATGGTTATGCACACTTGGCCCCATCTTATGGGATTTTGCTGAACTTTTCGATGCAGTTTTCAGCCAATGGGACACAACACAAAATTATGGGCTTACAACCAGGGTCTCTCTGCATCATCAGTTCACATCGCCTGGAAAAGATCCTTAAGAAGAATTCACATGGTGTCATTGCTCATCTCCATTCCCTTCAAATGCACCCACCAATGGTCTCCACTACTTCCTTGTATAGATATGCAGGTGTCTTTGTTGCACCAGTGGGCTTGCCGCCTTCACAAGACCTTTCCAGTAAGCATTTAGCCGCATCTACATCTCAGCAGGACATGATGGCTATTTTGCATACAGTATAGAAGTGGCAGCCATCCCTATTGGGGAATTATTTCTGCATCAAGACTGATCTCCAAAGTCTGGAAACTTTCCTGGAATAACGGATCTCCTCCCCAGCACACCTGAAATGGGTTATCCAACTCATGGGTTATGACTATGCGACCACTTACCAGAAGGGTAAGGACAATATGGTGGAATATGCTCCTCCTCGCACATTTGATGACCCAGTTTCTCTTACAGCTATTTCTCTACTTGTTCCAAATTGGTTGCAATCTGTTCAACGGGGCTATCTCTTCTATGAACTCCATGCTTCTTCATCGGTAGGTCACTCTGGGTTCCTCAAAACGTATGACCAGGAACAATGTAACTTCTTTTGGCAAGGACTCAAAAGGACAATTCAACAGATGGTGGTTGACTGTGATACTTTCTAGGTAAACAAGGGTGAAACGACCCTCCTTTCAGGACTGCTCGAACCCTTGCCCATCCCTCCACAGATTTGGACAACTATTTCTATGGATTTCCTAGAAACGCTCCAGTGGTATAGTACCACATCTCAAAGGACACCATATGAAGCAGTCTCTAGACAGGCACCACCAGTTCTTCTTCCATACACCTTCAGCAACTCCCCAATTCATGCAACTGACTCAATTCTTCGAAACCGTGATCAGGTTCTTCTTATTCTGCAGGACAATTTTCACATGGCAAGAATTCAACTGAAACAACAAGCCGATCAGCACTGTTCTGAGCGCACTTTTCACATCGTTGATATGGTTCTTCTTCGTCTACAGCCTTCCACGCAATCCTCCCTGAAACTCCAAAGGCGCCAGTGGCTCGGAATGCAACCTAAGGATTCTACAGGGGACCCACTCCTTCAGATTCTGCATCAATTTCCACATCTAAAGCTTTGAGGACAAAGCTTTTTCTAAGGGAGAGGGGATGTTAGGAACCCATGTCTTTACTTTGTTAGTATATTGTTGTTGGATGCATATGCTTTGTAAGTTGTCTCGTAGTTTTGTTGATCCATAGTTTGTATTGGCCCATGGTTTTGACTCATAGTATTGGCGCCTAGACTTAGCCCATGGTTTGTATTGACACATAGTATTGACCCATGGTATTGGAGCCTAGACTTAGTATATAAGTGTGTGTTGAGGCCTATGAAGGCACTGTGAAGTTAATTGTATTGAGCTTGCTCAAAGGAGGTTGCCCCCTCGAAGTGGCCTGTGATCAATATAAAAGTGATTCTGAGTTCTGTTATTTCTGATATCTCGTGTATTTGCATTAATTAATTATTGCAGGTTCATCACACCCTCCTGGACTGCTGCAAGGGCTCCACCAACCTCTACATCTGAGGTAATTTTTAACACAAAAAGAGAGATCTTCACCATATTCTCATGTTTTGTTATTTATGTCAATGCTCATGTTAGTTTAATTTTATTTTACTGTACTGTCATATTTTACTGTTTTACTGAACTACTACTAAGGAGTCCCTTCTCCTTAATAGGTGCTCATTTGCACAAACTAGGGTGAAAACCCTAGCTATAGTAGCCACGCAGGATTTCCCTCGAAACCCGTGCAACTATCAGAATGGTTGGACCACTCACTTTCACAGCGCATTAAAAACTCAAAATGGCTCTCTTTGATCAAAAATTCAAACAGAGACTCTTCACATGCTTGGGAGTATTCAATAGCTCCCCTCATGTACTTGTAAAACCAGTTCAAAGGAAGGAGTATTGTTCACATATGCATCTAGATGTTTCTTGACCTCCATTTATCCTATAAAATAAATCCATGAGCATGCATTCCATAGGATAAAATTAGAGCAAAGTTATGATGTTGGAATTACATTGAGAGCTCCACTCTCAATCTACTTCCTCCCTCATGTTAGCATGCACAAGCTCCCTTGATTTCTTCCCCTAAGAAGTTAGTGTTTCTCCATTGCTCTATCCAAGTTATCTTGCAATTGTGTGGACAAAAAGGACCTCCCTAAGGGATATTTTTGGCTTCCCTTGAAGTTTGCACCTCCTAAGTGGAACTATTGTATTTAGTTGGACCATTGGGAAATAAAAACTTGGTTTGGAACACTCTTGTTCCATCTTGTTTTTTTTAGCACTTACCCCTCTTTTACTTCCTGGTATTTCTTGTTATTTTGGTTTATTTCCAATCAATAGGTTGGTTGGCAATTTTGGGTTTTAGTTACTAATTCTCAATCACAATATTAGGTCCTTGTTGCAACCTCGAGGATATCTTTGAAATTGCACTAGCAGCATGGAGGTTCACTCTCTCACTAGATAAAAGTAAGAGATCCATAGCTATTGTAGAGGCTTTGTCTCACTCCATAAGTAGGTTCCTCCTTTAAGAATCCTCTCTCTCCCCTCCATGATTATGAAGAGAAATTCAATATACCTCTATCCCCATACACAATTTTGGCAAGTAATACAAATTCTTTCCCCACTTAGAAAAATTCCAACCTCTTAGTGGTTTTTCAAAGAGCTCCATACCATTGAATCAACCTATGAAATCTACTTGGGTGTATTGCGACATCCTATTGTTAATCAAACCTTCATCTACCTCCACAATAATTATATCCTAGGTATTTTTCTATAAGATACATGATGATTTTCCTCTTATATATTTGTGAGGAATTCCATGGAAACACTTGAAATATCATCTCTTAAGAAAATATATCCTCCATTGTACTTTCATGTTCAAAAAACCGCTCCCTATGAGGAGTCATATGAAAAGACACACCTGAGTCAATCGACCATACATCATGATCTAAATGGGTACCTGTAGAGGCCAAGTACACATACCCTTCTTCTTCCAAGGATGTCTTTGCCCCTATGGAGGGGGTATCATTAGTTCCCTTCACTTTTTCAACATTTTTAAATATACAATCCTTCGTATAGTTCCCAACTTTATCACATTTCCAACATTTCCTCAAAGATTTTCCTAGAGATGTACATCTACTCTTAGATTTAGATCCCCCCCCTAGAGCCTTATTTTTATTTCTCTCTTAAGGATGGCCTCTCACAAATAAGGCATCCATGCTTTGAATATCCATGGTTTTCCAACTCATTTCTTCTGAAAGCAAGGATGGAACTATTTCATCAAACTTTAAAGTTGAGAGGTGTCAATGGAGCATGAAAACCATTGATCAGAGGTGGAACAATGAATGCCAGGCATTGGATCTAGTAAGTTCACAGAATGTGTAGAGGTTCCATTAGATAATATATAGCCATTGGATTGTCGATAAGTGGAAGAATAGCATCCATTGGTGGCTTACAGTGGAATAGAGGTTTCGAGCGCCCCTAAGGAACCCTCGACTGGGAAGCACTGCCATGGGGACAAGTGTCGGCATCCAAGTGGTCTCTAGAGCTCTGAAATCAAAGTGAAAATAAAGTGTTCATAAGGAACCCCCGATTGGGAATCCCCACTATGGAGACAAGTGGCAGCATCTGAGTGTTCGTCGAAGTTCATAAATCGAGGTTGAGAACATAGTGTTCATAAGGGAGGCCCAATGGGAAATCCTACCTCAATGACATGTGGTGGCGGTAGAGTGGGAATCAAGACACCCATACTAGAGTTTCATGAAGGAGTTTAAAAGAAGGCCCAAAGGGCCTAGTCTGACAGCCAACCACAATCGTTCGATTAAGTGTTAAAAATTATCATAGCTGTCAGATCAAAAAGCGATATTAGAACTTCCCATGATTCCTATTACAATTATAACATACCACTGTCTCCTCCATGATTGCATGTGATATGTAAATTCACCATGCACCCATTCATGTATTCCAGCATGATGTGGGAGGGTGCAATCAGGAAAATATAGCTATAAAGGTAGCAATGGAAGATGAAAAATAGGAGGTTCAATAATACATCTCAAAGGCTACCAAAATTTCTAAGACAGAGTTGTGTAGGGATGTGTAACATTACTTCTTCCCTTCTCCTTTCCCTCATTCTTCACTGTAATGAAATTGTGAAATTCCACAGGTGGGATCACAAAGATGAACAAACCTCACTAATTTTTCAGAGCTTTTACAAAAATAATTAAGAAGAAAAGTTGTAAAATTCACTCATGAATTGAAACTCAGATAAAAAAATGGTTGTTTCTCTATGATACAACAAATAGATGGTAAACAAAATATGTTACAAATACTAAGAACTTGATATCCTTAGATGTCATTCGAATTCATCTCAAGTGGTAGGCTTAGTTTGCATTGGAACCACCACCCGACAAGGTCTAGTGGCCACTAATGATGAATTGATAATCAACTAAAGTTGCGTGGAACATGACTGACTCATTAGGGCTAGAAAATAGGGGAGGAGACTCCAAAGAGGCGCATAACTTACTTGTAGTGGTCAAAATAGGTGCTCCTACACTCAGTTTCAGTGAACTAGGTGTAGCAGTCAGTTAACAAGGCAATCAAGGGGACAAGGCGCCTTTATTCATGGAACTGATTGTACTGACTCCTAAAATCATGCATGAGGGAGAATTTACACTTTAGTGATGTGGATAACGCATTCTGAGTGGATAAGGAGGCCAATGATGACCAAAATGAAGCACTAGGGGGTCAAAAAAAGGACTAGGTGCTAGGAGACTCAACTACCAATGCATGCAAGATGCATGGAATGCATGCATGCATGCAAAACCAAGGTTGAGATGGTTAGAATGTTCCAACACCCCCCCTTAATCCCGACTATGACGAAAAAATAAGTAAACAAATGGGAAAATAGGGCCCTGGTTAATGAGACCAATGCTCACCACGTACAACAATCTAAAAAATAACTGAGTAAAGAGGGAAAACCTAATGGGAACAAAACCCCCCCTCAAAATAGACTATAAAAAATCTAATCAACCAAAGTATCACCCACCCCAAGAAGGGATCAGATATGAGTGAACTTTTTCACTGAAAATTTTTTGGTGAAAATATTTGCAATATGCTCTTCTTAATGGTAGTAAAGCAGTGTGATGGTATGATCATGCACCAATCCTCAGATATAGTGCATATGTATCTTAATGTGTTTGGTCCTCTTTATCTGAACCATATCTATGGAAACCCTGATAGCACTCTGATTGTCACAGAAGATGATTGGTGGAGTACTGTAGTCTGATAAGATGCCCTATAACCAGATGCATTGTGTGGTTGCATTCACCGCACCTAATCTATACTTGGCTTTAGTTGATGAAATAGAAAGAGATGCTTTATTTTTGCTCGACCTAATAGATAGGACTAGATCCAAACATGAAAATATAACCTGATGTAGACTTCTTATATGAGTTGTCTCTAGCCCAATCTGAATTTGTGTACCCAACAAGGTTCAATGGATACCCAGGTGGATAGTGAATACTATAGGTCTTTGTCCCTTGCACATAGTGCAAGATCCTTTTAGTTTCCTTCCAGTGAATCTCATGAGGCTCTTGCATGTATCTGGAGACAACACTCTCTATATAGGATAGATCAGGACGAGTATGTGTACGAAACAAAAGACTTCCGATCAGTTTCCTATACAAAGTACTATCTACCAATGGTGAAGAAGAACCATCTTCAAGACTAACACCTGAAAGAAAAGGAAATATTGTCGGTTTTCATTATGTCATGTGAAACCTATCAAGTAGATTTGTTGCATACTTGTACTATGCAATCTTGATTCCTGAATCACTCTGCGAGACTTCAAGACCACGAAACTACTTTAGTAGTTTGAAATCTAACATTGAGAAGGCATTGTGCAAGGCTGATTTGATATATTTAATGCATGAAGATAGACTCCCTATAATCAATAAATCATCAACATATATAACAATAAGGAGAATAACGTTACCATCATTCTTCATGTAAACATTCGAATCATACTTGCATCTCTGAAAAATCATGTGATAGTAGAAAGGATTCCATCTTTGCATACCATGCTCGGGGATCCTGCTTAAGCCCATATAAATACTTCCTTAATCTTCACACTAATGAAGGATCCTCAATGTATCCTTCAAGTTGCTTCATGTAGATCTCCTCCTCTAGATCTCCATGAAGAAATGCGTTCTTCACATCCATGTGATGCACCTCCCAGTGCTTGGATGCAACTAGAGCCAAAATAGGATGGATGGAGTCCATCTTTTCCACTAGAGCGAAGGCCTCTGTATATTCAATCCCTTAAACATGAGAGAATCCTTTAGAAACCAAGCGAGCCTTGTACTTCATGTTACTCCATCTAAGCCCAAATTTGTCCTATGTTGGTTGTGGAGCCTGATCTTCCAGATCCAGAGATGTTATTCAGCCGTGTTTGTACCCAGCTTTATATGATATGTAAAAGGACTATACACTCACCCCAGCAGGGGGGGTGTGGGGGGGGGTGAAGCCTCCCCCCACCGGGGTTTGGGGGTTGCTTTACGGGCCCATGGTTTTGGGTAACCCGTGGTATTTTCCCTTTGTATTTCTCCTTTATAAGAAAGACATTGTAATATGGCTAGGGTTGATGTATTAGGTATTATGCATTGTAAAGATCTCTAAGATCAAGAAGAGAGACTGTGATACAGTGAAGAGGAAGTGCAGCGGCTGTGCTGTAGGTTGTATCCCTTCACTTTGTTGGACGGTATAATAATAAGGACTAGCAACTTCAATGTGGATGTAGCCCATCTTGGGTGAACCACGATATATCTGTGTCTCTCTTGTAATGTGTATGTGTGATTATATTTTCATTTATGTTTATTGTTATTGCTCTGCGATCTTGTTTTTCTAACATCCTGTATACCCACTTACACTGAACAAGCTTCCTTACAGGAGGGATAGAAACAAGCTCCCAAGTCTCATTTTTCTGAAAAGATTGGTACTCTTCATCCATAGTTGTTATCCATCTTGAATCTTGGGAGGCCTCAAAGAAAGTTTTTGGATCTAATCCAACCATCATAAAGCATCTATCAGGAAGAAAGGGATATGTATGAGAGAGTGCAAAACTTGCACTTTGATACTAAGATTTTGTTCTTCTTGGATCTTGTGGATTCCCAACAAGTTCACCAACAGCTTCTATGGTCTTTTCAACCCATTTTGGAAGTGGTGCTAGATCTTATGGTGTTGGATCTACATGATCTACTAGATCTTGTGGATCAGGATCTAGAAAGTGCTCATCTTCACTTTCTGGGTCAGATTCTGAACTTTCATCAGAAGATGATTCACTATCATGTTCAACATATTGTGGTGGAGTAGTTGGTGAGCTTTCTGCTTCAACATCGTGGGCATCATGCAATGGCCATTCTTCAAACTGGACACTTCTTTCAAGGAAGGTATTTATGGTGGAAAAATCCAACATTCTATAGGCCTTTGCATTATGTGCATAACCAACCAATATGTACTATTGACTTTGAGGCTCTAAGGCTCTTCTCTTCTCTGAAGGAATCCTGGCCCAAGCTTTTGAACCAAAGACTCTGAGATGAGACACATCTGGCTTGTATCCCATCCAAGTTTCGAATGGATTTTTTTCTTTTAGTCCTTTGTGTGGAATTATGTTCTGGAGATATGCAGCACAGTTGACAGCTTATCCCCAAAGTCTAGGAGACAATGCCTTAGACTCAAGCATGCATGTAGTCATCTCTTTTAGGGTTATGTTCTTTCTTTCAACCACACAATTCTATTGTGGTGTGTATGGAACAGTGTGTTGCATTTCAATACCTTCATCTGCACAAAATAATTGAAACTCATTCTTTACATATTATCCTCCATTGTCAGTACGAAGGACCTTTATCTTTCTGTCATTGAACTTTTCTATAGCAACTTTAAAAAAATTTAAATATCCAAAGACTTCTTATTTCAACTTTAGAAAATACACCCAACTAAATCTCGAATAGCCATCTATGAATGTTAAGATGTATCTAAAATTATTCAGATATAGGTGAGGAACATGTCCTATTATGTCATTGTGAATCAATTCGAGTGGAGATGAGGCTCTCTTTGCATTTCCTTTTTCAAACTTGTGCTCTGGATGCTTTCCAATCAAGCAACCTCGACAGGTACCTTTAGAAAATCTGATGTTTGGGATGTCTTCAACCATGTTTTGATTGTGCATTTCTTGCAAATATTTGTAGTTGAGGTTCCCAAATGTCTCATGCCAAATCCTGCTAACTTCATTAGCATGGGTAAGAAGTGAACTTTGAGTTGAATAAGGCATGAAATGAGAGAACTCATAAATATTAGAATGATGATGTGTAATTCCTTGTGCAATGATTTTTCCATAAGAGATCTCTATTATCTCAACAGCATCAGGAGTAAAAATGACTTTCTTTGGAAACCTTGTATAAGTCATCTGATAGACTGAAAGAAGATTAGTTTCCAAGGTAGGAACATACAACACATCATTGAAGCATCCATTCTCAAGGTTGATTCTTCCAATTCCCTTTGAAGGAACTTTTGAATCATCTCCCATTAGGATGGAAGTCCCAACAGTAGATTCGAATTCTGAGAAGAGATATCTGGATGTAGACATGTGTCTAGAGGCTCTAGAATCTAAGATGAAGGAAGATTAATTCATAGTGCCAACCATGAGTGCATGACATCTCTCCTTATCTTCTGATTTAGAATCAGCTTCTTTCCTCTTGGCACCTGCAGGTACTAGAAGGTTGTTTTTCTCTAGAATTTGAGTCATAATATCAATTGTCTTCTTCATGCATGCACTTTCAAGATGAAAACCTATGTTGCAGTATGGACATTTGGTCTTCTCCTTTTGATTTTGCTTGCCTCTCTTGGAATTCAAAGTTCCCTGTGACTATTGGAGAGATTCCTTTTGCTTCTACTCATACTGTTTCTTCTCCTTGCCTTTCTTCTTTCCTTTACCATTCACATTCTTTCCTTCTCCAACGGCAAGAGCTTCATCCCTAGATGATTTTATGACTCCCATTTGCACCAATTTGTCCTTATCCTTTGTGAGAGACGGAATGAAGGCATCCAGAGTGGGCATATTCCAATTTGGGATGGATAATTTAGCAGTTTGAAAGGTATATACGAATACAAAATAGTCTGGTCCCAATTTTGACAGAATTGAGAGAATTAGCTACTCGTCCTTCTTCTCAATACCACACATTTTTAGCTGCACAACCAAATTCTTGAATTTTGTGAAGAAGTCTGTGATGGATTCGAAGTTGCTAGGGATCAGAGAGATCAGCTCATTCTCTAATTGATTCCCTCTCAAATCATATTGATTCCCAAATAAAGATTCAAGCTTTGTCCAAACCTCCTTGGGATTTTCCAGACTGGATAGATAAAAGAGAAGATCCTTAGAGATGCTGAGACACAGCAATCCAAACGCTTCATAAGGCTTATTCAAGTATTTGGATTTATCTAATGCACCATTTGGTTCAACTTCAATTCCTTTGAGCACTCTGTAAATACCTTTGTTGTGCATGAATATCTCCATATGATCCTTCGATTCGAAGAAATTGAAAGGAGGGAGTTTTGGTATTGAAGATAGATACATTTTAGTTGCTTGCTTGTGCTACTGTTGATGGTATAACCTACAAAAATTGCAAAAAACATTGCAATACACTTTGGAAATGTATCTTGTAGGGTTGATACAAAATCTACTAAGCTCTAACAAGATCTGATACCATGTGAAATTCCACAGGTGGGATCACAAATCCGAACAAACCTCACTAATTTCACAAAGCTTTTATAGAAAGAATTAAGAAGAAAAGCTGTAAAATTCACTCATGAATTGAAACTCAGATAAAAAATTGTTGTTTCTCTATGATACAACAAATAGCTGGTAAAAAAAAGATGTTACAATACTAAGAATTCAATAGCTTTGGAGGTCATTCGAATTCATCTCAAGTGGTAGGCTTAGTTTGCATTGGAACCATCACCCGACAAGGTCTAGTGGACACTAATGATGAATGGCTAGTCAATGGAAGTTGGTTGGCACATGAGTGAGCCATTAGGGATAGAAAATAGAGGAGGAGACTCCAAAGAGGTGCATAAATAACTTGTATTGGTAAAAAGAGGTGCTCCTACACTCAGTTTCAGTGAACTAGGTGTAACAGCCAGTTAACAAGGCAATCAAGGGGACAAGGTGCCTTTATT
The DNA here is from genome assembly GCA_027924585.1 of Larix kaempferi. Taxonomy (NCBI): domain Eukaryota; kingdom Viridiplantae; phylum Streptophyta; class Pinopsida; order Pinales; family Pinaceae; genus Larix; species Larix kaempferi. Next base: position 3,983,540 of record BSBM01001185.1, read on the forward strand.
CTTGGAACTGGCTGTATTGAATCCTAAAATCATGCATGAGGGCGCATTTACACTTCAGTGATGTGGATAAGGCACTCTGAGTGGATAAGGAGGGTAATGATGACCAAAATGAAGCACTAGGGGGTCAAAAACAAGGACTAGGTGCTAGGAGACTCAACTACCAATGCATGGAATGCATGTATGCATGCAAAACCAAGGTTGAGATGGTTAGAATGTTCCAACAAAAATCAGAGAGGTTCCTCTAGTAGAGAAATACAGTAGACTCAAGGCTGAAATCAATGGGTCTACCTTGATGTTTATTGTAGTTGTTAATGGGACTGTTATTAAATTGAATCCAGGACTAAGGCGATTATGCATTGGTGTTTGAGGGGATTTTGTCCCTGTTGTTGATTGTGAATAAGACTGTAGTTAAATTGAAGCCAGAACCAAGGAAATTCGCCACTGGTGTTTGAGGAGATTCTTTCTCATGTTTATGTTGTTGATGAGATTGTTATTAAAATGAAGCTAGGACCAAGTTGATTTCCCACTAGCATTTAAGAAAATTTTGTCTCATGTAGGTTGTTGATTTTTCTCCGTATTGTTGAATGTTATTTATTTTGTTACTTGAATATGTGGATCTACAATTACCATGCCCACATGATTTTATCCTCTTCTTTCAGAGAAACAAGCTATGATTAAGGCGCCCCTATTGTTTTGTCCCATTTAATTTGTGTTTCCCAAAGATATTTTGTTCCTCCCCACTTAAAATCATGTTCAAAACCCCCCACCAATAGTTAGAAATAACTTCATGTGCCACAGGTTTTGGCTGCAAATACAGCCAATGAAAGCATATCTAAATCCATGAGGAACCTTAGGGTGATAGACTAATCAACCCTGCCTCCCAAACGTAGGGTACCCTCCCTTGGCCTGAGGATTGGCTCGAAAGCATAAAGTGGCATATGAAGGTGCATCCTATACAACCCTCCTTGGCCTTGTAACCCTCTCAGAGCATCATTTGTGTTTTAATTTATATTTATTCATATCTTGAGAAGAGAAATGACCACCAGCTTGAGGGTTACAACCCAAGGAACAACAACGAAATCTAGCATCGTTGTCGGGGAGAGTTCAGAGGTATTTAGACATTTTTAGGGCTCTTCAAGGCCCACATAACAACAAATATTAAGATGGATTTTTTTCTATCAAAGAATCATGACTAGCATCATCTTGCTTGGCCAAAGAACGAAGAAGTCAGAAAAGTGTGGGCAACATTGTTTCTTGTATTTGAACAACAAATATACCTAGCATATGCAAAAATTGTGTTGCAGAAAAGACCTGTTGGATCCTTGGCGGCACGAGACTAGGAGACTTTACTCTCAAAAGAAGGTCGAGGAGAACCCTTTTACTGACGACTCCACTCCCCATATGGACTCTATTGAGGAACAAGACCCATTTATCAAAAAGGGGAATAAAGTCTTATTCCCACTACTATGAATGTATTTGTTGCTTATGGTGAGGAAGTAGCAGCTCTTGATGCAAATTATCTTAGTTGGTGAATCCACATTAGTTCATCTTTCAAAATGGTGCATGCTACATACCTTGAACCACATACATCGCTACTACATCTAGTTTCTTAGTCACACTATTACATGAGGTTGGGAATCTGATCATATTTTATGCATTTCACTAAACCCCATGCTAGAAATTTCTTGTTGTCATTTTGCTAAAGATATTTACAAATTTCCTTCTTCGAGCCACATGTCCATTTTGGGATTAGCATATTTCATACTTCCTTTGGATGAGCAGTGTTTCCCATCTCTTTGTTGACCATAATCCCTTTTAATCAAAGGACTTGATCCATCACTTGCATTTGTTATCAGCATGAACAACAATAAACCCAACTTTTTCAATCATTGGCTAGCTGCAAGATATCATCCCTTAATGTTTCCTAAAATCCTCAATCCTTTTCCTGATGGGTATTTGAAACACCATTTAAAGTTCAATGTTAATGGACCAATTACAACAAACACACATATCACTGTGTTCCAAGACTACATTGATGGTTTCATCATCGATCATGAGGATGTTCTCATATGCATTTTTGTACATTCCTTGGAAGGAGATGCTAGATATTGGTTCAAGCACTTGAAAACCAATTATATCTCCACTTGGAAGCAACTACATGATGCCTTCTTGCATTGATGAGGAAAGAGGAAAGACGTTATGGAACTCTTAATGTATGTTTATTCTTTGAAAAGAGGCAATGATGAAAGTGTGACTGCATTTAGGGTTACATTTCTCAAAACTTATCATGAAATACCTAAAAGTATAAGGCCTTCAGAGGTTGTTACCATGACATTTTTTGTTGTTGCTCATGATTTCCATTTATCACTACTTCTTGAAGAGAAGGGACTACGGTCCCTAGATTTGAACTCCATGGTTGATGATTCCTTGTAGCTAGAAGAAAATATGCAAACTTCTAAATTGTTGGTCTCCTCGTATCATCCTCCCAAAGAAAATTAAGAATCCAAAGAAGATGGAAGGGAAACATGTCGGGTTTCATGAGAATTGCAAAATCAGCTTTCAAATGATTTTTTAATGTCCATTGAGCATATAGAGAAACACTCTCAAAATGATAGGCCATTAGATCTTATTGAGCTGGTGGTGTCAATAAATTGTGAAGACCATATTCAAGAGGATACAAGCAAAGAAAATGATAAATGGAAGCTTGCAGGTTACGAAGTGAATGATTCACTTGAGCATCCCCTTTCTCTATCAAAAGCTATTGATGTAGATGAAGATTCATAGAATTCCCATGTTTCTTTAGAGGATGGAAACCATGAAGATGATGCTTCTCAGTAGGTGAATTTTGAAGGCCATAAGCATCTTGACGAATCTTTAAGTCTTTGGAATCATAGCATGGTTAATGAAAGTATTTTCCAACTTCCATTATATTCTATTACTAACTTGAAAGATGAAGCTCTGAAAAATGATAACAGACTTACCATTATTTTGGTTGGAAATGAGCATGAAAGGGAGAGAGATCTTTCCCATGGACATTTTCATTTTCTAGCCATCAATGACAAAGAGGGAAAGAAGTGTTTGTATGAGGATGATGGCTGGAAAAACATGAATGATTCCAAACTACCCAAAGCACAAAGATTTAGAGCTTCAAGACAAACATGATCAAGAAGATGGAAGAGATGAAAAATTGATGGTATGGCCTAGAAGCCAATGAATTGTGTAGACTCTATACTCAATGACGAATCTGATTTGTTTCATTTACTTATATTGGATCCTACACACTTTAAAGAAGAAATTTGTCATGAATATCCAATTGAAATTTGGATGAAGGAGACTTTTCAGAAGGAAAACAAGCAAGTGTTGGAAATGCATAAATCATGTATGTTTATCCTCTGTTCATACTCATTTCCATTATAATTTTGAGATTTTTTATTGCAGTTCTAACCTTGTTTATGCTTCAATCAACTCTTATCCCTCTTGGGTGCATTTTTTCAGTTGTTGGGAATGTATTACCCCATCCTTCTATTCACCAAAACCAAAGGTCATTCTCCATCCCATTATGGCTCTTCATGCATGCATGGTTTCACTAGAAGTGTCATGTCACCTAGTGGGCCCACTTGCTAGTTAGGTAAGGTAGGTAGGTTTCCAATTTTCCTTATTAATCCCAACATTTCATTTTCAACATTCCCAGTTCTTTGTTTTATTTTCCATCTGTTGTCCTGAAAAAAAAAAGGTTTTGAGAAGAAGCCATTTTTTACTCCATGCTCAATTTTGACTCTGAGCCCAATGGATAGAGCACTAGCCCGCTCACCCTAGAAATTATTTATGGATTCTTGGCATCTCACAAGGAGGATACATCCCACAGAAGGAGTCAATGTTTTTCCTATTTTATCCCCATGATGCTTCAATAACTCTTAAGGCATAACTCCTATGCAAATGGCCATGATTAGACCAAGCATCTTCTGGTGGAGCACCTCAGTCGTTTGCGGCAGTAAAGTTACAAGATGGGAACATCACAAGGGAATCAGTGAATATCTATTGGAGATCTCACGTCGGGGTTGCGAAGGAGCTGGCACTTTGGAAATATCGATGGGTAAAGAGCGATACGTCAGGGCCAATGTATCAGGGTTCAAAACATAATGAGGTTTGGAAGGGCTGATAGTACATTGACAAAAGAATTTCAATGTGGCAGGTCGGCGATGCACGAAGGTGACATTGGAGAATGGACCAATGGGGAAGCCACGATGGCACGAGCGCAGTGGCATTAGAGGTTGCACATCAGGGTTTGCGACCAGGAAAGAGTAGGAAAGGGATGATATGAAAATTCCACTAGCCATCCACATAATGACACATGGCATGATTCTGTAGTTTTGATTGGAGTTCAATTGGAGGGCACAATTTTGAAACCCTGGTGGAGAATCCCAACAATGAATAGGAGGGTGACATGTGGAAGCAATAGAATGGTAGTCAAAGTGGACATATAAAAGCTATATGAAGGTGTCGGTGAGAAGAAGGCTGATGGAGAGATGTTGATGGAGTGCAACAACTGTCGATCAAAGATAGAACCAATGAATTACAGGTGTTGCATCTAGTAATTTCAGAGAAGGAATAGAGGTTCCATTAGAGCACAAATAGTCATCAGATTGTTGATAGGTGGAAGAATAGCAGTAGCTTGATTTCCTTGTACTGGAGCAGAGGTTTCGAGTGCTCATAAGGAACTCCCGACTGGGAATCCCCATAGTGGAGACAAGTGGTGGCATCCAAGTGGTCAATGTAGCTCTGAAATTGGGGTGAAAACTGAATGTTCATAAGGAACCCCTGACTAGGAATCCTCATCGTGGCAACAAATGGTGGCATCCAAGTGGTCGTCAAAGCTCATAAATCGGGGTTGAAAACAGAGTGCTCATAAGGGAGGCTTGATGGGAAATCCTACCTCGATGACACATGGTAGCGGTAGAGTGTGCGTCGGTAAACTTGTATCAGAGTTTCCTAAAGGAGTTTAAAAGAAGAGTTGAGGGACCAAGTCCAACAACCAATCACAATCATCTGATGAATTTTTAAAAATGATCATAGTTGTCATATCGAAAAGCAATATTAGAAATTCCCATCACACCTATTATGATTATAACATACCATTATCTCCTCCATGATTGAGTGTGATATGGAAATTCGCCATGCACCCCTTCATACATGCCAGCATGAGGTGGGAGGTTGCAGTCAAGACAATACAACAATAAAGGCATCAACAAAAGATGAAAAAAGGAGGTTCAATGATACATCTGAAAGCATTCCAAAATTTCTAAGACATATTTGCTTAGGGATCTGCAACATTAGTTCTTCTCTTCTCCTTTGCCTCATTCTTCACTATAATGAAATCAAAGAGATTCCTCTCATGGAGAAAGATAGTAGGATCAGGGACGATATCAATGGGTCCCCCTTAATGTTTATTGTAGTTGTTAATGGGATTGCTATTAAATTGAATCCAGGACCAAGGCGATTCACCACTGGTGTTTGAGGAGATTATGTTCCCTATTATTGATATTGAATGAGAATGTAGTTAAAATTGAAGCCAGGAATGAGGCAATTCACCACTGGCATTTGAGTAAATTATGTCTCATGTAGGTTGTTAATTTTTCTCTCTATGGTTGAAAGTTATTTATTTTGTTGCCTGAATCTGTGGATCTACAATTACTGTGCCTGCATGATTTTCTCATATTCTTTCAGAGAAATGAGCTATGATTAAGGTGCCTCTGTTATTTTGTCCCATTTAATTTGTGTTCCGCAAGATATTTTGTACCTCCCCACTCAAAATAATGTTCAAAACCCCCCACCGGCAATTAGAACCGGCTTCATGCACTCTAGGTTTTAGTTGTGAAATCATATATGAACCATGAGGCACCTTGGGGTGACAGACTAAGGAAATCTACCTCCCAAACATAGGGTACCCTCCCTTGGCCCGAAGACTGGCTTGATGGCCTAAAGTGGCGCAGGAAAGTGCATCCCGCACAACCCTAGGCTTGGCCTTGTAACCCTCTCAGAGCATCAATTGTGTTTTATTTGACATTTATTCATATCTCGAGAAGAGAAATTACCACCAGCTTGAGGGGTACAACCTAAGGAACAACAGGTTCAATCTCAAGAGGGCCCAATTCAAGAAGCAATTACAATAACCTTTCAAGAAACAATAACCCAAGGTCCAATCTCTCTCACAAATATGGGAAACCTCTAGCGGATCTAAGATCAATTTTTATATCTGCCTTAGGTACCACAAGAACTTCCCACTTACACTCACCAATTCCAAACCTATGAAAGTCACTATGGATTCCTCTTTATGACAAATGACATGGTGTACAATCATGGGTTAGGCTTTCAAATTGCGTAGAGATAAACATGTCTTTGTCTTGCAGCTAAAATCTCATCAAGGAGGCATTTCTAGGAACATACCAACTTTACTAGAGTCCCATATTATGCATTTGCTCACTTATTAACTACGAGGGGATAATCTCAACACTCAACCATCCTTAACCTCGTCCTTAATGCCTATGTGAGAGGCACTTTCCTAGCAAGTATTCCTTGCTACTAAAGGGATTTAACTCTTAACTAGAAAAATCCTAGTTTTGTTTTACATGGCCTTGTAGAAATTTCTCTTCAAACCTACAACCAAGGCCCTGGAACCTAAACTACTATTGGTAAACCTAGACTACTATTGGTTTTCTATCCAAGAAAAACAAGTCTAGTCCATTTTAGTTACTAACATTTCCTTTGATAGTTGGTTTTACTCATATATGAGAAAGTGAGAAAATGTTGGTGTTTTCAAATGAAAAGGTACAAAAAGAGAAAGCTTGCAAATGGAAACATTACTTTAAACTTGAAAAACACACCTAGTTCAAAACTCGGAAAAAGTACAAAAATCCAGGTGAACCTTCTAAACTTAAATGCAACACAACTTTTATAGAAAACTATTTCAAACCAAAGCAAGCAATCGTTTTCTATTAATGAGAACATGCTAATGCAAACATATAATCTTTTCCTTTAAATGTAATCACTCCCTATGCATCAAACTACCTATGAGAGTCTTAATTGAACAAAAAGAAAATATTTTTTATTTTTTATTTTTGAAATATTCAACTTTTATTTTTCACTATACCATCAAAAGAATAATAAATAACAACTTGAAAACTAATTTCTAATAGGTCTCTAGTCAAATCGACATAGCCTCTAAGTCTCTGGTAAAAACACAAAACTTAGATCTAAAAATTTTGCAGATTTTGTGAGTTTTTGCACTCTACAGGGGTACTCACAAGGCCAAAGAATATAAACCTAAGGGTTGTCATTGCCTACAAGAGGGAAATAATCAAGCATAAAAGGTGTGTTGATGGGTTCTATACTAGAAACAAGTAAGCATTCATGTGTTGCACACTAGCAATAGGTGAGCACACACAAAAGTTAAAAAAATAGAAAATAAACTTACAAATTCGGAATTGTTTTTTTGCTTCTATTTGACTAGAATGAAACTAAAGATCTTAATCACCAACCAAAAGGAAAAACACACAATAAAAAAATACTACACTTCCAAGTAAGAATTAGTACTTCATACTTCCGAGGAAAACTTCAAAATTGAGGTTAGTAGTTTTTAGTCCTAAGTTTTTTTTCATCTACAGGACTTGATCATGGGTTGATGAAGGGAAACCTGCATGCTACTCAAACCTTACATAGGAGCAACTCTCATGCATAAGAATCCTCTCATTGGATTTGCAATAGTAAATCACGGGCGCTCATGACTACCACTAAAATAGGTCATGAGTAGAAAATAGAGTAGGACAAAAATTAAAGCATGGACAGGAAACCTAAACTAGTTTCTTGATATTATTGAAATAAAGAAGAATACAAGAAAAAAGAGAAGCAAAGCTATGTTTCAAAAGTTGGAAAAATTCAATAAAACAACCCAAAAAGGAAGAATTCCAAGAATGCTCCCCAATTGAGTGGCCATTTATGTTTATGGAAAAATTCCCTGGTGAGTGGGATGACCTCACCAACAAAGCAAAGAAGGACAACAATCTTACTTGTCAATGTTCACAACATATGTTATCAAAATAAAGGAAGGAAGAGAAAAATACTTATATTGATCACACATTGAGTCCCTTAACATTTTGTGAACAACTTGGGCTACAAATTCTAGCAAAATCTCATTTTGTACACTTACACACAAGTCAAGAAAATATAATCTTTCTCAAACCCAATTAAGCATAATATGAAAATAACATAAACCTGAAGAACATGAATTCTAACTGATTTTGGGCTAGTTAGTCTAAACCATAATTGATAAATTCAAATAAATATTAACATCATATGAGTACACAATAAATTGAGGGTGGGGGGGGAGAAGGGGTTGGGGAGGAGGGGGGAGAAGAGAGATGTGTGTTTAAAAATTCAATTGTAAACAACAAAATGTATATTTCACCTTTGTTGCCAACACCTTCATCCCCTGAACTTGGGCTCCTCCAACCAAGGCCACTTATCTAACTCAACTTCACCAAGGATCTTGTTCTTACTATAAAAGGGAAATCAATGAATGATTTAGGCCCAATAGAAGATAAGCTTAAATATACAAAGCTAAGGGTTTTGTTAAAAGAGACAATATGATGTCCAAGGATAGTAGATCTCGTGAAAATTCTCGAGTATATGGTTGTGGTCTCCTAGTCTCCAACCTACAACTCATATTTATATGCGTAGGAAGTAGTTTTAGTCATTAGGGTTCAAAATTTGAGGCATGCAGGTGTATAGTGTATGTGATCTCTACTGAGGACCACACATTTTTCACAATTATTTTTTTTAAGGGAATTTGAGGGTGCTCGCAAGTTTTTAACTAGTAACAAGAAATCTACTTGTGAGTTTTCTTAATGCAAGTTGCAAGCACAAGGCATAGAGCTCAAAAAGTATTGGAATAAGCTACAATTCTTAAAATGAATGTATGCAAATGGTCTAGCTCAACTGATGTGGTCAAGGGTGACAAAATATAGTTATAATGCTTTGGAAAAATAAATACCCATATTCGCAACTACCCAAAATGTACTTTGACAGCATTTGAAACATATATGTTTCATTATATTATCCCACGTTAGTACCACTTTCTTTTATTGACTAGAAATATTTAAAAAAAAATTGGAGTCCCATGTCCATTAAAAGAAACATGTTTGAGAAGATTTGTTCTTGTTAGGAACCAATGTTTTTACTTTGTTAGTATATTGTTGTTGGACGCATATGCTTTGTAAGTCGTCCCGTAGTATTTGTTGATCCATAGTTTGTGTTATTGTTGTTGGCGCATATGCTTTGTAAGTCGCCCATAGTTTTGTTGATCCATAGTTTGTATTGGCCCATGTTTTTGACTCGTAATAATTGTTGATCTGTATTTTGTATTGGCCCATGGTTTGTATTGACACATGGTATTGACCCATGGTATTGGCACCTAGACTTCGTATATACGTGTGTGTTGAGGCCTATGAAGGCACCGTGAAGTTAATTATATTGAGCTTGCTCAAAGGAGGTTGCCCCCTCGAAGTGGCCCGTGATCAATATAAAAGTGATTCTGAGTTCTATTATTTCTAATATCTTGTGTATTTGCATTAATTAATTATTGCAAGTTCATCACATCTGGTATCAGAGCACTTTCTTGGGCTCGTTGGGTGGAATTTCTGCCAAAAAAAATTTCGCATCTGTTGCAGCTTCGGATTTGGGAATAATCCCTATCCGCTTAACTGTGGGAAGTACTTGGGCATAAGCCCTAAAACTCATTGTGAGGAGTACCACAGGAACCCCAAAGTAATTGGCCCATTGAGAGGACCTTCCAGCGAAAAGGGCAATGGCCCCTACCTGATTGACTAGTTCCCACCCGTGAGGTAAACCAAGAGCTGTCGTTTGTGGCAAAGCGGTTATCAGTTTTACCTGAGCCGTGGAGTGAGGGGTACTGCCCCAATACGCAAGCCGTCAGACAGCATTGGTGGCCGAGTGAAACACCTGAACTGTTAGGAAGCCGTACATACCTGGGGTCCATATCTATTTTCAGCTAAACTATTGCCGATCACTTCCGCTCCAGATCCAGTCGTTTCAGATCTATTCTGAAAGTCGTTCCAGATCCATTCATCGTTTCAGATCCATCCGTTTTCGATCCCTTCCGCGCCGTTGCAGATCCATCTGTTGCGGATCCCTTCCGCGCCGCTGTTGTCGATCCATTTGTGAACAAAAAAAAAATCCATTTTTCGGCCATATCTCCCTTGTTTCAACTCTGTTTTCCTTGAAACTTCAATGACATCCCTGCAATCCCATTCTGCATATTTCATTCATAAAGACCCTATCCCAAATTCCACTTCCCAAGACCAGAAATCCCACATTTGTCTATTTTTAGGGTTTGTCATAACTTCTTCAATTTTCACCCGATTGCCTTCAAATTTTACCATAGAGTTCCCGCTTCTGAAATCCCCATTTTTTGATTCCCTGTCCCTCAGAAAGTGTCGAAAACCTAGTCAAACCCCAATTACCCCTCTGAGTTTTTCCCAAATCCAAATTTCCCCTTACTAAATAAGCTTGTGTTTGTGTTTTTCTAACCATTCCCCCCCCCAAAAAAAAATAAAAATAAAAATAAAAAATTCCTGGTTATGGTTGTCACTCGCACAGGAGCAAAAACCATGGAGGAAGCATTTGTAGCCATCCAAACCAAACTCCAAGATCTGGATGAAAAATTTCTCAGCCTCCATCTTCAGCATTCAGCCATGAACAATAACTGACAACCAGAATCTTCTGCAGCCACTGGGTTCTCTTCTTCCAGCAATTTTCGTGGGCCTAAGCTTGATTTTCCTCGCTTCAATGGTACTGATCCAACTGGATGGATATACTTAGCAGAACAATATTTTAGTCTGCATAATACTTTTGATGTCCAGAAAGTTCCACTTGCATCCTTTCATTTGGAACAGGAAGCCCTTCAATGTTACCGTTGGTACATCTAAGCTCATCCCGAGCCAAACTGGACAGATTTTTTCCAACTCCTTTTGCCACGATTTGGTCCTAGTGCTTTTGATGACTTCACAGGAGCACTCACTAAACTTCACCAAATTGGCACAGTGAAAGAGTATCAGACAGAATTTGAGAAACTGGCCAATCACACAGAAGGATTGTCTGATGAATTCTACAGGAGTTGTTTTATCAGTGGTCTCAAGGATGAAATCCGCTCAGAAGTCAAAAATTTGTGTCCCAACACAATGATGGAAGTCCTACGGTTGGCTAAGTTGGCAGAGGACAAGACCGCAGCTCAACAACGCTCCAAACCTACCTTTGTTCCCTTCAGAAATATGGGTTCCCAATGACCTCCCATCACGCCTACTCCTCGAACAACTCCTATCAAGCATTTGTTTGAAACAGAGATGCAGGCACATTGAGAAAAAGGGCTTTGTTATAATTGTGATGAGAAATTCACTCAGGGACATAGATGTGTTCAACAAAATCTCTATCTCTTAGATGTGGATTCTCCGTCTGCCTCAGAAATTGGTGAAGAAGCTCCAGATACAGTAGATGTTCAGGTCGACATTCAGCACCCGCCTGTTGACACCCCATCTCAAGACGACCCACCCGAGATCTCTCTCCATGTTGTAATTGGCGTCACCACCCCACAAACAATGCAGGTCAAGGGATACTTCAACAAGCTCCCTCTTACCATACTCATTGATTCTGGTAGCACTCATAACTTCATTGACCCTCGGATTGCCAAACAAGCTGATTGTTTTGTCCATCCTTGTTCCAACTTTGAAGTCATGGTTGCCAATGGGGGCACCTTACCTTGCAAGGGGAAGTGTCATAATGTGCGTGTCTCTAAGGAAGATTATAACCTGCGCTCTGCCATGTTTGCCTTGTCCTTAGGTGGATGTGATGTAGTTTTGGGCGTTCAATGGTTACGTACAATTGGCCCCATCTTATGGGATTTTGATGAACTTTGGATGCAGTTTTCAGTCAATGGGACACAACACAAATTTATCGGCTTACAACCAGGGTCTCTCTGCATCATCAGTTCACATCGCTTGGAAAAGATCCTTAAGAAGAATTCACATGGTGTCATTGCTCAGCTCCATTCCCTTCAGATGCACCCACCAACGGTCTCCACTACTTCCTTGGATAGATATGCAGGTGTCTTTGTTGCACCAATGGGCTTGTCGCCTTCAAGAGAGCTTTTCGGTAAGAATTTAGTCGCATCTACCTCTCAGCAGGAAATGATGGCTATTTTGCATGCAGTACAGAAGTGGCAGCCATACCTATTAGGGAATTATTTATGCATCAATACTAATCTCCAAAGTCTGAAAAATTTTCTGGAACAATGGGTCTCCTCCCCAACACACCTGAAATGGGTTATCCAACTCATGGGTTATTGTAATGTCCCCATTTTGACCCCCTTTGTATTAAATCGTAAATGATGTAAATATTGTAATTTGATCATGGTGAGGAGCTCAAGGCCAAGGCCCCACCATTGATTTGGCATTTTATGTATCGACAATTAAAAATAGATGCCTATGGTTCTTGTGCGAGATGGGCACAATGTAAGTAAGACATCATGTAAATACGAATTTTAATGGAAAAAGACCCACAACTGGCTATGCTATGCAACAAAGAGATGGGGCATGATTCTACAAGGAATAGGGAGGGGAAATAACCAAACCCTTGAGCCACTAGGTTCAGCCCATGTGTCAATAAGAAAACCCATGAACTCTTAACTATCCATTTTGTCTCATGCACCCAATCATTTAATTCTTCCAAAGATTGGTTGGGGCAGTTAATGTCTTGGGATTGGAGAAGTATGGCAGTCAGATTTCGTGCATGGGCAAGCCATCAACCTGAAAATCGTATTTTTGGCTTGTTGGGCAAGAAAACCCCCACGAAATGCTGCCTAAGGAAATTCCTCATCCATTACATTCTTCCTCTCAGGCAGACTGAGCTCACTGGAATTTATCCTCACGTTTTTCACCATAACCCTGCGTTTTTCCATGCCCAGGAACTCGTTTTTGGTATTGTGCAACAGCTGGGGAAGGAGGGACGCGAATTGGGACTGAGGGAGAGGTCGTTTTTGCCCCTGGGGCATTTTTCTGGAATGGGTTTTGCTCTCCTAGTCGAATTTTCCAAGTGCCAATACGTTTTCAGTCTACCCACGTTTTTTTCTGAAGCTCAGGAAACCCCATCTCATGCATCCCACTGTTGAAACGTTTTCTCATGCTCAACAAGTGTAGTTTGTTGTTATGTGCATCCTTGTTTTGATGTGAACCTGTGAGCAAGAAACTGGAGTGGTAGTGGACAGAATTGGCTTGATAAACCTAGTGTAGGGAGTAACCTCTCAAGAAGATCAAGAGGGGTGGCTACTTTTCTATGCACACCCTAAGAGCACTAGAAAGGAAGGTATGGCTTGAGGGACTGTGTGGCAGTGAAGAGAATACTTCCTTGTGTTGGGTGTGTAGGCATTGTGAGTGCCAAGCTGAATAGATCTGGGAGGGGTACCCATAGCTTTGTGGTTGATCTCACTAGCTTAGCAATTCTTCCTTCCCATTTCCTAACAGCCTGATAAACCCAATTGCAGATTGGCTTGGCTCATCTTGGTGTATGCTTGGCTATGTGTGAGTCTGTTGTTCCCTGGTTCCTTGTAGTAATCATGCCCAGCTCGGGGGTGGCAGTTGTATCAAGAGGTTGATAAGCACAACTGGCCTATGGTTGGGTGGAACGTTGCAGTTGCATAGCCAGTTGCTTGGGACTACCTTATTGAGATAAGCATTCTTTTGGGTTAACTTTGCAAATATTTATCTAATGAATATCTTGAATGAATTATGAATGTGTAATTGATATTATCTCCGCTGTGTTTTTCTTATAATCATATATTCCATATGACTTTTATATTATTTGAATGCTTGGTTAAAATTTTATGGGGCTAGATGCCCGGTTCTTGCACCACGTCCTCTCGATCATGCTGGTATGATGGGAGGGGATGTTACAGTTATCCCTATGCGGTCACTTACAAGAAGGGTAAGGACAATATGGTGGTAGATGCTCCTTATCGCACATTTGATGACCCAGTTTCTCTTACAGCTATTTCTCTGCTTGTTCCAAATTGGTTGCAATCTGTTCAATGGGGCTATCTCTTCTATGAACTCCATGCTTCTTCATCAACAGGGCACTCTGGGTTCCTCAAAACGTATGACCAAGAACAATGTAACTTCTTTTGGCAGGGATTGAAAATGACAATTCAACGGATGGTGGTTGAATGTGATACTTTCCAGGTCAACAAGGGTGAAACGACCCTCCTTTCGGGACTGCTCGAACCCTTTCCCATCCCTACACAGATTTGGACAACTATTTCTATGGATTTCCTAGAAGCGCTCCAGTGGTATAGTACCACATCTAAAAGGACACCATATGAAGCAGTCTCTGGACAGGCACCGCCAGTTCTTCTTCCATACACCTTCAGCAGCTCCCCAGTTTAGGCAATTGACTCAATTCTTCAAAACCGCGATCAGCTTCTTCTCATTCTGCAGGACAATCTTCACATGGCAAGAATTTGACTGAAACAACAAGCCGATCAGCACCATTCTGCGTGCATGTTTCACGTCGTTGATATGGTTCTTCTTCATCTACAGCCTTCCATGCAATCCTCCCTGAAACTCAAAAGGCGCCAGTGTCCCGGAATGCAACCCGAGGATGCTACAGGGGACCCACTCCTTCAGATTCTGCATCAATTTCCACATCTAAAGCTTTGAGGACAAAGCTTTTTCTAAGGGAGAGGGGATGTTAGGAACCCATGTCTTTACTTTATTAGTATATTGTTGTTGGATGCATATGCTTTGTAAGTCGTCCCGTAGTATTTGTTGATCCATAGTTTGTGTTATTGTTGTTGGCGCATATGCTTTGTAAGTCACCCATAGTTTTGTTGATCCATAGTTTGTATTGGCCCATGGTTTTGACCCATAATAATTGTTGATCTATATTTTGTATTGGCCCATGGTTTGTATTGACACATGGTATTGACCCATGGTATTGGCACCTAGACTTAGTAAATAAGTGTGTGTTGAGGCCTATGAAGGCACCGTGAAGTTAATTGTATTGAGCTTGCTTAAAGGAGGTTGCCCCCTCGAAATGGCCCGTGATCAATATAAAAGTGATTCTGAGTTCTATTATTTCTGATATCTTGTGTATTTGCATTAATTAATTATTGCAAATTCATCACAGTTCTCTAAGGAAATTTGCATCTTTGGTTTTACAAGTGATTTTAGTGATCTTTCATGCTTTTTTTCATTGTTTCAATATATATGAAAAATTAAGAGTTGTGAGATTTTCATCATGATATACTTGGTAAATATGAATGGTTATCTAATTACAACTAGACAATGAGATATAGACCGTTTATAAGCACACTATTTGATGCAGGAGCATCCTCGCTCCTAAAACCATTGAGTTTCTAAAGCAAGAATTCTACAAAGGGATATTGAGATTTGATGAGAAGATCAAGTTCTTAATGTAAATGATGATATTTTCTAAGTTTTTAAATTAGTTCTAGAAATAGTGAGTCACTATGAGAAGTGATGAGTCATTAAGATTAGGCAATAATTCATTGTAATGAATCTGCTTGTGCTGGAAGCATTCGATGGCTCTAGAAATATCTAAAATAGCAAGTCATTCATATAGGATAAGTATGAGTCTGTTAATAGAAACAGTTACAGATCATTATGAAGCTGTTATTATGAGTCATTAGTGGAAGGAATCTGTTAGTTAGTTGGGGGAGATATTTTTTATGTTTTGTAATTCGAATTAGGAGGACAAAAAGGGGTTTGACCTTCAATAGAGGCAGATATTTTTGGTCCAGATAGTCCAAAAATGGAGACTCTTCCAAGCAGAGGAGTAGGGTAGGATTTGCATGTACAGTTTCAAGTTTAATGCATGGAAGAGATTTACTGTATGTATTTACTATTGTTCAATCGTCTGTATGATCACGAACGAAGCTTCCAGTGTGAATTTGGAACTCATAGAGTTCTGGGTGTTTATATGAAGCATAAACTGATATTTTTTTTTAAAGGTTTTAACATGTTCGAGCAGGTTGAACTTATACCTTAAGAATGCACAAAAAAGACAAGAACCTATGTGAAGAAGTAAATGGACAAGGCTCGACTGTGCGTGTGAAGAAACTAATGCATTTAAGAGTTTGCAGATTGTTTCTATAGTTATTGTGTAAGCTTGATATGAGGAAACCCGTGATTGGGGGTTTGAATCCGTTCATGGGATGATTTTTTATGTAGAGCACAGAGGTCGAATACCTATCGAAGGCAGTGAGATCGAATTGGAAGTTTGTTGGACAGAAGACTGAAGTTGCCAATGGAAACGAAATCTTGGTAAGGTTTTGTGCGTTGGATACATCGAATATCTTTGGTAGACACTGAGCATTTAAATTTCTAGTTATTTTCAGAGCCCCAGATCCAATTCTGCGTGGAAGGTAAGTAAATCTGAGTTGGAGTTTTATTTTACAAGTTCTGGATATTAACTGATGAAGGGGGAAGAGTTATCAAGTGATTCAATTCTTTGAGAATTGAGATCCATTTCGAGACAGAGTTATATGTGTGTAGTGGAAGAGTATTTGCTTGATCTGGTGTGGGATTTCCCAAATAGTGATGGCTTAAATGCGCCCTGCTTGGTATAGATTGTATGTGGACCTATAATACTCAAGAGCATAAACAACGTGGGGTTTAGATACCCATCTCATGGGTATAAATTTGTGAACACTTGTCCAAGTAATATGACCATTGGAAATGCATGAGTTTGTGAAGTATTGAAATTCATATTTGAAAATGTTGAAGAAGAGGTTCGGTAGCTCCTGGAAAGTTTGGTAGTTATTGTTTGGTTCCTACAACAAGAGGAGGTAAGCATTTGATGATAAAGAACTAGTGGCTCAAGACTCAATGTAAGAGTTCAGGAATTGAGGGAGGAAGAACTACAGGTGGAACTTGCATCACTATTTCTCTGCATGGCTAGTGTTCCACCCTAGCTTCCATGTTGACTTCTTTCCCAAGGCTCTTCACATCACTAATCACTCATTTGAAAAAAAAGGAAGACAAGATCATTGTTGAGCCATATAGCTCCCCACCCAAAGTCTCATGTTTTGTCCTCTAGTTGCAAGTGTTTGAATTTTTTGTCAAAGAGGCCCCTTTTGACATCCTCTTTGGGCTGGGCCTCTTTCATACGAAGATTGTAGAATTTTACTTGAAATCCTTCAAGGAATTTTTTGAGAACCATGATTCAATTGATTTTGTTCATCTAAATTGACCACCCTCCCATTGTTTCAAGATAAGAAATATTTGTCGATATTCCTTCCATCCTTGTAGATAGGGATGCAATGGAGTAGATGAAGTTCTATAAGCAACATGGTATGATCTGCCACTTTAATGCTTTTTGTCCTAGGTTAGTTTAGTTACACCAATGTATGTATCTAAGCTAGAAATCCATGCTCACATACGAATCTTATATTTACTTGTCTGCAAAGGGTTTCTTGATTGTAAAGTTTCACTAAGCTTTTGATAGGATCTCATTCTACAATTGGGCCCCACTTTTGGAGTGGAGTTGATATGTGCATGAATCCATGATTCCCTCTATGATCCTTCATAAAGTTATTTTACTTATGGGGTCGACTTCCCATCCTTCCTCTTTAATTATGGTCGTTTCAATCTTTGTGAGCAATTAAGAATGGACTAGGTAAGTTTCACTTCCATTGTGAAGAAAAATAGAAAAGTTATGTTATTGCATATGCATGAATATGTGTAGATATAGTTTTTTTCTGAAGGATAGCCCAAAAATATCTAGATGGAAGCTTCCAATTATATGTGGGAGAAAAATCTCAGGAATGAGCATAACACCTTTAGGTGCAAAGGTTGTTTTGAGGTTAGGCATGTGATAGTCTTTTTACCTATGTGGTCCTAGATCTATAATGAAATCTCAAAAACTTAGGGGGGTTCACATAAAAAAGTGAATCACTTGAAGGCCTTCATGGTGGAATGGTGTTATTGAACATTACCACCTAGTCGAAATAGAGAGTCTCATGGAGGAGGCTCCTAAATCTAAAGCATATGATAATGCAAGAGTAGTGGAGGCTACCACTCTAAATGTTGAGAAAGAAGTTCCCCCACCTTTAAGAGAGGTTCAAAAGGAGCAATATCATGACAAAATAAACCCAAAGCAATTAAAGCTTCCTAGATCTTTGAGGGAACATATAAATCTAATCATAAGTCACAACATTTTGTAAGTGATGAGTAAGAAGCAACATCAAAAGAAGACACGTTACACCTAACCACCAAACAAACCCTATGTTCCCAAGATATAAAACTTATCAAAATGGTGAAAAGAAAGTAGCAAGAATATAAGTCTAGAAGCCATGGATGAGAAGAAACTAAGAAGAGAAACATTTGGATTTAGTGAGCATAATTCAAATAAGGAGGAAGAAGTTGTTACTCCTACCCATGTGCTAAGAAAATTAGAGGAATGGGGCCATGTAATTAACATGATATCTAAGACAAATTACAAGCTCTCTCTATTGTACATGACCAAATTTAAAAAACAAACTGATTGAAGATTATTATTTTTAACTATATTATTTCTACATTGTTACTATGTAATAATTTGTAACAATCTATCCTACTCATTAAAACACAAAATGAATAACTAATCTTTTTTTAAAACTTAAATTAAAACGCAAAAGAAATCACTAAAACATTTTTTAAAAATTAACCTCAATCTTCTCTCATGTGCAATTACATCTTATTGTGTAATAACATTAATGGTTGAGAGGAGGAATACTATTTTCTCTATCTAAGTTCAAAACTTAATTTCATAATATATTATGTAATAATATTAATAAATTAAATTGTTAATTGTGTAGTTCAATTGGTTGAGAAGAATAATACTATTTTTCTTCATCTAAATTCGAAATCTATTAGTAATATATTTACTTTTAAATAATAAAATAAGTTGTTAATTACATATAATTTAGATGTTGAGAAGATGAATGTTATCATCTCCACCACATTTAAATGATTTGTATTTAAAAAATAATAATTAAAAAACTATGTCATTTTGGAACTAGACAACATGCAAATTTTGTATGTGACTTTGGAAGAAGACAACATGCAAGTTTTGTTTGTTGTTTTGTATGTGACTTTGGAAGGAGACAACATCCAAGTTTTGTTTCACGTTGTTGAAATAATTTTGTCAATTTTGTAATGTGTGGGGAATAATATATGTAGAGCTGGAGAGTAAAAGCAATGGATATGCAATATTAAATGAAAGCATGTACTTCATTGGCTTTTTTCATGCTTATAAGGTTCTCACTAAAAGACAAAGACGTTTGGTTTGGTTCTTCAATATGGTATCCAATGCTCCTTGCATTGGCATCCAATGTTCTGGTACACATCCATCCTTTTGAGGTTAGGACGTGAACAACAACTTATTAGGTTAGGACAATAACAACAACTTAGACTTATTTATAGATTAAACTTTTGAATAATAGAAAAGAGTGATCAAATTGATATTTTTTTTATATATATTATATTTGAATAATATTTTTAATTATTTTATTTAAAAAACAATATTTAAAAAAGTTCAATATAGAATTTTGAATAATAAAAAAAAGGTTAAATTGATATATCTTATATTTGATTTTTTTAATTATTTTAAATTTAACATTTAATTGAAAATCTTCCATTATCTCAATGCAATTCTTTTTGACCATTTCTAAGTAAATATAATCAAAGTATTTACATGAAATTTCTGATCTATCCCAAAAGTAAGCCCGAAAGAAAATATGAAAAAGTTAAATACCAAACAAGTCCAAAAAAAAATTTGAAAGTTGGAAAATGGGTGTTAAAAGTCTTTGAAATAAGTTAAAATCAAGTCATTTTGAAATTCTTCGTTTCTGGTTTTTAAAAGTGTTTGAAATAAGTTTAAATTATGTATAAATATTTTGAGTTTGTGTATTTTTTCGAGGTTGAAATAATTTAGATTTGTTTTCATTAGTTGAGATTTTGAGTCTAAAAGGTAGTATGTTTTTTATTTCGATAAGATGGTTGTTGATTGGACTTGAAAATTTTAAAATAGGGTTGTTGAATGGATTTGAAATTTTTTAAATTAATTTATATGATTTACTTAGACTTCTTTGGTGGAAGAAAAATGAATTTATATTGATGATTGTTTATTTAGATGTTTTTTTGGTTGAAGAATGTTAGATGTTTTACAAATTTAATTTTTTTTTTATTATTATTTTAACATTTTTTTACGATGATTTTAAGAATAATTAAGTTGTTTATATTTGAATGATAGCTTCTAAAACTAACCTGGACTTAAGTCATTTTTCCATGACTTTCTAACTATATGTTATTCTTCTTTTTCTAGAATAAATCCATATAATTTGGTTAAAAGATGGCAAATCATATTTTATCTACTTTTTTAAAAATAAGAACAATGAGGCTTCTAGTCCATGGTTTAGGGAAATCTTGCTCGATTGTCATATTGAAGAGCTTGTAAATGTGAGGGGTAAGGACATGCCCTCCAATTTATAGGATTTCCACTTGATAACCTTCAATCTTTTTAACTTTCACTTTTGTAAATTATTTAAAACCAAACTCTTATCTTCCAAAATAAAAACATTTTGCTTTGTAATAATGGATTTTCAATGTTGTCCACCACATTAAAAGATTCATAAAGCTTATTAAGATATAAATTCCACTCCATAGAGGAACCATATTATTTTCTTTAGTTTTTTGAATTAAAACTTCTTACATAAAAAGGTTGAAAATGAATAATATTTCCTTTTAATTTAACTTACCTTTAATAAAATATAAAATGAAATTTTATTCAATTTTAAACCTTAAATTTTGCAGGGCACAAGGCCAATGTCAACAACTCATGATAAATCATTTTTAACTCATCAACAATCAATTTACTAAGAAGAAACATGTCACGGGCATGAAACATTTTAGGGGCAAAATTTAGCCCATGGGCTAATTTTCGATGTTTTTTTCCAAAAGAATGGTCAAGTTCCATTTTTCCTAAAATGATTCACCCAAATCTTACATGACAAAAATATTTTACTCTAAACATCGCTAAAGTTGTCTAGAAACTATATAAAACATTTCAAAAATATCACTATTGATGGTTGGAAATAGAAAAAATTAGTAAATTTCACCAAGGTTTCTATACTTTAAGAAAAAATATAGATCCTTAAAAAAATTCTTAATTATAAAATGGGATGAGATAGATAAAATAACAACTTTCCTCACAACTACTAAACTACACCCGATAAATTATATATCTTTTTATTTACCAAAATCTTAATAGATTTAGTATTTATATTTTTACTATATTAAATCATAAAAATAAAATTTAAAAATACTTAACTTACCTCTTCTTATTTATTTAATAAATTTTATTAACTTGAAAAACTATAAACAATATTATTATCATAACAAAATTAAAACAATTTTAATTACGTTGTAAGGTGTTTCTCTAAGTGGGAGAGACTCTCTGAATTTTACCATTTGCAAATCTCAACCATCCAATCAAACTATCCGACAATTGAAATGATCTCCACCCTGGATTCAGTCTGCCGCATGTTCTTTCCATCCACAGATTAAAATAGGATATATTGTGAAATTTAGAACTCTTTATAACAAATCCTCTTACATTGATCTAATTCTTCTGGCATATTTGATTGATCAGATCTTAATTTTCTAACATCTTTGATCGATGTCATCGGTTACACCGCTTCACCCCTACTTCCCATGATTTCTGACATCGTTCTTAATTCTTCTGATGTCATCGGTTACAACACTTCACCACTTCACTGCCTGCTTCCCATGGGTAAGCTACTTCTATATGTGCACATATGGTAAGCTACTTGTTTATGTGCACAAAGTTGCGTGCAGGTGATGCTCTTGGTGATTCTCTTGACACTTAGAGCTGAAGTTGAAACAGGTTCCAGGTGAGCAATTATCGATACCGACTAGGTGCTTAAAGCTAAAGCTTAAACAGGTTTTGGCGAGCAATAGGCTTTAGACTATCATGTCATGCGGACTCAAAGTTTAGCTTTGCTTTGTGTTGGAAAAACTTCTTGATTGATCTATACATATGCAAATTTCTTGATCTATGTCGTTGCAAAGAAACCTGCTCACCCTTGGTACTGGTATGTCAACTTATTTGTTCATGTTACTTTGTCAATTATTGAACCATATCAGAAAATCTCTAATTTTCTAGAAAAGGTATACTTCACCATAGATCCTTCATTGTAAAGAGGAGTTTGTTGTCTTTGGACCATATGATATACTTCACCATATACTTGTTTTTAAAGTGGGCGATGTTGACTGGTAAATCCTGTGGATTCCCCGCTACTTGGTTCACTGACTACCTTCCTTTATAGTCTAGTAGGAACAATTAGTCGTTGAAACCCCTGTAAAGCGAGCAACACAGGGGATTCCTATTTCTTATTTGGTGCATTATTAGTGGGGAGCTCCCAGGCAAAGAACATCGATAAATTGTCGTAACATTGGACTATCGTTCCTGATCTTATTAGAGAAGTGAAATTGTCGTGATGTTGGATGATGTACAACCGAACAAAGTTAGCAAACATGGACTAACAAATTTGTTTCACTTCCATATACACAGGGCAACTGGTCCACTACTCCCACACAAAACACTGTAATCTGGGACTGGGACATTTAGAGACACTTTAATTTGGGACATATGGAGACATCAAGATTCTCCAACCGCTTTAATTGCTCAAAACCTTCCACCTCTTCCACCTCACAACACCCTTTGAGACTTAGATGTTGAAACTATGTACACTGCAATAATCCCCTTATTCTCTTCAGCAATTCATGCATTCCTTTCCCAACAACCACTTCAAACGTACCAATGTTTCCGTACTCATAAGTTCTTCTAAGTCACTGCACATACTAACATTTATCCATTCAACCTTTGTCGCCTTCTCCAATGCATGTATGCTCTTCAGCTTTACGAATCCCTTTGCCAACAACCACTTCAAAGATACCAATGTTTCCATACTCGGCAACTCTTCTAACTCGGCACACCCACTAACATCTATCCATCGAATCTTTGTTGTCTGCTCCAACACCGGTATCCCCTTCTTCTTCACGCATCCCTCTGCTAACAACGTTTTCAAAGATACCAACGTTTCTATTATGGGAAACTCTTCTAACTCAGTGCACCAACTAACATCTAACCCATAAAGATTTACCGCCTGCTTCAACCCCCGTATGTTCTTCAACTTCGGGCATCCCCGTGCCCACAACTTCCTCAAAGATACCAATGTTTACATACTTGGTATCTCTTCTAACTCGGAGCACCAACAAACATCTATCCGTTGAAGCTATGTCCCCTGCTCCAACCCCTAAATGCTCTTCAGCTTCATGCTTTCATTTGATGCATTTCTTTGGTCATAGTAGGTATAAATTCATACTTTAGATCTACATCATGGCAATTAACCTTGCATTCTTTCTAAGCAGGAGTTATTTGTACTAGTATACAAGTGATGTGTGTTCAGCACTAGTTATCTACACGAAGAATGAGCACGAAGTATCTACATGCATGCATTCATGATTTTGTGAGAGTGAAGCGTGGTGAGTAGTGGATATCTACACAAGTCCGAGAGCACCATTTAGAGACAGTTGTAAACTTGTATGAGTATTCTAGAGACATCCGGTAACCTTGAAATCCATTATTTCTTGCTTTTTCAATTTACTTTTCTTTGAAATATCTCATTGTTTAAAATTGTTGGTAAATATTTTTAATAATGTCTCTAACATCAATTCAGATTAGACATTAAATTTTTATAATATCATTGAAATTGGTGGATATATATACTTATTTTTAGGAAAAAAAATTATTAATATTTCTAACCTCAATTTAGATTGGGCATCAAATTTTATAATATCAATTTAGATTGGACATTAAAAATTTATAATATCATTGAAATAGTTGGATACATATACTAATTTTTAAGTTTAGCATTGTGAGTTGTTGGCATGGGATAGATTCGCAAGAAGTGCGGAAGCCGACAGGTGCGAAAGGGTCATTCCACGAAAGAAAGACCATTCGCAGTGTTCGCGGAGCGCAAGAATTATTAGATTAGTTAAGTCGGTCATGTGGACCATTTTGTAATCAAATAGAAGCATATAAATAGAGTAGGATTGTAAGCCTAATAAAAAGCCAGTTTTGGATGATTGATCATATCTTTCGGGTTTGTTTTGTATCCACAACATGGTGTATTGACAGTTTCTGCGAGGTTCATTCCACAGGGTTGGTGAATGAATGGAGATGTTCGGTTATGGTGTAATCTCTATCTTTATTCTTATGCAATGATGTGATGATGAATGTGAAATATGTTATGGAATGTTTTTATATTGACTGATGGGAATATGCTATAGGTTTAAGAAGTGCTGATAATCTGAATAAGTATGTCGAATATGTTGTTCCGAATGTTTGTTGAAATGACTTAAAATAAGAATGATAAGTTAATAGCATGCTGCGAATATTATAATCTTTGGTTATTGCAAGGGTAATGTGTGTTGAAAGCATATCCTCAACTTCACTGTGGAAACTTGGTTCCAGCAGCCCCCTTATCCATCTCGGGTGAGACTGCACTTGCTCCGCAAGTGTTGCTGGGAAGGGTTACACCTTTTTGGGCCGGTGTATAAGGGAGTTTGGGTTGATAGTTTGTTGGTGACAGTGCGAAGAGAACCCCTATCAACAGACAATGCGTCAACAAATGGTTCCATTGTCGGGACGCTAAGGAAGAAAAGAAGAGGATATGATGTGGCATCCGACAAAACCAGAGATCCAAGAGTGGTTCGACAAGAAGGTGGAGGAATTCACAGAAAGCAAGAAGCGAGATCCTAAACAGACAGCAACCAGTTGGTTACAAAGATACATCTACTCGGATATCCATGAAATATTCTTATGTGAATTCCCGGTGTTGTTGCATGAGTGGCTAGCACAGCTAACATTCCGAAAGAATCACTGCCAGAAGATTGAACCTGACTGTTGGACCCCAGAGTTGGTTCGACAGCTGAAGCAAGTCAATAACAAGGTATCATGAGCTGTTTATTTTTGGGTAGACAGTATCCTCGAAGTACTTGACTGAGTTCGCAGTAGATACTATCAAGTCATATAGTGACGCTGAAAAGAACTTCTTCAAGGGGCCAAGAGGAAGATTCCTGACATCATTAAAACTGAGGATTAAAATGCTTTTTTGCGAAAAAGGAATATTGAGGATGTCTTCTGACGAGTAGAAAATCGGTGTGCGGAGGGTGAAGGTATCATGTGAATGCGGATCTGATGGAAAGATGTGGGGTAGATGGGCATGAGCGACGACGAGTTTCTAAGGGAAGCTGACGAAGAGTGTGGTACCTTGAGGAGTGGAGCAATATTCCGGTGTCCTGAGAAGAAGAGGAGGACTGAGAGAGAGTCTCTTGAGAGGACCGGAATGGAGAACTACGAAACAGGACCACAAGGGAGGAAGTGACCTTATTGCGAAGGAGACGTCGACTAGGCTACCCCAGAAGCAGAAGGAGGTCAGATCGTAAGTTACCACATACCTTCAACCCCGCACACTACTCTGAATTTTATAGGAAGAAATCCAAACTACTAGCGAAGTTGCCCTACGTGCAGCAGTAAGAGTAGCGCTTTAGTAAACAACAATAGTAGCAACGTTAGGATGGAAGACGAGGCGAAGATGCCTACCTTCCAGGGAAACAGGACCTAGGATCCCAAACAGTATTGGTTCATATGCAAAGCAGTCTGGACTGTGAAACAGGTTCAGGACGACGCTATAAAGATGGGATAGCTGGAGACGACCCTTAGGGGTCGAGCATTAGACTGGTACATGAAGTTTGTAAAGGTTCCAATAGGAACAACAACCAAAACATTGGCGCAGGTCAGAACGACGATGATTAACGAATTTAAAAAACCAAAATCTGAGTCGCGATATGTCACTGAGCTTAAGGAGATTAAGCAATTCCCAAATGAATCAGTGTGGGAATTTGACCAGTGGTACAAGACGCTGATAGCAAAAGTGAGTTTCCCAATAAATGAGCTGCAACACAAAGAATGGTTCATCGCAGGATTAGTACCGCATATCTGAGGACCACTGATGCAACAAAAAGTTGCAACATAGGCGGAAGCATTAGAAATTGCGATGAAGTTGGAAGCTTCACCAATCGGTGAAGCAGGGATAGGAATGGACAGAGTCCAGGCGCAGTTGGCCAACTTAACACTTCAATTGGAGGATATCAAGAAGGGAAAGGAAACCCGTAGAGACATATGGTGCACCAGATGCAGAGATGAGGGGCACCATAAGGACAATTGCCCAGAATTTTGTGAGTACTTGCAATCGGGGGCACCAACCCCCTTTGCCAAGGAGACATGCCATGGTGTCCTATCTTTCAGACCAGAGGGAATCGACCGGAGGAATGTGTATATCTGCAAAAGATGGTATCAAAACCAACAAACTTATACTGCAAGTTCTGCCGATTGGTTGGCCATGATGAGAAGGACTGCAGGGCCTATGACCTGCTGCAAGATCGGACAGCTGACACGTATTTTATGAAGAGAGAAGAGCCGTCGGTGGTGCAGCAGCAATCATAGTATAGTCAGCCGCAGTTTAACCAACCGCAGCAATACGACCAGGGGCAATATGGGTAGTCGCAGTATGGGCACCCGCAGTATCCACCACCACCGTATGGCCAGCCGCAGTATTGGCAGCAACAGTATCAGCAACTGTAGTATGGGAAACCGTAGTATCAACCATATGGACCACCATGTGGAGGTTTCAGGGGAGGATTCCGCGGAGGCCAAGGTGCCGGTATGGGACGTGGAGAAGCTGCTAGACGGGGAAGAGGTCCAATCATCTGTTACAATTGCAGACAGTAGGGGCACTACCAGAGAGATTGTCCAAACCCAGCGCCACAGTGTACATACTGCAGTGTTGTAGATAATAGTGTAGAGGACTGCACTTAGCTCATTGCGAAATGGAAAACTAAGCATCCACCCCAAAACCAAAACCAAAATAATTAGAATGCACCATTAGCTGTGCAAATGATATCGACAGAAGCCAGGAGTAGCCATGCGACGATTGGAATGGTGACAAGAGGAGGGGCGATGATAGGTGGCGATAGGTCACACACCAATGTTAGACCAACACAAACACAGCGGAAGCAGGTCACCTTCGACGTAGAAGCAAAAAGGGATATCTTTTTGAAGGCACAGGATGCAATGAGAATAAATCTATGACATGTTGCCGACGTTCGACTCGACGAAGTTGGGAAGGAAGGAAAACACTCTAAAATCCTTCTTGGAAAGTTTCCTAGACTTGGCAAAGGACCCAGATGCCCTGGAAGAAATAGCTAGTCTACTGCAACGACGGGGAGGTACACGAATGGAACAGAGAGTTAATCGCATACATAAAAGGAAGACAGGCAGGGAGATGCGGATGTCGGCACAAATCAGAGAATTTGATGTCGACTCCATCATTCTGGATTTGGGTTCGGATGTGAATATTCTGGCCAAACAGACGTGGGAGACAATGGGAAGCCGGGAATGACCTGGTCACCAGTACAGCTACGACTGGTGAACCAGAGCAAGGTCACCCCGCTCGGTCGGGTATGTCAACTTCCAGTTGAAATTGAAGGGATCAAAACGTATGTTGATTTCGATGTCATTGAAATTGTGGATAACAGAAGTCCCTATCCAGTACTGTTGGGGATAGACTGGGCTATGGAGAATCAAGCAATTATCAACTTTAAGAAAAGGATAATGTCATTCGAAAATCAAGAAATGAGAGTCATCGCACCATTGGATCCGGTGGAAGGGTTGCGCTATACGGATCCAGCCAGAGACGAGTTGGTGGAAGGGTGGGACAATTTGTATAACATTTATGAAGATTATGTTAATCCCACTACGGATGGAGAATTAGGATGGAGCAACGCCAGTTCGGCATCCTCTGATTCAGACGAGGCCCTTGAGAATTAGCAGAACCGGTTGCAAGAAGTTTCCTTTAGAAGATGCGCATAGGTAACACAGTCCCTGCGAAGCATAGCCACGGAGGAATACGTATTACCTACATATGAGGGATTTCCCAACTTGGGCAAGTTTCTCACGGAATTTGAGGAGAAAGTGGCAAAACCGCAGCGTCTACTAGCCCTAGAGGAAGCCTTGAAGGCTACTCCTGCGCGATGGTGGGCAGCGCATAAACCAAGCATCACAACTTGGCCACTATGTCAACGCCTCATGGAGGTTTGGTTCAGCGAAGCTGCAGAGTACAAACAACTGAAATATGATGGAAGAAGCGACCTGGAGGAGCATCTAAACACTTGTCAACACCAATGGGGATCGAGAGCAAGACAGGAGTGGGTACATGCATTCGTACACACGTTGGATGAGGTACCACAGAGCTGGTATGTTGCAGTAGAACTGCGACGCAGGATGACTTCTTGGGAGTAGCTTACCATTGTCTTCATCCAATCATTCTCGTTCTCATACGAAAATCCCTTAATCCACACCGCGCTACAGGAAATCCGCGGAAAAAAATTTGAAGTAGCACCAACCGGACAACCGATGGCACTCCAATGGACTGCGACACCAGAAATGTTGATGGAGTGTTACAACGTCACCAGAGAACCTGAAGATGACGATGATCCCTGGGCTATATACGTACCAGAATCAGAGGGTAGTCGCAGTGTTGTGGAACCAGATATACTGTAGGACAAATTTTAGCAACCATTAAAGATCAAAAAGGTGAACATTGGGTTGGAGGAAAACCCAAAGTTCGCAAGCATTGGCGACTACTGGGACGAGTCGACCATTGAGAAGATGACTAACCTATTGCATGAGTTTCGAGATTTGTTTCCAACAAAATTCTCAGAGATGAAGGGAATTTCCAAAGACTTAGGGGAAATGAAGATCCCCTTGAAACCTGATGTGAAGCCGGTCAAGCAGCGGCCACATCAACCGAAGCTAAGACACCAGCAACACATGCCAACCGCAATAGGAAGAATGATCAAAGCAGAACCACTAACAAATGTCATTGAGAAGTACACAACAGTCACCCGAGGAAATCGGCAAAGATTGGCCATAGTAGAGAAGCCAACGATACGGCGAGGTATCGACACAGCGGCACTCGTTGTGTCGAGATTAAAAAAAAAACTGTCGACACATTGTAGGCAAGTCAGAAGCTGCCACGATGCACGACGGTCCAATCCGGAAATAAAGGCAATAAATGTCACAGTTATACCACACCGGACAATGGAAAAACCGAGAACAATGGCAGTTAATAACGAGCGCACGCGATGGATTTGGCAGATCCTAGTGAGATTTGGCCATTATGACCCATGATCGGATGGATACTACCGACGAATATTATAAATATAGGAGGCGAGGGGGAAACAGATTAGCTACTTCAGTATCCCAAGAGCCGAATGGAAGTGTATGTTTCCAGCACCAGCACCGAAAGACCGCAGCCCACTCCAGTTGTGCAGGAGCATCCAAAAGTTATGTCTACAGTCCCACACAAGAAAAAGAGGAGCGCGACTCGACCCCCCGAAACTGGTCAGGAGAAAAAGAAAGGCACTCGGGCATCCGCAAGGTTTATGAATGACGTTGCAAACCCCTCAGCTGCTGAAGCTGTGCAAGATGAATACGATGGCCCCATTCTCTCACCATATGTTCCACCACGTCAGGTGGGGGCGCCCACACTGTAGATCAACAAGAATGAAAAATACCCCATTGCGGTCGCACCGATACCACCAGGGGTTACTGAAGTTGGGTATATTACAGCCAAATTGCAGAGGTTACAGTACACTGACCATGACCTATCCAAATTCAAAAAATACGCAGAGGCTTATGAGGATTTCCCTCATGCAGGAGGCCCAACTATGAAGGAACCTAAGAAGTGGGCATTGGGACTGGCATGCTCAGGGTTACTCGGTATCACCCTCCTACCGCATTTTGGGCACCTGGAACAAGTCAACGCATGCGTCAAGCAACTCCCCGCATGCTTCCATGACGGATCCCTCTGGCTGCACGAGAGAATCCTAGTTACCATCGACCTAATTGCCAGAATCACCGGCCTGCCTCAAGAGGGAGCCGACCCTTCCAGTTTTTCCAGGGTAAGGATAATGACAAGAAATTAGCAGAACAATTGTCCGCAAAGTATGGCGTAGAGAAATATTCCAGAGGCTACCTGATCAATACAATTAACAACCAAGCAGTCAGAGTAGGGGCAAAGATACTTGCGGTCAAAGTAACACGAAAAAATCGACCGCTGCAATGTAATTCAAGTGTCATCGTAGCTGCGGAACGGTGTGCCACAGAAGAACAAATGAACTAGGCTCAGCTTCTGCTCCACAAATTGACCACGGGCGTGTATGATGCACAGGAGTACGGGTGACCATTCACATATTCATGGCTACTCCTCCTCATTGCCTTAAAAGCATGGAGGGAACCATATGACTATCAGGGGTGGATCCCACGGAACCACAAGTGTGAGATGGTGCGCAGTACCAGAACCTGTGGGCGACCATTGACAAAGAATGATAGAAAGAAAACGTCATACAGTTTTATATATGGCTCAAGAGGATGCGAACAAACATACAGATGATACTGTGAATCACAATGCAAGCTGTGACAAAGTATCACTCCATCGCCCAGATATTCGTCGAAGAAGACACGATTTACCTCCAGGCCCGAGCAGATCCGACCAAGAAATGGCTGCAACACATTACAAGCTCACCGAGGGCGAGCTCGACAACATCATCGTCAAATGGCCAGAGATATGGAAGGTTCCTGCAGATCCAAAGCATATCGAAAAGGGGCAGGCAGCAGGGCGACAAGACCAGGCCAGGGAAGACATAGCTTCTGCCAACCAGAAGGAGAGCGCAAAACAGGAGGTAGACGCGCAGGACTAGATGGTAGAGTCTGGCCACGATGGGGCATCCACAGCCAACACCCTGATAGATTCAGAACTGGAACTCCAACAGGAAGAACAGAGGACAAAGAAAAGAATGGACAGTGCCGGCAGCAGCACACAGGAAGGGCTCACTGCGCAGCAAGCCGATAGATTTCTGGATAGCATTACGCAGATCGTGGAGAGTAATCACCGAAAGGTTACACAACATTCAACGAAGAATTTTCAGTACATAGGGGAGCTGTTAAACACCGTGGTGAATACAATAATGTACTGGCTGTGAAAGTACAATCTATCGAGGAGAAGGCTCGATTAGAAGAAGCACTGGCTGGGAAAGAGGGTCATAGAGGAGCATACTACAACACTCACTGCGAAGGAAAAGGCTGTAGAGGAATGGACGAGGTTAGAAAGCGCACTTGCGCAGGCATGTGAAACGGCGGTGCTAGATCCGGATGTTGCCCTGGAACCTCAAGCTTTTATGCTAGGAGTAGCCATTACCGAGCTCACTGCGAAGGAAAAGGCTGTAGAGGAATGGATGAGGTTAGAAAGCGCACTTGCGCAGGCATGTGAAACGGTGGTGCTAGATCCGGATGTTGCCCCAAAAGCTCAAGCTTTTATGCTAGGAGTAGCCATTACCGAGCTCAGAAAGGAAAATGCGGAGCTCTAGACTCGAGTAACACCCAACACACCACCAGCACAAATTCAGAGTCGGTAGACAGCGATAGAGGAAGCAGTGGTAGAGATTCAAGAGATGGAACAGGCAGCACAGCAAGTTGCGGTAGGCCTTATAGAGTTTTGGGACAGGTTGGTTGAGGATGACCAGTTGGCCATGCTGAAGAGAACGCTCCGTGAAGAAGAAGAGCAGTTGAAAACCTTTAAGGGATCGCTCAAACGATGCCCACAATGATGCAAACGGTAAAGGCCACGGAACTGCAAAGTATGAAGCAGCGGGATGAAAAGGCCCACGAAAGGAAGCAACGACGAGCTGCACATTTGGATGAGCTTTAAACAAAGGCTGAAGCCCTCATAGCACGAGTAGTACCAGTGATGAAATAGGTACAAGAGCAATTGCAGGAGGTACGACAGAAAGTATGTGACCACCCAACGAAGCAGCAGGTACTAGAGAGTGCGCAGCTCCGCGCATCAGTCAAAGAGATAGTCGACCAGATCCGAACCACCTATGATGACTTCCAACAACAGTACAACAAACCAACAATGTCCGGCTAAGGTGGCTCGGGATGAGCCACAAGTTTGTGTTGGGGTCCTGTTGGCATGGGATAGATCCGCAGGAAGTGCGGAAGCCTACAGGTGCAAAAGAGTCGTTCCACGAAAGAAAGACCATTCGCGGTGTTCGCGGAGCGCAAGAATCATTAGATTAGTTAAGTCGGTCATGTGGACCGTTTTGTAATCAAATAGAAGCATATAAATAGAGTAGGATTGTAAGCCTAAGAAAAACCCAGTTTTGGATGATTGATCATATCTTTTGGGTTTGTTTTGTATCTGCAACATGGTGTATTGACAGTTTCTGCGAGGTTCATTCCGCAGGGTTGGTGAATGAATGGAGATGTTCGGTTATGGTGTAATCTCTGTCTTTATTCTTATGCAATGATGCGATGATGAATGTGAAATATGTTATGTGAATGCTTTTATATTGACTGATGCGAATATGCTATAGGTTTAACAAGTGTTGCTAATCTGAATAATTATGTCGAATATGTTATTCTGAAAGTTTGTTGAAATGACTTAAAATGTGAATGATAAGTTAATAGCATGCTGCGAATATTATAATCTCTGGTTATTGCAAGGGTAATGTGTGTTGAAAGCATATTCTCAACTTCACTACGGAAACTTGGTTCCAGCAGCCCCCTTATCCATCTCGGGTGAGATTGCACTTGCTCTGCAAGTGTTGCTGGGAAGGTTTACACCTTTCCAGGCCGGTGTATAAGGGAGTTTGGGTTAATAGTTTGTTGGCGACAGTGCGAAGAGAACCCCTGTCGACAGACGCTGCGTCAACATGAATTGAGATTGATTGATTATTAAAAATAATCAAGAGCAATGAACATTACGGAATCGCCAGCATCAGGCTTTATCAAACTTATTTTCCAGACAATTCCAAGGGTTGTACAAGTGGAACCGCCATGTTTAAAAAAAAATTCTTTTTTGGAATGTTCGCCCATTTCTCTTCTATATACCTCACATAGTACACAATTGCAAAGGATCATCGCTATTCTTATTCATTTTAAGGACTAATATGATAATGTGGCTTTAAATCCTGAAATATTCTCATTCATTTATGAACGATCATGCAAAATGAACATAATTTTTTTTATTTTTATGAACTATCATGTAAATGAACATAAAGGAAAAGAGAGATTTAAAGTTAAAGAGTGATATTCCTTCATTATGTAGACCAGCTTACAAGTCCAAAAAAACCTTAAATAAGTTTATAAATTTTAAAAATAATAATATAAAAATTATCAAGATGATTGATGTATATATTTAATTTATATGGATATGTGAGTTTAATAAATTACATTATATATATATATATATATATATATTATAATGAATTAATTTAATCATTTTAAACTTATTATAAGTGAATATTGTTCAAAAGTTATTTGACATTGAGCATTCCTTTGAAAGTTGAGAGGATATATGTATCTCTTTGAATCTATATAAATCATGGCTTAGTAAGATAAGACAAGAGGTCCTAAATGGAGTTAGATCTTGCTATATGTGATAACTTTCTAGATTGGGTCAACTCTCTAATAGAAGGTAATAATACATCTCTAATTTTCATAATGAATCTGTGATTTCAAAGTGTGAGGATTTATATTTGAAGGTTAGCTATTCTTGATAGTATAGTTGATTTATATTGATCCACACAGCAATGTATTGATTAAGCCATGTCTTGACTTTATCCACACAATAATGGCAATTTTGAATAATAGATGTGTGTGGAGAGATTTCCATGTCCATTTCCATTGCATTTCTATGTGCATGTTATCATCATTAAGTGAAGCTTATAATTGGAAAAATATCAAAAACAAATGCTTCCTAGACAAGATGAAGTGTGTTAGGTTGCCTGCAAGGTGCAAAGTTTATAAGGTGACACATGAAATTGAAAAATGTAACTTTGACAAGTGTCCAAACAATAGTAAACAAATGTTGGATAATGCACAAGTATCCACATGTTATAAGTGTTGCATCCATGATGAACTGTGGGTATTTGATATATATATATATATATTTTTTTTTACCTTACCTAAAGTTTATTATTAAACTAGAATGAGAACATGGTTTCACCCTTTCTTGTTGCTTTAATCACAAACAACCGCTTATCCAAACAATATTGATCTGATACAATACGACGTTCTTTTATTGCACCCCGAGGTGCAATTGCTAGTTATTAATCTCAAGCATAGAAACAATAAAATCAAACAGTTCGTGTGGAAGGTAAGGTGCCAGGGAATATTAACTCAATGTTCATTGTGCTCATTCCAAAGGTGGACCATCTAAGGCCGTTTGACGATTGTCGTCCCATCTCTTTGTGTAACATTCTTTACAAGATCATTGCTAAGACTCTAGCAATGCGTCTCAAGCCAATATTATCAATAATAATATCACCATAACAATTCGAATTCTTGGAAGATCGCCACATTCATGAGGATGTGGGAGCATCCCAGGAAGCTATTTATAGTATCAAATCAAAAAACAATATGATGGTGACCTTAAAAGTTGACCTATCCAAGGAATACAATAGGGTCTCGTGGACATATTTATATTTTATGTTGCATCATATTGGTTTTTCTCATAGAGTTGTTAAGTGGCTAATGAGTTGTGTTATGTCTGCTCAGTTTGCAATGCTCATCAATGGAAATTTAGGGGCCTCCACCAGGGGTTTCTGCTCTCGCCTTATTTGTTTTTATTGGTGGTTGGGGGATTGAGCAGGCTTGTTCAAGACACTGTCACGAGGAGACATGTAAGAGGGACCCTAGTGGGTTGCTCAATGGACATCACACATTTATTATTCATGGATGACGTGATGATCTTTTGATATGTTGAGGAGCTAAATATTCACAGGATCTTAGCCATACTCGACCTTTTTAGTATGGTATCCAAGTTAATGTTAACAAATTAATAATTCTCTCATAATCTCAGTAGGGATTTGACCCAAAACTTGGGAAATATCTATCATATTCTTGATAAATAATTCAGTTATGGGCTTAGATATATTGGGTACCATCTGAAACCAAATAATTATGGGAAATAGGATTGGAGATGACTCTTAGGTAAGGTGGAATCCAAAGTGAATTCCTGGTGCAATAGATGGTTGTCTAAGGGAGGAAGACTAGTTTTGATTAAAGTTGTTCTAGAAGAAATACCTATCTACTAGCAGCTATTGGTGCACATTCCACTTGATGGTTTTTGTAATGGAGAGGGTCAACCATTGGCTCTCTATTGTAGTGAAGAACTATTATTTTGGATGAATTTTAAAGGATCCTGAGGTGGCTGATTTTAGGCTTCTAGATCAGAAGAAGCCCAAACCTCATTTTTAGTTTGGTGCTAGGCACATAAGGATTGCACTTATTTTCAACTCGAAATAAAGTTTTAAAAAAATCAAAACAATTAAATAAAAGTCAAAATTTAAATAGGTTCACAAGGTTTAGCTACCATAATTTTAACTTTCTCCTAAATTTTTATTTTGTACATTAAAAAAGATCATTTTTTTTAATAATTATTTAAATTACAAAATATTCTTTTTAAAGTTTAATTTTAATTTTTTAATAAATAAAATTATTTATTTTTAATTAATAAATTGATTGATTTAAAAAAATATTACTTATTATGATTTAGAAAACTCAATTACACTCCACCCATCCTCCATCCATCTAATACAATGTATAAAAATCATATATAAAAAATATATATATATATATATTCAATAAAAATCAAAATGTAATTAGGTTTGGCCAGGCTTCACTGCCTATCGTTCCAGCGAATTCAAGCCAAAACTTCTGATCTTTTATTTTATTGACAAACTTATTGTGTTTTATTCAAATTCAAAGGCCTAATTTGCATTGATCTCAAGAGCGAAATGAAAACGAAATTTGTTCAAGTAAATTTCTTATACTTAATTTTTAAAAAGTGTGAAAAGTTTATTTTATATTACGGATTGTTGAATATCTTGGATGTATCCTAGTTATTGCTTGTGTTGACGTTTATTGATTAAATGATCTCTTACACGAGGCGCTATTTCATTAAAAAAATTGAATTGGGGGTGAAAAGCAGCTAACACCACTCATTTTTTATTACAATAATTTTTTTTAATTATAAAAAAGTTAATTTTATTTATAATAGCTATTTTGTTAAAATTCATGATCATTGCATAGAAACTTTTTTGGGTAGGGCTAAATTGTAATTAGGAGTAGTATGTAGTCTTTTATATGGGGTTTAGACTAAATATTATTAAAACTTATATGAGTTATTAGAGGTAGCCTTAGCAATGAACACAAGTGATATTTGCTTCTTGTGACTATTATCTAGGTGAAACTACCTATCTAATGGTTAAGAGTTTGTCTTCTTCCGACTTAAGGAAACATATTAATGCCCCAAGACTTGAAGGTATTTATTAGGAGTGGAAGTCCGTCCCTCTTATGAACCACTAGCGGGTCATTTAAAGTGGCATGGTTTTCCTTGTATAGTGATGATGAATCAACCCACATTTGCCATAACAACTAGAGATGACTATGGTGGAGCTATGATGGTGCAGACGCAGGCGTTTGAATGGGTTTTCACCAGGGGACGCCGAGATTCTCCTACCCTCGAACAGTAGGAGGTATCCCCAAATAGGTGCTGATATTCTCTTTTCATTTGGATGTGTGTCTAGGTTTACCTGTTATAGAATGCTGGTTTTTTTGGGGTCTATCAACTTGTTGTGGACAGCGACAGGAACCATCCGGTGGGGGTTTTATATGCACTAACTGATAGATTTGGTGCCGACCCGTCTTCCACTTGGTCATTACTTGCTGTGGTACCGGTCTCCGATTTTTCTCTCTGGCTAGCTGTTTAACTTGCTACCGTTTATTTGCCGTGGTTGTATAGGCAGGGTATCTGCGACCTGGGGTTTCGGTTTTTCCGGGTAACTTTTGCTCCCGACCGTTGAAGTCTGCAGTTCTGGGTCCAGCCATTTTTACCTGGGGTTTCGGTTTTTCCGGGTATCTTTTCACTTGGCCGTTGGAAGTCTGCTGTGTTCTGGGTCTGGGTCTTCATCTGCCGGGTCTTTTTGCACTTGGTCGATCTTTGCTGAGGTCCTGACCCGGGTTTGTGTAACCTGGGGTGCAACTGACCTAAACGCCCGGGCTTCTTTATCTATTCTTGGAATCTGTCATGGTTTCGGTGACCTGTTGTTTCACGATCTGTTGCGAACCTGGGGTTTGATCTTTCTTGTTTTGAGATGCACAGGTTCTTGGAACTTCCGGTTGTATAGACAGGGTTTCAGTGACCTGGGGTTTCGGTTTTTCCGGGTATCAGTATCATTTGGCCGTTGATTTCTGCTATGTTTTGGGTCCGGCCGTTGTAGCTCATTGTTCTCCGGTCCCTTTGCTGCCGGTCTCTGCCAAGGGTTGGACCTGGGCTTGTGCGAACTGGGGTTCGATTGACCTATACTTCTGGGCATCATTATCTATTCTTGGAATCTGTCGGGGTTTACACACGGTCTGTTGCGAACCTGGGGTTTGATTCCTTTTGATTTGAGTTGCACGGGTTTTTGGAACTTCTGGCACCTGGAAGCTTCTATTGTGTTTGCATGAACGGATTTCATCTGACAGATGGGGGAATATGTGGTGGCTCCACAAGCCTTGGCGGATAACCCCTTGACCGCCTCTGATTACAGAATCGAAGAAGTGGGTTTATTTAAACCCGACTCCTACTTTCAGGATATGATGCATGGCAAATGTCCTCTTGCCTCGGGTAGTCGGCAAAGAGCTCCACGTGCCAGACATGGGACAAAAAAACGCCATATGCCTTTATCGGGGGTTCTTGGGTTGACATCGGGCTCTGACCCTTCGGTCGACAACACTCGAGCTTGTCTGTCTCATGTGCAGGGGAAGAAAACTCGGTATGTCTCTCGTGCTGCTCATCGTTTGAGTGAGAAGTTTTGATGCCGTCCCAGGGAGGTCTGGCTAACTATGGGCTGGGACCTGGGCTTAGAAGAGCTTGTTGAGTTCAATGTGATGGTT
Source organism: Larix kaempferi (assembly GCA_027924585.1). Classification (NCBI taxonomy): domain Eukaryota; kingdom Viridiplantae; phylum Streptophyta; class Pinopsida; order Pinales; family Pinaceae; genus Larix; species Larix kaempferi. The sequence goes on from BSBM01001185.1 coordinate 4,021,811, forward strand.
TTGGTGGGGAAATTCTCCTATTTTTCCATGTATAGAAAGGACATTGTGGGGTGGGTCACTAAAAAATGGAAGCCCATTGTGGGTTACACTCCTCAGGTTTTTGCTATGGCACGAGGTTGGTATGGTTTCAAGTTTGAGTAGGAAGCTCACTGTTCTACTATTTTAAACCAGCTGTGGCTGCATGGTGCTGGCAGCCTCATGTTACAGAAGTGGCATACTGATTTTGACCAGGATTCGGCTACTGTTCGCTTGTGTCATTTGTGGGTTCTCATCCCTGGCCTTCCGCTTTCTCTTTGGAATCAGGGGGCGTTTGAATCTATTGGTAATAGTTTGGTCGTTTTCTTCATGTGGAAGATGAGCACCTTACGGGGTTCGACCGACATATGGGGCGGCTCTTGGTGGAAGTTGACATCTCTTTGGGGCTCATTGATGTTCTCCACATCAACTGGCGCGGTCGTCGACTGGACTTGGTTATCGACTATTGGGGCATCCCTTTTCGTTGCTCCAATTGCAAACAAGTGGGACATCTTTGGAGGCAGTGCAACCAGCGGTTTTCTTTTGGTCGTCCGGTGGGGGCGGATCCCTTTTGGTCTTTGTTAAGATCCTAATGGACGACCTTCACTAACACCTCGGGGTTTTGGTGTAACGGTTTGTATCATTTGGTATCAGAGCCTCCACCCAGGTTCAAGCCACAGAGCGGGTGGCAACGTCGGCATTGCAGTGTTCGCCCGAGGCTCGTATGGCGCAAAGGGGACACCACTGTACGGGTGCACATCCAGCCCAGAGTCTGGACTGTGGAGCGTGGTGGGATGTTAAGATCCTAATGGACGGCCTTCACTAACACCTCGGGGTTTTGGTGTAATGGTTTGTATCAGTCTTCGGATGATGGCAGCGACAAAGATGTGGATAAGAATGGCGGTCTTGACAGTTTTTCCAACAGGGTTTCGACACCGATTAATCTGGCTGCGGGATTATTGGGTAAGTTGGAATCCAATGACCCATCTCTTTATCATTCTTTGAATGATTTGGACATTAAATTCATAAATGCATTGGAGCTCAATAATGGTAATAATGGTAACTATTTGAGTCGTGTATATCCAAAGCTGTCAAATACCTCTGAGTCTGAAAAGATCCCAATGCCTCGTCTGATTATGTGTCCCCCACTTCTGATGTACCACTACCTGTATGTATTTCCTCCCCTGGGACCTCGTCCGTCATTCCTATTTCTCCTGTTGTGTCGGCTAACACTCACAGTCCTACAGTAATCCTATCCTCAGATTGTGAGGTGCCTTTGCCTGATTCTGTTTCCATTGAGGATGGGGCGCTGATATCGGAACCCCCGTCTGTCTCCCTTCCCTCCCATACTTTATCAACCTGTGAAACGGTGTCACAGGACCGAGTATTACTCATCCCATCCTACTCTGAGATGGTTGAAAAAACACCCCTCCCTGTTTATTTAAAAAACCGGGTTGTCGTTGATTGTGGTCCAAGTAATACAACCATGGATGATCCCCTGGACCCTGCGACAATGGCCCCGGGTAAGGAGGAGATGAATAACATTCCATCTGCTGCTATTTTGGCCACGTTGGGAGATCAATGTATAGTGAAGGGGGCTCAGCAGGGCGGGTTGGCAACTGATTTCTCTCCATTAAAAACCAGGAGTGCTAGGAAAAATTCAAAGGTCGACACTTTGGGGGGTATTGACAAAAACGTACCGATTACTCCTGTCTCTCCGGATACCAGGGCTCTTAGAGGTATCAAAGCCCTAGCCAGGGGTCGATAATGATTTTTATCTCCTTAAACATCAGGGGTGTGGGGGGTATGCCCAAACAACTAGCCCTCAAAAGAGTCCTACAAATTGTTAATCCTGATTTGGTCTTTTTACAAGAAACTATGGTCTGTGGGGAGAAAGCTCGTACTTTTTTCAATAAAATTAAGCCGGGATGGTGTATGTCCACTATTGATGCGGTTGGTCTTTCTGGTGACCTCCTGGCTGCATGGAACCCGGGGGTTCTTAAGTTAGATCCTTTTATTACTTCGCTGGGCATACTTCTGTCTGGCAAATTTAGGGAATCTGAAAAAGATATAAATATTGTAAATTGCTATGGTCCTTACTGCAACAGGGAAGCTTTTTGGAATCTGGCATGCTCGGGACATTTATTGGCATTGGAAAATTTGATACTTGAAGGTGATTTGAATTTTTCCTAAGGGGCTGAGGAAATCTGGGGTCGTGCAGCCAGAAGGGACCCTCTGGGGATTTTCTTCAGAAATCTTTTTTCCACATATTCTCTGATTGATGTGGAACCGCGGCCATTGGCCCCTACATGGTCAAATGGTCGACAAGATGAGAATTTGATTTCCAAACGTATTGACAGTTTCTTGATATCTGAGTCACTCTTAAGCTCTTTTCAATCATACAGAACTTGGATCCTGCAGACCCATATCAGTGATCATCTCCCCATTATTTTGCACTTTGAAACCGATGTTAATCACCATGTATATCCATTCAAATTCAATTCTGTATGGTTAAATGATTCGGATTATGATGTGGGCGTTCGATCTCATTGGGAAAATACCGATGTTTCGAGGGAGCGGTCGGCAATGGACAAGCTTGCTGTCAAATTAAGGTCTTTAAAAGACTACACTATAAAGTGGGAACGATCCAAAAAAGATGAGCTGACCTCTGAACTCAATGCGCTTGAAATAGAAATTGGTGATCTTAGGGATCAATCACTGAGGGTGGGGATTTCACAACCTGGTCGAGCCCGCCTTGCTATGTTGGAGGAAAGGAAACTTAAAATACTCCTCATCCATGAAGAGTCCTGGCATTTAAAGAGCCGGGCAATATGGCTTAAAGCTGGTGACTTAAACACGAAGTTCTTTCATCGCTATGCTGATGCCCGCAAAATAAAAAATAACATTTGGGATCTTAATGATCACGACGGGAGGCGGATTTGTAGTGATGAAGATTTGATGTCTGAGGCTTCTCGACACTTTCTAGATTATTTTACTGATCCTGTAAATACGTCCCTGCCTGAACAGTTTAAGCTTATAAAGAAATATCCTCGGATGTTCACTGATGTGGAGGGGGACAAAATATTTGAGGCTATTACTATCACAGATGTTTAGAACACCCTTCGGGGTTTTGCTAAGGATAAATCTCCTGGTCCGGATGGGTGGACGGTGGAACTGTTCACACATTTTTTTGAAATTATGGGGAATGACCTCAGGGATGTTGTGGATGAATCTCAGTCCTTGGGACTGGTCTCTGGGGCGCTAAATACCACCTATCTGGCACTGATACCTAAATCATCACATCTTGAGAGCTTCAATGATTTCCGTCCGATTGCATTGTGCAATTTAGTATACAAGATCATATCCAAGATAATTGCACAACGTATCAAACCGATCCTGTCCACGTTCATGTCTATGGAACAATATGGTTTTTTGGATGGGAGGCAGATTCACGATGCGGTTGGAGTGGCACAGGAGGTTTTCCACAGTATAAATCAAAAGAAGTTGGAGGCACTTATACTCCAACTTGACTTGGTGAAAGCCTATGACCGAGTAAATTGGACCTTTCTCAAATTGATCCTTATTCAAATCGGACTACCTTGGAAGGTAATGAAGTGGATTATGGCCTGTGTTTCTTCTGTCAACTTTGCAGTTCTTATCAATGGTCAGCCGACTGAATTCTTCAAGGCATCTAGGGGCCTTCTTCAGGGATGCCCTCTTTCTCCCCTTTTGTTTATGCTGATCATTGAAGGGCTGAGCCTCTCCATTCACAAAGCTAAAAGTGAGGGCACTATTGTGGGTATCAAGGTCTCGGCAGGTGTATCGGTTACTCACACTCTTTTTGTGGATGATGTGATGCTATTTGGTCTGGGAATACTGGCTGAATGGTTACAGTATAAGAAAATACTTGATTTCTTCTGCTTGGTAACCGGTATGCTCATTAGTATGGTAAAATCTTTATTCCTGAAACACTCATTGGAGGTGAATATGGAACACAGGATCAAGAGTATTTTTCCTTTGGAATTCAAGGAGTTATCCGAGGGCTCAAAGTATCTCGGTTATTTTCTCAAACCTGCAAAATACAGGACCAATGATTGGCTATGGCTTGTCAAACGTTTGATTCGCGCATTGGACACTGGAGCTTGAGATATCTTTCCTTGGGTGGCCGGATTACTTTGGCAAAGAATGTTCTTCAAAACTTGGGAGTATACTAGTTCTCTCTCTGCAAAATTCCTTTGTCCATTTTACGCATAATTCGGGGGAAATTATTCCGCTTGATATGGTCTGGCGGGGGAGAGAAGAACAGGTTTCATTTACTTAATTGGAAAACTATGGCCCAACCATATAATCTTGGGGGCTGGAATATAAAGAATCTGGAGTTTTTTGTGATGGCTCTCCATGCTAAGAGCCTGTGGTGTGTTTTATTTAACAACTCTATGTGGGGATGTATCATTCGGGCCAAATACCTCAAACATGCTCCGGTTGCGTCCTGGTTTCGGAATGGCAGGCATTTTGTTATTGGTACATCAAATATTTGGCGCGGGATCATGAGATCGTTTACTGTTGTTGCAAAATGGCTCACTTGGAAACCTGGCAATGGCCGGGATATCAGACTTGGATCGGATCCTGTTCTGGGGGGATCCCCCTCATATCTTTTTTCTCCCGAACTAATTGCACATCTTCGGGCCAGGGGGCTCTATAATCTTGCACATGCTGCTTCTTTCAAAAATGGGGGATGGATCACTGCTTGTCAACTTGGTATTCATGGGACTATGGGAAAGGAATGGTCGGAATACACTATGCACCTCTGTCAAGCAAATATCCACCTCAGTGAATCCACGGACAGGTTGGTTTGGTCATGGGATGTTGCTCGCGGCTTGGTCACTTCAAAACTTGCTTATGATTCATTATTTGTTGACTGTCAACCGGTGATGGTTTGGTGGCACACTGCGATTTGGAAGCTTGCCCTCCCTCCGAGGGTTAGATGTTTTGTTTGGCTGGCAATGGGTAACAATATTCTTACCTGGGATAATCTCTGTCGTCGTGGCTTCTGCGACCCTGGCTGGTGTCCTTTATGCTGCTCCCATTTGGAAACGGTCGATCATCTTTTCTCTTCGTGCTCGGTCATACAAGATATCTGGCTACTTATTGCCAACTCCCTTGGTATATCTGTTGCTTGGCATTCGTCCACATTGAAGGACAGTTTTGGCCGGTGGTTCCGCGACTCTCTTTCTCTTCGATGGTTAGAACTCCCATGCTTTATGCTGTGGGAATTATGGAAGGCCCGCAACCACTGCGTGTTTGATGGTATAGTTCCAAATCTGGATTGGTTATGCAGCCGAACTATTGCTTTATTTAAGGAGTTCAATTCCATATCAGTCCCTGCGGGTGGCAGGACTGATTTATCTGTAAAACGACTTGGTTACCGAATTGCTCCTTCGACTCTGGTATATCCTTGCGGGTTCTTTGATGGGGCTGCGGCTAGGGGGAGAGGTGTTAGCGGGGTGGGTGTGGTGCTTCATCTTAACAACTCTGTTTCCTATCGAATCCATTTAAATTTGGGTTTTGGTACGAACACCCGCAGTGAATTATGTGCACTCTGGCTTCTTTTATACTTTGCTCGGCTCAAACAGGTTTCTTCTCTTGTTGTTATGGGTGATTCTTCTTCCATAATATCATGGGATTTGGGTTCTTCCCCTCTCAATGTGTTGCTCCTCTCACATTGGTTGGCTGCAATCAAGAAGTACATAAGTGATTTTCAGCATATTCACTTTGCCCATGTTTACCGTGAGATAAATGTGGAGGCAGACATACTTTCCAAGCTGGCTTTGGACTCATCGACTGGTATTATCTTGTGGGAGGAATGGCATGAGGACCTCTTTTTCTCCTAGGGCTCGGTTGATTTGCTTTGGATCTGATTCTTATGGTATGGTCTTGCGGCATGTTAGGATATATATTTTCTCATATGTTTATATGCGGCTTTATATTGTGTAGGTTCATAGTCTCTATCTCCAACTCCTTATTGGATTTTTGATCCGTTTGGATTTATGCGGCTCTATACTATTTTCTATATATCTGACATTTGTGTCCAGGCCTTTGGCTGTTTTGGACTTATATTTGGACTTATATTACTTGTATTTATGTCTTGGCATTTTGATACAATGCCACATGGGGACTGTTAGTTTTAGTCATTTTCAAATGCTGGGGATTTGATGCTTTTTTGTGGCATCCTTTATGGTTTTATGTATGGGTCTTGGTATAGATCCTGGATGCTATGATGATATCTTGGGGCTCAACCTGTGCCCGTATGTGATATGACTCACATGCCTACATGGTTTGATGACATGATGTATTGGTCCTATTTACTATTTCGCGGTATTAATAGTAAGATATATTTTTCTGTGGAAAAAAAAACTAGAGATGACTATCCTCACTAAACCTTCAAAGTAACCTTTCATTCACTCATACAGGCTATTAATTGAAATTGAAATTATAATTAACCTAAAATAAAGTCTTGGTGCAACAAGTGGTTGTCTAGAGGTGGAAGATTAATATTGGTTAAATCATTTTTAGAAACAATCCTTGTTTTTTGGACTTCTCTTGCCTTTGTTCATGTTCGTACATTAGAGCAAATAATGAAGTTTTGTTATGGTTTTATGTGGCAAGGAAGTGAGGTGAACAAGTCTTTCTCTTGGGTTGCCTGGGACAAATTGGCCCTCCCTAAATATATGGGAGGTTGGGGTCTGAAAAAACCTACTTGCTTTGCCAAGGTTCTTGTTGCTAAGGGTGTGTGGAGAATCATTCAGAATGAGGGCCTGTGGGTGAAGGTTGTTGTACAAAAATACATCACACCCCTTTTTGTTGAAGAATGGATCAGTTTAAGGTACAAATATTGTAGGAATGTATCCTCTATGTGTTGTCTAACCTCTAAGCAATATGATCTACTATAATATAATAGATTGCGAACTCTTTTCCAAGGAAGAAAAAAGTCACATACTTTGAGGTTAAAAATTGTTTTATCAATAATCACAATAACACATGATAGCTTAAACCTTCTATGAATTGGTTCTTTGGAAATGAAATTGATATATTTAGTTTAAAATCCCAAAAGAATAATTTTGGATTGAAGGAATTGCACATCTAAGATGCCAACATTGCACAAACTAGTTGCAATACGGGTATTCGAGGATGTTGAATCCATTTCTTTATTAAACAACAATTTCATCAATCCAAAATTTCAATGTCACAGTCGTACCAAAAATACCTTCAATGTCTCATTCTTGCAATTAATTAAGGCATTATGTCTCTTAAGTGATGTTGAAATTTCAACTTCCCTTGGTTCTTGAATCAAAGGGTTTTATTATGGTTTATGTAATGAAATGCATTAGTGTTGGGCTTCAAATATCGCTTACTAATTTTCTATTTATGACATGTAAATTTTTTCTTAATGTGTACAAAATTTAAGATAAAAAAATTGCACCTCAATAAATTTGATCCCTCTTGGTGCTTGGTAAATCCACATTGAAGATGGATCTATTAATTTTTTATAGCTTTTGTGTAAAATTTAAATTTAAGATCGAGAATAGGGTTGACATGTTATTATTTGTGATGTGACAACATCTCTCCCATACTAGGCTTATGACACTTTGCTACTCCCCCAACTAGGCTCCTTGCCTCAAAGCAATTGTTAGACTTGCAAATCTCAAATGATAATATTGCACAAACTGGTTGCAACAGGGGTATTAAAGGGTGTTGAATCCATTTCTTTATTAAAATAAAAATAAAAATTCAATCCAAGATTGTACTTCAACAAAGATTACATGGTAAGAATTAGGTAAATATAAAAGGAAAATTGGTAAAAATCATAGAACATTTAGCCTTCTTCCAACAAAATTGCAATTGTAAAATAAATGCCTTATGTACATGGTGAAATAAAAGTCAATTATACAATCATACCAAATATAACTACAAAACTCGATTAATTAAGGCATTATGTCTCTCAAGGGATGTTGAAATTTCAATGTCCCTTAGTTCTTGAAGCAAAGAATTATGTAATGAAGTCACAAGTGTGCTAATGTTGGGCTTTAAATATTTCTTATTTTTCTGTTATGATTTTTTTTCCTTGAAAAAAAAGGCACAGTTCATTTATATTATAAATCGACCACATTGTTCAGAGATTCAAAAAGGCCTTGCATATATGTTAATACTGTATGATTTTGTTGTCTATTGAACCAGTTTTGGCCGTATACAAAAATGTAGGCACTCCTACTTCATAGATAGGATTATGCACTAGTTATTCTCATAGAAGGACATGAAACCCAATTTAAAAAATATAAGATCAATTTTTACCAAAATAACAAAACGAAACATATTACTTTTATTGCCATTCTAGATATATCACCATAGCCACACGAGTGTTTACATTCCTTGAGCCAATACTGTTGATATGGCCTCAACCATGGTGAGGTCTAGGATCATGCTCCATAAAGGTATCATTGTCCATTTTCTAGTGATGCCATATACCATCACCAACTTGCAAACCATCCTTGGACAACTAATTTGGTCATAAGCATGTTATGATATCACAAGCATAGAAATCTGTAATACTATTATAGAATCCACTATACGATGTGTATGTAATTAATAATTTTTAACCAAGTCTTCTATTTTTGGATCTTCCATGTTTCTTTCTAAAAAAAGATTAGTTAATTTCCATTTAAAAACATGTTTGCTCAAATTTTATTAGTTAAAACTATTTTACTTTAAAAATACCAAAGTTTGTAGGTATTATATAAAATCTTTAAAATTTTGAATGTTTTGACAAAAATATCTCCAAACATTTTATAATTAGCATTTTAAAACTTAGTAATTTTCACCAAAATTTTTACATTTTATAATTTTTATATAATTTAATATAGATTTGTAAGTAGCTATGAACCCAAACTACATTGACGAACACATGCTATTTTTTAATATTACTAACATAGATGAACAAATTCACCAAAAATTTTACACTTTTTAGTAAATATAGATATTTCAATATTTTCCATATACTAAATTTTTTACATGATTTAATATAGATTTGTAAGTATGTGAGGAACCTACAACAATTAATTAATGAAAATACACCAGATAGCAATAATAACAGAACTCAAAATCACTTTATTGATCACAGGCCACTTCGAGGGGGCAACCTCCTTTGAGCAAGCTCAATACAAATAACTTCACGTTGCCTTTATTGGCATCAACACAAACTTATATACTAGTCTATGCGGCAATACTATGGGTCAATACCATGGGACACATAATACTATAGGATGACTTACAAAGCATATGCATCCCATACTATGGATCAATATTATGGAATAATACAAACTATGGATCAAAAAATACTACAGGACATCTTACAAAGCATATGCATCCAACAACAATATATTAACAAAGTAAAGACATGGGTTCCTAACATCCCCTCTCCCTTAGAAAAAGCTTTGTCCTCAAAGCTTTAGATGTGGAAATTGATGCTGAATCTGAAGGAGTGGTGCCCATGTAGCATTCTCTGGTTGCATGTCGTGCGATTGAATGAATACCTCTATGATAGAGCGAGAGAGAAGCGGACACCATTTGAGTGTCAGGGAGGATTGCTTGGAAGGCTGTAGACAGAGAAAAATCAGATCAACTGCTTGAAAAGTGCGCTCAGAACGGTGCTGATCAACTTGTTGTTTCATTTAATCTCTGGCCATGTGAAGAGTGTCCTGCAAAATGCGAAGAATCTGATCGCGGTTTCGAAGAACCATGTCAATTGCCTGAACTGGTGCACTGTTGAGGGTGTATGGAAGAAGAAATGGCGGTGCCTGACCATAAATTGCTTCATATGGAGTAATTTTAGATGCAGTAGGGTACCACCATTCAATGAGAAAGAGCCATTTCACCGACTGAGGTTGTTGTTCGTAGGTGAAGCAACGAAGATAAGTTTCCAAAAATTTATTGGTAATGTCAGTCCCTCCAGATTTAGGGAGCCCTTCAATGAATTCCAGAGACATATCTGTCAGATCCGTGTAGGGATGGGTACGGGTTCGAGCAATCTGGGAAGGAGCTGGAAAGTATCATATGTAGCCACCATCTGTTGAATTGTCCTTTTCATTCCTTGTCAAAAGAAGGTATGTTGTGCCCGCTCATACGTTTGGAGGAACCCGGAGTGCCTGACCAATGGAGACGCATGGAGTTCAGAGAAGATAACCTGTTGAAGATATGTGCTCTGGTGAAGCACGAGAAGACCCTTGTATCTCAGGGAAGTGCCATCCCAAGAGTAATGTGGGACAGTAGAAGGGTTGTTGGCCAACCGTTGGATGAGTTGAGATAAGGAGGATTCATTGACATAGCCCCGTTGAATAGATTGCAACCAATTTGGAACATGCATAGAAATAGCTGAAAGAGAAACTTGGTAATCAAATGTGCAAGAAAGAGCATCTGCCATGAAATTGTCCTGACCCATCATGTAAGTGATCTCATAGGCATAACCCAGGAGTTGGCGAACCCATTTCAGTTGTGCAGATGAGGAGACCCATTGTTCCAGGAAATATTGCAGACTCTGGTGAGCAGTCTTGATGCAGAAAGAATTCCCAAACAGGTATGGCTGCCACGTCTGTACTGCATGCAAAACAACCATCATTTCCTTCTTAGATGTAGAGGGGGCTAAATTCTTACCTGAAAGGTCTCTTGAAGCTGGCAATTCCACTGGTTCAGCAAAGACACCTGCATATCTATCCAAAATTTGTTGGAGATCCAAGGGAGTAGTGGAGACCATTGATGGGTGCATCTAAATGGAATGGAGCTGAGCCACGACACCATGTGAATTCTTCTTAAGGAGATTTTCCAGGCGATGTGAACTAATGATGCAGAGAGACCCTAGTTGTAAGCCTGTAAATGTGTGTGTTTTTCCCATTGAGTGAAAACTGCACCCAAAGTTTAGCAAAATCTCATAAGATGGGTCCAAGTGTGCGTAACCATTGAACACCCAAAACCACATCACATCCGCCTAAGGCCAATAAAAACATGTCAGAATGTAAGTTATAATCTTCCATAGAGATACGCACATTGTGACACTTCCCTTTGCAAGGTAAGGTGCCCCCATTGGCAACCATGACTTCAAAGTTGAAGCAAGGATGGACAAAACAATCAGCTTGTTTGGCAATATGAGGGTCAATGAAGTTATGAGTGCTACCAGAATCAATGAGTATGGTAAGAGGGAGCTTCTTGAAGTAACCCTTGACCCACATTGTTTGGGGGGTGGTGATGCCAGATAAAGCATGGAGAGATATCTCTGGTTGGTCGTCTTGAGATGGGGGGTCAACAGGTGGCTGCTGAATGTCGACCTGATCATCTATTGTATCTAGAGCGTCTTCACCAAGTTCAGAGGCAGGCGGAGAATCCACATCCAAGAGATAGAGCTTTTGCTCAACACATTTATGCCCTTGAGTGAATTTCTCATCACAATTATAACAAAGCCCTTTTTCTCGGCGTGCCTGCATCTCTGTTTCAGACAATTGCTTGATAGGAGTTGGTCGAGGAGCTAGCGTGATGGGAGGTCATTGGGAACCCATATTTCTGAAGAGAACAAAGGTGGGTTTGGATCGTTATTGGGTTGCGATCTTGTCCTCTACCAACTTAGCCAACCCTAGGACTTCCATCATTGTGTTGGGACATAACATTTTAACCTCTGAGCTGATTTCATCCTTGAGACCACTAATAAAACAACTCCTATAAAATTCATCAGACAACCCTTCTGTGTGATTGGCCAGTTTCTCAAATTCTGTCTCATACTCTTTCACAGTACCAATTTGGCGAAGTTTAGTGAGTGCTCCTGTGAAGTCATCAAAAGCACTAGGACGAAATCATTGCAAAAGGAGTTGGCAAAGATCTGTCCAGTTTGGCTCGTGATGAGCTCTGATGTACCAACAGTACCATTGAAGGGCTTCCTGTTCCAAATGAAAGGATGCAAGTGGAACTTTGTGGACATCAAAAGTACTATGCATACTAAAATATTGGTCTGCCTGGTATATCCATCCAGTTAGATTAGTACCATTGAAGCGAGGAAATTCAAGCTTCGGCCCACGAAAATTGTTGGAAGAAGAGAACCCAGTGGCTGCAGAAGATTTTGGCTATCAGTTATTTTTCATGGCTAAATGCTGAAGATGGAGGCTGAGAAATTTTTCATCCAGATCTTGGAGTTTGGTTTTGAGGGCTGTAAGTTCTTCCTCCATGATTTGTGCTCCTGCACGGGTGACAACCATAACCAGGAGTTTTTTTTTTTTTTTGAATGGGTAGAAAAACAAAAACTGTTTCAGTAAAGGAAAATTTGGATTTGGGAAAAACTCGGATGGATAATTTGGGTTTGACTAGGCTTTGGACACTTTCTGATGGATAGGGAAGCAAAAAATGGGGATTTCAAAAGCGAGGTGAAAGAATGAGAAAATTTGGCAGAGAGGGACAAAGACGCATAAATAGAAAATGAACACTGTGGTAAAATTTGAAGGCGAGTGGGTGAAAATTGAAGAAGTTATGGCAAACCCTAAAAATAGACAAATGTGGGATTTATGGCTTTGGGAAGTGGAATTTGGGATAGAGTCCTCAAGAATGAAATATGCATAATGGAATTGCAGGGGTGTCAGGGAAGTTTCAAGGGAAACAAAGTTAAAACAAGGGAGATATGGCTAAAAAATGATTATTTTTTATTTTTTATTTATTTATTTTATTTTTTTCAGAAATGGATTTGCAACGGTGCGGAAGGGATTGGAAACAAATGGATCTGAAACGACGCAGAAGGGATCGAAAACAGATGGATCTGAAATGACGCGGAAGGGATCGACAACAGATGGATCTGAAACGACGCGGAAGGGATCGACAACAGATGGATCTGAAATGACACGGAAGGGATCAACAACAAATAGATCTGAAACGGCGTAGGAGTGATCGACAACAGTTATGGACAAAGGAAATCTGCGAGTTATCAGCTGGAAATATATATGGACCTCGTATGCTCGGCTTCCTAACGGTTCAGGGGATTAACTCAGCCACCAATGCTGTTTGACGGCTTGCGTGTTGGGGCAGTACCCCTCACTCCACGGCTCAGGTAAAACTGATAACCGCTTTGCCACAAACAACAACTCTTAGTTTACCTCACAGGTGGGAACTAGTCAATCAGGTAGGGATCGTTGCCCTTTTCGCTGGTAGGTCCTCTCAATGGGCCAGCTACTTTGGGGTTCCTGTGGTACTCCTCACAATGAGTTTTAGGGCTTATTCCCAAGTACTTCCCACAGTTAAGCGGATAGGGATTATTCCCAGATCCGAACCTGCAATAGATACGAATTTTTTTTTTTGGCAAAAATTTCACCCAACGAGCCCAAGAAAGTGCTCTGATACCAGATGTGAGGAACCTGCAACAATTAATTAATGAAAATACACGAGATAGCAGTAATAACATAACTCAGAATCACTTTATTGATCATAAGCCACTTCGAGGGGGCAACCTCCTTTGAGCAAGCTCAAGACAAATAACTTTACGCTGCCTTCATTGGCATCAACACAAACTTATATACTAGTCTATGCGGCAATACTATGGGTCAATACCATGGGACACATTATACTACGGGACGACTTACAAAGCATATGCATCCAATACTATGGATCAATATTGTAGGATAATACAAACTATGGATCAACAAATACTACGGGACGCCTTACAAAGCATATGCATCCAACAACAATATACTAACAAAGTAAAGGCATTGGTTCCTAACAAAGTAGCTATGCACCCAAACTACATTAACATAGTACATGCTATTTTTTAATAATAGTATCACAGGGAAACAAATTTAAGATAAAAATTTTGCACGTACTTGGTAGATTTAGAACACTCAATAATTTTTTTATAGTTTTTGTGTAAAATTTAAATTTAAGATTGATAATAGAAACAACTTGTTATTTTTTTTATGTAAATTTTATTTTCCACATTACTTTATATGACAAAACCTCCATTAAAACACCTCATTACTCCCAATACAACTAGTATAGACCCATCAACTCAAATTCTACAAAGCATCGAGAATGTGCAAACCTTCACCACTAAACTATAGCACACATCCCTCTCACCACTATGCTATAGCACATTGATGCATGCATTCTTATTTTTTTATTTTTTAATGGGACATACATTACACTTTCGTCCCAACTCCACTATGCTACAACACAGTGACCCGCACCCCACTATGTTGCTACAACACACTAATGCATGCATTCTTTTATTTATTTATTTTTATTTTGACACTTTCCAACCCAGAGTGTAGAAATACACCTTCTCATCACAATAACATAAAATTAAAAAAAAAGACACTTACAAATTTTACCATATCCAACTAATATAAAAAATTCACAAAAATTCACATTCTCTACAAGTCAACGTTGTTATATTTAAAATTTATTGCCATTATAATGCTTATGCTTCAAAAAAATCATAGTATTTGCACTGAGTGTAAACGAGGTGCTTACAACCCAGTATGGGGGAGATCCTGTAACGGATGTCACATGTCACATGTCACATGTAACGTTTTCAAAAGTAATAAAATGTAAAAAGTAATAGTATGGGGGAGATCCTGTAACGGATGTCACATGTCACATTTGTCACGTTTGTAGTATGGGGAAGATCGTGTAACAGATGTCACATGTCACATGTCACATGCCACATTTGTCACGTTACGTTACAACCCAGTATGGGGGAGATGTTGTAACGTTTGTCACGTTACGTTACAACCCAGTATGGGGGAGATGTTGTAACGTTTGTCACATTTGTCACGTTTGTCACATTTTTCACATTTGTCACGTTTGTCGCATTACGTTTCCATGTCGGCTCATAACTTGTACAAAATCAAAAGTAATTAAAAATTTCATGTTCGCTCATAACTTATCAAAAATTAAAAAATTAAAAGAGAGGGATCCAATTTCTTGAGGGGCAATTTTTTTCTTAATGTATAAAAAATTTAAGATAAAACAAAAAAAATTACACCTCAAGAAATTGGATCCCTCTCGGTGCTTGATAGATCTGGGTTTAAGATGGATCTACGTTGGTTTACAAGCATACCAACTTCACACTTGAGTCTTTTTCATAGAGATAAATAATCATGTCTGACAACTTAATAGTTAAGTTTGGCACGGATTATTATTATTGATTGAGAGAGACTCAAATGTTTAAATTGCTCTACGTTTGTATGGTTTGAAGAATGAAAATAAAATTATGGATACAAAATCATAAAAATTTAAAATATTTTAATCACCTAATTTGGTAGATTAGGGACATTGTAGATCCAATATTAAATCAAAATTATTAAATTTTACTTAATTTGGTGGATTTGGGTTGTATTGATTAGACAACCCACCTTAAGATTTTGTTCAATTAGTAGGTCGCTTACTGTTATCTACTTAATTATAAACTTTTTATAATAATATTTAGTAATCTCAAATTTAATGGCATTTGGTGGATATAGTTGTAAGTGTATCCAATGGAATTCATTTGATATTTGATTGTGCTTAGTTGTTTATAATATTAAATAAATATAATTATATGCAAGGTTGTCTTTGCAGATGCAACTGTATATGCATCTAGCTATAGTTATATCTATTAGATATTAGGTGGTATCGTGCTGGCATATACTATATATTGTTGTTATGTAAATATTTATAATATTTATGAATAAATTATTTATAGTTTATATTAAAATATATAGGTTATAAAGTGATATTTAAAATATGATGGACCAAGCGTATATTTAAAAAGTTTTAGGATTATAAAAGATATATAATTATTTATAATATAAAGTTAGGGTTGAAAATTTTACAATAATAACGTAATTTCAAGATAAAAATATTAAAAATTAAAAATAATAAATTAAAAAGTGGATACATTCAAATTTTTAGTAAATTTTTTTTTTTCTAAATAATAAAATTACATTTTGATTTATTCAATATTTGAAATTTTGATTATTTGATTCTTTTTAAAAGGCGTAGTTTAAATATTCTATGTTTTCAATCTTTTTCGAGTATATTTTCTGTATTTTTTTAGAGTTCGTCTTATTGGAAATCTTTAAAAAATCTTAGAATCACATATATTAAATATAAAAATTGCATAATTTGGGTGTTATGGGGTATTTAGAGGCTCTGAATCTCTGTTTAAACAATTCCAAAATTAGATTTTACCAAATTTTTTTTATGGGATTTTGAACAAAACCCACCTATTTAGAGAGTTGGAATCTATTTATGAATTCAAAAACTTAATTTAAACACTTTCAAAACTAGATTTTACCAATTTTTTTATCGGATTTTAACCAAAACCCACGGTAAAATTTTAAACTAGAATAAATAAGATCTTGAAAACTAAAGTTTTATAGTCAAAATTCTAGTTATTTAAATTAATTTAATGAAATTTTTTTTATTTCTAGATTTAGTAAACAATTTCCAAAAAATGTGATTTGTCTAGCAATTAATTTTGACGGGAATCTAATGGAATGTTAAATTCAAAATTCTTGTTAGATTTATTATTATTAGATTCAGCAAACCATGTACCAAAAAAATTTGAATTTATCCGAGACTATTAAATTACTTTAAAATCGAAATTAAAAGTTAGTTAAGTTTGACGGGATTCTAATGGATTGTTCATTAAAGAATAATTTAAAAATATTCTAATTGAGAAAATTAAGTATTGCTCACCTTGGCCAAGATTGGATGACCCAAATGCCCCACGTGGAATGAGATAGGCACCTATTACAATACAGAACGAATTCGAATCCCAAGTAGCGGCTTAAAGCCTTCGCACATTTACCAACCATCGACTCGTTCATCGCAAGATCTGTCTCGGAGGTGCACAGGGGATAATCATCATTATGCCGGGAAACAGATCTTTAAATACCTCGCACTTCGCCACATTCCACAGAGAACGGACGGGCGTGATGAAGTTGGGGCCCACAAAAAGCGGACGGTTTAAGGTCACATCACGCGAAAGCGACGGGTGAGCATCCGACGGAGACTAACCTTCTCGTACTTTAAAGAAGAACGAACAGCACGGATTCACTCTGCGTGAAAAGTTGCGCATTATTTAGTGACGTAACCGCAAAAATAATTGCTAACTGGCCGACACAATTACATCTCGGAATACGGGATCGACGGTCCGGAGGGCATCCGATGTCCATAAGAAACGCATGGGATAACTACAGGGACGTTACCAGGAAGCAATCATTCAACCAGCGCGATGCCAGGCTTGCCACAGACAGATCGCCCGATAAGATTTGATCTGACGGTTCAGAGGCACTTCCCGGCAATAAGATGCGCACGATATAACAGACCCGTGAAATCTTCGTCAGTGTGGTAGTTGGCTTGGGTGTGGGGACTAAGCAAAAGGCCCAGTTTGGCCTCGATTAGAACATCGTGTTTCCCAGCTAAATCCCCGTGTTGCCAAGGTGGAAATTTTCAGCGTGAAATCTCAAGCCAATGGAGAGTTTTAAACCAGTCGTTCTCCTGTATTTCTCGGCTAGTTTGGCGGTCTTTTGGGTCCCGGTTTGACTGTGTCCACCCTCCAGATTTGGTGCTGGATTTTGGGTGCCTGTGGTTTTCCAGCCTTCTGGGCCATCTGGGTAGTTGCCATTTCGTCCGAACCTTCAATTCTACTTCTCTCATAGGCTCAAGTGTCATGAATAGGCGTTTCCTGCAATCAAAAACCTTCAAGAGTCCGTTTTACAGGCAACAGATCTGAACCCCTCAATACCCAAATTGCAGTTATTTTTTGTTGTTTTCTTTGGTTTGTGTACTGAGAAGTATGCCTGGATTGGTATCAGCAGATGCAATGGAGGAGGAGCAGCAGCAGCAGAGGAGTCCAGTGAAAAACATTAAATCTGAGTCCGAGAACAACAAATCCCCCAGAAGCCCACTGAGTCCCAAGAGTCCTACAAGTATGAGCAAGTCTCCGAACAGTCCGGGACAGCAAAATTCAGTTGATAACAACAGCAATCTTGAGAATGGTGCTGGGAATGCTAATACTAGTATAGAAGAGCTCTATGAGAATATCTGTCAGATGAAAAGCTCCGGGGAGCAATCCCCATCAAGGCCCAGCTCAACTGAGCAATCAGAGGTTGAGGATTTCAGGATTGAGTCCGAGCTGCAGCAGCTGGTTGGTGGAGAAAACCCATCGAAACCATCATCCTCTTCAAAGCCTGTCAAAGAGGAGGAGAAGCACATCAAGGAAGGGGAGAAACCCTTCAAGGAGGGGAGGACTCCAAGGAAGGACAATAAAATCGTGAGCAATGGAGCTGCCAGGTCTGCAGGTAAGGAAATCTCTTCTGAAAGCAAGAAAGTAAGTAGTTTGGATAAGACTAAGATTGTTCAGGACAGACCCACTAGGCCCGTTTCATCAATCCAATCTAGAAAGCCAACCAAATTAGTAATAAGTTCAGATGCGCCCACCAAGGCCAGTCCTAGTCCTAGTAAGGTCAGTGGCAGAAACACCCCTAACACCCCTGCAAAGACCTCCTCAAAGCAGCAGCAGCAGCAATCCAAGAGCTCCTCAGACCATAATTCTGAGAGAAATCCCAATCCCAGGGATGAGAATTCACCTGTTGTAACCCAAAAGAAGCTCTTTGTAAGCCCTGACAAGCCCCCAAGGAAGCTGAGCCCAAGCCCGATGGCTCGAAGGAGGTTATCATCCCCTTCTGGACTGAGTAAAGCCCAGAGTGAGGCCGATGAAATGTCGGAATTAGGCCTAGATAACCCAGATCTCGGTCCATTCTTGCTCAAGCTTGCAAGGAACATGATTGCATCTGGGGATAATCCTTACAAGGCACTGGAATGCGCTGTGAGAGCATCGAAATCATTTGAGAAATGTGCGGAAGGGAAGCCCAGCTTGGAATTGGTGATGAGTTTGCATATTCTGGCTGCAATTCACTGCAGTTTGGGTCAATATGAGCAGGCAATTCCTGTTCTGGAGAGGTCTATCGAAGTTCCTGTATTGGAGGAAGGGCCGGAGCATGCTCTGGCCACATTTGCAGGGCGTATGCAGCTGGGTGATACGCATGCGATGTTGGGCCAGCTTGAGAATTCTATAGAATGCTATAAATCTGGTTTGGAAATTCAGAAAGAGGTCCTGGGAGAGATGGATCCGAGAGTCGGAGAGACTTGTCGGTATCTGGCCGAAGCCCATGTTCAAGCAATGCAGTTTGATGAGGCGGAGAAGCTTTGCCAACATGCTCTGGATATACACAAAGAACACAGCACCCCGGCTTCCCTTGAAGAAGCTGCTGATAGAAGGCTAATGGCATTGATTTGTGATGGAAAAGGAGACTATGAAGCGGCCCTGGAGCATTTGGTCTTAGCCAGTATGGCTATGATCTCAAATGGTCAAGAGTCAGAGGTGGCGTCGATAGATTGCAGTATTGGTGACACATATCTCTCTTTGGGCAGATATGACGAAGCTGTTTTTGCTTATCAGAAATCCCTTACCGTGCTGAAATCTACGAAAGGTGAGAACCATCCTTCTGCTGCTGCCGTATTTGTTCGTCTGGCAGACCTATACTACAAAACAGGGAAGCTAAGGGAATCTAAAACATACTGTGAGAATGCTCTCAGAATTTATAATAAGCCCACTGCAGGGCACCCTCCTGAAGATATAGCTGGTGGATTAACAGAGTTGTCTGCAATTTATGAAGCGATGAGTGAGCCTGAACAAGCCCTTCGCCTTCTCCAAAAGGCTCTCAAGATTTTGGATGACGCTCCTGGTCAGCAGAGTGCAATAGCAGGCATTGAAGCACAGATGGGAGTGATTTATTATATTTTAGGAAAATATGGTGAGTCGTATTCTTCATTCAAAAATGCAGTGGCAAAGCTGAGGGCAAGTGGGGAGAGGAAATCTTCCTTCTTTGGAGTTGTCTTGAATCAGATGGGACTGGCATGTGTCCAACGTTATGCCATAAATGAGGCTGCAGATTTGTTTGAAGAAGCCAGGAGTATCTTGGAAGAAGTCTGTGGTCCTTATCATCCAGATACTCTTGCAGTATATAGCAATCTGGCCGGAACATATGATGCAATGGGCAGGTCAGTAGATGTAGTCTTTGTTTCAAAATTTTCTTTTGATGTGCTCCATAGCATTTTTATTTCCGAATTGATTTTTTCATCCTCTTACAGTCCCTATTGTAGTTTTTACATCTTTCTAGGGCATCATGTGCTTCTCAATAAATCTCTTTGATTTTAAATCACTCATAAGTTAGTTTCCATAGTCGTTTGTGCATATGAATAGATATTTTGGGTATTGACTATTGAGTTTCTAACATGATAGGTCCCATGGTTTCATTTTATACTGAATTCATTGATTAACTATGGAATATGCTTGCTTTGTAAAGGTTGAAGGAATCAGAGCAGATTGGGCAATGCTCTATGTGCTGCTTTGAGATATCTTAAAAAAATTAGTTGAGTTGAAGAATTTTTGTGTTCTGGATGCAAAAATTGTCTCCTTTATATCTTTGCATTTATCTATCTATCTATCTATCTATATATGTATGTGTGTATGTATGAAGTTAGGGCATATGCAGTGTTTTGAGCTTTTGTGAAATTGAAATTGATTTATGTATCACCATATTTGTTCTTTATATGGACTGGTTGATGGTGTCTGTACTGTTTTCCGCATCTCAAAATTTGATTCCTAGTGATAGTCTTTGAAGTCTGTGGACATTATCTGGAATCAAATCACTATGTAAATATGCGCTCACTATTTATGACGATTGAATGATGATTTTTGTACCCTTTTGCGCTTCTTTAATTTGATTGACTAGTGAAGCTGCTATAAGTTTAGATGTGGTTCACAGACAATTAATGGCCTCTACTGTAATTATGTATATTAATTAGTTGAGCTTGAGTGCACATATTAAGCTTATTTAGATTTGTTTCACAAGTATAAGTGCTACCTTTGTAAGTTTGTATATAAAGATTAAAAAATGTTTTCTAGATTGATTAGACGATATTAGTCTGTTGACGTTTTTTTGTATGTATGAATCAAATTGTGGAGTTTATGTGGATTCTTGGAAATTGCTTCGCAAGTTTGCCACTGCTTATTGTCATTTTGTATGGATTTATTGCTGGATTGTCTGAAGAACAGTGAGTTTCTCTGATATTGACTCAGAACTGGTCAAGTTTGTCCTGTATGAATGCATTGATAGGTGGTGTCTGCATTGTTGCTGACTTATCTGAAACCAGTTGTCAATTGCATGCTTTTTCTGCCTCTTTGTAGTTGCCTTCAGAAGTTTGAGATTCTGTATATCTAATTCAAGAAATGATTATCCTTACTTTGTATATGTAGGCTTAACAATAATCCACTATAGCATCTTGACACTTGAGCCAAGCTGAAATTGTTTAACTATTCTAAGCCTCATATGCATCTATATCCAAGTGCTCATCTTTGTGGCACCTGGATAGATTGGATGTAGGTTTCCATGGTGGCTTTAATTTCTCTGGGATCTATTCGTAAGTATGTATTCATGTTCATCATGTGCAGGTTGGAGGATGCCATTGGGGTTTTGGAGTATGTTGTTGGAATGAGAGAAGAGAAACTCGGCACAGCAAACCCAGATGTGGATGATGAAAAGAAGAGGCTGGCAGAACTCTTGAAAGAAGCTGGCCGAGCTCGAAACAGGAAGGCCAAATCACTAGAAACTCTACTTCAATCAAATTCTATAAAGAAGAAAAAGGAGAAATCAAAGTGATTAGAATCTGAATGTTGATGAGTTCTCATAAGATTATGGACCTAATTGGGGCTTGTTTAGAGCAGAACAGGTCATTCTGCATAGGACAGATAAATCTGCATAGGACAGGTCAATCTACATTGGTAATTCAAAATTCTTTGAACACAAGAAGAGTACGTTAGCAACATTAACTCTGTTAGATGTCTACTTGTGCTATATTGTCTACTTCTCAAAGGACCAAGTCAAAGTGGAGTGCTGCAGGATGTCAAGGAATCTTCTAAACAAAATTTAGACATGAATGGAGCTGATTTCCAAGCTTTCTGCATTGAAGTTGGATGGGTCAGTGGTTCCCTGTTCAGAGTTAGCATTTGATCACATGTTGCTAACCATTGTTCTGTAAAATATGTAAAGGTCAGAAGATACAGATGATTTCTTTGAGTTGCTTGTGAAGTTGTGTGTTTTTCATCTTTCTGTCAGCAGTTGGAAATGAGAAACTTTTGAATGGTATGAAGCATGAAATGTTTCAGGGCATGTTCTTGTTTTGCCTCCATCCTCTATAGTTGAAGTTCTTTAGGCTTAGATAGAATAATAATCTGGCACAGCTGGATCTATGCTTGTTCCATGTTGTGGAGTCTCTTCATTCTTGTCTAAAAGCCCTTAGCTCATATGTAGCACTGGAATTTGCAAAGTCCAGGCCTAAGTTAATAGTTATTGTTGTTCCAATGAGCATGCATGGAATTATGAGCAACAGCACATCACTGCCAATATTTTTCATCATAAAGTGATCGTACTTATTTTCAGTTGCGTTGCCTTAGACAACCACTCAGAATGGTAACAAGATTCATTTGTATCTTCTTATGTTGTCATTGTTGGTATAGATTCATAAAACCTGTATCAGATACAGGGGATATTGTATTTGAGAGATTTTAATATTTATTTAATTGCTGTCTTATGGTTTATTGGCATGTTTTTGGTTTGAGGTGTTGCTCTTGTTTGCAATGGCACAATTCACTATCATTTTCATATATTGAGGCCCTTGCAGAGTTTTAGTTAGAATTGGAGAATCAGGTCAGAAAGTTTAGTTTTATTCATTCGGTGTTTAAATTAGAGCAGTATTTTTTTTTTGAAAATCAGGTTGGATCACTTCTTATCTGAAAACTGCACATAAGGTACCAGAAATATTTAGCCTTGGATTGGCGATGAATTGGGAGTGTAGTAAGGATTTTACTATCTAATGAAAGATCCTTGTTCTATGGTTGTGTTTGTGCCTGAATACATATCTGTCACATAATTTTTTGTTATAGTTTAAAAAAAATCTAGCCTGGGAAGCTCAGGGCGCTCAAATGTAACTCCTTGCTTTTTATTCTCCCATGTTGGAGTTTTGCACTGGCAACTTATGAATTTCTAATCATCACAGTTCATCCACTTACAATTTTGCTCATAGCAATTTGATCCAATTTGTGCCTGCTGATCAGCCAAGATCTGAGATGCATAAGGAACTCTGCATTTATATAACTATCATTTGTTGTTTCTTTGGATGTGATAATAATATTGCCACTACTTTAATTTTGTATATTGGATATCTGTAACTTCTGCAAGTATTAATGGTTAAGTTGCCTGGAATGGGGAAACATAAAATGTTTCGAGATGGAAACAAGCTTACCAAATTTTAGAAAATAGGAATAGCAGTATGTGTTTGTCTAATTGTTCTGTAAATACATTTCTTATTAAGAAATTAAAAAAGACCAATACTCAGTTTGGATTCGCAAATGCTTTGAAAATTTTCAAGTGCATATTTAAATTTTGTATCCTGATTTCATGGCTTGAATGTCTGTCATTCATTATTAACATCATTGATTGTACCATTTCTTCCTAATTAAGTCTTTCATGGATGGTGGATAACCATTTCACATTGAAACTTCAATTCTGAAGACCAAGTGTTAGAATGTTATCAGTTATACCATGTCAATCTGAATCTATCTATTGCAAGAATTTATGAGCACTAGCAGGAAAAGTGGGACAAAATTTAGTGTGACAATGTTTATGAATTTAAAGTCTGTTGGGAATTCTTTCTTGATATCTCATATTCTTTCCTTGAAATGATCAGAGTCCAGATACTACAAAGTCTGATCAGGACATGAAACTATTCTTATTCTAGTTATTGAATGCTTAAAGCCAATTGTAGAAAATACCTAGTTAGTATAGTTGGATCTGCTGCAAAGGGGTTCAGCTGACAGTTCGGCAAGTGGATGAGCAATCAGCAATGGGTGGCATGAGGAAGAAGAGGTGTGGCCAAGAGGGAACCTGAATTGGCACTCGCCAAGGTTGTTATAGCCATCAGCATGATGGGCTAAATCATGGTTCCACTTTGTAACCGGAGGGGCCATTGCAAAGTGTGTCCACTTGCCTTGGATGATGGAGTGGGTGCGTCCACTAGAGGGAGTCAGCAAAGGGACTTCGGCAAGTATAAAGAGAGAGGCAAGCAAAGGCAAAGGATCATCCAATGGGTGCCAAGTTTAAGGGTTTCAAGCTTTGCATTGAAGGGTTGCTGAAGCAACCAATAGTTGTTGAATAATGGGATCTACCGGAGGCAGACCCACAGGGAGGGCCTAGGCTTGCTTGGCTATTGTAATTGGATCACAACCTAGTGCCAGAGCCTCCTTTGTACTAAGGTCACGACCTTGCGTTGCCAGAGCCTCCTTTGTACTAAGGTCACGACCTTGCGTTGGACCTTCCCCCATTGTACTATATTGTATCCTTCAATAATAAAGGCTTGATGGCATTTGGCTTGGATGCCGACACTTGTGTTGTGGTTGTGGCTTGTTTCCATTGAGTTAATTGTATAATGGTTAAGTATCACAAGGCTCAAGTAAGACAACACATTGAATAATTTTAAGTCATGGGCAGATCTTTAGTTGCCACAGGTCTAAGCAAAGTGTAGCTTAGAGTGGAGGTTTGGGCAATCTCTAGGTGAAGAGGCATACTCTGCTGACAAGTAATCTCGGGTGGCCAAGCCTCCGTATCCAAAGTCGGGCAGTGTTGCAAAATCGTTAAAGTTTGGGCATGTTATCAGCATGAAGCTTCAGGGTTGTGACAAAAAGCATCCAAACACCATCAAGTTTTAGCCAAAGATGCGAATGGGCATTGATTCATTGGTGAAGTTGATAGATTGTTAAGCTGTGCACCAGGGTTCCATTCTTGATCTGGTCTGCCCCACCTGCATGGCATGAGTTTTGAAGAGAGAAGGCCCGATGCAAAATTTTGGCAGTATAGATATCTCCGAGAGAGTGATGAACTACATTTATATTTGTTCTTGTTGGTTTTAGGGTTTAACAAATCTAATATGAAAATATACCATGTAAGAAAACCTCACTTGCGAATATCTTGCGATTCCACCATTTCCTCATTTAATGAATTCTACCTGCGCATGATTTTGCATGCCAGGCCTTATAAATATTCAATAAAATCCTTTCCCAGTTGGTTAGGCCAAAGAGGATGGATCAGGGGAAATGATCAAGCCACCAATGTGTGTGAAAAGGAAACTCAAGGGATTGAATTTGCAAAAACCATGTAAATGTTAGTAAACCACGTAGAAGTTATGGTTGTCAAAGAAGCAACAACTGAACCTTTTGAGATCTGTGCAGGATTTTTTTGCCTGGTCGAATACCTCAAGAGGTGACATCTAGCCTCCTCAAGGAATTGGGATGGCTACCAGGGCAATTATGATGAACAACATATCTACTGTTGTAGAATTTCCTATTGACGAAATACAAGATCTCTTTGTGCATTTACAGGCAAGAAGATCAAGAAAGGAAGTTCAACAGATTATTATTGCCAACCTGGATTTTGGAAAAATGGTTTGTAGTCCTTGAAAGATGCAAGTTCAAAATAGGTTTGATATTGAGGTCAAAGGAAAAGGGTTCTATAACATTTAGTTTGAGGACGAATGATTTAAAATCCCTTAACAAGAGGCTCTAGTTTTTTTCAAGAATGGTAGACTCCCATGTTCTTCCTTGATTATATTTCCATTCCTTTTGATGAATTCACAATCTAGGAGTTCCTTACCACTATTGGGGCGGTCTTAGGTATGGTTGTAAGGTTATATCCCCAAAGAAAGCATAGGTAGATGAGAGAAATCTTCTCAAATATGTGTAGAATACAAAAGAGATAATCTGAAGGATCATATGATTCTGAAAGTTGATCAGTGTAATCAGACAGTGATAAACTATGAATGCATACTGCTTTGATGTACAATTTGTCACATTACAGGTCATTTGAGGAAGAATTATCCAAAGTTAAACCTTCAGCAAGTACAGTATTCTCTTGAAGAAGTTGACACGAGATAGGGTTTGACTGGTCAATCATAAAGACCTATTGTACGGGAGCAGTTCAGGTAGATGGTCCAACGAACCCTTCAGCTTGCCAAAGAAGGAATGATATTCTGCTGCTGCCGATAGTAGAATTTAGGATCCAACTAGAAGTGGGGACGTTGGATCTGGAACAAGGATAGGAAAACCACTTTAACTGATCGATTTGAGGATCTATCATGGTCCAACAAGAGATACATGGTGGCAAGAGAGTTAGGGCAAAGGAAGTGACATGAGGAGGAAGCAATGAAGGTAGGTTCCAGGAGAAACTCAGTTTTCTCAACAAAAGTTTACCGAATAGTCAAGTTGTGGAATCACTGAGTTAATGTTCAAGAGCATTCAAGACACCCTTCAGGAGAAGCTATGGACATGGATGAAGTCAAGGAGTTCACTTTGAGTACCTAATAGTTACAGTCGGAAGCAATAGGCTTCACCAGATAAGAGTCGAAGTTAAGAATAAGGCAGCAGTTATTGTTTTCCACTAGGTTAGTCTAATACATTGGAACCTATGAACACACTTTAGTTGAATGCGAGGGAATTGAAATTTTTTTATTCTAGGAAACACTTGGAAAATTAAAAAGTAACGAAAATATGGAAGCCCGTGCAAGTCGCTCTTACTAAACACCTAAATGACGAGGATAACAGTATATTGGTGAAGATTAATTGGCAAGGATTGAATTTCTGCTTCTGTATTTAACATATCAGTGAAAGCTGTCATTGTTCTGTGGTGGGGAAAAAGAAGGTCCTAGATGATCAGAAGCATACCGAAATGATGGGTATCTGACCATTTCTAGGATGCAGATACAAGGAATAAACTATGTTGGTGTAGCTGTTCATGCCCCAGCAAATCAAGCTAAGAAAAACCTTGCACGAACTAAGAGAGGGATTCGTTTATGTACATATATTGGATGACATGTATTGACAATCAGTGTGGGTTTTTATGCACCACGATGACAACGAAGGGCCAAGATTGTGCAAAGATACAAGTATCTTCTCCTAAACTGTGAAGGACTTTCCCATTAGCCAACCTAAATCAGAGACATGATGACATGTATCGACTATCAACGTGGGTTTTCCAGTGCAGCACGTTAACAACCAAGAAACAAGATTGTGCAAAGATATGTGTGTTTTCTCCTACTAAATTGTGAAGGGATTTCCCATTAGCAACCTAAATTAGAGAGAGTTTATCAACAGCAAAGTTTATTTAATATGTCAATTTGGGCCCAACTGCAAGAATAAAGTTTCTACTTTTTCTACGTTGAAGTTGGTCCAACTGATAGGACTTGTGGTGAGATGCCCACTACAAGAGCTGATAGTTGTGGTAGTTGTAAGGCTGGTAGGATTCATATGAAAACTAAGAATAACGAACTTCCACTGTAAAGGAAAAAATCTGGCTCGAGTGGGTCACTCACTAAGTTGGAAAACAGACTAACAAATCTTCACCAAGAACAATTTCTTACAGAACCTGGTTTAAAGGTTCTTTTACATATGTATATGAGTTAGAATGTGCCATTAGTTCAATACTTACATTCCAGGGCCTATGTTAGCCCTTTCCCATCTCTAACTCAGTTTATCAAGACGATCTACTTTGAGACATATACAACTAAAATGGAAATAAACTTAGTTTGTCTTCAAATGGATTGTTGAAATTATAAAATTTTTGCCTCGGTGTGCTTGAAATGAAACTATGTACTAGAAATTATAGTGAGAAATAAACCCCATGTAGAGTTGTATTGACAATGAGCTATGTATCAATGCACTTTTGGTCCATGTCAAACCCTTTGCAGTGTTCAGTACTAGAAAAAAGTGTGCACCCACTTTCCCCTTGCTTCGTTGCACTACCTTAGCATGAAACCAATGCCTTGCCCTTGTGCTTAGACACTTAGTGCACGACCATTGCATACTCTTCAACATAATTGATGTAGCTTTAGCACTCTATCCACATGGCACTAATTCAACATGCAACCTCAACGACAACTCATGAGTGCACATCAATGTTCTCTTACTCCTCAGAGGGTTTGTCACCTACCCAAATTCTGAGAATATTATTTTATTTGCAAAATACTTTATGTTAAATTTTAATTACAAAGTTTTGTAATTATGACCAAGTTTGGTCAAGGATAATTGCAATTACTGATTATTATTATTTAATAAATTAAAGTAGGAGACAAACACCCAAGGGAATTGTTAAATGAGTGTTCACTGACCCACTAGGAGGAATAGAAGCTGTTAGAAGGTATGGGACAGATGGCAGCATTTGCATTTGACTACTAGCTGTTGGTTATGGGATAACTACCCCTAAAAATGTGGCATTATCCCCCAAGTGGGTGGAAGAGAGCAGGCAACTCATTAATGACCAGTTAACAACTAAAAGGCCTAGGTAGCCTACATAAGGCAATTCGAATTGGGCAGACAGCCCCTTACAATATTTTCTGTAGAAATATTCTTCAAGTGCATTAGGTGATCACTGAGAGATTTTAATATGGAGGCTATGTGAGAGTGCATTTGTAAGTCTGTTAATTATATTGAGAAGGCAAAACCAGAGGTGTTGGTGCAGGTCTTTTTGACTGCTAGGTCTTAAGGATTGGACAATCTATATTCTATTGCAAGTTGATGTACTAAGGCTTCTACAGAATCTTCCTCCCGGTGGTTCAGTGAACAGGCTCAGGGGTCCTAAGGCAAGTAACTTGGCTGTCTTCAGGAATAGGTTGGGTGGAACAGGTTCCTTGGGCTGTTTGTTTCTCCTACAGTCAATCAGGTTTTACTGTTCCTACTTTTGTTTACAGTTAAATGTTTCTGCATTATAGAATTATTAAACTCAGTCAAGCAAAAGAAATGATTTTATGTTCTGAGCTAAGTATGATTCTGAATGAAAAAACTTTGTGAAATATTTGAATCGATAACCATCTCTATATTTTTCCCCATGTTGTTCTCTGTATTGTACTCCAGTATAGAGAAGTAAATTAAGAAAGATAAGTGATAGGCAGAATGCCATTGATTGGAAAGATGATTATAGTAGTGTTCTTGTTAAAATTCTGTCCTATATTTAAACACAGTAAACAGTACAGTATAGCATCAACAACAATATAGAATTCATTTAATTAATACATGAAAGAAAAACACAGTATGTGTCTGTACAGAACTATTGTTTTAATACTTATCATCGATTCTGATTTTCTGAAACCATTGATAAACTTTTTATTCTTTCCAAGTAGTGAAATATTACAAATCTATCTTTAGAAACTTTTCATTTCTAGAAATATTAACAGCTGCAAAATTTAATATTTCTTATACAAAATGTTTACTCAAGGCTTGTATCTTTATATAGATTTGATCTGTTTTTTTTTTTTTGTACCTTACGTATTCACTTCAAAACATTACAGTCATATTGTTTTCTAACCCTAAATAAAAGAAAACATATCATTTACGCTACAGGTCAGTATTAATTTCGTTGGTTTAACCCTTCTATTTGGTTTTCAAGTCAAAACAATTTCTACGATTAACCTATCATAGGAACATCCACCATCTAATCAGAATAAGTCAAATTCTGAGCTTTTTCTTTAAATTAAATACTTATTCTTATCAACTTTGAACATTCATCATTATTCGGACTTTAAACTCAAGAACATAGTTACTTTTGTAAGATAGCCACGACTCTTAGTTGGGTCTACTGTTGCAATTTTTCCAATCACTACATCAACATAATATTCATATAAAAGAAGGATCAAACAACTTGAACCCCTTACTACTTAAACGGTTGCTTAAAACACAAAATGCACAATTATCTCGTAAGCCATTGATTTAAACTTAAGCTTTCAAAACATAGCACCTGGCCATCACATAATTTATAGTTAAACACAATCTTGAAACTGTAAACATCTTCAGAATTTTACTTACGATTTCCCAAGTTTAGGGTTTCCCCATCATACATTCTAAATAATAAAAACCCTAGCAGAAAAACGATATAAGGTTGACTAGGTGAGGTTCCAACCGTTGTCAAGCGTAGCATTAGTTTAAATTCATCTTTATCTTCACGGCCAAGGAAACCTTGCCAAAAACCCTAAATTATCAGGCTTGTAACAAACTTAAAGAAATCGACCACACCATGTGTGAGTATCTACGAGGAAGTGAAATCTCTGAGGCTTACCGGCGGTTGTGCAATGCCTTCTCTTCCAAACTTCTAGCACTGAAACCACTCAGCAAAGTAGAGAAACCTGTCACGAAAATCATTAGAGGTTAAAACGTATTTAGCAGGGATTTACACATCAAAGCTTTTAAAGAGCTTAAATCGGTTAAGACGAGACATCACCTGTACATACATTATTCGAGTAAGAGCCATGTAGACGAAGCCAATCTTTGAGATCGACGTAGAAGTCCTAGTTCTACAAACGATATTCTTCTCTTGCTTGTAAATCTACCTCGATTCGTTTCCAAACAAACAGGAATTTTAAAGACTACTCTCTCTACCTGTATAGAATTGAAGACCGTAGATTCAAAACCTCCAAAGTCATTAGCATTGTAATCACTCGAAGGAAAGCACAGTACTTAAATTATTTTTTCAAGTATCAAGAACCACTTGCACTAGGTCTCGATATCGAGTCTCAGGAGCAATCCCTGAACATCGTTTAAACCAAACCCTGAAAAAACTCGGCCTGTCAGCCTCTCCACAGAACCCTCTCCCTAACACATTGAATGACAATAAGGTTGAGTAAATGCATAAGCACAATGGAGATTAGGGTTCTAGCTCGAAGCCCGAGGGATCTTAAAATCAACGATGGAGATCACTGCCAGCCATCACATTGAGATTTGCACAACTACTGCATTAATACCATATTTATTACTTCAACTCGACGTTTGCCAACTCAGTATATTGTAGACAAATGCTTGATACAACTCGACGTCCAGATAATCCTTTTGAATTGTTTCACGTGTAAGCCTGCCACAAGAGCCATGACTATACCTCCAGGTCAAGACATCCGTTGGTAGAATTAAAAGCCTAAGACCTGTCCCTCTATCGTTGCCAGCTTACCAATACCCAAAACATTTATTACTCATCATATCACCTGCCATCGAATCAAACTTAGGGTTACAACTTTAATACATATCAATCCCATTGTTTGCTAATCCTCGAATGATTAATACCCTTGGTTTACATCTTAAAATTACAAATAGTCGTATTCCATAGTTTGGGTTTAGTTACCATTTATTATAACGTATCCATATTCCAAGTATCATAGATTGTGATATTTTACGATAAATGTATTAATAGGGTCAGTACATATAGTTGTCACTCCTATAGTGGAAGACATCATAAGTATAAAGGTAGGGTATTAGTGAATCCTATTATGTTTCCCATGCATTTAGGTTCACATAATTACTTTAGTTGTTTTCTTTTAAAATTATTCATGTTGTCAAATTCACTAAGTATTTCGTAGTTCTCGATATTATTAAGGTTTATATAAAGTCGAGACATTTTAGTATCATTACATTGTAATAATATTTCGTTTGTATTGAAGGCTAATAATAATGTCATTCAGCCTTAGACAGAGTAATCTGTTACATAGTCTAGAAATTTATAAGTATAAGTAATTCATTTGACAATTTAACCAATGATTGTAGATTAGAAACAATTTTATTGTGATTTTTGCATTTTTGTAATCATGATCAAACGACACATCTAAATTAGACAACAGCCATACTTGAAGCAAGGAAGTACATAGGATTTCACCAAACATTGACGATTAAGTGAGATTCATAATTGCTCTTGAAATACTTGTTTGCCGCTTTATTTCTTACCAGAGAATCTGCGCATGAAGGACGGGTACAAATGCTTTAGTTAACATAGTTAAGTAAGCCTCAGGGTACCTCGTAGGACCCCTTTCATCACCATCCAAAAATCGAAACTGTCAGTACCTTGTCAAGGAAGAACTCTGTCTTAAAATGTTTTGAAAGAACAGTTATTACAAACAAAAATAAACTAGTGTCGTAATCATTATTTGGAAGTATGACGCGTCATTGACATAAACTATCATTAGTTAAAAAGACTCAGTAGTTAAGCTGTTTTTTGCATTAATGACTCTGTTATTTAATATTGCCTTAATAAGCATTTACTACTTCCACATTTGCAATTTTAACATTTAATGTTGATATAAAAATTTTAAATTTTTATGAAAATATTGGGATGTCACATGTGGTATCAGAGCTCATGTTCGAACTCTTGGCCTGAAAAGGGTCCAAGAACACGCAACAAAAATTTTATGACTGCGAAAAATTGTACTAACTCAAGTTAAATTATTCTGTTATATACATAAAATTTGTTTTTAAGTTACAGGTATGGAAGGATCCGCTGAACATATGGAAGACAGAATTCGACTAAACAACCATGTCAATAACAGTACTGGACAACATTATGAAGAAGTCCATGGCAATCTGAATGACAATTCACCAGTACTGTTACGTG
Source organism: Larix kaempferi (assembly GCA_027924585.1). Lineage (NCBI taxonomy): Eukaryota > Viridiplantae > Streptophyta > Pinopsida > Pinales > Pinaceae > Larix > Larix kaempferi. The sequence continues at coordinate 4,054,417 of BSBM01001185.1, forward strand.
CTTTTCAAGAGTTGAAAGTAGAGATAAGATCAGTAAAACAAGACAATGAGAGAATTCTGAGGGCACAAGAGGAATTGAATCAAGTACTGTTTGATCAATGCCGAACCAATGAACAAGGTAGAGAAGTTGAAGATACTTCCCAAACTGAAGACTTACCCTATGGGAACAAGGGTAAAAAATGAAAACTGATGATGCGAACAACATTTCAACATCATCAGAAGCTGCCCATGACAAACGCAAAAAGAAAAGAAATTATTCAAGTGATAGTAGCGAAGGAGACTACAAACCCAAAAGAAAAAGTCACAAACAACATGAACAGATTTCTGGGGAGTTTAAGAAAATCAAACCCCCAACCTTCAATGGTGAAATTGAAAAAGGAGAGAACGATGAAACTGAAAAAGGAGAGACAGCCGAAGCATGGCTGTCTGGCATGAAAAAGTACTTCCGAATTTACAATTACTCAGAATCATTGAAGGCAAAGATGGCAATATACAACTTGATTGGGAAAGCAGATATTTAGTGGCAGGATATCAAAAGAGTGAAGGGCATCAAGGACAAGGATGTGAATTGGAGTACTTTCAAACGGTGCTTCAAAAAGAATTTCTTATCTGAACAATACTATGAAGAAAAATCAAAGGAGTTCTATGATTTAAATCTAGGAACTATGAACATGAAAGACATGAACAGTAAATTTCTGAATTTATTGAGGTATGTGCCATACCTCGTGGAAGAAAAACCGAAGATTCAAAGATACCTGAGTTGTCTACCTTTCAACATCAAGGACAGAATCGAGTATGACAATCCAAAGACCTTAGAAGAGGCCATGAGGAAAGTAACTTTCTGTTATGAAACTAATCGGAAAAGAGAAGGAATATCAAACTGGAAAAGTCATAAACCCAACAATTTTGAGCTGAAAAAGAAAAATTCCAGGTTTAGTGGGAATTCTGGTTTCCAAAAGAAAAATTTTTGGAATCGGAATTTTCAAGGAAACAATCCCAGAAACAGTCAGCAGCAGAATTTTACAGCTCCTAGAAACACTCCCAATGCTACCAGAACTAATGATCAGAAGACACCTATTAAATGTTTTGAGTGTCAAGGTCCTCATTATGCATCATAATGCCCCAAGAGGAAGCGGACAGCTAACGACATCCATTTCATATAGAATGAACCTACTGTTGGAGACTTGGCAAGGGAGATGCCCAAAATTAATGCAACACGAGACAACATGCAAGCAGATCATCAAGTATCTATGGTAGAGATTGAAGGTATGCTACAAAACCATCCTGTTACTATTTTGATTGATCCAGGTGCTAGCCTGAGTTATATATCACCAGATGTTGTAAAATGTTTAAATTTGAAAACAAAAAAATTCAATGAATCCTAGTTAGTTAAACTAGCAACAGGAACAAAAAGGAAAGTATCTGATTTTATTGAAAATTGTGCTTTATCCATGAATCAGTTAAAGACACAAACCAAGTTGAATGTTTTACCTTTAGAATCTTATGATATCATCATTAGAATGGACTGGTTAGAATCCCATCATGTCATTTTGAGTTGTTATGAGAAAAGTTTTATATGTTTAAATGATGAAGGGAAAACTGTAGAAGTAAAAGGTATTCCAAGAAAGACATCCCTTAGACAGATTTCAGCCATGCAAGTAAAGAGGGCAGTTAGAAAAGGATGTCAATTGTTTGTAGTAAATGTAGTAAATGATGAGTTTATTTGTAAAGAGGACAAACTAAAACTAGAAGACATACCTATCCTAAAGTATTTCAAAGATGTATTTCCTGAGGAGATTCCAGGATTACCTCCTAAAAGAGATCTAGACTTTACCATCGAGTTAATACTAGGAGCAGTACCGAATTCTAAAGCTCCATATAGGATGAATATATTGGAATTAAATGAGTTGAAATCATAGTTGAAGGAATTGATTGATAAAAACTATATAAGACCGAGCGTGTCTCCTCGGGGAGCACCTGTTATATTTGTTAAGAAGAAAGATGGTACCCTAAGATTGTGCATAGATTATCGCCAACTGAATAAGATGACAATCAAAAATCGATATCCATTGCCCCGCATAGATGATCTATTTAATCAGCTGCGTGGAGTAACGATATTTTCAAAGATTGATTTAAGGTCATGAGATCATCAAGTGCGTGTGAAGGATGAATATATTTTCAAAACAACCTTTAGAACTCGATATGGACATTATGAGTTCGTAGTCATGCCATTTGGCTTGACTAATGCCCTGGCTGTATTTATGTGTTTGATGAGCAATATTCTGCACAAATACTTAGATAAGTTTGCTATTGTGTTCATAGATGACATTTTAGTGTATTCTAAAAGCAAAGAAGAGCATGACGAACATCTACGTATTATCTTACAAGTTCTGAGAGATCATCAACTATATGCTAAGTTTAGTAAGTGTGACTTCCACAAAGACAAAATTCAGTATCTATGACACATAATTTCTAAGGAAGGAATCTTGGTTGACCCCGATAAGATAAAAGCTATTAATGATTGGCCGGTTCCTAAGGATGTGTCGGATGTAAGATCATTTATGGGTATTACTAGATATTACAGAAAATTTATAGAGGGTTTTTCAAAGATTGCAAACCCCATAACCTCCTTACAGAAGAAATGGAAGAATTTGTGTGGGATCAGAAATGTTCAGACAGTTTTAAGAAGTTAAAGGAATTAATAACTACAACACCTATTCTGAGGATATCAGATCCTAATAAGGATTTTATAGTATGTACTGATGCATGTAATGACAGACTCGGTGGATTCCTAACACAAGAGGGACGTGCTGTTGCATACGAATCTAGAAAGCTGAAAATACATGAGAAGAACTATTCTACTTATGATTTAGAGTTATTAGCAGTAATTCACGCTTTAAAAATGTGGCGTCACCACCTTATTGGCAGAAAATTTACTTTGTTAACAGATAACACGGGTCTGAAATATTTATTAGATCAGACAAATCTGAACGCTAGACAAGCTAGATGGTTAACTTTTCTAAGTGAATATGATTTCGAAATTCAACATATTAAAGGGAAAGAGAACAAGGTTGCTGATGCATTAAGTTGTAAAGCAAAATTGAATTTTATTTCAGCCATCAATACTTACTCAATAGATTTAGAAAATCAGATCCTTGAAAGGAGTGAAACGGATGAAGAATACCGAAAATTACAAGAAAAGACAGCAAATAACAATTCTGAAAATTCTATGGCAGATTACAGTTTAAAAGAAAATGGACTGTTATTATACAAAAACAGATTGTATGTACCCAACATACCAGAAGTAAAAATTCTAATTTTAAATGAGATGCACAAAAGCCATTACTCTGGTCATCCAGGTTATCAAAAAACCATCACTATGCTATGAAAAGAGTATTATTGGCCCAGAATGAAAGATGAAGTAGCAGAGTACATAGCTAAGTGTTTGGACTGTCAAAAAGTGAAGATTGAACATCACCATCCGGTTGGACTGTTGCAACCATTACCTATACCTAGCTGAAAATGGGAAGTGATAAGCATAGATTTTATTATCGGACTACCCAAAAATCAGAAACAAAATGACCCTGTCATGGTGGTAGTGGATAAACTCAACAAGGCAGCACACTTTATATCTGTGAAGACTACTCATAAGGCTCCATACATTGCAGAAATCTTCATGAAGCAGATTTTTCGATTACATGGTATACCAAAAGTGATAATTTCAGATCGTGACTCTAAGTTTACTGGAAACTTTTGGAGGTATTTGTTTAAAGGGTTGAATACAACCTTAAACTTCAACACAACATTTCATCCACAAACGGATGGATAGACAGAAAGAGTGAATTAGGTTTTGGAAGACTTGCTGAGAATGTATGTTAAGGATCAGCCTGGTAAGTGAGAAGACTACTTGCATTTAACATAATTTGCATATAATAACCATTATCATTCATTAGCCAGACTTAGCCCTTTTGAAATTCTTTATGGTAGGAAATGTGATACACCTGTTTCTTGGAATGATCCAGTAAATAGAGTTATTTTAGGACCTAAATTGTTGCAAGAGTTAGAACTAATTGTGAAACATGTACAAAGAAATCTTAAAGCTGCCCAAGATAGGCAAAAGAGTCAAGCAGATCTTAAAAGGACTCATAGAGAGTTCCAGGTTGGTGAACATGTTTTTCTCAAGGTAAGACCAAAAAAGAGTTCATTGAAATTGGGAAGTTGTGCCAAGTTGGCACCCAGGTATTGTGGTCATTTCGAAATATTTTCAAGGGTTGGACCAATGGCATACCAATTGGCTTTGCCACCAAATTTAAAGATACATAATGTTTTTCATATATCATTTTTAAAGAAGTATGTACACGATGCTACTCATGTTGTAAATTGGAATGATGTACAGGTGGGACAAGACAACGATTTTCAGGTGGAACCGGACTGTATCCTCGCAAGGAGGGAAACTCTACTCTGGAATCGCACCATTGGGCAAGTAAAGGTGCAATGGAAGCACCTTAGCCTACAAGAGGCAACCTAGGAGTTGGAGAGTAGTATGCAGGCAGCATACCCAACTCTGTTTCAGGATCACTCAGAGAGTGATTAACCAACATTGAGGACGATGTTGAGACTTAAGGGGGTGTATGTCACCTACCCAAATTCCGAGAATATTATTTTATTTGCAAAATACTTTATGTTAGATTTTAATTACAAAGTTTTGTAATTATGACCAAGTTTGGTCAAGGATAATTGTAATTACTGATTATTTTTATTTAATAAATTAAAGTAGGAGAAACACCAAGGGAACTGTTAAATGAGTGTTCATTGACCCACTAGGAGGAATGGAAGTTGTTAGAAAGTATGAGGCAGATGGCAGCATTTTCACTTCACCACTAGCTGTTGGTTATGGGACAACTACCCCTAAAAATGTGGCATTATCCCCCAGGTGGGCGGAAGAGAGTAGGCAGCTCATTAATGATCAGTTAACCACTAAAATGATTAAGCAGCCTACACAAGGCAATTCGAATTGGGTAGGCAACCCTTTACAATATTTTCTGCAGAAATATTCCTCAAGTGCATCAGGTGATCACTGAGAGATTCGAATAGGGAGGCTATGTGAGAGTGCAATTGTAAGTTTGCTAATTATACTGTGAAGGAAAAACCAGAGGTGTTGGTGCAGGTCTTTTTGACTGCTAAGTCTTAAGGACTGGAAAATTTACATTTTATTGCAAGTTGATGTACTAAGGCTTCTATAGAATCTTCCTCCCAATGGTTCAGTGAACAGGCTTGGGGGTCCTAAGGTAAGTAACTTGGCTGTCTTCAGGAATAGGTTGGGTGGAACAGGTTCCTTGGGCTGTTTGTTTCTTCTACAGTCAACCAGGTTTTACTGTTCCTACTTTTGTTTACAGTTAAATGTTTCTGCATTATAGAATTATTAAACTCAGTCAAGCAAAAGAAATTATTTTATGTTCTAATCTAAGTATGATTTTGAATGAAAAAGCTTTGTGAAATATTTGAATCGATAACCATCTTTATATTTTTCCCCATGCTGTTCTTTGCATCGTACTCCAGTATAGATAAGTAAATTAAGAAAGATAAGTGATAGGTAGAATGCCATTGATTGGAAAGATGATTACAATAGTGTTCTTGCTAAAATTCTGTCCTATATTTAAACACAGTAAACATTACAGTATAGCATCAACAACAGTATAGGATTCATTTAATTAATACATGAAAGAAAACACAGTATGTGTCTGTACAAAACTATTGTTTTAATGCTCATCATCTATTCTTATTTTCTGAAACTATTGATATACTTTTTATTCTTTCCAAGTAGTGAAATATTACAAATCCATCTTTAGAAACTTTTCATTTCTAGAAATATTAACAGCTGCAAAATTTAATATTTCTTATACAAAATGTTTACTCAAGGCTTGTATCTTTATATAGATTTGATTTGATTTTTTTTTTGTACCTTACGTATTCACTTCAAAACATTACAGTCATATTGTTTTCTAACCCTAAATAAAAGAAAACATATCATTTACGCTACAGGTGAGTATTAATTTCGTCGGTTTAACCCTTCTATTTGGTTTTCAAGTCAAAACAATTTCTACGATTAACCTATCATAGGAACATCCACCATCTAATCAAAATAAGTCAAATTTTGAGCTTTCTCTTTTAACTAAATACTTATTCTTATCAACTTTGAACATTCATCATTATTCGGACTTTAAACTCAAGAACAGAGTTACTTTTGTAAGATAGACACGAGCCGGGTCTACTGTTGCAATTTTTCCAATCATTACATCAACATAATATTCATATAAAAGAAGGATCAAACAACTTGAACCCCTTACTACTTAAACGGTTGCTTAAAACACAAAATGCACAGTTATCTCATAATCCATTGATTTAAACTTCAGCTTTCAAAACATAGCACCTGGCCGTCACAATAATTTATAGTGAAACACAATCTTGAAACTGTAAACATCTTCAGAATTTTATTTATGATTTTCCAAGTTTAGGGTTTCCCCATCATACATTCTGAATAATAAAAACCTTAGCAGAAAAATGATATAAGGTTGAATGGGTGAGATTCCAACCACTGTCAAGCGTAGCATTAGTTTAAATTCGTCTTTATCTTCACGGCCAAGGAAACCTTGCCAAAAACCCTTAATTATCAGGCTTGTAACAAACTTAAAGACATCGACCACACCATGTCTGAGTATCTACGAGGAAGTGAAACCTCCGAGGATTACCGGCGGTTGTGCAATGCCTTCTCTTCCAAACTTCCAGCACTGAAACCACTCAGCAAAGTAGAGAAACCTGTCATGAAAATCATTAGAGGTTAAAACGTATTTAGCAGGGATTTACACATCAAAGATTTTAAAAGAGCTTAAATCGGTTAAGACGAGACATCACCTGTACATACATTATCCGAGTAAGAGCCATTTCGACGAAGCCAATCTTTGGGATTGACGCAGAAGTCCCAGTTCTACAAATGATATTCGTCTCTTGCTCGTAAATCTACCTCGATTTGTTTCCAAACAAACAGGAATTTTAAAGACTACTCTCTCTACCTGCATAGAATTGAAGACCGCAGATTCGAAACCTCCAAAGTCTTTACCACTGTAATCACTCGAAGGAAAGCACAATACTTAAATTAGTTTTTCAAGTATCAATAACCACTTGCACCAGGTCTCGATGTCGAGTCTCGGGAGCAATACCTGAGCATCGTTTAAACCAAACCCTGAAAAACCTCGGCCCGTCGGCCTCTCCACAGAACCCTCTCCCTAACACATTGAATGACAATAAGGTTGAGTAAACGCATAAGCACAGTGGAGATTAGGGTTCTAGTTCGAAGCCTGAGGGATCTTAAAATCGACGATGGAGATCATTGCCAGCCAACACGTTGAGATTTTCACAACTACTGCATTAATACCATATTTATTATTTCAACCCGACGTTTGCCAACTCAGTATATTGTAGACAAATGCTTGATACAGCTCAACGTCTAGATAAGCCTTTTGAAATGTTTCACGTGTAAACCTGCCACGAGAGCCACGACTATACCTCTAGGTCAAGACATCCGTTGGTAGAATTAAAAGCCTAAGACCTGTCCCTCTATCGTTTCCAGCTTACCAGTACCCAAAACATTTATTACTCATCATATCACCTGCCATTGAATCAAACTTAGGGTTACAACTTTAATACATATCAATCCCATTGTTTGCTAATCCTCGAACGATTAATACCCTTGGTTTACATCTTAAAATTAGAAATAGTCGTATTCCATAGTTTGGGTTTAGTTACCATTTATTATAACGTATCCATATTCCAAGTATCATAGATTGTGATATTTTATGATAAATGTATTAATAGGGTCAATACATATAGTTGTCACTCCTATAGTGGAAGACATCATAAGTATAAAGGTAGGGTATTAGTGAATCCTATTATGTTGCCCATGCATTTAGGTTCGCATAATTACTTTAGTTGTTTTCTTTTAAAATTATTCATGTTGTCAAATTCACTAAGTATTTCGTAACTCGATATTATTAAGGTTTATATAAAGTTGAGACATTTTAGTATCATTACATTGTAATAATATTTCGTTTGTATTGAAGGCTAACAATAATGTCATTCAGCCTTAGACAGAGTAATCTGTTACATAGTCTAGAAATTTATAAGTATAAGTAATTCATTTGACAATTTAACCAATGATTGTAGATTAGAAACAATTTTATTGTGATTTTTGCATTTTTGTAATTATGATCAAACGACACATCTAAATTAGACAAGAGCCATACTTGAAGCAAGGAAGTACATAGGATTTCACCAAACATTGACGATTAAGTGAGATTCATAATTGCTCTTGAAATACTTGTTTGTTGCTTTATTTCTTACATGCGAATCTGCACATGAAGGACGGGTACAAATGCTTTAGCTAACATAGCTAAGTAAGCCTCAGGGTACCTCGTAGGACCCCTTTCATCACCATCCAAAAATCGAAACTGTCAGTACCTTGTCAAGGAAGAACTCTATCTTAAAATGTTTTGAAATAACAGTTATTACAAACAAAAATAAACTAGTGTCGTAATCATTATTTGGAAGTATGACACGTCACTGACATAAACTATCATTAGTTAAAAAGACTCAATAGTTAAGCTGTTTTCTGCATTAATGACTCTGTTATTTAATATTTCCTTAATAAGCATTTACAAGTTCCGCATTTGCAATTTTAACATTTAATGCTGATATAAAAATTTTAAATTTTTATGAAAATATTGGGATGTCACAGGGTTTGACGCCACTAACCATTTAAGTGATCAACATTGAACAAGCCAATCAAAGTTCTACTAAAGTGATCAATTTGGACCAAGTTGTGTGCACGTTAGCTCCTTAATTCAAAGGATCGAAGGAGCAATCATCCTCATTCATTGTGCACAAGGTTGATCATTAGACATTGCCTCCATTAATACATTTGATCCTCTAGTTGTGCATATGTGCGTGTATCATTCACTTGTAAAGGGTTCTACAATTTATACATTCAAATTGTATCCTTTGTGAGGTAGAACTCATACAATGGTTTTCCTACATGATTTTAGTCATAACCCTTGGATTTTGCCAATTTTGTATCACTCTTTGTACTCACAATAATATGTACAATTGTAAATCTTTGGTAATTTGGTTTGCATTTTCTAATTTGGATTGGTTGTTGTCTAATGCTCTGTTCCCTTTTGCATTGATTTGTTTAAACTTATTTCTTGCGTTCATGTATAAACTCTACTAATTTTGTATTTGTTTGCAATATAGATTGATGGTCACATATATTTTTAAAGTGTTTTTTCACTTCCAATGTTATGCAACTTAGCTTCCATTGGTTTGAGTGTTTGTTCACTATAGTTGGTACCACTATGTCATGTACCCACAAAGTGATGCTCATTTCCATGTTTAAAAGTTGAAATATGCCATTTTTGGGGATTGTAATGGCAAAGCAAACAACTTTTGTAATTGTCTTTGTTTTTGTACTACTTGTTAATGCTTTTAACATCATAGTAAAATCCCAATCAACAACATGGTTCAACGATTGGTTGATGACATTGTGTTGAGAGGTGCTTTTACAACCTAGTATGAGGAGATGTTGTCATGTTACATTATGTAACATAACATTCCCAACCACTATGGAGGAGATGTTGTCACATTACATACTATGTAACATTTAATAATTGAGCCGACATAAATTTTAATTAAAAATTTAATAATAACTTTTAAATAATAGCAACCAGTAATTGCACTGAGTGAAACAAGGTGCTCTATAGCCCAGTATGGGGGAGATGTTGTAACGTGTGTGATGTAACGTTACATCGTGATGTAACGTTTGTTACTAACAAAATAATTAAAAAAATTCATGTCGGCTCATAAAATAAAAAATTAAATTATGGAAAGTATTTAAAAAAAATCCATGTTGGTTCATAAAATAAAATATTATGAAAAGTAATTAAAAAATAGATGTTCGTTTATAAAATAAAAACTTAAAACTTAAACCCCGATCTATCAGTCACGAGAGATCAAATTTCTTGAGTTTAAATTTTAAAAAAGAAATACACCTCAAGAAATTGGATCCCTCTCGGTGCTTGATAGATACAGGGTTAAGATGGATCTATGCTGGTAAGTAAAACAATGTAAGAAAAATTAAAAAGTAAACCATTGTAAAAAAATTAAAAGTAAAGCAATATATAAAAATTAAAATGTAAAACAATGTTAAATATTTAAAATATTATTTAATGGGGTAGACTGGGATGAGTTTAAAACGTGTTTTTAACTACTCAAAATAATTTTGATAGAAAAGATAAAAAGTAAAACAATGTAGAAAAAGTAAATGTAAAACAATGTAGAAAAATTAAAAAGTAAAAAAATGTTAAATAGTTAAAAGTATATACATTAATACATTTAAAAAGTAAAATAATGTAAAATAGTTAAAGGTATATAGCTCATTAAAATTAAATAGGTCTAAGTAGGTCATGATAATTAAGGGGATTTGATCCCTCTCGCCACATGGTAGATCCAGAGTTTAGATGGATCTATGCTGGTATATTGACAATAATAGGCATCTAAAAGGATGTTATTGTTGACTTAAAATATTTTCCTCATTGTTGTTTAATAGTGAATGTAAATGGCATTTCTATGGAGGGAACAACACTTTAAGTGTTCTGGAATAAACATTAAAATTCAAAGTTTATGTTATATTTTATTTAATTATATTTGTGGCACCTTAATTTAACTTCAATTTTAATTCATAAAAATTTAAAAGATATGTTATTAAAGTAAAATTATTTGTATTACCTTAATATAATTAAGTGTACACATTCTAACACATTAAGGTAACATATAGATGAAGAGGGGTGCAAGACAACATGTTCATTGTGGAGGCCATTGAATACATTTGGGTTGCGCATACCCTAGTAGGGTCAACACAAGAAAGGGATTGTCTTTTAAGTAAGTTTCTTGTTCCATGTTGATATTGAATCTTTCCCTTTTGCACTTTTTTGTACCATGGCGCTTGTGGAGAACTCTCAATATTCAACTCTTAGACAAGTTCCAAGCCCCGGTACCTCATGGAAAGATGTGGTGGTAAATCCTCCCACAAAACTCATGCAAGTATTTGGGCTAAACGTCACATCTTTGAGGTTAATGAGACTAGATCTAGTTAGTACATGAGGTATCTAGTCATATGGTCTTGATAAGAGCTTTATTGAAGGCCAAATCCAACCCCCGACATAGATGTAAGGGTTACCACTTGTGGATTTACTACCCTAGTTACTCCTCACAAAGTTACCTTCAACATTGACCTTAAACACTTTCTAGCATCACCAAAGTGTTACAACGTAATTTTCCACCTTGTGAGCATCAACATTCTTTAGCCTGCAGGATCCATTTCATTGACTCAGATCCACTTTATATCCTTCAAATACTATTTTTCCCTATTTTTTCCCCTGTACGCTAAGTGCATCATTACATTGGGCGTACCTGCGAGTTGCATCACTATAGCCCGCGGGTAGCATGTAAAATGGTAAAAGTCACTAGTTTATTACTTTTTACTCCCAAAAAGCGGTTATTGGGTGACCTTTGACCCTCCATCTACCCAAGAAACGCCTCGATGTGTCATTTCACTTACCTTTGAGAGGACTATATATTGAGCACATATGGCTTATGGACGGGAGGAGAAAAAAGAAGAGCAAGAGAACTCTAGTGGATTTTTGCTCTATCTTGAGTCTACACTCATTGATCCTTGTAGTTGTGAACCCCTTATGTTCACCTTCCAAACTCCTATCATAGTTTGAGTTTTCCATTCATGGAGGATTGAAGTGGTGGAGGCACAAGTGGATTGATCCAAATCTTGGTTTAGATTGGTTGCTGGAAAGAGGTCGTATCACATCGTACTTCTTCTTGTTTATTAATAGAAATACTCATATTCTTGTCCATTAATTTTCTGAATGTTGTTTATTCTACATTGGGTTGCATTTACTTATAATATCATGGACCGTTGCTATTGATGATGTTAATGTCGTTTATATATTATATGTACTTGTTGTATATTGGTTGTCAAGACTAATTTTCCCATTCAAGTGCACGGATTGAAAGCTCCAACATGGATCTACATCAAACGTTTGGATCGAGGTTGGTTATATTATTCCTTATCTTAGCATTGTCATTTATATAGCATAGCATTGAGAAATGAGTTAATTTCTGGTAGTCAGCTGTCTGTTGTGGTCTACCCCAAACCATAGTGAGTTTTCTCCAATACAGAAATGGCGACTCCGTTGGGGAAAACATCCATGTTTGGGTATTTTTTGAGCATTAGTCCTTAATTAGAGTTGCTATTTGTTGAAGCTCTATGTCACTGATTGGCCGTTGAGATACACTATAGAAAATTTGCTTTTTCTGAGCCATTGGACTCTTTATTTGCCCATTTGCCTTTCCTTACCCACGGGCTAGCTTAGCTCTGCCCACGTACAACCGCCTCTGTTTACTCTACTGCTCGCAGGCACCCGTAGGTTTTCCTTTGACAGTAGCGTACAACTCTGGCTTTGGTTGATTTATGACTTTTGGTTGTTGCTGGGTTGGCTTTGGATGATCCTGAGTCTTTGTTGGCTTGTTTCTTGACTGTTCCATACCTTGGTTGTGACCATAACTCTTCTTTTCTCTTGGTTGAGCCTTGTTGGTTTCTTCCTTTTGAGCTCATTCCTTTGGCTGAGTCTTACTGTTTGGTATCTGCTGGGTTGTCTTAGTGATCTCCTTGGCATATCAGTGACTAGATAGTAGGATTTTGCTTGCATTTTTCATTTCTTTATATTGAAAAGTACAAAAAAATACATATAGTTTTGCATTTTCCTTTTACTTATAAGAGAAAATACAAAAAATTCTTTCACTTTCATGTACTGCATCTTGCATTGAGTGCTTGCTACCTTCATTTAGGTTCTGCTTGTGCATCGAAAATATAAAAGATTGCATTTTTATTTCGAAACCGTTGGGTTGATTTTGCATGTTAGTGACATTGTTTTATTGGATAGATGAGTTTAGGATTTGATGATTTTGCATACTATTGAGTCATACATATCACTAGTTTCACGACCATATCCCTTGAGTAACCACAGCCATTAAAATTAATGCTTAATCTTAAAATTGATTAGACCGATTTTATTTATAGGGTACAACGAATAGAATAGGTTTGGAGTCTTCGAATAGATCATTGTGAGTTAACAATCCAATACTACTAGACGAAAAATTAGGTGTCTGACTAGGGAGTGGAGGAATCCATGGTATATATCGGTGTTCTTAGGAATCTCTATTCAAACCAGAGCTAAGCACGAGGTCACGGGAGGTTGGTTGAGGAGATATCCCTCTGATATCGGCTGAACATGGGAGATATTTCCAGGATTTGTTCGTGTCTGGGGACTCTTGGGGGATTTGACCCTCATTGAGTTTTGGGCTCAGTTACCCTGCCCATATGACGGATCCCACCTGCGACTGTCACCCTGAGCATTGGTTATATTGCGGTGACCATAGTTTCCTTACCTAGGTATCGCATAGGGTACTTGTAGTGGTTATGCTGTTTGTGTCCTGAGTCAGATAGGGATTGGACAACATAGTTGTTTGTTGCCGAGGGTTACGACCCTTTGCACGCAGTGAAGCATGGGTGTCTCTATAACTGATTCTGTTACCTCCAGCTATAGTTTGGGAGTCTCAAGCCTCTCCTAGGTGAGACATACCAGCTCTAGTGTCGGGAGCTCATTTAGCCACTCTGTTTGTCTGCTCTTGGCTGTAGTTTCTCTAGGTGTGTGCTTTTGATTTACTGTTTTTGATCGATAGTTGGACTTTAGGGGATGTTTTGATTTTATATTCTCTCCAGAGATATCGTGGCGCAGATTCCTGCTCTTCGCCAATCCCGTTGGTTGGTTGGTTTGCAGCTCACCGAACTTTCACGTCGCATTGCTAAAGGACGTCGGCGGGCTCCCTCCGAGTCTTCGGATTCTTACGAGACATACATCCAAGACGTCATGACCACTTCACACTCTGACATGGGAGAAATCCCTACTAGTCCATCGGGTAGAGTTGAGCACACTTCAGACACCCCTACTCCTCATGAGGCGTGGGGAGGTGATCCACCTGAGACCCAACCTAGTTTTCTTGGTCCGGATCCACCCGAGGACGACCCGTTCGATCCTTCATATCCACATAATTATTTATACGGGATGCCAGAGGTCCATGATGATATAGGCCCTACGGTCAACCCTATCGCGTTCTCATATGGTATGACGGATTACACCACAGTTGCCTTCCACTACTTTTGGTAGCCATGCTGGAACCGTTCACGGTGTTAGCAACATTGCACCCACTGGGGGCAATACCCTTGCCGGGGGCATCACGTTTTCCACTCACACACATAGTATGGGGACCGGTCGCGTTCCTCCTAACAATGCTAATGTTGGAAGACAACTGCCTCCTAGGGCTATCCAACCTAATAGGAACACTGTTCGAAACACGACTCGCCATCCACCACCTAACACACATATCGCTACCCGTCAACCCAAGATCACTTTCGCGAATGCTCCTCCTAACCACGGGGGTGGACATATACCGCACACTTTTGCATCCACCACCGCTACTAGTAATATTAATGTAGGAGGTGGGAATATATCTTATCCTCATGGTCATAACGACACCATTCCTGCTACTAGTAACACCAACGTTGGGGTTGGGAATACTTCTCATGCTTTGGGTCACCACACGACTGCTCATGCTAATCCTAATGCAGGGGGTGGGAACATACCTCACCATTATGGTCATTAAAAATCGGTTCCCGCTACGAATAGTACATATATTTCCCATACTTATGGTGGCAACCCTTACTACAACACAGTCATTGCTGGCCACCAGTTCAACCCACCTAAATACAGTGCCCAAAATATTTATATACCTGCTTACTCTCATATGGGTCAGGTCAGAGGAGGTTATCAACCGTATGGCCATGGTCAAGCTTATGGTCCGTCAGGTCCTCATTATCAACAGTTTAATGCTCATGGTCAAGCTTTTGGTCCACCTTATAATTCGGTTCCGTTCAACCAACCTTTTACGAGAGCTTATAATCAAGCTTTCCAGTTGCAACTCCCGTTCCTTGCACGCTTGAATCTTTCGAAGCTCATGAATGATTCGGTGTGTCACGACCCTAATTGGCCTCTGGTCCCTACCAAACTCCCTTCGGACATTCCTAAGTTTGAAGGGAAAGGTGTTGAGGATCCGGGTGATCATTTCACAACGTTTCACCTTTGGTGCTCCTCCAACTCATTGAATCATGATTCCGTTAGATTACGACTATTTCAAAGCACCCTCACGAGGTAGCTGCGAAGTGGTATGTTTAGTTGCTTGGGAACACCTATAGAGGATTCAATGAGATTGCTTTGGTTTTCTTGGATCGTTTCCAGTTACCGGTTTGTTATGATACTAGTATTGAACTTTTGTCTACCTTTCGTCAGAATAAGGCCACACATATTTCTGACCACGTCCAAGAGTGGCGTCAGCGGAAAAGGTTAGTGAAAGCCAACATTCCTCCAGAGTTTCTGTTGGAATGGTTCCTCAAGTCTCTACTCCCATACATTGCTAAGGATGTTTTGATGTCTGGCATTGTGACTGAGGAACAAGCTATCTTGAAAGTCCAGCAGTTAGACCTACTATACTATCAGTCTGGCATTTTGTATGACATTATTCTTGACGCACCGTGAACGCGCCATGAGCCCAAGTCAATTCCTGGACTGCATGCCGATGGCATCGTGGGATATGAAAGTAATCACCCTGTAGATTTGGTGGCCAATCAAATGCAAAATTTGTCGCTAAACCAGTCTACTACCGTACAGGTTCACACCTTGTCCGCTTCCACCCCATCGTCTGATGTACACAATGTGCAATCAACGAAACCGTCAGGTAACCAGCAACCTGGTGGTAAGAAAAAGGGGAGAAACAACCGTAGGGGTGGAAACAATGGGAATAACAATAATAGAAATCGTAATACCCCTCATAAAGAGAATTCCAACCCTCCTCGGGAAGGCGAAAATGCTGTTGAGGACCGTAAACCTAGGCGTAAGGTGAAGTTTCCTTGCAAGCTCTGTGGGGAAGACCATCTTACTCACTTATGTCCTCGAATCGAAGAAGCATCGAAGCATTTTGCACAAAGCTCAGCTGTGTTAAAGGATCCCCTTCCTCATCAAAACATGGCTTCGCATGCTCCCACCACTGGTTATGGACCTACTGAGATGGTAACGTCTTCTTCCAATACTAGTGGTTATGGATGTGTGAATATGGTTCAATCGGAGGTTAGTGTTGCCACTCGTCAACGCGATTATGGTGCACCACAACCTAATATGGGGAGTGAGCCTCCCCCTCCTCTTGACAATTCCTTGCATATTGAGAAGCCCTCTAATATGCCGTGGATACCGAAAGGTGTTCTTAAGCGCTTTACGCATAATCCTAATGCTCAAGCCGCCCATAACTACTCAATTGTGGAATATTTGGGCCAAACTCCGTGTGCCATGTCGGCTCTTGAAGTATTGCAGGCATGTCCTTCTCAAAAGCATGCCCTTTTGAGTGCATTAGGAGTTCAGGATGGGGGAAGTCCCAGTGTTATCAAGTTCGACACTATTGATGTTCAACCTCACTTACCTTACCACATGGCTTTTCAAATCCAAGTGGCACGCCTTTAGAATTTTGTCAAACGTACTATGGTTGATGATGGTGCTTCCGTGTCAGTAATGTTGTTAACTTGTTGGAAAGCTCTTGGCTCTCCTCCTCTACTCGCGTCTAGAACCATGCTCACTGCATTTGACGGTCGGTCATTTAAGCCGCATGGAATTATCCCTTCCCTTGTTGTATGCTTGGGAGGTAAATTTGTGCCTATTGAAGTCGAGGTGGTTGATGTGCCCATCGACTACAAC
The DNA here is from genome assembly GCA_027924585.1 of Larix kaempferi. Taxonomy (NCBI): domain Eukaryota; kingdom Viridiplantae; phylum Streptophyta; class Pinopsida; order Pinales; family Pinaceae; genus Larix; species Larix kaempferi. The sequence continues at coordinate 4,071,395 of BSBM01001185.1, forward strand.
CTTTTACTGGGTTGGAATTGGATGTACGCTATGAAGGCTGTCGCGTCCACTGTATTCAGAGTTATCTGCTTTCCTCACGAAGGCAAGATTGTGACCATTGATCAGTTGGATTTCATTCATCCCCCTTCCACAGCATCCACGGGATCCATAGTCCCACAGGTTACTGATTCTTAGCCGGAAACTGGGAACATGGGTGTTGGTATGTACCATTCATTGATGGGAACTTATGATTTTCCTACACCTGTGAATTTTATTGGAACCATTTCCGACGATGCGTCTCCTCCTTTGTATAATGTGCCGTTCTGGACTTCTAATTTTAATAATCCATGGACCTTACCGTCCACGAGTTCCACGTCTGGAGACATTACAGACGTCGAGATGTCGATTCCACTGTCTCTAGCTGAGCTTGCTTACCAGCATATTCAACAAGCCACTGTAGAACTGGTTCTCTCTTCTTCTCAGACAGTCAAGGAAGATCCCGTTATGCTGCCAGTTTGGGCAGACAACTCGTCTTGTTCATACGACTGCCTTGATGATACTTTGCCTTCTGATGAAGCTATTATGGAGGCCATGTGTGGTAGTGAGAGGCCTTGGGAGGATATGCACCATCGCTCTCATTTCCTTCCCAACCTCGATCTCGTCGAACAGGAAGAGTTTAGGATGACTCTAGCAGAGATAGTTGGTCACCTTGTGACTCTTTTAGGGCCGCATCATATTTTTGCGGAGGGGAATATGGATAGTATTTCCCCGACTATGTCGATCAACATCTCTCGTACTCCCGAAAAGGTTGAGAATGTCTACATCGGTGACGATTGCACTCCCGAGGAGATTTCTATTTACACTGATTTGTTTACAAAACTCCGGGAAGCTTTCTCCTGGTCATATGAGGAGATGCTAGGAATAGACCCCCACATTTTTGAACATGAGATTAGAACGTATCCCAACGCTAAACCAGTTCGACAATGCCTACGTGCTGTGAATCCCAGGAAGGCAGCCGCTATCAAGGCAGAGGTGGAGAAACTGCTCAAAGCTGGTTTCATCTACCCCGTTCCCCTTACCGAATGGGTGTCAAACCCCGTTCCCATGGATAAGAAGCAGGGAACGATCCGTGTATGCACCGATTTTAGAGATTTGAACTGTGCATATCCGAAAGACAACTTCCCCATGCCATTCATGGATCAGATCTTGGATGCTTGTGCAGGAAGTGAGATTTTTTCATTCATGGACGACTTTTCATGATATAACCAAATTCAAATCAAACCCAAGGAACAACATAAGACAACTTTAATTTGTCCTTGGGGAACGTTTGGATATTGAAAAATGCCTTTCGGCCTTAAAAACGCTGGAGCTACGTTTCAGCGTGCCATGACCTATGCCTTTCACGATCTTAAAAAGATTATGGAGGTTTTCTTGGATGATCTTGCCGGCCATGCTCGCAAGAGAGTGGACCACCCAAAGCACCTCCGTTTGATTCTCGAACGATGTATACACTACAAGATTCGATTGAATCCTAATAAATGCATCTTTGCTGTAAGGACTGGTCACCTTCTGGGCTTCATAGTTTCGAAAGAGGGTATTAGAGTCGATCCTCTTAAAGTTGAGGCAATACTTCGGTTGCCTCCTTTGCGCAACTTGTTACAACTTCAGAGCCTCCAAGGGAGAGCTGCTTTTCTGTGTCGATTTGTAGTTAATTATGCTAATATTACCAAAGGTTTCACGTGCTTATTGAAGAAAGACACACCTTTTATCTTGGATGAGCGAGCCCAACAGTCTTTTGACACCCTTAAGGAAGCCTTGGTATCGGCCCCTCTGCTTAGTCTACCAAACTTCGCATGAGATTTTATCCTTTATGTGGCCATGTCTCAGGAGACGATTGGCATGGTCTTGGTTCAGGTTGATGACGCGCTCGTCGAGCATGTTATCTATTACCTCAGTCGAAATCTAGTAGACGCCGAGCTAAGATATACTCATGTGGAAAAGCTGGCGCTTGTGACTGTCCATGCAATCCAGCGGTTACGACATTACATTTTGCTTAGAACAACCACAGTTGTAGCGCATAAAAATCTATTTCAGTTCGTGCTATCATGACGCCTTATAGGGGGGAAGTATAATAAATGGATTGTGATCCTTCAGGAGTTCGATCTTGATTTTGCTTCGATGAAATCGGTGGTGTTTGCTGAGCTTATGTCGGACCTCCCGAGACTTGATGAGGATGTCATTCATGAAGATTCCTTTGTGGATGAGCACTTATTTCTTATCTCGTCCGAGGACCCTTGGTATGGGGATGTCATTGTATATCTCCAAACTTTGAAGTTTCCTTCGCATTATTCACGAGACGAGCGACGGCGTGTGAAACATCACACTAAATATTATACTATCATCGGTGACACTTTGTATCGCCGAGGAAAGGATTCTATCCTCCGTCATTGCTTAACTCATGAAGAAGCGGAGCGGGTACTTAATGATTGCCATGTTGGGGTGTGTGGCGGTCACTTATCCGAGCTTGCTGCAGCCCAATGTATTATGCGAGCTGGTTACTTTTGGCCTTCAATCTTTAAAGATTGTATTAACGCTGTCAAGAGATGCCACCCTTGCCAGGTGTTCTCTTGGAATATACACTCGCATCCAGCGCCCCTTCACCCGGTCGTCACCGTTGGTCCCTTCACCAAATGGGGGGTGGATTTCATGGATTGCAAACCAACTTCGACTGGGGGGCATCACCATATTATAGTGGCCGTGGACTACTTTTCCAAATGGGTTGAGGCCATGCCTACCGCAAAAGCCAATGGTGCTACAGCAGCCCATTTAGTGTTCAATCCGAAATTATCACTTGGTTCGGTATTCTGAAAGAGATTGTCACTGACCATGGTAGTCACTTTCAAAACAAGATGATGGAGGATTTGTCTCTCAAGCTTGGGTTTCGTCAAGAACACTCATCTTCTTAGTATCCCCAAGCGAATGGTCAAATTGAAGCAGTTAATAAGTCTTTGAAGACCATTCTCCAATGTACCATCCAACAAAGCAAGAACAATTGGCACATCATGTTATATCCTGCTTTGTGGGCATATCGAGCCATAGTCAAGACTGCCACCGGGTTCTCACCATTTCAGTTAGTACATGATGTGGAGTCGATTTTACCGATTGAATGTGAAATCCATTTGCTCAAATTGGCCATAGAGCTCCTCCCTGATACGACGGGTATTGAGCAACGCGTAATCCACCTTGATTAGCGTGATGAGAAACATCGAGATGCCGCTGTGGATATAGATGCCCACAAACGTTGTGCCAAGGTTCAGTATGATAGGTCTATCCGTCCCTAGCAGTATGCTGAAGGTGACTTGGTCCTCTTATATGACGAAGCTAAAGAACCCCTGGGGGCAGGCAAGTTCAACCCCATGTGGCAAGGTCCTTACATCGTGAGGTGTGTCCTGGAAAAAGGAGCCTATGAATTAGAAGACTATGAGGGGACCATCTTGAAGGAGCCTAGAAATGAGCTCTACCTCAAGCGGTATTACGCTTGAACCTCTGGTTCAGGCTAATACTTTTGTATACTACTGTATAGTTACTTCTGTACATAGTTTAGCTTTTTCTTGGTTTTTCGGATCTGCTTATTAGCTTCCGTTTGATTGATAGATGTCAGCGGAATCTCTTACATTCTTAGGTTTCACGGATGGTGCTAGCCGTCATACGCAGTAGCTAGCTTCTACTTCCTGGGTTATTTGTTCACCTGACCATCTAGTTGTGTCCTCAGGAGGTGCTTGCCTCGGTCCTACATCTAACAATGTGGCCGAGTATAGTGCCATGATTGAGCTACTTCGGGATGCTATTTCACATGGCATCCAGTCTTTAGAAGTCCGCCTGGATTCACAACTGGTTGTGTTTGAATTGAATGGGTAGTACTGTGTGCGAGATCCTACGCTACTACGAAAATTCCTAAAGGTGAGATTCTTGGAACGACATTTTGTTACAATTACATACATACATGTTCCAAGAAGTGTTAATCACATATCTGATGCATACGCTAACTATGTATTAGATTGGCATTTGTCACATTCATAATGAAGCACACAAATAAAAGAGACATTCATACATTTGTACATACACACATATTAGAACCGGAGAACCAAAGTTTTTTATAAATAATATGTCCAAATGGTAGTGTCATGATACAAAACTGGAGCCCGTAGCCTTCAAAAATATACATATCGCTACAAAAATGAGATCCTGAGATATCTACTCTCTACGAGGAGGCCTAGCCACCGCCTCGACAGGATGAGTCTCATAGAAGTACTGTACTGCATTTGCTATCCGCTGCAGCAGTCGTACCCAGTTACCCGGCACCCCTACTACCTAGCGCTGCATATCCTCTGGCAGCTGCGCCACCTCTATCTATGGTACCCGAGCAACCATCCATGATAGGTTTCCCCGACGACAATGTCTCGAGAAGCCATCAGGTCTCACTGGGCCCTTGTCTGTGAGCAAATAGTAAAAAATTAATACATGATACTACCCCCAAAAATATTTTTGCATTTACATCTATAATAAAAAATCCATAAAAAATTAATAACAAAAAACCTAAAAAAAAGAGTACTCACCAATGTCTCTAAACGCTGAATCTGGTGGGAGTGGCATGTCCCAATCCTGGCGGAAGTCTATCCCTGCATAAGGATAGTCCTCTATAGCAATGACCTGTCAGTCTCACCAGTGGAAAAACTCCTGAGTGTATGGTGATGCCAGAAGGCCACCACCCTGTCATGTCAAGATCTTGGCCCATCGGGTCAAGGATGGATCGCGGAGACTATGAGGAGGGACTTCAACCCTCGGACTAAGCCCTGGAAATCTCTCAAAGAAGAAGCTGCACAAGATACTCCCATACCCAAAGTTTTTTTCCTTCCCTTCTTTGCATTTTGTCAGTTGGGTCTTCATAGACCCCAGTAGCATGGTACACTAATCAAATACTATAGGCTGCATACATTGTGACGCATAGAACATCATTGGCCTGGATTCCTGGTGCAGAGCTTTTGAACCACTTATCCGAACTAAGGTAGGCACAATAATCTTCATACTCAAATTTACTATGGCATTGATGGGCACCTGACTCCCCACCGCTCGTGTATTTGCAGGACAATACCGCGCTATATAATCGAGGATGGTGATCCAACCACCCATAGTATGAGACCGAAGACTTGCCACCTCACCCCGACGAGACAAACCGGTAATGAAATAGATGTCTTCCATTTCCAATGTGAGGATTTTCCCGTTGAGATTGAAGTTCTGTGCATCAACATCCCAATAATCTATCAAGCGGCGGAGTAGTAGGTTTTGGGCCCTTAAACCCCCTATACTCCAAAATTTATACAACCCACATGCTTGTAATGCTTGCTGCGCTTGCACATCATTGCGGACGGCCTCATCTACTTGGTCATGTTCCCTCTCCCTCCACTCTAGAACCATCCTAGAGTGAGAAAAAACAAAGATTTTAGTCAATTTCATTTGCAAAAGCAACTTCACGGCCATACCCGCGGGCAAATTTGCATACAGTGGCGGGTACCCGCGGTCAACCTGTGTGCTGACTACGTGTATGGTGCCCTACCCGCGACCCACATAGTAGTAGCCTGTGGGTAGCGCCGAAGCCATTTAGGGCTTGGCCAAACTAAAAATCCAACCACTGAAAACTGAAATTAAAGCAATGAAATTGAAGGTATGGATGAGACTACTAACCTGCTCCGGACGGTTCGATGAACGGACGCATGTAGCTCCCAGAATCGACAGTTGAACTTCGAGGTGAAAACTAGCCACAAAGCTCCAAATGGGTGAATAGTAAAAATGAATTGTAAATTGTAAACTTTTGTTACTATTTATAATTTTCAAGACCCACTTGTCTATAGTTTTCACCATTTTACACTGTTTTGGACTAATATAACGTCTTGGAGTAGTATTTTTAACCAGATTTCTTCGGCGAAAGTTGTTTCCGACCGTTTCACACCTACGGCAGGTACGTTTCACACCTGGCATATAGGTTAGATGTCATTATCACATGCATTATGCATTTGACCTTTTGACCACTTTCATAAACCCTAGGTGCGACCCCGCTTCTTAAACTGACACAGAACCTTCACACTGCTATAGAAGTGTCGTTATGTGGCGGTAGGGATTTTCCGAACATGGGTACCCTAGTTAGAACCCCTTTGTGCATTCTGGTGCCCATGCCGTTGTTTGTCCTTAGGATTGGGAGTCCTTTGTAGTTACGCCATGACGTTGCGATAAAGACTCATACTCTACTTTGTCTTATGCTGGCCATCTCCCTTAAGGACTCCCCTCAGCTATATCATGTTGTGATTGCATTGCATCATCCTGCTTGCCGCTTGAGCCTTGTATCGGCTCCTGCTTACTCAGTTGTTAGCTTGGTTCCTGAGCTCTTTTCCCTGTCGAACCCTGCATAGCTTACATTTTCCCTCCGCAATTTGATGACCTTTTGACCCTGAGGGAATACACCCCCAAGTGTCCACATCCTGCATGCACTTCCTTGCATTGCTCATAGGTATGTTCCACTGCTTGGGACTAGTCTGCTCGCTATTTGACACTCATTCCCTCACTTGTTGTACTATAAGCAATTTTATTCTTTTTCAAGCTTTTCCAAATATGAAAAAGACCAAAAAAATCAAATATTCCAAAAAGCCGGACGAGATTATGGTTACTACTTCTAGTTGGCAGCTGTTGTGTCGCCTTTGAACAGAGTATTCATTCCACTCCGTACATTATGAGTCGGGACTATAGTTGGACCTTAGGAGCTGTACTTGTTTCTCAGTTTACTCCACCGATTGGTTAAGATTCCATTAATTATGGAGCCCTTTGTGGTGCCTCCTACATCGCACAGTTTATATTGAGTCTACGCTGCCTGAGTCTATCCATCTGCTCATGCTCTTGTTCAAAGGAAGTTTTGAAACTAGAGTCGGCCATTCCTTGGATCTCTTGATTATTGCATGTCGATCACCCTTATTGAGTCAGTCCGTTTCACCTGAGATCTTCCAAATCTTTCAGCATAGCTGGTACCTCGTGCTGGTTGATGGGGGATGCCTTAATGCCCTCCTTCTAGTGAGTCTCATTCCATCGACTTCAACCCATTTATTCTGAGACTTGAGACTTAGAGTTCGGTTGAGTACCTTGAGGCTTGCATTCATTAGTGGCAAGTTATCTCGCCATCGACAGTTTTGGGAATACATTAATGTCCCCTGATCGATGGAGTCATCCTAGTGTTCGACTTCAACTCATCTATTCACACTCCGATGATTGTGCTCTATGCCTTGATGCCCATTTTCATTATTGGTGGGTTATCTTGCGTCTGTTAATGATATACATCATTGACCGGTAATCAGAGGATGTCACATCAGGTTCGACCCCAACTCCTTTAGTCACTTGATGGGACTTGCACTGTTGAAGACTTGTGTAGAAGACCCCAGGCGATAGTGGCATTTGGTATGCTACTTATGATTATGACTTTACATCTGAGATATCACCTCTTAGATATCAACAGTTTGTACCTCCAGTTTGCACTAGTTGTTTCCTCTTCAGCAGGAGACCGTATCTTTACTATAGAGGGATCATGGCTATGATCACTTATGACATGTATTCATTATGTACTGCCTATTCATGGCCATTGTATCATATTGTTGTACTATCGACATGTATTCAGGGATACTATTGTATTATGACGAGTGAGCTGCTCCCTCCACTTGTGTCTCCATCACTCCACTTTTGAGATCTTTTTTATAATGTATTTCGGCCATCGTAGCATCAGTCTTTGACCTCACACATTAGAGGACATTTGTTACAACGTAATTTTCCACCTTGTGAGAATCATCATTCTTTGGCTTGCAGGATCCATTTCACTGACTCAGATCCACTTTATATCCTTCAGATGCTATTTTTTCCTATTTTTTCCCCTGTACGTAGCTGCATCATTACAGTGGGCGTACCCGCAAGTTGCATCACTATAGCCCGTGGGTAGCATGTAAAATGGTAAAAGTTACTACTTTATTACTTTTTACTGCCAAAAAGCAGTTATTGGGTGACCTTTGACCCTCCATCTGCCCAAGAAACGCCTCGATGTGTCCTTTCACTTACCTTTGAGAGGACTATATATTGAGCACATATGGCTTATGGATGGGAGGAGAAAAAAGAAGAGCAAGAGAACTCTAGTGGATTTTTGCCCTATCTTGAGTCTACACTCATTGATCCTTGTAGTTGTGAACCCCTTATGTTCACCTTCCAAACTCCTATCACAGTTTGAGTTTTCCATTCATGGAGGATTGAAGTGGTGGAGGCACAAGTGGATTGATCCAGATCTTGGTTCAGATTGGTTGCCGGCAAGAAGTCATATCACATTGTACTTCTTCTTGTTTATTAATAGAAATACTCATATTCTCATCCATTAATGTTTTGAATGTTGTTTATTCTACATTGGGTTGCATTTACTTATAATATCATGGACCGTTGCTATTGATTATGTTAATGTCGTTTATATATTATATGTACTTGTTGTATATTGGCTGTCAAGACTAATTTGCAGATTCAAGTGCACGGATTGAAAGCTCCAACGGGGATCTACATCAAATGTTTGGATAGAGGTTGGTTATATTCTCCCTTATCTTAGCATTGTCATTTATATAGCACAACATTGAGAATTGAGTTAATTTCTGGTAGTCAACTGTCTGTTGTGGTCTACCCCAAGCCATAGTGAGTTTTCTCCAATACACAAAGTTCTACTATGCATGATGGTGGTAAAAAGTTAACAATCGAAGCAATTGGGTGCGGTGGCATCGTTATAGTGACAATCCTGGGGGTTTGAAGGAGGTTTCAAGCAACACTTAGGGTGAAAATATCATAAGTAAGGTTCCATGTATTAAAGTCCATAAGGAAAAGTTGTTGTTAGTGTTGGGACATGATGTTTTCCTGGACAAGATTATGCATTACACAAAGGTTTCCTCGGTGGGAAAATTCCGCAAATGGTATATCTTCGAAGCTTGCATGAGAAATTGGATTAAGCACTATTGGAGGCCTCTATTAGGTGCCCATCCTTTCATATTGCAGCATTAGGATAATTGGAATTTATTTTCAAATTTGCATATGTTTGAAATAATTATTAATGATACTTTGTTGTTCGACTATCATAGGATACTTCCAAAAGATCGAACACCTTGAGCAACCGCTAACACAAACATACCATATATTAAAACACTGATTATTTTATGTGGTTTAAATCCTCGAAGAGGGAAACACTCCATGACCCCGTCCAAATAGCTACTTGAGTCAATATTATTATGCAAAAGAAAAGAATATTACAAATGAGCTTCTCATACTCGATCAACTAGCAAACGACCCTCCATGCTCTTTAAATAAAGATCATGGACCAATTGGGTGCTAAGCCATGGATCAATGGTTATTATGATAGAGGAGAAGATGAACCGTTGGATCACTCTATGTCAAGAACATATCTTGACACTCAAATTACATATATACAAATGTATACTATTGCATACTAAAGAAACATGCTTTACCTAACGGATATATTATGACAAGTTAATCTTAACTAACTACATACTCCCTTAAGAACAACTTGAGATAGGATTAAAGGATTTACAAAAGCGACACTATAGGAGAAACAAGGAGGCATTAGAGCCTATTCCCCCTTAATGACAAATTCCTGAACACCTAACATAGATCGAAGTGCAGAAAACTTCGCTTTTGTAAGAGACTTTGTGAAGATGTCTAGAACTTGATCATCTGTAGGGAAAAAGAGAACTTCGAGAACGTGATCATGAACAATCTTTCCGATGAAGTGCACATGTAGCTCAATGTGTTTGCTGACCTGATGTTGAACTGGATCTTTGGTGAGCTTGATGTCACTTTGATTGTCGCACCAAAGGGTAATTGGATGATTTCCCGAATCCAAACTATGAAAGGATATGTTGAAGCCACAAAGATTCCTGAATGGCATTAACTATGGCTCGATACTTTGCTTCTGTTGAAGAAAGAGCAAGAGATTTTTGTTTCTTACAAGCCCAAGTGACATGTACGAAACCAAGATTGAAAACATAGCCTATAGTAGACTTATGATCATTAGGATCACTGGTCCAATCTGAATTAGTGAAACCAACCAATGAATCACCCCCCTTGAACTGTAATGAATCCCAAACTGAATTATACCCCAAATAATCGAAGTATCCTTTTTGTTTCTTTCCAATGACTTTCATGGGGCATTTACATATAGAAAGAAATGCAACCAACAACAAAGGAAATATCAAGACAGGTATGAGTCAAGTATAAGAGACTACAAACAAGCTGACGATACAAGGTGGCATCTACTTCGGGTGAAGTGCAAGTGGTAGAAAGTTTGACTCTAGACTGGAAGGGAGATGGGGCTAGTTTACAATCATCCATGTGAAAGCGATGAAGGTCACATGCATGTTAATTTATCCATAGATCACTACTCCTCTGGATATCTATGAGATCTCAAGCGGTTTGAGTCTCTATAAATCAATAATACAAATAAAGACTTAAGATACAAACACTATAGATCTCTTAACACTTTGAAAATGACAACACAACAATCACACTACTCTGGATGTACCCTAGAAACCCCAAACGGGGAAAAACAACTATCTGTGGGGGTTTCTTCTATCTCGATCCCACAACAAAGTAGTAAGAATACAAGTACATACAATGTTACCTCAGAAGGAACAACTGAACCTGACAGGGTCAAAACCCTAGATCTGCATGCAACAAATGATGCATGCACAGAGGAAATGTGCCCTAGATGTCAACTGGATCTTGATATGTCTACAGGTAACTCTTTGTTTGCACTGTCTCCCTCACAACATTGCTTTGATCTGCTCAGCCATGGAAGAAGGCCAACTACTAGATCTTATGAATGCATCCCTCTCTGCATGGAAAAGTGCACCCTCCCTCAAGATGCCAGATGCTCGTATGGAATCAGATCTCAACAGATTTGAGCTCTGATTGTCACAGTCCTTCCTCAAACACTGAGGCAAGGATACTTCGAAAGTATAAGCTGCTCAATCGGTCAATCAGATCTAGAATGAGCTCCTCTCTCCTATCGTAATGCGCCCCTCTCTCCTCTAGAAGTCGCCCTCTCTCAATCTCTGCAGAAACCACTCTGATGAACTCTCTCAGTCCATAGAACTAGGTGCCAAGTGCCTCTGGTCAAGTGGTATCTGATCCAGCTCAAATCACCCCACTCTCCCTACTACAGAATCTCCTCTCTCTCTCTCTCTCTCAGAAAATTGCCCTCTGAATGCACTAATGAAACCTTCTCACTCTTGAATGATCTCTCTCTAATAAGTCAACTGAGCAACCTCATCCGGGGACCTCCTGTCTCTATATATAATCTCACTGATCAATTAGGTTTATAAAAAACCTAGTATCGGTGCATGAAAAAATTCACTTTTGCATGCATATAATTAATAAATGTACATGCAAATCTCATGCATGCATGAGGCAAAATGTGCATGCAAATCTCCTAGCACCATCCCTGATGTGAGCATCTCACTCACTATACCCCTCTCACTCGTAAGAGGATGTACTCAACCAACCTGATGTGCCAGATGTGGGTTGTCCTTGAACCAAGTACTCACCGTCGATCTTGTGACCCACCAAGACTGGATCAACTCCCTTTGGATAAGTGAATATCAGATCCCTTTGGAACACCACTGAGTAACCAGTAGCATCTAATGCTGCCACTGGGAGTATACTCCCTCTCAGTACTGGAATGAGCAATACTCCTGATACCTCCAGGATTTCTCCAAGATCAAGTAGAAAATGAACTCTACCCACTCCTATGACCAAGTGATTAGTCCCATGCACATCTCGAATCATCTGCATAGGTGTGTGCTCAAGAATGAGGAATGCCTCTTGCATCCCGATCATATGACTACAATGATTGCAATCAATCATCCACCTCTCAGTCTTCATGCACATGCACATGCAACAAGCATATCTCACGCACATGCATCATGCAAGACCTCATGCACATGCAACATGCATATCTCATGCACATGCATCATGCAAGGCCCCATGCACATGCATATCTCATGCACATATCTACAATAACACTCCCTCTTAGCGAGGAAGGTACTTCTGGAGAAGCATCCACCAGGATCAAACACATCATATGCTGCTGCAACTACTCCCTTTGAACTGGAAGGATTCATGGCTGCATATTCTGCACTCCTCCTATATCAATGTCATATTGAGAGATGCATAATGCTCTCCCTCTCTCACTGATAGTGAAAATATATCCAAGGTCTCCCTGGACCCACATATAGGCTTTCCCAACAACCTGTACTCTACTCTCAATCTAGTGGCCATAACCTCTGAACTGAAAATACACAAAATGATACAAGAACCTATATTGGTCACATATCTGGCCTCCCATTTCACAGGTATGATAGATTTATCTCAGATCTATCCACCTAGGTCATAGATATAATAGATTTATCCACCTAGGTCACAGATATAATAGATTTGACCTCTATAACCACATATCTGAGCTCCAGTCTTCAGATCTGGTCTCTATCTTCACTGATCTACTATATCTATCTTAGATATAGACTACAACTTCTCAGATCTGTTAGATATGATCTCTATTGTCATATATTTGAACCCTACACTTTAGATATGGTAGATATGGTCTCCCTCTCTACAGATATGAAAATCAACCCGAGTCACCACACAGATATGGTATACTGCTCACAAATCTGAGTGTGATTGCTTCTCCTTGACCCTTACTAGGGATCTGATACCATGTTAATTTATCCAGAGATCACTACTCCCTATGGATAGCCCTGATATCTCAAGCGGTTTGAGTCTCTATAAATCAATAATAAAAATAAAGAATTAAGATACAAACACTATAGATCTCTTAACACTTTGACAATGAAAACACAACAATCACACTACTCCGGATGTACCCTGGAAACCCCAAATGGGGAAAACCAACTATCTGTGGGGATTTCTTCTATCTCAAGCCCATAACAAATTAGTAGGAATAGAAGTACATACAATGTTACCTCAGAAGTAACGACCGAACTTGACAGGGTCAAAACCATAGATTTTCATGCAACAACTGATGCATGCACAGAGGAAATGTACCCTAGCTGTCAACTAGATCTGGATCTGTCTGTAGGTAACTCTCTATCTGCAGTGTCTCTCTCACAACACTTATTTGATATGCTCAGCCAAAGAAGAAGTCCAATTGTTAGATCTGATGAATGCACCCCTCTCTGCATGGAAAAGTGCGCTCTCCCTCAATATGCCAGATACTTGTACAGAATCAGATCTCAACAGATCTGAGCTCTGATAGTCATAGTCCTTCCTCAAACAATGAGGCAAGGATACTCCGAAAGTATTAGCTGCTCAATCGGTCAATCGGATCCAGAACGAGCTCCTCTCTCCTATGGTAATGCGCCCCTCTCTGCTATGGAAGTTTCCCTCTCTCAATATTTGCAGAAACCACTCTGATGAACTCTCTCAGTCCACAAAACTTGGTGCCAAGTGCCTCTGTTCAAGTGGTGTCTGATCCAGCTTAGATCACCCCACTCTCCCTACTATAGAATCTCTTCTCTCTCTCTCAGAAAGTCTTCCTCTGCATGCACTAATGCACCCTCCTCACTCTTGACTGATCTTTCTCTGATAAGTCAACTGAGAAACCTCATCCAGGGACCTTCTACCTCTATATATAATCTCACTGATAAATTAGGTTTACCAAAAACCTAATATCTATGCATGAAAAAATCCATGTTTGCATGCATCTTTTAATTAATAACTGTACATACAAATCTCATGCATGCATGAGGAAAAACACCTCGGAAGGTCCGCATGCATCCGCTAATGGATTCATGCCACTGAGTAGAGTGTATCTCACCCTCTACTCCATACTGATGCCTATACTGCTAATGTACCTCCATGCAAGGAATCTAAAACATGGAGGACATCCCGAGATACCATAATCTCTAACACTCCCTCTTATCGAGGGAATTCCAACCACTAATTCCTGGATCCAACAAGTCCCCTACTACTGACACTGGCCTAACTGTCTTTCCTGTCACTGTTGTCCTCTGACTTGTAGTACCTTGATCAAACTCCATAAATGTGGCTCAAGAAGAAGCCCCCTGATCAACCACTGACTCTGTCACTGAAATCTGATTCAAAATCCCTCAGAATCTCTGCTGTAACCAATATCTCAATCTGCCATCAAGCAAATCTACTGCCCTGTAGGTGATCTCCCTCTGTCTTCGAGCAGACACATCTCTCTCCTAAGTTAGTTCCATCTCAGTCATTTCATACCAACTCACTGTATCTGGCTGGTACCTGTATGAGCATTATGCTCATCCATCTGATAAGAGTCCAAGGGATCAATCCCTTGTGTCTCATCAACATCATGAGCATCTCTCTCATCCAATGGATAAAAGGAATCACTCCTCCGATCCTCATCATCACAGTGATCATATCGCTCATCCATCTGCTGAAGGGACTCACTCCTCTTAGCACCATCCCTGCTGTGAGCATCTTGCTCACTATCCCCCTCTAACTCTGAAGAGGATGCACTCAACCAACCTGATGTGCCAGATGTGGGTTTTCCCCGAACCAATTACTCACCGTCAATCCTGTGACCCATCAATATTGGATTAACTCCCTATGTATAAGTGAATATTAGATCCCTCTGGAACACTACTGAGTAACTAGTAGCACCCAATGCTGCCATTGAGAGTATACTCCCTCTCGGTCTTGGAATGAACAATACTCCTGATACCTACAGGATTTCTCCAAGGTCAAGTAGAAAATGAACTCTACCCACTCATGTGACCAAGTGATCAGTCCCATGCACATCTCAAATCATATGCATAGGTGTGTGCTAAAGAACAAGGAATGCCTCTCGCATCTCGGTCATATGACTGCAATGCTGACAGTCAATCATCCACCTCTCAGTCTTCATGCACATGCACATACAACATGCATATCTCACGCACATGCATCATTCAAGACCTCATGCACATGCATATCTCATGCACATCTTTGCAATAACACTCCCTCTTAGCGAGGAAGGTACTTCTTGAGAAGCATCCACCAGGATCAAACACATCATATGCTGCTGCAACTACTCCCTCTGAATTGAAAGGATTCATGGCTGCATCTGTTGCACTTTGATATGTAGATGTGCGCTCCTCCTCTATCAGTGTCATCTTGAGAGAAGCATTATGCTCTCCCTCTGTCATTGATACTGAAATTGTATCCAAGGTCTCCCTGGACCCACATACTGGCTTTCCCAACAACCTGTACTCTACTCTCAAGCTAGTGGTCATAACCTCTGAATTGAAAATACACAAAATGATACAAGAACCTCTCTTAGTCAGAAATATGGCCCCCCCTTGCACATATATGATAGATCTATCTTAGATCTATCCACCTAGGTCATAGATCTAATAGATCTGACCTCTATAACCATAGATATGAGCTTCTCTCTTTAGATATGGTAGATTTGGTCTCTATCTTCACTGATATACTAGATCTATCTCATATATAGACTCCAAATTCTCAGATCTATTAGATATGACCTCTACTATCACATATATGAACCCTACACTTCAGATCTGGTCTCCCTCTCTAGATATATGAAAATCAACCCGAGTCACCACATATATATGGTATACTGCTCGCAGATTTGTGTGTGATTGCTTCTCCCTGACCCTTACGAGGGATCTGATACCATGATAATTTATCCATAGATCACTACTCCCTATGGATATCCCTAAGATATCAAGTGGTTTGAGTCTCTATAAATCAATAATACAAATAAAGACTTAAGATACAAACACTATAGATCTATTAACACTTTGACAATGAAAACACAACAATCACACTACTCTGGATGTAACTTGGAAACCCCAAATGGGGAAAACCAACTATCTGTGGGACTTTCTTCTATCTCAAGCCCAGAGCAAAGTAGTAAGAATACAAGTACATACAATGTTATCTCAGAAGTAACAACCAAACCTGACAGGGTAAAAACCCTAGATATACATGCAACAAATGATGCATGCACAAAGGAAATGTGCCCTAGATGTCAACTAGATATGGACATGTCTGCATGTAACTCTCCATCTGCACTGTTTCTCTCACAACACTGCTCTTATATGCTCAGCCATAGAAGAAGGCCAACTGCTAGATATGATGAATGTTCCCCTCTCTGCATGGAAAAGTGCACCCTCCCTCAAGATGTCGAATGCTCGTACAAAATCATATCTCAACATATCTGAGCTCTAATCATCACATTCCTTCCTCAAACACTGAGGCAAGGATACTCCAAAGGTCTCACCTGCTCAATCGGTCAATCTGATCGAGAATGAGCTCCTCTCTCCTCTGGTAATGCGCCCCTCTCTCCTCTTGAAGTAAACCTATCTCAATCTTTGCAGAAACCACTCCGATGAACTCCTTAGTCCACAGAAATGGGTTCCAAGTGCCTCTGGTCAAGTGGTGTCTCATCCAACTCAGATCACCCCACTCTCCCTACTGTAGAAGCTCCTCTCTTTCTCTCTCTCTCTCATAAAGTTTCCCTCTGCCTGCACTAATGAGCCCTCCTCACTCTTGAATGATCTCTCTCTGATAATTCAACTGAGCAACCTCATCCGAGGACCTCCTACCTCTATATATAATCTCACTGATGAATTAGGTTTACCAAAAAACTAATATTAGTGCATGCAAAAAGTCACGTTTGCATGCATCTTTTAATTAATAACGGTACATGCAAATCTCATGCATGCATGAGGCAAAACACCCTGGAAGGTCCACATGCATCCCCCAATGGATTCATTCCACTAAGTAGAGTGTATCTCACCCTTTACTCCATCTTGATGCCTATACTATTGATGTACCTCCATGCAAGGCATCTAAATCATGGAAGACATCCCGAGATACCATAATCTCTAACAATTCAGACTTAGACTGAGAAAGAGAAATTCCTTCTTTGGTTTGTAAGACTTGGAGGCTAAGAAAATAATGAAAATGCACTAAGTCCTTCATTTCAAATTTATTCTTAAGACTGTATTTCACATGGGTTAAAAGTTGATGGTCACTACCAGTAAGAATAAGGTAATCAACATAAAGAACAAGGATGATTAGATGGTTTCCTACATTCTTGGTATAGACATTGAGGTCTAAATGGCATCTATAAAAGTCAGTGTCAAGAAGAAAGCTATCCATTTTGGAATACTAGGTTCAAGGAGCTTTTTTAAGTCCATATAAGGTTTTCTTAAGGCGACAAACAAAGATAGAGTCATTCTAAACATATCTAGGAGGTTGTTCCAAGTAAATTTCTTCCTGCAAATCCCCATGCAAGGAGGACTTGATATCCATTTGATGGACCTACCATTTATGTAAGGATGCAGGGGAAAGAACAAGGTAGATGGATTTCATTTTGGCGATAGGGGCAATGTTAGGAACCCGTGTCAACCCTTCTCTTTACTATGTTAGTATAGTGTTGTTGGACGCATATGCTTTGTAAGTTGTCCTGTAGTATTTGTTGATCCATAGTTTATATTAGCCCATAGTATTGTCCCATAGTATTGGACGCATATGCTTTGTAAGTCATCCCATAGTATTATATGTCCCATGGTTTTGACTCATAGTATTGGGAATAGACTTAGTATATAAGTGTGTGTTGAGGTCATTGAAGGCATCGTGAATTTATTTGTATTGAGCTTGTTCAAAGGAGGTTGCCCCCTCGAAGTGGCATGCGATCAATATAAAAGTGATTCTGAGTTCTGTCATTTCTACTATTTCGCATATTCTTATTAATTAATTGTTGTAGGTGTTTCACATTTGGTATTAGAGCACTTTCTTGGGCTTGCTGGGTGAAATTTCTGCCCAATTTTTTTTCGCATCTGTTGCAGGTTCGGATTTGGGAATAATCCCTATCCGCTTAACTGTGGGAAGTACTTGGGCATAAGCCCTAAAACTCATTGTGAGGAGTACCACAGGAACCCCGAAGTAGCTG
This sequence comes from Larix kaempferi, assembly GCA_027924585.1. Classification (NCBI taxonomy): domain Eukaryota; kingdom Viridiplantae; phylum Streptophyta; class Pinopsida; order Pinales; family Pinaceae; genus Larix; species Larix kaempferi. The sequence continues at coordinate 4,089,465 of BSBM01001185.1, forward strand.
GCCCATTGATAGGACCTTCCAGCGAAAAGGGAAACGACCCCTACTTGATTGACTAGTTCCCACCCGTGAGGTAAACCAAAAGCTGTCATTTGTGGCAAAGCGGTTATCAGTTTTACCTGAAATGTGGAGTGAGGGGTACTGCTCCAATACACAATCTGTCAGACAACATTGGTGGCCGAGTGAAACCCCTGAACTGTTAGGAAGCCGCACATATCTAGGGTCCATATCTATTTTCAGCTGAACTGTTGTCGATCATTGCTGCGCCGTTTCAGATCCATTCTGAAAGATGTTCCAGATCTAGCCGTTTTCAATCCATTCGGCGCCGTTGCAGACTATCTATTTCAGATCCCTTCCAAGACGTAGCCACTCCATTCTGAAAAATAAAATAATATATATATATATATATATATATATATATACTTTTCAGTTTTTCCTCTATATCTCCCTTGTTTTCACTCCGTTTCCCTTGAAACTTTCGGAGAACCCCTGCAATCCCATTCTTCATATTTCATTCCTGAAGATCCTATCCCAAATTCCACTTCCCAAGACTAGAAATCCCACATTTGTCTATTTTTAGGGTTTGCCATAACTCTTTCAATTTTCACCCAAACGCCTTCAAATTTTGCCACCGTGTTCCTTTCCTAATTCTGCTTCTTTGTCCCTCTCTACCCAATTTTCTCATTCTTTCACCCCGCTTCTGAAATCTCCATTTTTGCCTCCCTGTCCATCAGAAAGTGTCCAAATCCTAGTCAAACCCCAATTACCAATCTGAGTTTTTCCCAAATCCAAATTTTCATTTACTAAATATGCTTTTGTTTATGTTTTTCTATCCATTTCCAAAAAAAAAAAAAAAAAACCCTGGTTGTGGTTGTCACCCGCGCAGGAGCAAAAACCATGGAGCAAGCACTTGCAACCATCCAAACCAAACTCCAAGATCTACATGAAAAATTTCTCATCTTCCATTTTCAGCATTTAGCCATGAACAATAACCGACAACCATAATATTTTGCAGCCACCGGGTTCTCTTCTTCCAACAATTTTCGTGGGTCGAAGCTTGATTTTCCTTGCTTCAATGGTACTGATCCGACTGGATGGATATACCGAGCAAAACAATATTTCAGTCTACATAATACTTTTGATGGCCAGAAAGTTCCACTTGCATCCTTTCATTTGGAACAGGAAGCCCTTCAATGGTACCGTTGGTACATCAAAGCTCATCCCGAGCCAAACTGGACAGATTTTTGCCAACTCCTTTTGCCACGATTTGGTCCTAGTGCTTTTGATGACTTCACAGGAGCACTCACTAAACTTCACCAAACTGGCACAATGAGAGAGTATCAGACATAATTTGAGAAACTCTCCAATCACACAGAAGGATTGCCTGATGAATTTTACAGGAGTTGTTTTATTAGTGGTCTTAAGGATGAAATCCGGTTAGAGGTTAAAATGTTCTATCCCAACACAATGATGGAAGTCCTAGGTTTGGCTAAGTTGGCAGAAGACAAGCTTGCAGCCCAACAACGCTCCAAACCCACTTTTGTTCCCTTCCGAAATATGGGTTCTCAACGACCTCCCATCCCGCCAGCTCCTTGACCAACTCCTATAAAGCATTTGTCTGAAACCAAGATGCAGGCACGTCGAGAAAAAGGGCTTTGTTATAATTATGATGAGAAATTCGCTCGGGGACATAGATGTGTTCAACAAAAGCTCTATCTCTTGGATGTGGATTCTTTTCCTGCCTCTGAACTTGGTGAAGAAGCTCCAGATACAGTAGATGATCAGGTCGACATTCAGCACTCGCCTGTTGACACCCCATCTCAGGACGAACCACCCGCGATCTCTCTCCATGCTGTAACCGGCGTCACAACCCCACAAACAATGCAGGTCAGGGGATACTTCAAGAAGTTCCCTCTTACCATACTCATTGATTCTGGTAGCACTCATAACTTCATTGACCCTCGGATTTCCAAATAGGCTGATTGTTTTGTCCATCCTTGCTCCAACTTTGAAGTCATGGTTGCCAATGGGGGCACCTTACCTTGCAAGGGGAAGTGTCACAATGTGCATATCTCTATGGAAGATTATAACCTGTGCTCTGACATGTTTGCCTTGTCCTTAGGCGGATGTGATGTGGTTTTGGGTGTTCAATGGTTACGCACACTTGGCCCCATCTTATGGCATTTTGCAGAACTTTGGATGCAGTTTTCAGTCAATGGGGCACAACACAAATTAATGGGATTACAACCAGGGTCTCTCCGCATCATCAGTTCACATCGCTTGGAAAAAATCCTTAAGAAGAATTCACATGGTGTCATCGCTCAGCTCCATTCCATTCAGATGCACCCATCAACGATCTCCACTACTTCATTGGATAGATATGTAGGTGTCTTTGCTGAACCAATGATCTTGCCGCCTTCAAGAGACCTTTCCGGTAAGAATTTAGTCGCATCTACCTCTCAGCAGGAAATGATGGCTATTTTGCATGCAGTACAGAAGTGGCAGCCATACCTATTAGGGAATTATTTCTGCATCAAACTAATCTCCAGAGTCTAGAAATTTTTTTGGAACAATGGGTCTCCTCCCCAACACACCTGAAATGGGTTATCCAACTCATGGGTTATCCCTATGCAATCACTTACAAGAAGGGTAAGGAAAATATGGTGGCAGATGCACCTTATAGCACAATTGATGACCCAGTTTCTCTTACAGCTCTTTCTCTGCTTGTTCCAAATTGGTTGCAATATGTTCAACAGGGCTATCTCTTCTATGAATTCCATGCTTCTTCATCAGTAGGGCACTCTGGGTTCTTCAAAATGTATGACTCGGAACAATGTAACTTCTTTTGGCAGGGACTGAAAATGACAATTCAACAGATGGTGGCTGACTGTGATACCTTCCAGGTCAACAAGGGTGAAACGACACTCCTTTCGGGATTGCTCAAACCCTTTCCCATCCCTACATAGCTTTGGCCAACTATTTCTATGGATTTCCTAGAAGCACTCTGGTGGTACAATACCACATCTCAAAGGACACCATATGAAGCAATCTATGGACAGACACCACCAGTTCTTCTTCCATACACCCTTAGCAGCTTCCCAGTTCAGGAAATTGACTCGGTTCTTCGAAACCGCGATCAGATTCTTCTCATTCTGCAGGACAATCTTCACATGGCCAGAATTTGACTGAAACAACAAGCCGATCAACACCGTTCTGAGCACACTTTCCATGTAGCTGATAGGGTTCTTCTTCATCTACAGCCTTCCAATCAATCCTCCCTGACACTCCAAAGGCGTCAGTGGCCCGAAATGCAACCCAAGGATGCTACCGGGGAACCACTCCTTCAGATTCTGCAGCAATTTCCCCAACCAAAGCTTTGAGGACAAAGCTTTTTCTAAGGGAGAGGGGATGTTAGGAACCCTTGTCAACCCTTCTCTTTACTATGTTAGTATAGTGTTGTTGGACGCATATGCTTTGTAAGTCATCCCGTAGTATTTGTTGATCCATAGTTTATATTAGCCCATAGTATTGACCCATAGTATTGGACACATATGCTTTGTAAGTCGTCCCATAGTATTATATGTCCCATGGTTTTGACTCATAGTATTGGGCATAGAATTAGTATATAAGTGTGTGTTGAGGTCATTGAAGGCACTGTGAAGTTATTTGTATTGAGCTTGCTCAAAGGAGGTTGCCCCCTCGAAGTGGCCTGCGATCAATATAAAAGTGATTTTGAGTTCTGTCATTTCTGCTATTTCACATTTTCTTATTAATTAATTGTTGCAGGTGCTTCACAGGCAAAGGTTTCATTGTAGCCAATTCCTTCAACTTGGGAAAATCATTTGGAAACTAACCTTTCCTTCAATCTTTTAAAACCTCTATTTGATGCATACTTAGTTATATAGACCCATTTGCATTTGAAAATTTTTCTTCCGTTTGGAAGAGGTACAAGATCCCAAGTATCGTTCACCATTAAGGAACACTATTCTTCATCCATAGTTGCATCCCAATATGGATTCCATGAAGCTTCTGCTAAAGTATTTGGATCATGATTTTCTGAAACTTGATCCAAAAGAGATGTGGCTCGATGGAATTGAGAATGAGTTCGACGGTTGATCTCTAGGACCACTAACAAGATCACCACCTACTTCAAATGTTGTATGAGCCCATCAAGGAAGCGGTGTACTGGTGCAACTAGAGGAAAATGAGCAGGCAGAGGTGGATTTTCATCTTCATTGTCATCATCAGAAACCAAAGTAGGAAAACTGTTAAGCAAGTTGGGAGTAGAAGATGGCACAAGCGCTGAAGATGGATCGCAGACCACAGATGGAACAAATGCCGAATTAGGCTCGCAGGCCGATATATTTTCATCAAATTTAACATTTATTCTAATAATTTATCTTTGGAATTTGGTTGAATAAATCTATAACATTTTACATCTTTCAAATATCCAACAAATATTCACTTTTCACTTTTAGGTTGCAATGCTTTCCATTTTTCATAAGGAATATGAGCTCATGCTTCACTTCCAAATACACATAATTAACTTACATCTGGTTTTATTTTAATCCATGCTTCTTATGGCATGATACCTTGTAAATATTTAGTGGGGGTACAATTAACTATGTAATTTACACAATTTATGGCTTCAACCCAAATTTGAAGACATAGTCCCTTAGCTTGGCGCATACAATTAACCATTTCTTTTAAGGTGCGGTTCTTCTGCTCAAATACACCATTTTGTTGTGGTGTATATGGAATGATGCGTTATTGTTGGATTCACTATTCAGTGTAGAATGTTGTGAACTTATTATTAACATATGCTTCCCCATTAGCATATTTTAATGTAAGAATTTGATGACTAGATTGTTTTTCAACAAGGGCCTTATAGAAAAGAACATGTCCAATACTTCGCTCTTAAGTTTTAGGAAATAAACCTAAGTGCATCTAGAGTAATCATCAGTGAAAGTTGAGAAATATTTGAAACCATAAAAGGAATCAAAAGGAAGAGGACCACACAAGTCACTATGCACAAGCTGCAAGGGGGCCAAGGTGTGCCAAGCGACATGCTTATCAAAACCGTCTCAATGATGTTTTTCGAGTACACAACCGAAACAAACACCATTCCCGCAAGATACCATTGAAAGACTTGTCACTATATTTTCTTAGTTGTTGCAATGAGCGATAATTTAAGTGACCAAATCGCTCATGCCAAAGTTTTCTCAAGTCATCGCTATGAGAAACAAAAGATGAGGGAAAAGGTGGTGACCCAAAGTGGTGAAATTTGTACAACCTAGTATTATCATCAACAATTCCAATGGCGAGGACATGCTTAGGATATTTGAAATCCTTGATTACAACTTGGTGGGGCGTAAACATTACATTCTTGACTTCACCAAAATGAGTGATTTGATAGACTAACAACAAATTGTAGGAATTTCTTGGAACACATAGTATATCATTAAACTGACCATCATCTACTTGAACTATTCTAGATCCTACAACACTAAGAGATCTATCATCACCAACAAATATTTGTTTGGTGTTAAATTAACTCACAGTAGAAACTATGGCTTTATCCTTAGCCATATGATAGAATGATCCAAAATCAATGAGCCACTCATTCGAAGAAGAGGAAGAAGATGCATGCAAGGAAAAACCAGAAGCAAAAAGTGCATGTCCGTGAGATGTACATTCTGAAGATGAATCAAGGTTGATGTTGTGCTTCTTCATTGCTACTTCCAATGCTGCCATCTTCTTGAAACATTTAGATTCATCATGATTATCTTTCCCACAAAAGTTGAAATGACTCACAGTCTTCTTACCTTTTGATTTAGTTCCTTTGTCATTTTGGAAGGATGAGTTGGATGAGAGGGTTTGGGACCCTTTATTTTCTTATTATTGTGAGGATTTTTCTTCTTTTGATGTTTGGGATTCTCTTTCTATTGTGCCATTAAGGCTTTCCTAGATGTATCTGCATTACTAATTATTCCAAGATGTATGATCTTAGTATCTTGCTCTCTAATCAAGGAATCACAAAATGATTCAAGAGTGGGTTTTCTATAGTGAAGCCCCAAAGATGTTTTCTTGGAGTAAAAGGTAGATACAAACACATAATAGGAAAGTCCAAGATTGGAAAGAATATAAAAAATACACTGCTCGTCTTTCCTTTTTACGCCACATTCATCAATTAAGAGTCTAAGGGTCTTGTACTTAGAAAAATAGTCTTGTATGCAAGAGAAATCACTTGGATTTAAGGTAATCAACTCATTTTCAAGCTGATGACTTCAAATTTCATTGTGTTACCAAACACAGATTCCAACTTTTCCCAAGTTGTTTCTGGATCATCAATACCAGATAGGTGGAATCATATATTAGTAGAAATGGACATCCCAATTAATCCAAGAGCCTCATCACATTTATTGGCCCATTTTATTTCTTATTATCATCATCAAGTTCAGTTTCTTTCCCCAAGGTAATATGCTAAAGTCCCCTACTTCGTAGGACATCCCTCATATGGGATTTCCATACGAAGTAGTTGGAACTGGTAAGCAAAATAATGCATGAAGTGACCATACTATAATATGCAGGATGTAAAAACAAAAAAATGATAGTTTGGATGCAAAGATCTCAAAAAAATATATGGTTAAAAAATGGCACTAAAAACGAAATTTGGATGCCAAAGTTATGCCCTTTTGCAAAAAAAACATGAAAATGAGCCAAGGAGCCACGTGGTATGAAAGGGTTGATCCACTTGGTAAAGAGAAAAAAATGCAGTAAAGAATCCCCCCTTACTAACTTTGGCTATGAGCTCACTTTTACAAATAAGTTGCTTCAAAATAAGTGACCCACTTTTATAAAACAAGTGGGAAACACTTTTATAATAAGGTTACTTTATAACTTAAAGTCACATGAACTTTTACAAAAAGTAACAAAAAAGACGTCAACCCAAGACCTCTTACTTTTAAAATTAACTTTTAACCAAGTGAGCAAAGCAAAATATTTAGTAATATTATGGAGGATAATGGGGTTGTTGTTGGTGGTGGTGGTGGGAGACCGTGCCTACCCAAAAAATTGTGCCTTTTGGCCTGAAAGACACCGTAAACAACCACCCAAAAATAAAAAACTAAATTATGAAACTAAATGTTCAGATTTGGGGTTAGTCCTTGGTTATCCTTCCCGGAAATGAAAGTTTTCTCTCTATTTCTGGTTTACCGAGTTCGCACAAATCCAACGACAAAGAGCATACACAGTAAAGAAAACCCTTTCACTCTATTTTTTATTTTACGAGTTTGCACATAATGCACAACAAAGAGAATATGCAGATTGAAAAGGTAGTAGAGCATAAATAAAACAAAAACCAGGCAGAAATATGAAAGAATATGAGATTTTTTTTTAAATGTGTAACTGTAAACAATATACCTCTCGATATGGTAAAATGACTGTATTTTGGGAAAACATAAACCTTTTTCAATGAAACGAAATGTGTTTTCAACTAGAAGCAACGATGGACGCAATGGAACACCTTTCACAACCCAAAAATGCACAAAAATTTCAAATCCGTAAATCCTTTCACGACCTTGACAACACCGGTTCAAGATCTATATCACCAATGGAAGTAGAACTTCATAAGAGCATCGATACGATGATTGACTATCACATGATTCTTCCAAAAAGATCAAACACCTTAAGCAACTTCTCATACAAACAGATCATACATCAACACATCAATGTTTTTATGTGGCCTAAACCCTCAAAGAGGAAAACACTCCATGACACAAGCCAAATAGCTACTTGAGACAATATTATTATGCAAAAGAACAAAATATTACAAATGAGCTTCTCATAATCGATCAACTAGAAAATGACCCTCGATGCTCTTTAAATAGAGAACATGGACCAATTGGGTGTTAAGACACAGATCAATGGACATTAAGATCAAGGAGAAGATGAAATTTCATATCACTCTATGTCAAGAACATAAGTGTCTAAATACCCTAACACTGGTTCTGGAGTAATTGTTCTCTATCAATTCAACCTTGGAGGCCAAGCAGTTTCTACCCCATGAATGAAAGTTTAAGTTTACAACTCATCTAGGGAAAATTAACCTCCCTTCTAATGAAATTATGACATCCTTCGATACTGGAAATGAATGTTGGAATGATGGTAATCTTCACATGTGGTAATTTATAGCTAAGCTCTCTCTCTCTCTCTCTCTCTCTCTCTCTCTCTCTATATATATATATATATATATGACTAGGTCGACATGGTCACCTTCTTGGGGTGCACCTATAACCGCCTCTTGAAGGGACACCTCACTTGAGTTGTGTATAAGTACACAACTCAGGATTTCATTTAGATCATCTCATCATCTTGATTGATAGTGTTTGATTCTTTAGCTTATATACAACATATCTTACATTATCTTTCTTATTTGTTCTTTTTCTCTTATCTTTATGATGTGAATATGGTTCATGTTTATTTAGGGTTTGCTGGTGGTTCCATTCAAACCTACTCTTTGTCTTGTGATATTAACATGGTATCAAAGAGGGTGTGAAGTTCCTCTTCCTTGTTAAGCCTTTTCTATGCTTGGCATTTTTCTCCTTGCGGTTGGCGTTTTCTCTCGTGTGCATTATATTAGGACTATCTTTCCCTCCTAGCTCACATTCATGTGATGGTTCATTATGGCTATAAATGATGGTATTTCACTTATAATATTATTCAACCACTCATTTGAAGTTATCTTGGAGTTGTGGCCAAAAAAAATTGCCTAAGGGTTTCCTTTAGCTCTAAAACTAGGGGTTTCAACGTGTTTTTAGGGTTGTTCTAGGTTTAAAAATTAGGGTTTCCAACAATTTTGGGGAAAGGAAAAATTTTCTAGGGTTCTTTCACTCTTTCACTAATGCCTTTCTTCTTTGACACTTTTCCCCCCCAATAGATTCAAGGAGAGATTTTGCAAATCATGCCCTCTTTTAGGGTAGCACACTACTTTTTTGCTCTCGTTTAGTGAATATATTGTATGACAGTGTTGGATCTATTCATCCATAGGATTGCTTGGTGATTATATTTCCTAGATTGTATTTATTATAGGTTTTCAAACCCCTTCTTGGCCCCTTTGGTGAGTGCCTTGATCCCTTCATGGATACTTTTCTTTTCTAGGTTAGATGTATGATTTCTTTGTTACACACACGATAGTGTAATTTGTAGATTAGTTTGTATTGTATTAAGACTTGATGACACTCTTGGCATTGACTCCACCTTTTTTGGAGATACTCTTAATATTCCATGTATTGGTACTTTTATATTGGATACTGTAGTTAGTGACGAAAGGCCTACTCCTCAACATTTGATGGTGATTCATAATGACTCTAACAACCCCGAGATCATTTATTTGTGAAAAAATACCCCTATAAGATCCTTTGATGCAACTTATACTCATAGGTGCATAGGGACTATCCTACTCAACTTTACTGATGATTATAAATATGATTCTCAAATTATTGAGTGCATTAGTTTGACAGTGTACTCGATATATGACCTTCATACTTTGATTTTTGTCCTTATGGGACATACTATATGAAACACACTTTATTGGATCCTTTTAGATCTATGATAGAGACCCTCTTTATGTGGTTGTGGAACCATATTGATACTGGTATTATAGTATTGTGGGAAGGTTCCATATTTATATGCCATGGATTTAGCATTATCGGGGAAAGGTACCATCTAATGCTTTGTCTTCTAGCCTCCAGTTCATCATTAGGGAGGACGTTGTGCATAAGACCAACCTTGTTGAGATGGGTATAAATTAAACCCATCACTTCTTTATTTTGGCTATGGTTGACCATTTATTCTAGTTGGTTATCCACACACCAACTCTCACTTGTATTTCAATGCTCTATATTCTATCTTTTGTCCACAACCATTCTTTGTGAGGACATGGGTATTTATAAATACACTCTCATATTATATTTGATATTTCCTCTGATATTTTCTCTCTTGGGTGCACCTATATTGGATATCCATAAAATACATACCTGTTGTATTTGAGCATGCTTAGTTGTATTCAATCTCTTTCAGATATATGGATTTGGATCTTTTCGCTATCACTTTAGTTACAACTTATCTTATTTGAGGTGGGTAGTCTTGTCTCATATCTATTATAGGATGTTTCTTTCGACACCTTTTTATATGGAAAGTGTAGTTCCACTCTCCTAGTAGATGAAAAGTATGTGGGAATGTATTGTCCTACCCCAGTTCATTGGATGAGTAGGTCAGTGATAGTTGTTTCAAGAAAGCGAGATGATTAGTGGATGCAATCATCATTCCCATACACAATGTCTCTTTCGACACATATTTAGATGGAAAATGTAGAAGTACCACTCTACTAGTGGTTGTGCAGTATGGTATATATATGTCTTCCCACCCTCCTCTATTGGATAAGTATGTTAGTTACAATGTTTTTGAGTAGTTAAGCAAATAATGTGCTTATGGTTCATAATGATTTAGTCTTTGTTAGTGGTTCCATTTGATCCTTATCTCTCTCTTGTGATCTCAACAATGTTTAGGATTAAGATAGGGAGGCTCGTTGCTATGGATGTTCAAACCAAGGGAAAATTCCAAGAATTCATTTCATATATTTGTTTGGAGTTGAATTGAGGGTTTGTCTTCTAGATATGTTAGATATCGTTTCTGGTGAATGAAATTTCCATTTAGGTTCTCGCATTATTGAAGGGTTGGTCATATCAAAAGAGAATGTCCCATGTTCTCTTTCAAGGGTCATGTGAAATGTTTGAACAAGGACCCTATTCATGCTCAATCTGGGAAAGTAGAGAGGGAAAACATGATTATGTCAAACCCTAAAGAGCTAAGGTTAAACAAAAAATATGGAAATCAACCCAAGAAAATGTTGAGGAAGTGGTTGGTGTATTTTCCATATTCAACATGCAATGGGGATATAAGATGATGTTCACTCACAAAAGGGTGAAATCCTTGTTGTTAGGAAAAAGTTCCTATGGCTAGGGTGAGGCCACCAACGTATTAGGGTTTTAAAGAACATATAATTAGGGTTATGTAGCAAGCAAAATAGGAAAGAAGTTTTGAGTTAAGAAAGCATGTACCTTATTACAGAAGTTTGATCCTAGATTTCTCCTTGAATCTTGAGATTTCCTCTCGCTCTCTAATCATAGAACCTTCCCTCAATTAAGGCACCTCATGAAACCTTCAATTCTGGATCTCCTGCTTCTCTCCTCCAAGAATCCAAACCTCAAATCAGCTAGGGCACAAATGGTGGGGGAAGGGAGTAGAAATTTATCCAGCATAACATTAATTGGGATAAGAGTCCCATTCATGGCCCCTATCCCTCTCTTTTATGGTGGAAGAAGAAGGTTAGGTCTAGGAAGGAGCAGTTGTAACCGAGGAGACAGTTCCAAAAACCACCCAAACTGCCCAATTTTCAATATTGTTTTATATTTTTTAGTATTTTTTGAGGCACATGCTGGTGATGTAAGGGGAAAGGTGCACACAACATGCAGGTGATCCATGTGCAACTTGCGCGTGGGTGAAAAAATGGGCTAAAACTGCCAAATTTGGGGCTTTTTAGGGGGTGTTTTGGTCTCCAAATGTGATCATAAGCTACCAAAATGTTGAATGGACCATGAATAAGTTAAGACCATCTTATTGAGCTCCCAAATATGGATATTCCATCCACTGTGTCCTTTTTTGTGACCCACAAAGGATTCATGAAGTGTCGTTATAGAAGTGTTGTCAAGAGAGCACAACATGCAAGTCTCATCATAGACGGAGAAGTGCCAAATTTGGTTATAACATATGCCCACTAATGTATGAGGGCATAGGGGAACACGATGGAATAAATACATTATAAATAATGAGTGGTTGGTATATGGATTCAAGGAAGTCGGAGAAATCAAGAATCGTAAGCTCAAATGAAGTACCTGAAAGATAGGAAAGTGTTAGGCAATCTTATCCATGGGATAACTGTTCATGGTCAAAGGATAGAACATGACCTCCAAGATGATACAATAATGATATGATACATATGCATAGATGAAACATATATCATGGCCACAAGAATACAAGCGTGGATCCATGAGAACAAGATAATCATGAACATAGCCACAAGAATACAAAGGTGGATCTATGCCAAAAATGGAGATCACAACCGCAATGAAAAAGTGGATCTATGTCTCATCAAGAGCTAAAGTGAGTGTAGCTCAACCTTATGCAACTAGGGAAACAACAAAATATGGAAATACTAGCATAGGCCCAAGGTCTTCAATCCAAACCTCCTAAAGGTACGAATCCTAACCATGCGAATAAATGAGCTGAAGTCGAACATGGAGGACACCATTTGATTACCGATCATTAATGTAAACCATTAAGTAACGCGAGGAAACCCACCGATAATGAAAATGGGCCTCGAGGTACCTAATACATTCTAATAGGTGTGAATATATTTTCCTGAAGTCGAACACCTGAAGAATCCATCGAGTAGGAGACATTAATGTATTACAACTACCTAATAGTGAGGGAAATTGCCACTAACAACTGCAATCCCCAAGGTACTATCGAAACACTAAACTTCATTCCTAGAGAAAGATGAGTTGGAGTCGATGTGAAGAAGTATATTGTGAGGGAGGCCTTAAAACATCATCCCTCATCCAACACGAGGAACAATCAAGGAATGATCTGATTTGGAGTAGGAATAAGTAGATGATGAAACATACTGACATCAGGGAATGGCCGACACATGAAGTCAAGAAAACTGTTGAATGGCCGAAATAGGTTTTATACTTGAACAATGAGCATAACACCGTAGTGACTTAGGAATCTTTGAACACAAAGGGACCAAAGATATAAATCCATAATATAGGAGACATTGATAGATTATCCATATGAGTGGAAGAGTAACCAATTAGAGGAGTAATAAATCTAAGATCAGGTTTAACCTAAGGCCAAAACTAGAATCCAAATTGTTTGAGAGACTCGAAACAGGTGCTTTGTTGAAGGATATGTTTGAATTGTTTTCATTATATTGAAATACATTTGAGATCCTTCCCTTCCATTTTCTCTTTTTAGGTACATTCTTCATTTTTTAACAAGCTTGAAGAATAGATTAAAATGTCAACCTTTGAGGCCCTAAACGATGTTTCTTTGGTCTATACAGCCACTGTCATTTGGGTGTCGAAGCCCCCTACCACATGACTGTAATGCCCTTCCCAAATCATATTTGCACGCTCGCTTGAAGGAAAACTGGGATGGCCCAGGTGGCATAGAAATCCTTCTTGGAGATGAAAGTCTTCCATGGATGTACCTACACATAGGGATTGATAGATGGGAGCAAACTCAGGATCACTACTATATATTTGAGGCCACCCGAAGGTCTTGTGGCCACAAGTGTTGAGCACTGTGGTTAGTGTTGCTACTAGATGTATATTGAGACAATCAATGACTCGATTCGTGATGTTCAGGTGGAATTGCTGCAAGTAAGTGTGTTAAGTTTTAAACCAAATAGACTAGCAAGATCACTAAAAGAAACATAATCAGAAGATAGACACAGAATTTACCTTGGGAAACCCTCACGGGGTAGAAAACCAAGCAAAGCTTTCCTCAATAAGATGATCAACCAAAATACAAGATGTGCTCCAAGACTTGTCCTTCTTCTCTACCTCACATGCAGACCTCCCAGACACAAGTGCACTACTTTCTGAGTTGTGGAAGTGTGTCAAATGAGGAGCTCTCCTCCTCTACTTATACTAGATCCTGACTGACCAAAGTACCTAATGGGGCCGACCTGTCCTGGAGAAGTCTAATAACCCCTAAAATATAAACTCAGGGCCGACTCCCACATGGTGGGTCTAATAACCCTAGTTACCACAAACCATCGGAGGAATAAACATTTCCGGATACATAATAGAATTGCCTCGGAGGGATGAAACATCTCTGGAATAATAATGTACAAATATAGTATTCTTAGAAGTTACAATATTCAACACTCCCCCTTAACGAGAAGGATATTATAACAACATCTGCAGGAGCAAGGAGTCATCGACTACATCATACATAATACATCTATATATCATAGGAAACTTTCTTCAATACATCATCATCAATAACTCAACTAGTTACTGGAACATTAACATCATCGTCATCATATGATCATCAGCATCATCATCTCATGATCATCAGCATCGTCATCTCACGAACATCAGCATCATCATCTCACGATCATCGTCATCTCAGGATCATTAGCATCGTCATCATACGATCATCAGCGTCGTCATCATACGATCATCAACATTGTCATCATATGATCATCATCATCGTCATCATACGATCATCAGCATCGTCATCTCAGCATCGTATACCCTACAATACACACGATCATATTACAGGATGATCAATCCTGCTCTCTTTAGGACATAGGTCCATGGATGATGCAATCCCGTCATGTACCTTTTGAACTGAGGTCCAAGGACGATCCAGTCCTCCCATGTACCTTTTGAACCGAGGTCCAGGGATGATCCAGTCCTATCATCTACCTTTTGAACCGAGGTCCAAGGACGATCCAGTCCTACCATGTACCTTTTGAACCGAGGTCCAGGGACGATCCAGTCCTATCATGTACTTTTTGAACTGAGGTCCAAGGATGATCTAGTCCTACCATGTACCTTTTGAACCGAGGTCCAGGGACGATCCAGTCCTATCATGTACCTTTTGAACCGAGGTCCAAGGACGATCCAGTCCTACCATGTACCTTTTGAACTGAGGTCCAGGGACAATCCAGTCCTATCATTCAATTCTCGAAGACCTCATGTCTACGGCTCTCTTTAGGACTGCAGTCCAAGGATGATCCAACCCTCATTCCCAGAGACATCATGTCTACGGCTCTCTTTAGGACTGCAATCCAAGGATGATCCAACCCTCATTCTTGGAGACATCATGTTTACGGCTCTCTTTAGGACTGCAGTCCAAGGATGATCCAACCCTCATTCTCGGAGACATCATGTCTACGGCTCTCTTTAGGACCGCAATCCAAGGATGATCCAACCCTCATTCTCGGAGACATCATGTCTATGGCTCTCTTTAGGACTGCAGTCCAAGGATGATCCAACCCTCATTCTCGGAGACATCATGTCTACGGCTCTCTTTAGGACTGCAGTCCAAGGATGATCCAACCCTCATTCTCGGAGACATCATGTCTATGGCTCTCTTTAGGACTGCAGTCCAAGGATAATCCAACCCTCACATGTCCACTAGGGACTTCATTCTCGAAGACATACGTCTATGGCTCTCTTTAGGACTGCAGTCCAAGGATGATCCAATCCTCACATGTCCACTAAGGACTTCATTCTCGAAGACATATGTCTACGGCACTCTTTAGGACTGCAGTCCAAGGATGATCCAATCCTCACATGTCCACTAAGGACTTCATTCTCGAAGACATACGTCTACGGCTCTCTTTAGGACTGCAGTCCAAGGATGATCCAATCCTCTCATCAATACAGGTACAAGTATCCTCATCCATACAAGTACATTAATATATGTGCATATATCATCAATACAAGTATTCTCATCAATACATCAATATGTAATAATACAAGTATCATCATCAAAGCATGTATCCTCATCAATGCATCAAAGCACATATACATATATCATGTATCCTCATCAATACATATATCATCAAAACATGTATCCTACATATATCATCAAAACATGTATCCTCATCAATACATATATCATCAAAGTAAAAGAAAAAATAATGTAAGTATTCTAAGTGTAATAAATCTAAATCTAAATAAGCATAAATATCTAAGAATGGTAAACAGGTATCCTCATCATCAGTGACGATACTACTCCCCCTTTCGAGGAGGGTCCTTTTGAGCTACACCAAGCTTGTCTCGGAAGTATTCAAATTTCACACGAGACAGGGGTTTGGTTAATATATCAGCAACTTGTTCCTCAATACTCACATACTTGAGTTTGATAGCTCCTCTCTGCACCATGTCTCGTATATAAAAGTATCGGATCTCTATGTGTTTTGACTTATCATGGAATACAGGATTTTCTGTCATTTTGATACAACTTGGATTGTCACACATGATCACAATGGGATCCATCTCTAAGTCAAACACTCCAGATAATAGTTTCCGAAGCCACATTGCTTCACAGCTACCAGAGCAGGAAGCTATGTATTTTGCTTCAGCAGTACTGAGAGCCACACTAGATTGTTTCTTGCTGAACCATGAGATCATGGCGGATCCAAGACCATAACGTCTACCTGATGTACTCTTTCTGTCTGAGATACTTCCTGCCCAATCAGAATCTGAGTAACCATGTAATCTGAGTTCATGATTTCCAAGATAATATAGACCAAAATCTAATGTACCCTTTAGGTACCTCATTACATGCTTTGCAGCTATTAAGTGAACCTTTCTAGGTTCTACTAGATATTGACTCAGGGTATTTACAGTAAAGCATATATCTGGCCTAGTATTTGTTAAATACATCAAAGACCCAATGATTTGTCTATATAGAGTTATGTCCACTAATTCTGATGTGTCATTAACTAATAACTTCAAGTTGGAGTCCATGGGAGTGGCCATGGCTTTACACTCCAACATAAAAAACCTTTTTAGAATCTCCACAGCATACTTACCTTGATTTAGAAAGATTCCTTTTGGTTCTTTCCATACTTCTAGACCTAAGAAGCAGTGCATTAATTCGAGATCTTTCATCTTGAATTCTGAAGAAAGCTTCTTCTTGCATTCAATCATCTGTTTCTCATTGCCGGTTAGAAATAGATCATCTACATATAACAATAGTATAACTGGTTCATCATCCATTACCTTGAGATAAAGATTAGGGTAAGCTTTACTCTTGGTAAAGCCCATGCTTGTTAAGAAATTGTCAATCCTTCCGTACCAAGCTCTGGGAGCTTGCTTTAACCCATATAATGCCTTTTTCAGTTTGCATACATGATTTCTCCCGTCTTTAACCTCAAACCCTTATGGTTGCTCTATGTACACTTCTTCTTCAATTACACCATTCAGAAAAGCTGTCTTAACATCCATTTGGTGTAATTTCCACTTCATCATAGATGCAAGTGCCATGATAGTTCTAATAGAAGTATACCTAGCAACTGGTGCAAATGTTTCTTCATAGTCAATTCCCTCTTTCTGAGAGAATCCTCGGGCTACAAATCTTGCCTTATATTTTTCAATGCTACCATCTACAGCATGTTTTATCTTAAAAATCCATTTGGAAGAAACCACACTTTTATCTTTTGGTTTGGGAACTATATCCCAAACATCATTTTTCATTATTGACTGATATTCTTCTGTCATTGCTTCTACCCATTCTTTCTTCCGAGCTGCCTCTTCATAGCTAGTAGGTTGTTGATCCACAAGATCACACATCAAGGCCACATAGTTGGATACTAGCTTTGGTTTCTTTCTTTCTCTAGTGGAGCCTTTAGGAGCTCCATATCTTTCAGCTCCCTGAATAATGTCTCTAGCCCATGCTGGCCTTCTTTTCCTAGATAAGTTTGTAATAGGGGGTTCTTGTGGTTCCATCATGTCATGGTCCTCTGGTGTATCATCTTCAGGAATGTGCATAGCTTCTGTGATTCTAGGAGGTGTATCTTCTTCATAGATTTCTTCAAGTTGACACTTCCTGGATTTCTTGAGAGCTGCTTCTTCATCAAATGTTACATCTCTACTTATTTCCATATGATGAAAACCTGGTATGTAAATTCTGAAGGCTTTGGATGATTCACAATATCCAACAAATATTCCCTTCTTACCAGAAGGATCCAACTTGGTTCTCTTTTCTTTTGGAATGTGAATGTACACAGGACAACCAAATATTTTGAGATGACTTACCTCAAGCTTCTTTCCTGTGAACACTTCTTCTGGAGTCTTGAATTCAAGAGCACTATGGGATAGTCTATTCTGCACATAGACTGCTGTCCTAGCTGCTTCAACCCATAAATACATGGGTAGATCTTGATCATGTATCATGGTCTTTACAGCTTCCATGATGGTTCTATTCTTTCTTTCAACCACCCCATTTTGTTGGGGATTGTAGGGAGTGGTTAGTTCCCTCTTGATTACATCTTCCTTACAAAAGTCTTCAAAGTCCTTTGAAGTATATTCTCCGCCATTATCTGTTATGAGAATCTTGATTTTCGTTTCTGAGAGATTTTCTATTAGGGCCTTGAACTCTTTGAATTTTCCAAAGATTTCATTCTTACCTTTTAGAAAGTATATCCAAGTCTTCCTTGAAAAGTCATCGATGAATGAGAGATAGTATTCAAACCCACTTAGGGAAGTGGTGGGCATGGGTCCACATACATCTGAGTGTATTAGCTCCAAAATGTTCTTAGTCTTTGTTTCACTCTTTGGAAAAGGGTTCTTGACATTCTTCCCTTTTTCACATCCTTTACATGAGCCATTATGATCAACCTTCAAGTATGGTAATCCTATGACCACCTTGCTTACATAGGGTAGGGATTTATAGTTAATGTGAGCTAATATTCTATGCCATAGCTCACTGGGGCTGGAGGTTTCATGAGCAAGGGCAACTTTTGGATGTCCCTTGAGCTTATAGAGACCTCATTCCTCTTCACCAATGACAACTGCATCTTCAATAGATTTTCCTTTGGGCCACATAAGTACTTGACCATCTATGAAGGAAACTCTAAAACCTTTCTTATCTAGTGATGAGATAGAGAGTAGGTTCTTCTTCAAACCTGGTACATATAAAATTTCTTTCATCTTCAAGGGTGTTCCAGAATCTATCTTGTAGCTTGCTTCACCAATTCCTTTGATGGGATATTGGTAATCATCTCCTAGAGATACCTTTTGTGGAGAAGACTTTTCTTCAAGTTTTGAGAGAGTCTTCCTTTGACCTATCATGTGCGTTGAAGCACCACTATCAATGAGCCATGTATCTTCTCTAGGAGATACAGATCCAGAGAGTGCAGAGAATAGGACATATTCTTCTGGATCTTCTTTCTTTACTTTAGATGTTTTCCTTCGAGGCCTTTCCTCTTCCTCTTCTTCTTCTTCTTCTTCTTCTTCACTATCATCTTCTACCACATGTGCATGGTATCTTTTGTGGACAAACTTCTTCTTCTTTTGTGAAGGACAAAATCTGGAAATGTGTCCTATTTTAAGACAACTATAACACTGGACTATGGAGAGATCTCTTACTGGGTTGGGTCCTCTTCCCTTTTTAACTTTAGAGAAGGGTTGAGATCCTTTGTGGTCAACTTTCTTGAAGTGACCCTTTCTACTTCTTTTGGTGTGAGTAGCCAAGGCTTGGTCATCCTCCTTGAGGAGGGATTCTCTGTTGGCTACCCTAGCCTCTTCTTGAACACAATCCTCCCACACTACATCAAACTTCATACTTTCTTTTCTGGCACACATAGTTTGTATAAATGACTCCCAAGGTCTAGTGAGACCATTTAGAGCGGTCATCACAAGTTCATCTTCATCAAGAGTATCACCAATGGCATCTAGTTACTCCTTGATTTGGGAGACCCTTGAGAAGTAGTCTTGAATGGATTCTCCTCTGTGCATCTTGGTACTCTTCAACTGAGTTCTTAGGTTCATCTTCCTATTGATGTTCTTTCCTTCATACATTCTTCCTAGGGCATCATACATTTCCTTTGGAGTCTTCTTGGAAGCCACTTGGGGAATCAAGTGGTCTTTAATAGAATCAACTATGATTCTCTTTTCCCTAATCAAATCCTTCCTATGCTTCTCTTTGGCTTCATCTCCTTCAGGTTCTGCAACTTCATCCTTGATATACTGAGCAAGATCATTCTCTTCAAGAATGAGACCAATTCTGTATTTCCATGCCCAGAAATTCTCTATACCTTCTAGCTTGTCTTCAAGCTTAGTGCTTGGAGCCATCTTCTCTTGGGGGAGTCCAAGAGATAGAATAGTACTTACCCAGAAACTTTAACCTTTTACTTTTCCAGATCTGCAACAGGATTTATGGTTTATCGCACTTTTGGTAAAACTAGGGTTTGACTTTCCTGGAGTTCTACCCAACCAAAAACCTCGATCCAAGGCTCAAAAGATAGATCTTTAGAAGGGCTATTCAGCCATGCAATCAGAATCCAAAAAATACTAACTTTTGAAAAAACCCTAATTTTGGGAGAGAGAGAGAAATATAATTTCACCTTGTGAAAGATGTTCTATTCAGGATAGCTCTGATACCATGTTAATTTTTAAACCAAATAGACTAGCAAGATCACTGAAAGAAACATAATCACAAGATAGACACAGAATTTACCCTGGGAAACCCTCATGGGGTAGAAAACCCAGCAAAGCTTTCCTCAATAAGATGATCAACCAAAATACAAGATGTGCTCCAAGACTTGTCCTTCTTCTCTACCTCACATGCAGACCTCCCAGACACAAGTGCGCTACTTTCTGAGTTGTGGAAGTGTGTCAAATGAGGAGCTCTCCTCCTCTACTTATACTAGATCCCGATTGACCAAAATCCCTAATGGGGCCGACCTCTCCTGGAGAAGCCTAATAACCCCTAAAATATAAACTCGGGGCCGACCCCCACATGGTGGGTCTAATAACCCTAGTTACCACAAACCATCGGAGGAATAAACATCTCCGGATACATAATAGAATTGCCTCGGAGGGATGAAACATCTCCAAAATAATAATGTACAAATATAATATTCTTAGAAGTTACAATATTCAACAAAGTGGACCATTTCTGGTGGCGGTCATTCTATAACTTTCCTTGGGTTTGCATGAACTAAAGGGGCTTGTGATAAATGTGGATCACCGTTTCTTTTCCAAGGATGTAATGCTTCCATTGGCAGTAGGATTGGACAATGGAATACATTTCCTTGTCATAGGTGGGGTACTTGTGAATTGTATCTAAAAGTGTCTCACTGTGATACGCCACTGGATGGCTATGCTGCGTGGGGACTGCACCAACAACATAGCCTGAAGCATCTATATCAATATCAAAGGGTTGTTGCAGATACGGTAAGGAAACGAAGGGCACCGAACATAAGCGTTGCTTCATCTCCTCAAGTGATTGTTGCTATGGCTTGGATGAGACGAACTTGGCCTTAGATGCCCCTTTGGTCACCTGGCAAAGGGACCAAGCAATATTAGAGAATCCCAACACAAATCTATGATAGAAGTTGGAAAGGCCTAGGAAGCTGCGAATCTCTATTAGGGTTGTCAGGGTCGGCCAATCATGAATGGATTGGACGTTGACTGGATCCACATGAACACCATGTTATTCCACGATGTATACCATATATTGAACCCTCTCCATGCCAAACAAGCAATTATCTAGATTGGCGTATAACTTGTGTTGTCGCAGGTTCTTGAGGACCTGGTGTATATGCTGCAAATGTTCCACCCATGTTTTGTTGTAGATGAGGATATAATATAGATATACGGCCACAAAAGAATTGGTGAATGGCCATAGAATATCATCCATCATCCTCCTGAAGGTTGTTGGAGCATTAGTCAAGCCGAAAGACATGACCAACTACTCAAAAAGGCCTTCCCGAGATTTGAAGGAAGTCTTCCAGACATCGGTCTGCTCAATTGGCACTTGATGATAGCTAGAATTTAGATAAATATTGCTGAAATATTTGGCACCCTTGAGCTGGTCAAGAAGGTCATCGATCTGGGGAATGGGATACTGATTCCGAGATGTGATCTTGTTTAGAGCTCGGTAGTCAATACAAAGTCGCCATGTCCCATCTTTCTTTTGTACCAATAGAATTGGGCTGCCACAAGGTGAGGATCTAGGTCAAATGTGCCCCTTTTGGATTAAATATTGAATATGGAGTTTGATTTCTTTGTTTTCCATGAGGGAATGCCTGTATACCATCCCATTAGGTAAAGGTGCACTGGGTATCAAATCAATGGAATGCTTGACCTGGAAATGTACTGGCACCCCGATAGGTGTGGTGAAGATATATTTGTATGCTTCCACGATATTGTCCACTTTTTTCTACTTTTTAGAGGGTTTCTGTGTGGAGGTGGTGGTTGTTGCTGCGATATTTCGTTCAACTTCAGAATGAACCATGAAGAGGACGAATTTACCTATCTGGGAGATTACCTTCTTGCACTGCTTAGCTATGATGAGGGACACTACAGTAGTGGGAAGTGTCTCTAGTGTTTTACATAGTTTCTTTCCCAAGGTAATGATGAAACTATGAGGTCTAGACTCATACATAGCATGATGTTTCCACATATATGGTTGTCCTAAAAGAACATCAAAAAATTTAAGAGGGGAAACATCACACATTAACTCATCTTTGAAGGGATTGATGCTGTAGGAAAGGAAACACTTTTGACTCACGTGGATGTCTAATCTCTATTGTTAGTGGACAATATACCGAAAGAGGACTTAAGGCATGATCTCCCTAGTTCAATGCAAATCTAGAACAAATCAGACAGAAAACAAATCTACCTTCCTAGATCCAATTAGAGATTGAGAGATGTAGACATCTTACCTTTCAGATATGTAGATCTCTTTCTCCCTTGTCGCTCCAAGTTCCACGGTCCTCAGATCTGAAGCTGCAAGACCTGTTAGAACATTCAAGAGACAAACAAGCAATAATAGTACATCTACACAATAATTGATCTAATTAAACAATTAAGGAAGTAAACTATAAATATCAAATGAACAACAAGACATTTATGGAAAGAGTTTCATATTACTATATAAAAGTGGAAATACATAGAAGAGTGAGGATTACAACCAAGCCCTAATGTTGCAATCTTCCTCCAACAATCCAAGCCAATGCCTCTAAGGAGAAATGGGGGCCTCCAATGGATGAATGATGATCTCCTAAGCTTATTTCACCAGCATGTGGATGCTATAGCCTTCCTCCCTTTGGAATGGAGAGGGCTCTTGTATTTATGGGACCAAGTGGATAGAGTAGGTTGAGTATCATGGGGAGAGGGCTAAGGGATCCTCCCATTAGGTTAGGGATCTGAAGGCCAACTCACCTAGGAGTTAGGGATAGGGATCCACCTCATCCAAATTCTAGAATTCACTCAAAAGATACCTTTATCTTATTAAATTGACTCCGGTGCAGGCTGCATGAGGACAACCTGTGCCGACACTTATTGATTAAAGACAACATGCCCAGGCCTAATTAGGAATATGGACAAAGGTCATCAACTTTCTCTAACTGATTGACTTGATCATGGGACTTCAGGGATTGAGCCACTGAGTTAATATATGTCTCATGATGGTGATATTTTGGGTGTAACAGAATGCCCCCCAAAGCATGAAGCTGATAGAACTAGACAGTTGAAATGATTTGATAGAAGGATGGCAAGGACTTGTTGGATGGAAGATGCTGCTGCAGTGCAACTGACTCTGAGAACACAGTCTTGCATGACTCACAACATGGTTTTCGACCAATACAATGCAAATCCATAGTAATAAATACCGACTGAACACAATCATGGCTACTAGACACAAGCGTAGATCCATGATGAGAGGATAACACAGCCACTACCAATACAAAGTGGATCCATGTGATATAACTGAAACAATCTCCATCGCAACCTGGGTAAAACATGACTCCCCAGGGTCTTCAAGCCGAACCCAAAATGATACGAATCTATCCATGTGATTACAAATGTCTTGATGTCGAACATGGTAGAAGCCACTTGATTAACGATCATTGATGTATGAGGTTAACAAGCGCGAGGGAAATCACCATTAATGTCAATGATCCCCAAGGTATCAGAGTACATATCATCAAGCGCGAATGAATGAGTTGAAGTCGAACGCTTGACAAAATATTTCAATCAAGAGTCAATGATGCAAACTCATGTCAAAAGTGAGGTAACCTGCCATTGAGGCATGCGGGCCCAAGGTACTTGATTGGTTTCTAGATTCAATCCTCGGATGATGTGTTGAGGTCGACAAGGATGAATCCGTCGAAGGAGGGCCATGATGAATCCCCCATCATTGACGCGAAACTCGATAACAAATGTTTGGAGTAGATCAGATAGTATAGTAACATGCAAGACTGAATCAGAGTAGACCGACATGATGGAAGGTGTACTGACTACAGAATGATGAGAGGTGAATGTATCTTGAACATGGGCATGGCATGACTTGGCAGTATTGAAATGATGAGAATGACATTTTAAACCTAATGCAACTTATGGTGGAAACATTCTTTGGATGGCCCAATGGAGTGACAAGACTCATAAAGTTAACCAAGACTCAAGGACAAACGAATTATCCAAGTACTGAATGCAAATGCAAATGAGTGCCATGTTCAAGAACAACTAAGTACTGCCATAGGTAAAGGTGTAACACAAAAAATTTCCTTTTTCCCCATCATGACTGATGAGTGCCTCATGTATTTCTAACGAGCTTGATGAGGGTAACCAGATGCTTGGTATAGCTCATCTCATAGATGAGTCCAATCCCAAATGTTTTTTGAACCTGGGAAAGGAGGGGTTCGTCCCATGATGGGCCCTTCAATGTTGAGTTTTAACGAGTCCATAGAAGGTAAACTCAGTGTCATTTCATGTTTAGAGAGTCTGAAAAAGAACTAAAGAAGACTCCAAAGGTCCTTTTTCGTAAGGTTAGCCTCTTTGCCCAGAAAAGGGTAAAACAACGTGAGAGAGGACTCTTCCAATCATGATTGGCTGGAGACTCAGCAGGGAGACGATCATTCAAATACTTTTACAAGTGTGAACGCATCAAGTTCGCTTGGCGATCTTTTCGTATTTAGAGAGCTTGAAAAGAGATTAAAGAAAGACTCTAGGGGGGTTCCTTTTTTGTAGGAGTTTAACAATCCCGAAAAACTGATAAACTATAACTCAGTGACTTATTCTCATTGTTTAACGAGCACGATAAAGAACAAAGAGTTAGCTTAGTTGTCATTAATAATTTGTATTTAATGAGCGAAAAAATGACAAAAGACACTCTATGAGTGTTCATACCTGAGAATATCCGCAAAAAGATCATAACCGCAAAAAACTGGATCAAAGTGGCGTTAAACTTCAGCTGCAAGCTTGAAACTAGGTCAAAAACAATTAACCAGATATAAACAAGTCCAACTATAGCAAAATAACCCATTCTAGAATAAATTAAAAAGGTCCCAATATGCTCTTTTTCAATATAAATAGGGGTAAATAGTAAAAAGAATTACTATTTTTTTTTTACCAAGTTGGAGAGGTGAAAAGTGCCCTTTGGAGTCGTTCTTCTTCTGCTGATTCTAGGAGCTGTGATCCGTCATTTCAGGTGCCGTCAGTGACAGGTAATCCTAAACCTATCTCTTTACCTTTCTAGTGGTTTAGAATTTGCTTTTTTTTCTTTTAGGTAGGTTAGGAGCATGTTAAGTTTGGAGGTTTGCATTCACGGGCCGACGTAGGTAACCCTTTCAGGATCCGTGCCGACGTAGAACTCGGAAGGGATTTCTGCATCGGCAGTGCATTGTCCAAATGGACGTTCTACGCCGGCGCAAGCCGCCAATTTAAACTCACAACCTATACAAAATAAAAACTTTTTAAATGTTGGGAAAAGTTCTAAAGGTGTTAAAATGTCTTTATTGACAGGTTTGGGGTGAGCACAATGGTCCTTGAGTGGTGGGAACGCGAGCATGAGATTGAAGATATGCCAGTGGAAAATAATCCACAATGTGTTGCAGTGTTGAGGAACTGTGGGCTACTCAAGCAGTTTCGAGTGCTAGGGATGAGATCCCAAGTATCACTATTGGCATACCTGGTCCAATGTTGGGACCCTATTCAGCAACACTTCCAGATAGGTGAGCACACGCTTACCATGGATGTCGAGGACATCTACTTTTTGACATGGTTATCCCGGTGAGGGAGCCCTGTGTCCTTGACCGGATCATGAGGTGGCGGTCGCTCGATCGAGGAAATGATAGATCAGTGGTGTATTCTAGGTACTACGATGGTTGGTGGGAAAATTCCCATCAAGGATTTCAGGGACCGGGCTCTTCGAGCGGTAATATTTACCGTTGTGCGAGTTGCTGGCATCCGATCTGCTCACTTAGCGAGAAAATCGCAAATGATGTATGATGAGGAGTGCATGACTCCTACTGTGTTTAACTGGTGCGAGGGGATTCTCACCGGCCTCCGAGATCAGTTGACCAAATGCCAGCATGGGGCGCTAAAGCAGTTTGGGTATGATTCGGTTTGGTATCTTTTATGCTGGAGCGGGTGCCTCACTTGCGCCCACAAGTGGACTTCGAGGATCGGGATGTATGTGATCCTCGCATGATGAGATGGGAAGAGGTGATGGCTCACCATGGTGGCAGGGGTCCCATCATCACTTTTGGTACAGGGTTCTTCTCATGGCTATAGGGACAGATCCTCATGGTGGAGGACTACCCATATGCTGGTACAGACTTCCAAGGAGACCCAGACTTGGTGCTTCCTGAGGGGGCGCAGTGGGGCGACATTGGTAAGGAAAATTGCTTGTGTTTTTTATATTTGATGTTTTTTTTTGTAGTAGTGCTGATGACGGTTATATGTTTCTTGTAGACGTGGGTTCGGAGTGAACACTTGGAGTCTCTCTCCTTTTGCGGAGAGGAGGAGCACTAGAGAGGGAGCCCACGGTCTGTGATGCTCTTGAGGAGCAAAAGGCGATCAAGGAGAAACTCCAGAGGATGACCTCAGATATCCCAGAGCCTACAGTGCATGACCTACCCATCCGTTATCAGGAGTTTACGGTTGGGGTATCAGCTCGTTTCGGCATGCTACTCCGGAAGGTGGCGAGGGTCGTATCCTGTTACCATGCGCATCCTGGGGCTGAGCGGCCTAGGGCCGTACGACGTAGGTTTTAGGTGCATGGTTTATATATGTATACACTGAAAGCTTACAGGCTTCAGATTTTTTGTAGAGATGACTCTTACTGAAAGCTAGCATGCTTTAGACTTTTGCATCAACACTACCATTTTGTATCGATTGATATATATATACAAACATTTATCGACAGTTTATACATTTTGTGTTCTATGGATGATTAATGAGATCTTGTTTAAATGTTTGCTTATACAATGGATGATTTACATGTTATGTATGCTTTTATATTTTATGAATATGTTATGTGTGTGCAATGTACCAATCTAAAATGAAGTTGGTGATCGAGTCAATAATTGTATTCATGTCTCGTGGAATGTGTAGGTATTGAATAGATTCAAAAGACCTTTCCAGAAGATGAACTCGTCGGAAGAGATAGGGTAAAGTTGGGTCATGGATAGAGTAGACCTGGTTGAGATGAGAAACCACTAGTTGCGAATCCAGATGGATAACAACAAGTTTCATACCCAAGGAAAGAGCATCGGTTAGGGTTCCAATCACCGCCTGATACTCTGCGGCATTGTTTTTTGTGAATCCTAGGAAAATTCCTTCTGAGCTAACAAGCTCGCCGGTTGGGGAATAAAGTACCCAAGCTCCCGAAGCAAGGTTACGGGTATGCCAGTTGGCGTCGTCCATGAATCCGTAGCAAGTTTCCATCTGCACATGCAGACAGAACATGGTATAAGAAACGAAACAATATCTAGACACACTAAAACAAAAGCGTCACACCACACAAAACAAACACTCCATGTACAGTATATGCAAGATATCTATGCATGAAATACTCATGCATAGTACCTCTTTAGGTAGATCCCATTGCGGGGCTCACCTGAAGATATCCCATCATAGTCCTCTAGTTTGTAGGATCCCTTCTCCAAAACACGTTTCACTATGTACGGTCGGTGCCACATGGACTCGAACTTACCTACCCGTAACTTATCATGATTTTAGTCGTACGTGAGGACCAAATCACCCTCATTAAAGACACGGGGTTTGACTGACTTGTCGTATTATGCCTTGATGCACTTCTTGTGTGCCTCGTTGGCAAGAGTAGCAATGCAGCGGGTTTCGTCAAGTTATTCTAGGTAAAGGAAACACTCTTCCTTAATAGTGGTGTTCATAAGAAGTTCGACTACGAGTTTGAGTGATGGAATCTCGCACTCTATTGGTAGGACTGCCTCCAATCGGTAAACTAACTGGAATGGTGTAAATCTGGCGGCAGTCTTAACGGAGGTTCGGTATTCCCATAGTGCGGAAAAGAGCATGTTGTGCTAGTTAGACTTGTGAGTACCCACCATGCGTTGAATCATGGTTTTCAAGACCTTGTTGATGGCCTCTACTTGTCTGTTGGACTATGGGTAGTAAGGGGTTCAGTTTTCATGACGAAAACCCAA
The DNA here is from genome assembly GCA_027924585.1 of Larix kaempferi. Lineage (NCBI taxonomy): Eukaryota > Viridiplantae > Streptophyta > Pinopsida > Pinales > Pinaceae > Larix > Larix kaempferi. The sequence goes on from BSBM01001185.1 coordinate 4,117,744, forward strand.
TTTGGTGCTCAATTCATCTATCATGTGGTTCTGAAAGTGATATCCATGGTCAGTGACTATGGTTTGTGGAACTCCGAACCGTGCAATAACATGATTAAACATGAAGAGTGCGGCGGTTTTTCTGTCTTCGTTGTATTTAGGCATAGCCTCGGCCCATTTAGTAAAGTAATCCATGGCTACTATGAAATAACCATGCCCCCTGAAGGAGGTAGGATTACAGTGCATGAAGTCTATGCCCCATTTTGCAAAGGGGCCAACAACAATAACCGAGTGTAACGGGGCAGGGTGGGTGCACTTTTTCACTTGAAAATGATGGCATGGGGTACATATTTTAATGGCCTCAATACAATCTTTAAAGATGGATGGCCAGTAATATCCCGGGCATAGTATCTTCTAGGCTATAGCCATCCCAAAGATATGACCTCCACAATCCCCAGAGTGACAGTCATTCAGGACGTGTTCAGCCTCCTCATGCATCACACATCGTCAAAGAACCAAATCAATACCATGATGATACAGGGTATCACTAACGATCAAGTAATACTTGGCGTGGTGGGGGATATGCCAACGATCATCACGAGAAAGTTGGGAGTTGAAACGTTGGGTTTGAAGATATAAGTTAATATCTCCATACCATGGGTTAGACGTGCTAATAAGGAACAATGATTCGTCTAGAAGAGAATCATTGGGCTCAGATCCTAAATCGACACGGGGAAGATCGCAAATGAGCTCGAAAAACAACAAAGACTTTTTAGAATTGGATTTCTCAAAAAGGAGGTTGAACTCCTGAAGTATCACGATCCGGCGTGAATACTTTCCCCCAAGTACTTGGCATGTCAAAACGTGGTACATGGGGTTCGATTCGACGATGACGGTGGTGGTGCGGAGTAGTATGTAGTGATGGAACTTTTGGACGGCAATGACTGCTGTGACAGCGAGTTTCTCGACATGTGAGTAACGATTTTCAGAGTCAATGAGACACTTACTTAGGTAATATATCACATGTTCCTAGGCATTGTTGTCCTCCTACACCAAGACCATGGCGATCGTGGTGGCGGAAGCGGCAAGATAAAGAATGTAATCTTTGTAGTAATTGGGCAGTTGAAGCATAGGGGCATGTGTAATGGCATGTTTCAGACTATCGAAGGATTGTTGCGCTTGATCGTCCCAAATGAATGGGACGTCCTTCTTCAGTAATCTTATGTATCCCTGTGTCTTCTGAGCGAAATTACAAACAAAACGCCATAAGTAAGGTGCCTTCCCTTGCAAACTTTGTAGTTCCGTAATGTAAGTAGGAGGTGGGAGGGAAACAATGGCTTCCACCTTCAAGGGATCAATGCGGATCCTGTCCTTCGAAACGATAAAACCTAGGAGGCATCCGGAATCGACGCAGAAGATACACTTGTGAGGGTTCAGGTGGATATTATACCGCCTGCATGTGAGGAATACGGTCGTCAGATGATTACATGGAACTCACGCTGACGTGAGTGAGCAGGTAGGTCATCAAGGTAATGTTCCATGAAGTCCTTCACATCATGAAAAGCGTACGACATGGCCTGCTGGAATGTGGCACCAACATTTTTGAGACCAAAAGGGAGCTTGCGATAAAAAAAAGTGCCCCAAGGACAGATGAAAGTTGTCTTATGTTGGTTGGCCGAGTGGATCTCAATCTGGTTGTAACCGGAGAAGCCATCCATGAATGAAAAGATGACACTTCCGGCACAATTGTCTATGATCTGATCGATAAAGGGAGTGGGGTAGTTGTCCTTGGGACAAGCCTTGTTCAAATCCTGATAATCGACACAGACACAAATGGTGCCTTGCTTCTTAGCCACGGGGATGACATTTGAGACCCATTATGTTAATGGAACGGGGTAGATAAAGCCAACCTTTAGGAGCTTCTCAATTTTTTCCTTAATTGCCGCATTTTTTCGAGGGTGTACTGGTCGTAAACTTTGGTGGACTGGTTTAACATCGGGATAGCTTTTTATTTCATGTGAAACAATAGCAGGGTCTATCCTGAGCATTTCCTCGTAGGTCCAAGCAAACACGTCTCGAAATTTCTTGAATAAGGCCATAAAAGTAGTAATCTCTTCAAGGGAACATTTCTGGCCTAAACGAATATGTTCCACTACACCAGGGGTAACCAAGATGTCAATTGGAGTGGTAGCTTCAATGTTTTCCAAGTTGCCCTCAGTGTCTGTATGACACGTGAGTATTGGGGACTGAGGGTAAGGATAGACATCTGGTGTAAAAATGGTGGTGATGCTATTCTCTATAGAATCCAATGGGGGAAGGAAATACGATCGATGGTGGAGGTCTTCCCACGGAGGGTCATCCGCACTCATAATCTCCATGATGGACTCGTCAGACAGAAAAGTATGGAGTAGAGGATCGGTTAAGGATGACGTCCACTATAGAGAATAGGATGTAGAGGCCACAACCAAGTGGTCCTCAGGTACTGACTAGATAGCCTCGTAAGTGAGTTCAGTGGGTGAAAGAGGCATGGTGGCTCCAATCAGATACATAGTGGCTTCATCAGGTACAAGCCATTGATCGGTAGAGTTGGGAAAAGAGGATATCATGTTCACCGTAGCAACATGGTTAGGCGGATCCGGTGTTGGAAAGACACCCATAAGAGATGAGTCTTTTATGAGGCCGACCCCCATGCTCTCATATAGCTGCGAAGATTGCCCAAGCAATGGGACATTATCGTCAGGATGAGTAGCGGTGTCCGGTGTATAGAAGTCCAGTTAGTCGACAGTGACAATTCGGCCTTGGTGGGGGAATCGCACTATGCAAAAGACGGAAGACGCTGCTGCAGTCATGGCGTAAAACCAATTACAACCAAGTAAGAGATTATAATTTAAAGGGGCTGTGACTACTTACACGTTAATGGTTGCAATCTTACCCCCCAACTCGACTGCTAAGGCTTGTAATAGCCCATGGGGTTGAAAGCCACGACTGTCGAATGCTTTCAAGGTAGTGGGAGAGTGGTTTAACTCGGGAGAACCAATGTCTCTCCAACATGATATCGACATGACTGAGGTAGAGGCACCTTCGTCTCATACAGTACGATGGATTGTCTTCCCAACAATCTTCGTGGCAACTTGAAATTCCAACTGGTGGGAAAGAATCGGTTTAAAGTACTCAAGATAGAACATGATTGTATTAGAGGAATCCAGATCAACCACGCCAATGGAAGCGAGAAGAGTCTTGCGCTGATTGGGACAGTTCTGCAAGACCTCTAGTGTTGACAGAGCACAAGGAGCTTGTGCCATGTCCTACACAATGTTGTGTTTTTGAGCTACCCAAGCATTGGGATTGAAAACTTCTTTTCGAATCGTCCTCTTGGGTGGATGCAACACTGACTCTAAAGGAGGATTCTCAATGGTGAGAGAAGCATGTGGCACAGTAACGTCGGGAATAGAAGTCGAAGTTTTTTCAGTATTACTTCCAACGGGTTCCTTCTGAGGGACAGAGTCATATGAGCGTGAACGTGTGTTCAAGTTGACTGTCTCACTCCGCATCATGAGAATGTGCATGGTGGAGGACACCTATCCATGTGAAGGAGAGGTTTGAGCGATCAACTGTTGATTCTAAGTAGGGAAGGGATCATTGAGAACTGCGGGAGTAGGGTTTCCTTTGAGAAACTTTTGTACTTCATATCAGTGAGGACATTCCTTTGAGAAATGATCACCACCACATAGTAAACAAGGATACTTCAACTTCCTCTTCTGTTTGGTGTCTTCAGGGGTGGGCTTGGTCTCCTATTGATTAGAAGATTAATTAGGTTTACCTTTGTTTTTCTTCTTACCACCGGATTTCTGTGATGAAGCTGATTGAACAGAATTCACCTCTTTGGTGGAGGCAGGAGTGGGTGGCTTGGTGGTGATGTTTCCAGCCTGTGGTGGGGATGGGGAAGAACTCTGGGGATTCGACAATCCACCAGTTTGAGTAGAAGGCTTGGAGGTAAGGGAACCAATGATGCCATCGGCCTTAGGTCCCTTGGGTGGTTTTGAAGGGTCATACGTAGGGCATGGTGCGCCAAGAACAATTTCATACAAGTGCCGAATTGAGCATAGACCAGGTCTAAGTAATGGGCACAGGAAATAACCTGTTCCTCGGTGATGTCCCCTCCCATGGCCACGTCTCGAGCTATGAAAGGTAAGAGAGACTTTGTGAACCAGTCAGCTAAGAGTTGGTCTAGAATATGAGCCTTAATAAGACATCATCTCCTCCGCCACTCATGGATATGATTTGAGATATGAGTGACGATGTTTTGACGGAGGGAGGTTAGTAAGTCTGTAATAGTGTCATAGCGAATGTGCAACTGGAAATGGGTCAAAAATGATATAGCAAGAGAGGAAATCTGGAAAATAGTTGGGTGGTAACTCAATATACCACTTGGTAGCTGGGATGGTGTGAGTCCGTTGGAATAACCTAAGACGGATCGAGTCGTCCATCAAGGAGTTGGATGAACACCATAAATGGTATATCATCACATGAGTTTTTGGATGCTCAGTAGGTTTGCCATCAAATTTGGGAATATCGGATGGTAGTTTCATCGGAATTGGTGGTCAATTATGCCTGTGGAAGATGGGGTCATTGGTCATATGAGACAGGTTGGATAGGTCCAAAGTGGCTAAGAAAGGAACCTGTTGATTCGGTTGCGGGTATTAATAGTACTAATATGGCATGTATGAACTAGTGGGACCTTGCATTGACTAGTTGTAGGGTGTTCTTGGAGGAAACTGGTCGTAAGGGGGTGTGCCGCCCAGACCATATGTAGGTTCATCGCCATAATATGGTGGTCCGTTACCATAAGGTGGGGGTCCTCCGTCACCGCCGGGAGGGGGTGGGCCTCCTCCAAATGGTGGGGGTCCGCCGCCACCACCGGGATAAGGTGGACCTCCCCCACCTCCACCGGGAGGGGGTGGTGGTGCACCGCCTCCGTCGGAAGGGTGGGGGCCTCCACCATAGCCACCAGAAGGGTGGGGGCCTCCGCCACCACCTCCACAACCGCCACCGGAAGGGTGTGTCCCTCCTCCACCACCTCTGCCAAAATAGGGTGGTCCTCCACCACCGCTACCGGAATAGGGTGGTCCTCCACCAGGAGGTGGGGATCCACTGCCACCAGGGGAGGTGGTCCTCCCCCTCCACCGGAAGGGGGAAAGCCTCCACCTCCATCGTGAGGGGGAGGGCCTCCGCCTCCGCCGCCGGGAGGGGGTGGGCCATGGATGCCATAATGAGGTGGTCCTCCGCCAGAAGGTAGAGGTCCACCATCTCCGAGATTATATGGGGGCCTGCCGCCTCCAGAGGGAGGTGGAGGGGGACCAAACGGGAGTGGTGGTACTTGAGGGACAGTTGGTGGTGGTCCATGTTGTAAAACATTTTGGTGTCCCCATAGAGTGTATGGATTTCTGGGATAAGGTATCCCTTAGAGTGCGTTTCTGGGAATGAATTGTCCCAAAATAGGGTTAAGATAACCTGGATACGCTTGAATCCATGGTGGTTGGTTTGAATGGGATGGTCCCCCAACATGAGATAATCCCATGGTGGATGCTCCAGCGGGTAGGGAAGTTCCATCGGAATGACTGATAGGAATTCCTCCTCTAGTATTATGGTGAGGAGACAGGGGTTGCCACCCAGTAACAACGTGCTGACCACTAATCAATGGTTGACCCAACATAGGTTGTTGATTATCTGCTACAGGATTAACATTACTTGTAAGGAAAGTAGGGGGTAAAGAGTATCCTCCCCGTGAGTTTTGGGGTGGGGGAGGAGTGTGTAATGTTCTCATTGTAGAAAGAGGAATGTTGGACTGTTGTCCTTCAATAGGTTGAGTCGTTTGGGGTATAGAACTGGTCTCCTGTCTAAGGAGTGTGCTTGTAGGAAGTGAGGGTTGACCAGGTTCATACTGTGGTCATGTTGTGAATGGATGGTTCCGGTGAGCCATAAGATAGAGAGAGAATCGGGATCTGTCAATATGTGGGTAACGTCGGGTCTTCAACCCTTCGTAATAGACTTTGTCTTCGAAATTACTCACCCATGGCACGTAATCAATCCAAGAGATCACAAAAGGGTCCAAAAATCTTGTCAGGAGTGGGCCAACTAGGTGGGGATGTAGTGGCAAAATGGGCCACTTGTTGACCTAGAGATGTTTCCCAAAAGGGTGCAGCTGGACCAATCGCAGCTAATACAGGGTCGTCCTGGGAGGGATTTAACCATTCCACAGATCCAGGATCTCTCGGTAAAACGGGAGGGAGAGGTACGTCTTGTGAAGTAGAAGTTTCTGCCTCTTCACCCCTTGAGGGGTTGGAGATGGGTGAGTTTGGAGGGAACATGTGTGCTCCAACATTCAAAGTAGGGTTTTCTACTTCAGGTGACATGACCGTGACATGGGGGTCCATTCTTACCCTTGAAATTACCTCTGATTAAGGGGATATTTAGGTGGAAGTTCAAAATTTGGCGGGACCTTCTCCACGGAAAGCCAGCCAGAGTGACTGAACCAAATTTTCTCCTAAGAGTATTCTAAACAAAAGAAAAGTAGTCCATAAAAATCTACACAAACTAAGGCTGCAAGAAAAATTATGTGATAGGTGTGGATTCAAAAGTCTGGAACCTCACAGGATTTTCAAGGCTTCACAACTCGCTATATACCATAGGGTCCAACAGTAAAACATGACAAGGAGGATTGGGACCATACCCTTTCCTGAATACCCGACTACCTGGACGACACGTGCATAGTAATCTCCCCGAGTATTGTTCTCGGTGTATTTCTCTGCCAAGACGGCCAGATGGTTTGCTCAGTTGGTTTCAGGAATCCTAATGGTGTCTCCTGATATACTCAAGGTATGTGGGAGCTCAAATTGGTAGTGGTGTTGTCTAATGCACAACCATACGGCAAAAGCCTTCCGATATACTACCAAGTACATGAAACACCTTTCGATATACATTGAGTACATGAAGTGCCTTTCGATATACCCTAGGGTGCGTGAAAGAGCCTTCGATATACCGATTGGTACATGGAAGAGCTTCGATATACTGGTTGGTACATGGAAGAACTACAATACCCCCGAAATGCAGTGCAGGAAAATAACGACAGCTGCCACGTTTTACGACGCCGGAACATGTCTCTAACTTAACACACAAGTTACTAAAATTTTTACCCTAGTTCTACTGTTAATTTTATCTGGACGGTTAGGTGAATGCATGGGGTGAGTACATAAACGTAAGCATAATGAAAGCCTTGACTACATGAAAAAATGCACTTTTTCTTTTGATGAAATCTATGTATGGGAGGGAGAAATCATTTTCAAGTGGTTTTTACCAAAAAAACAAAACTTCAACAAATCTCAATTCTACCAAAAATGATAATGAAAGTACTCTTTTCGTTTTTTCAAGCAAAACATAAAAATCAACAACACAACAAATATAAATCAAAGCATTTTCTTTTTGTCTTTTCGAATCAAAAAATGAAACTAAGTGATGAAAAGAGAGAAACTCTACTTAGAGCGCACTAACTCTTCAAATTTCACTATGATCGCCAAAAAGCATGAAAAACCAAAAATGCATATAATGTTTTCAAGCATGGAATCACTTTTGCAAAAACTTGATTTCACTTGGATTTTTCAAGAAAATGAATGGCTCATAATTCGTGAAAAACACAAATAATTGGATCTTCTTTCAAACTTTCCAAAAGACTTACGAATGATAAACTCCAATGCAAGAAACAACTTTTACAACAATCCTCAAATTAACTTGAAAAAAGGTAAAAATGAAGCACGTTTTGATTTTCCAATGAATGCACCAAGACAACGCTTGACAATAATAACACTTTCAAATATAAATGGCTGAAAAGAAAAGATTACTTGCAGTACTCTAATCATTCAGAAATTCTCAATAAAATGAAAAGCACTAATACGAATTGAAAACACACAAGGCACTCAAAAAACAACCGGATGCAAGGAAAACTAAAATATGTGTGCAAAAAGAGGTCTGGAATCAGATCTAATGCAATGACTAGATCTGTTGAAGAAAGGAAGGAATGCAACGTCAAGTGGATGAAGGTGGGGGAGACTAAAGTTTCCACCACTACCAAGTTTCAAGCTTATCTAAAATGGGACCCAAAACCAATCCAAACAAATCCAAACACTACCAATGCAAAAACACAAGATCCTTGACTGGAAAGTGTAGTACAGAGAGGTATAAAAGTCAAACCAAACTCAAAAATGGAGAGGGGATGACCCAAGCCCTAGGCTTGGCTTCTCGGCATAGGCTGTGGTCAGGCACATAGCGCCCGACGCAGGTTATGTGCAGATGATCGGCGTCGGCGGCGCAAGATTCAGATTTGGGTTTAGCGCCGAAGGCGCAGGTTGCAGAGAGGTAAAAAGCACCCGTGAGAGGATGACGCTCTGGCTATACTGCCTAGGTGCACCGGGAGAAATCCCAATGCAAAAATAAAAAAAATATCTCCAAGAATGAGAAACAAAAAGGGTTTTATAATTACACACAGACTCAGAGAAAGTTAACAGACTCTTCGACAAGAAGATCTGATGGTGAAAAAGGCTTAGGAGGCAAATGAAATGGCTCACTAAGAAATCAAAGAAGATGATATTCAAATGAAAACTTAAACAACGTACATATTCCCCAGTATGGTCGCCAAATTTGTTACCGGACAATCTATTGAAAGCGGACTTAAGGCATGATCTCCCTAGTTCAATGCGAATCTAGAACAAATCAGACAGAATACAAATCTACCTTCCTAAATCCAATTAGAGATTTAGAGATGTAGACATCTTACCTTTCAGATCTGTAGATCTCTTTCTCCCTTGTTGTAGCTAGGGTTTTACCCCTAGCTTGTGCCAATGAGCACCTACTAAGGAGAATGGACTCCTTAGTAGCAGTTCAGTATATTAAACTAATTAAGCTAAAACAAAAATTAAATTACTTCTAAAGCATGCATGAAACATAAACATCAAATTTAAAGAATGGCTTTTTTGTATTGATATTACCTTCAATGAGAAGGTTTGATGAAGCCCTTTGCAGTGTCCAAGAGGATGCTCCAAGCTTCAAGATGCTCCTTCTCCTTCTCCAATGATGGGAATGGGCCAAAAGTGGCTCTCAAGGTGAAAATAGTTCAATGGTGAACTAGGGTTTCGAGAGAGATTTTGGCAAAGTAAGGGTGCTTGTGATTGTGGATATGGAATAAGAGATCTCCATCACCTATTTATAGTTTTTTGGTGGTGGAGTGCTAACCCATGGTTTTAGGAAACACATAGTTTTGGGCAGCTGTATAGGGTTTTTTTCCTCCTTTTCCTCATTATTTTATATTTTTTATTCCCTTTTTAGGGGATTTTTGCTATTTTTGGAGGAAAAGGGGGTTTTTTAGCCTTTTTTAGGCTATTTTGATGGTTTTGTGGCCTTTTGGAGGCTTTTTAATGGGATTTTTTGGGATTTTAAGGGAAATATGGTAGGAAAATGGATAAATGAGCCATATAATGTGGTAGATGAGGTAGTGAACACTTTTTGGGTGTTAACAGATTGCCCCCTGATGTGCGAGGTCAGGAGCTCATCGTATGGCCGATGGACATCATAAGTCATGAATGGTTTTCCTGGGTGTGGAGAGAAGAGAAGAAACAAACTGAAGCCCGGAACAACGATCCCGAACAACTGCAAGAACTAAAAGGACATAACCTCAATAATGGATGAGGAATCATCTGATCATATGGACGAGGCGGGCATACCCATGCTCGTATCAGGATATAACATAATAACAACAATGGGGTCTAAAAAATGGGGACCTGACATATACATGACCTCAAAAACTGAATGAGGAATGATCGCAATATATATACGAGGCGGGCATACCCATGCTCGTATCAAGATACATAAACAGAACTGTGAGGCCCGAAAAGGGGGACCTGGAAGATACATGACCACTGTGTACATCATAAGAGGCCAGAGGGGACACAAATCTGGGATATACTGCTGAGCGGATCATGTATGAACTGCAGAACTGGTGCACTGGAACAATCAACAGTGCTACTGAGTGTGGTACCAAAGGAACTGATGAGCTGCTGGATCATAGTGACTGGGGTCATACTCTCCATGGTACACTGAATGGGAACGGATCTGAAACTGAAACTGGGTACTCAAGGAAGCATGTAACTGGATGGCTTCCGAATACAATCGCCAACGCAGCCCGGACATCCGCGGGAACATATAACTGGATGTTCCGAAGTGACTCACCAATGTGCTAGAGTCGGGGGAAATCCGGGGTCTTCGACTAAGAACTGATGGAATATAATCCTACGCGATCCTCAACGATGCGATCAAGGTGCTGACGTCGAGCATGTGAGGAACAACCACTCAGAGAGGCAATGATGATTCCTCTCAGAATGATCCGTAGGCACTTACCACAGATGGTGATAAGTCCAAGGCGTAGGGACCTCTGGGCCTGTCCTCTAGAATAGAGGAGCTGTCGTCGACAGAGGGAGACCTGCAACTATCAAGGCAATGATGTTTCCTTGACAGGAGCGCGAGGTACAAGACCGAAATGTGATAGTGCTGATGGCAGGACTGATAAACTGTGGGGGGACAACTGGGCAAGTAGAGTGAGTGGACTCAAACTTCCTTTGTTCAGAGTATGATAATGGGAATGATCTGGCAGCATATGAAACTGACTGAGGGGAAAGGGATCATAGCTGTAATGGATCTGGGAGGGTAACTGGGCTGAGGGAGACTCAAGCTGTGGTAAAATGGCAGGAGACTGCAGAATACTCTGAACAAAGGCGACCTGATTGGGGGTGCTGCCGAGATGATAGGTCAAAGTTCCAGGAGGCACGGGGGAAAACTTCCTCATGGGTGAAGGAACTAGAAGAAGTGTGTGTAAAATGGTACTGTCGTGTGGATTTTACGAGCCCAGGATAGTTCATGCTCGTGGTTGCTTTCAATTTTAAGGAGTCTGAAAGCAAATAAGAAGACTCTGAAGTAGTGGAATGGTACTGTCGTGTGGATTTTACGAGCCCAGGACAGTTCATGCTCGTGGGTGCTTTCAATTTTAGAGAGTCTAAAAGCAAGTAAGAAGACTCCAGGGGGTTGCTTTTTCGTAGATTTAGTCTCCAAGGCCCAAAGAAGCATAAAAGGATGCAATGAAGAACTCTTCTAGCCGGTGTGACTAGAGTATTCCTTTTTCGTAATTAGTCTACCAGGTCCGGAAAAGGGTTAAACTTATACCAGATAGACGCCCTTTCAGGTACTTTAACGAGCATGAAAGGAAGCAAGATTGCTCGACGATCTTTTCATTCTTTTAGGAGTCAGAAAAGAGCTTAACGGAAACTCCCTAAGTGCCTTTTTCGTAAAGGAATTGTCCGGCCCGAAAAAGGGATAAAATTATACCGAACAAAAGGAATGGCCATGCAAGGAGGAAGTGTTCAATCAAGGACTAATAATGGTGACCAAGAACGAAGGTGTTGGGGAACACTGGTGGGCCTCCTTGCGGGGTAGATGGAATGGTGGCAAAATAACGAGACATTTGCAGTATGACAGGAGTGAATGGCTCATGTAAAAATATGGAACAATCCGATGGCGGCCGATGTGGCACGCAAACCGAGGCAGCAAGGTGTCGGGACACAATGTTGAAATTTTACCAAGTGAGAGCGAGAAATGATCTCAAGCATCATCACGAGCTTGGAAAAATGAATCTGGCGATATAAAGGATGTCAAAAACGGGTAACGGCCGATGTGGCGCGCAAACCGAGGTGACGGGGGCATTTTTTGAAAAATGCCCAGAAAATCTGGAGGTGAGAGCGAGAAATGATCTCAAGCATCATCACCAGCTCGGAAAAATGAATCCGATGATATAAAACATGTGAAAAATGGAGAACGGCCGATGTGGCACGCAAACCGAGGCGACTAGTGGCGTCTGAAAAAAAAAGGGCAAAAAATGACGGAACAAAAATAATGCAACGAAGTGACCATTATGACGGTCGCGTCGTGCTGATTCCAATGGTTGAAACGGTTCGGAAAAACAAAAACAAAAAGAAAGTACTGTACAACGCGGACCAACGAGGTCGCAAATTATTATGGGGATAGAGACTCCTTAGGGTGCAACCCATCAGGGGGGTTGCGTAAAGGGAAGTCTTCAGAGTCGGTGTCAGTATGAACGGGAAGTTGCTCCGGCCATGTGTCCATGTGATGGTTGAGAATGGCGGGGTCGAACCCAGGTATTCCGGGAGAGGGCCGAACAAAGACATCATGGAACTCCTGGAAGAGTTGTTGGTAGGTCTCGATCTCATGCTGACTGCAGGAGGCTCCTAAAGTGATGAGTTCAGGGGCACATCCTGAGAACTTTGAGGGAGGAAGAGGATGTTGTTGCTGACGAACGGGGGGTACATCAGGCCATGTGTCAATGTGGTGCTCTATAATTGCGGGGTCGAGACCAGGCATTTCGGTATAGGACCAGGCAAAGACATCACGGAATTCTCTGAAAAGGTTTATGTAATCCTCAATCTCTTGTTTACTGCAGAATGCTCCTAAAGTGATGAGTTCAGGGGCACGTCCTGGGGCAGCGATATCAACTTGGATGACAGGTGAGATGTTGGCCATGTTACCTTCCTCGAAGGCATCAGGAGCAGGGGTAGGGTCCTTGAACCAGTCGACCTTGGTGGGGAGGAAGTCTTTAGACTCAACTGTGAATTGGTTAGCTGTGCTAGAGGAGGATTCTTCTGGGATGTAATAGGAACGATGGTGCATATCGTCCCAGGGATAATCCGGGGCAGTCAGGGCCTCAAGAACTTCCTCATCGGTACGGAAAGTGTGAGTCGTCAAATCGGTTGACGAGGGGGTAGTGGTGGAAGTGGTGGTTGAAGAGATCATATAGATGATATTAACCTCTTCAGAAGGGGGAGAGACCGGGGGGTAGATCTCTTCGATGGTAGGTGGTGCCGTCTCAAGATCCAGATTGTTCATCTCATAGAGAGCCGCTCTGTAATCCGGGAGATCGGGACAATGATGTGAATAATGCCCGTAAATACTGCATATGGCGCATGAGTGGTTGGTACGTAGGGACTTATCTTTAGGCTTGGGAGTGGGGTTTAGTTCGACAGTTGGGATGTTAGGGTCATTGTCGAGCATCTGCATGTGCTTCTGTAATGCTGGTAACTGTGGGCATTGGTGAGTGGCATGGCCTAACTCATCGCACAGCGAGCATTTGGGAGGAGCACGAAATACTGGAGGGTTTTTGACTGTCTTTGGAGGTGGTACAGCAGTGTAAGGTTGTGGACCTCTGCCCCCAGTGGGTTGGGTAGGAGGAGGGGGGCGTCGTGGAGGACGAAGGGGTAGAGACACCGGGAGGTGGCTGAGTGGTAGTAGCCATGGGTTGCACCGGTTGGAGGACGACATCGGGTGTCGGCGGGCGAACGGGAGGCGAAAGATACCATATAGGTAATCCCAAGGTTAACCCAGGGAGGCTAAGGGTAGCCATGACCGGGGTGCTTACTACTCCCGATGGAGGGACTAGGAAGGGGATCGTATGGATCGGTGTAACACCAATGTGGCTAGGTACCAATGGTGGTTTAGGAAACAAGGGTGGTTGAGTATTAGGTTGTAGGTTGTCATGGGACAAGGTACATAAGTCAGACATTTCGGGCGTAGATGACGGCGGAGGAATGGATTGGAAGGTGGAGGTCATCGGCGCGTCTGAGTAGACTCCAGGTCCCGTAGAGGAAACAAACGAGGTGGTGGCAGGAGAAACAGGTTGTTCAACCATGGGGAGAACGTTTTCAGGTGCCGCGGGAGCACTGGGATCATAGTATGTGAGTTGGTCAATTTTAACCACGCGTCCCTCATGGGGGAACATCATGGTGCGAAAGACGGAAGAGGCGACCGCCCGCATGGCATACATGTAGCTGCGGCCAAGTAAAAGGTTATAATCGAGTTGGGCATTGATTACCTCTATGTCAATAAGGACGGTTTTACCACCTAATTGGACGGGTACGTTGGGTAGGAGGCCTTGGGGCTGGGCCGAACGACCGTCGTAGGCACGTAACGCAGTGGTGGACTGCTGGAGAGGAGGGGATCCTAGCTTCTGCCATACGAATGTAGACATAACGCATGTGGAGGCACCCTCATCGATGATGCACCGATGGATGACAAGATTCCTAACGGAAACAGTAACTTGAAATGCTAAGCTGGAAGGTAGGCGTGGTTCAGATTGGTCTAAATCAAATGCCATCATATTCGAATCATTTGGGTCAATGCCCCCAATGGCGGAGAGTAAGGTATTGCGCTGGGAAGGGCAGTTCTTCAAGACCTCTAGTACAGACATGGCTGCGGGAGATTGAGCTAGGTCGTCTACGATGTTGTAGTTTGACGCAGCGCGCGCATTAGGGTTATTGTTGATTCGGCGAAGTGGGAAACGAGGGGCTTTCGCAGCGCCGTCTATGGGCGGCGGAGGTATACGTAACGCTGGATCGGTGGGATGGGCGTTAGTAGTTTTATCCGTGGGATTGGCTTCAGAGGTGGAGCCATATTGGTTCCGACGGGTCTGGAGATTGACGTCAGCAGATGAGATCATGAGCAAGTGGTGGGTACCTGAGTCAAACATGGGTTGATCAAGAGCAGCGTAAGTGATCTGTTGTTGTTGGGGCGCATTGGCTTGATGGGGAGCCAACGGATGAGTGTTCACTACGCCTTGGGTCGGTAAGGGGTTTTGCAGCACTAAAGGGGGTTGTTGAGGTTGGGGGGGGTTGGGTGGCGCTTGGGGAGCCGCATGCCCTTGGCGATGGGCCTCGTCAACCCAAAGTTGCCGAGCTCGCTCCAAGTGTGGGAAAGCATGTGTGTAGTGTCCATAGACCCCACAAATAGAACAAGGGTGGTTCGTTCTCAAATTGGGGTTTTTAGCCTGCTTGGGCGGGCGATCAGGGTTCTGGTTAGCGGGGGCTGCATTGTTGTTGTCGGGGGGATTAGCCGGTTGACCAGCTTGGTCTGCAGGTTGGTTATTTCCCTGATTACGGCCCTTGCCGCGGTTCTGTTGGCCCTGGTTTCGTTGGTTATTCTGGTTTTGCTGCGGGTTCTGTTGGGCGTAAACTTGCCCTTGGGCAGCAGGTGGATTTTGAGGTTGCGCAGGTGCTGGAGCAGGCTGCGGAGGATGATATGTAGGTTGAGGCTGAGCAGGTGCAGCAACTTGAGGGGGTTGCTGATAGGACTGCGGAGTCGGTTGTGGATGTGCCGCAGGGGCTTCCTGTGGCGGATAATAAGCTGGTGGGGCTTGTGAAGGCGCAGGAGCTGAGGCAGCCTGCTGATGGTAGTAAGGCTGAGGGGCGACTGGAGGAGCATAAGCAGGAGTCGCATACCCGAAGCATTGCGGTGGGCATGAGGGTCCATGGGAATGGTGATGTGTCATAGGAGCATACGAGTTGGTTGCTCCAGACTGTGAAGTAGCCCGCGACAGGTCGGGGCCAGGGGTAGGACGTGCTATAGAAAATGGTTGGGGATGCGAAGAAACACGGCCAATGATACCATCTGCAGCGTGGGATGCCCCCGGCGCATCATGCTGGGAGGACTCGCCGCGAGGGGCATCAGGTATAATGGTATAAAGGTAACCCGATTGGGCGTAAATGAGGTCGAACTGTTGAGCCTTAAGGATGGCTTCTTCTTCAGACTGGGGTCTTTCTGAGGCTACATCCTTAGCGATTACAGGGAGAATGGATTTGAGGAACCAATCTAGGAAGATACGGTCGTCAAGTTTGATCTTGCATAAGCTACGGCGTCGACGCCACTCATGGATGTGGTCCGTGATATGGGTAGCCGTGTTTTGTCTACAAGATAGAAGGATCTCAACGCCCGTGTCATAGCGGACAGGCAACTGGAAGAACTGCAGGAAGGTCGAGGCCAGGGAAGC
Organism: Larix kaempferi; assembly: GCA_027924585.1. Classification (NCBI taxonomy): domain Eukaryota; kingdom Viridiplantae; phylum Streptophyta; class Pinopsida; order Pinales; family Pinaceae; genus Larix; species Larix kaempferi. The sequence continues at coordinate 4,133,651 of BSBM01001185.1, forward strand.
AAAGGTGGCGTGGGTCCCATGAGGTTGCTCGATATACCACTTGGCTGCAGAGACAGTGAAGGTGCACTGTAAGAGACGGAGGCGAACAGAGTCATCCACGATGGAGTTAGAGGAACACCATAGGTGGAAAGACATGATATGGTTTTGTGGGTCCTCACCCGGCCTTGCCCTCGAACTTAGGGATATCAGAGGGGAGTTTGGTAGGCATATGAGGCCATGTAGGGTCGTGTCGAATAGGATCGTTGGTCAATCTGGCCAGGTCAGGTAGGTTGAGGCTAGCCATGAATGGCAGACTGGAAGGAGGATGTGACACAGTAGTGCTTTGGACCAAGTTGGGGCCAGTGCCCCCAGGTGGAGGGACAGGATGTGAGGTGGTGCCCCCAAGTGGGGGAACTGAGGTAGTGTAGGATGGTCCAGCACCACTATGGGTAGTGTGAGCCACTGACGTAGTGGGGATAGGTATTCTCGCTGTGGGAATAGGTACCGTGAGGGGAACGGTAGATGGGTGCCCCATGGAGGGCATACCCAAAACAGGTGTAGTGACTGGTGTGGTGGTGGATGTGCCACCAATAGGCCCTATGACAAACGGAGTGGAAGTCGTGCCAGCCATGGGGCTAGTAGGGGCAGTGTAAATAGGGTTCTCAGACTCTTCGTCAGAATCGGAGGTAAAGTAAGGGGCGTCACTATCTGGTGACGGAGTCCTACGTCGCTGACGAGTGGAGTCAAGTGACAGGGCTCTAGATCTGTGATGAGTGGTATCAACGGATAATGATCGGAATCTATGACAGGTGGTGTCAAGAGAACCGTGCTGTGGGGGCTCGCCCCTGAGGCGCCGAGAATGTCTCGGGGACTCAATGGTGACAGATGGTGTCTAATCTCTGTGGGTTGAGGTGAGTATAAAAACAGCTCAAAAAGGCCTAATGCAACCGAGTGTGCAGAAGGAGAGCTAAAAAACAAGGCACTCAGGCCAACAACCGACTCAAAACACCCACTGCAGCAGCTGTGCTACAATAGGTGGAGTAACAACAAAGATGGTCAGAATACCAACAAGCAGCAGGTTTCCTAAAAAGAAAAATGGTGGACTCACTAGACCAAAGGGAGGTAAAGGAGCATGCAAACACCTAACTAAAAGTATTCTGACTCAACTAAACATATCCTCTGCAAGGTGATGAAATCCAAGTCAGACAATATGAGTAGAAAAGCCAAGTGGCTATGATATCCCCCTACCGGGAGGGACACCGGGTAGTCAATCCTAGAAGAATGGCAACTAAGATACCCCGTTCATGACACGTCCAGAAAGGTGAATCTGCCGTTTAGTTCGTTGACCGCAATACCCCTATACAGGGATATCCCGCGAACCGCGAAAGGTAGCCCTTCGGTTACTGAATGGAGTGCGGTATTCCACTCAGGCCTCCGGAACCAGTCTCCCGACTTCAACCCTCCTAAGGGAGAGGCCCTCTGATAAACTGGTCGTGACCGTGCCAAAAAGTACTAGGGGATTTTGGTTCCCTATTTGGACAACAACTATGTCTCAAGTGAAAGTGATCGAGGGGTGTTATTGGAAGCCTATCCCCCCGACCCTACCTAACTACAATGATTCTTTTGTGTTCCCCAAGTGGGGTTAGAATGTTGGTTCAATTAGGTACTTTTTAAGGCTCACTTGATTTATGTGACAGAGTGTGTGCTCGTGAGGTGATGAACCCAAAAATAGAAGTGCCACAAGGGGAGCAACTTCCAACTATCAATAATGCTGAAATTGAAAGTTTAACTTGCAAAATTTTCTGAATTAAAAAATAACGAAATTTTAAAAGAATTCTGTAAAGGGTACATAAATTATGTTGCAGAAAGGTTGTAAGGTAGTGAGGCTGCAGGTGGGACAGAGGGCTGTTCAGATGCAAAAAATATTGCAGCAAAAGGGGCTGGGCTCAAAATAGAAAAAGAGCAGAAATCAGACCGCGGGTCTGTGGCAAATCAGAACAGGCCGACCGTGGGTTTGAGGGAAACAACGGCGGTCAGGTCGCGGCTATAGGGCCAACAGAGGCAGTCGGGACGCAGGAAATAGGGAACAAGACGCAGTCGGGTCGCGGCAAAAGGGCTAATAGGCGCAGTCGGGATGCACGAAAGAGGCAGAAAGCCGCAGTCGGGATGCGGGAAAAATGCCGACAAGCGCAGTCAGATCGCGGCAAATAGGCTGATTAGCCACGGTCGGATCGCAGGTAACAGACTTGAATCCGCCGGCGGGGCGTCGGAAGCAGTCTGAGAGCCGCGGTCGAATCGCAGGTAAAGGCCTGAAAGGCGCGGTCGGGACGCGACTGCAAAGGGAAAAGACGCGGTATGCGGCGGCCGAAAGGGACAGCCGAAAGTAAAAAATTCAAAACGGAAACCAGAAATTCAAAACCCAGCGGAGTCGCCAAAACTGTAGCTAGGGTTTTACCCCTAGATTGTGCCAATGAGCACCTACTAAGGAGAATGGACTCCTTAGTAGCAGTTCAGTATATTAAACTAATTAAGCTAAAAAAAAAATTAAATTACTTCTAAAGCATGCATGAAACATAAACATCAAATTTAAAGAATGGCTTTTTTGTATTGATATTACCTTCAATGAGAAGGTTTGATGAAGCCCTTTGCAGTGTCCAAGAGGATGCTCCAAGCTTCAAGATGCTCCTTCTCCTTCTCCAATGATGGGAATGGGCCAAGAGTGGCTCTCAAGGTGAAAATAGTTCAATGGTGAACTAGGGTTTCGAGAGAGATTTTGGCAGAGTAAGGGTGCTTGTGATTGTGGATATGGAATAAGAGATCTCCATCACCTATTTATAGTTTTTTGGTGGTGGAGTGCTAACCCATGGTTTTAGGAAACACATAGTTTTGGGCAGCTGTATAGGGTTTTTTTCCTCCTTTTCCTCATTATTTTATATTTTTTATTCCCTTTTTAGGGGATTTTTGCTATTTTTGGAGGAAAAGGGGGTTTTTTTAGCCTTTTTTAGGCTATTTTGATGGTTTTGTGGCCTTTTGGAGGCATTTTAGGCCTTTTGGAGGCTTTTTAATGGGATTTTTTGGGATTTTAAGGGAAATATGGTAGGAAAATGGATAAATGAGCCATATAATGTGGTAGATGAGGTAGTGAACACTTTTTGGGTGTTAACACTTGTCACTCCAAGTTCCACGGTCGTCAGATCCGAAGCTGCAAGACCTGTCAGAAGATGCAAGAGACAAACAAGCAGTAATAGTACATCTACATAATAATTGATCTAAGTAAACAATTAAGTAAGTAAACTATAAATATCAAATGAACAACAAGACATTTATGGAAAGAGTTTCGTATTACTATATAAAAGTGGAAATACATAGAAGAGTGAGGATTACAACCAAGCCCTAACGTTGCAATCTTCCTCCAACAAGCCAAGCCAATGCCTCTAAGGAGAAATGGGTGCCTCCAATGGATGAATGATGATCTCCTAAGCTTATTTCACCAGCATGTGGATGCTATAGCCTTCCTCCCTTTGGAATGGAGAGGGATCTTGTATTTATAGGACCAAGTGGATAGAGTAGGTTGAGGATCATGGGGAGAGGGATAAGGCATCATCCCATTAGGTTAGGGAACCTAAGGCCAGCTCACCTAGGAGTTAGGGATAGGGATACACCTCATCCAACTTCTAGAATTCGCTCGAAAGCTACCTTTATCTCATTAAAATGACTCCGACGTAGGCTGCATGAGGACAACCTGCGCCAACGCTTCTTGCTCAAAGAAAACATGCACCAGCCTAATTAGGAATGTGGACAAAGGTCATCAAATTGCTCTAAATGACTGACTTGATCATGGGACTTCAAGTATTGAGGCACTAAGTTGATATATGTGTCATGATGGTGAGATTTTGGGTGTAACACCTATCTCAACCAATCGATGTTGTATGGTTGGGGATGTGGAACCCTCGAAAGCTTTAATATTTTGACAACCTCGACCGAGATGAGGTTCTTTTGGATACCACTCTCAATAAAGAAATGTAGTGGATTCCCCTACACCCATAGTTGTCAATGGAAGAGGCGCTCCCCTTCCTCTAGTTCCTATGACTCTTCTGGTTGGATTTTTGCAGTTGCAATGGTGGCACTAGGTTCCGCGTCAATGATATGCTTTCCCCTTTCTTTCTTTGCATCAGAGTCTGAGCCAGAGTCCAAATCCATGGTTTTTGTCTTGGCCAACAACAATTGTTTTGAGCGGCATTCATTAGTGCTGTGCCAGGGGATCCTGTGGAATTCGCACCACTTTCCATTGTTCTTCTTCGATTTCCCATTAACATTCTTTTCCTGCGGCTTGGGATGGTTTTCAGGGATTTCGCCATCCTTGTTCTGTCCTTTTATTTATGAATTAGTGCCACCTTTTCCAAGCTTCTGCTGTTGATTTGTAGACCTAAAATCCCACTTATTCTTTTTATTAAACTTCTGCTCGATCTTGACGGCGTACTGATAAGATGATCCTAGTGAGAATATGTCCAGGAAATCCATATCTGTCTAAATGTACCTATGTATGCCACTACGGTACTTTAGGAAGAAGTTCCATCTAGAGTCTCTAATACCCAATTTGGAGCACAAGGTGTGGAACATGTTGGTAAACTCTGGCACTGTCTAGTCTCTCTCCTGGTGCAAAGTCGTCCACCTATTGTACTGGTCATCATATTTTCTAACTGGGTAGAAATCGTCCTTGACGACATCAAAAAAATCCTCCCAAGTGATTTTTGTCTTGAATATTTTAGACTCATCTCTTGCATGTCTCTCTCAGTACCCGTACCATTAGTATTTGATATGGGGAAGGGACTTAAGGAGCGCAAACGTGATCTTTTCGCTGTCAGAAAAAAAATTGAACAAAGAAGTAACCCTCTAACAAATTTAACCATTTATCCAAAGAATTTGCATCTATCTTTCCTTCAAATAAGGGGATTTCAAATTTAACTTGTACCTTGAAGGGATTCGCACCTCCAAAATGGTTGCTTGTTGAAGGTGCATTCGTTGTCGTCGGCATTCTTCGAAGGATCTAGGCGAAATTATCCATCATCTAGTTTCCATGTCACGCGAGGGCTTCCTTGAGCAATAGCTTAATGGGATATCCTGCTCTATCGTCTCTCTTGTATTCTCCCACCATGTGAGTCTTCTTGGGCCGATGAGAGGGGTTTCCCCCAGTATCAACTAGTTTGAAACCCAACTCTGGATATTTAGATCTCGTCGGGGACATGCACTGAGAAACCACAAGTGAAGAAGGCTCTGATACCACTAATCTATATTTATGTGAGAACTAAATGAAACAATATCTATCTATCTATCTATCTATCTATCTATATATATATATATATATTTCACATATACAGATGCATGGCAAGAAACATAGTGATATAGTAAAATGAAATTCTATTAAATGAATAAAAGTAACTAGAATGGTGGTAGCTATATCTCTGAGAAGAGATGTGGCGGCTACCCTAATTCGTGACAAGACGAATACAAAAATAGGCCAAAGGGGATTATATATCATAATCATGAGGGAAATAACCCTAAACATCCAAAAACCTAACCCTAGAATATGAACTGTCATAATGTTTGCGGCCCCAAGGTGGTTAGTTGAACAATCAACTTCTCGGGTTCATAACTTTTGCATACGATCTCTATTTGGGGTGCTCAATAGTTTGTTGGAAAGATCTATCATAGATATACAAATTTATATTAGGGGACAATATTGAATTTTGTTGGAAATCATTGGCCCGCCAAAAATGCCAAAAAACGTCTTTTAGGGCATGAAAATGGCCTCCAGAAGTTCAAGACTCGAAAAACTATAGAAAAATTACTAGAAAATTGCCAAAATGGAAATCTGCTTTGAGACAGTGGAATAGGTGGGTGGTGACATATATCCATCTGGATCATCAACACGAGACCTAAAATGGAATAGGGGATCTGACTAGGGTGACCCATGTTAGGTAGGCTATGTTGCTGGACTAGTGCACAATGCATATAGAAATGGCTAACACAACAATATCCAACAGGTTCGACTCTATAGAGAATTCGGATTGTGGGAGGTTCAAATGCACCGAAATAGAGGGGAGGCTTAAACCTATATGCAAGTTTTTGAATATACCTAACATGATCAAACAATATGTCGAAAAAGATCAATAATCAATAATGAATCCAACTAATATTCCAGAAAAGATTTGATACATGTCACTTTGGTAGAAATACATTCAACTTCACCATCTTCAACAATAGCCATAGTTAAGGTAGATTTAACCAAATGAGACTCTATAGCACCAAATATTGAGGAATTACAATCAACAAGATCAAATGTAATAGGATGATCAAAGTTGAAAGAAGTGATGGAATTTGTATGAACAAATTCATCATCACGAGAGTTGAAAATTCTAGAAGCAAAATCAAACTCAATAGGAACATCGACTTGCAGCTCTATGGGAGAGTCCAAAGGCTCAACAGTATTAGTGTCTGAGGATTTATAACTAGTAATATCATACTCCAAAGGAAAACCGAGGCTAGATGTTATTGCAATTGAATAATCATCCAAATGAATGGCATATTGTATAATAGACTCTAGGAAGACTTCGTCAGAAGGAAATATATCATCCCAGATGGAACATGTAGCCAAGAATTCAGTTGGATCAACAGGGTGGATACCAGGATCCAATGATCCTATTGGATATATCACCCGGTCAACTACCAGGAGCGAGTCCCAAGAAGGTAAGCATGAACTCAGAGGATTCTTCTTAGTAGAAATTGAAACCAAGGGTTATAAGGGTTGGTTGACCTGACTAGACTAAAATTCAGAGGATAAACTATGGAGTCTTGAAGTCAAACTCCTTATTGGTGGAAGGTGTAGTAATTGTTGAAATTGCATGCACTAGAGATGCATTAAATTACAAATCAGGTGGGGGAATATTAAAAGTTCCCATTAATGAAGGATACATCCCACAACAATATTTTCACAATTCCTTGCGGAATGGGAAACTAAAGGAATATTGGATCCATGATATTGGTTGAACTCGTTACTGTTTAAGACTAGTTGGTCAATTGTTACAGTCTTTCCCTCATGAGGAAACTTGATGAAACGAAAGATTTAAGATACCACTGCCATCATAGCTTGAGTCCAATTTATTCCTAGTGATAAATTATAATAAAGTGGGGAATCAACCACTTCCACATATACTTTTACTACTTTCCCCCCTAGCTCTATTGGAAAATCTGGGATAATTCCACGAGGTTGGAAAAGATAGCCATCGAAATATTTCAACATGGTCATAGGAGAAATCACATCAGGTGATCCTAAATCATTCCAACATGATAAATACATGACACATGTGGAGGCACCCTCATCTACAACTATCCGATGAATCTTAGTGTTTCCAGATACAACTTGGATCTAAAAAGTAGCATGGTGGGGTAGACGAGGCTTCCAATTGCCAAAAGTCATTTCGAAGCGCGCAGTCCCTGTGTGCGCTCTGGCATAAGTCATAGCCGTGAAGTAGGTGAAACTTCACGCAATTTCCCAGTCTGTTAACCGCACATCACCTGATTTTGTAATCCCCCATAAACTTCACCTCAGGTGAGACCTCAGCTTGTTCGCAGGCTATTGCCAAAAGGGATAGTGAAGAAGGGTTTTGTAGGACCACAACTGCGCAGAACCTGGGTCAATATAAGAAAGATAAAGAACGAGGTTATTTGGAGCCAACAAATGGTTATGTTTCCCTGCTTGAACTGGTAATGTGTTCAGAATATTGGAATCCCGAGAGGACATAAATATAGAACTAGGTGGACAATACAGAGAAGGAGTTTGCAAGAAAGGAGAACAAACATCCGCATTTCTCTGAAGAAGAATGGTTGCAAAGATACCTATATTCTGATATTTACAAAATTTGCTTTGCAACCTTCAACAACGATCTATACGAGTGGTTGTCAAGACTAGCATAACGTAAAACTTGCTATTAGGTAGGAGAACCTATGGCGTGGACTCGAGAACTGATTCAAAGACTTAAAGAGGTGGATAGCCCGATCTCAAGAGAAGTAGACTTCTGGCTAGACAGTATACTTGAAGGCTACGTTACAGAATTTGCTATGGATACGTTGAAGTGTTACAACGTAGCCGAGGCAGATTTATTCAAAGGATTCAAAGGTAAGTAACTGGACAATCTTAGTCTATACATTAAAATTTTGTTGGTAGAGAAAGGTATCTTAAGAATGCAATAAGATCCTTAGAAGCTTTGAGTCTGTAATGTTCGGTAATTTAGACAGTGATGCCGAGGAAAACATTCACACATTAAGAAGTGGTAAAAGATACAAGTATAGTACATAGAAGAGGCCCAATGAACATGAAATTCGCATCTCTATAGAAATTGAGTTACAAGCTGAGACTGATAGTGGAACAGAACCTCGAGTAGCGACCTATCAACCCATCACTCCACAGAATCCTCCAGTTGACAATACTGCTAACCCACAACATAAAAGTAGTAGTAACATCGCAAGAGCAAGTACTCAGAACATTCCGAGTAGTAGTATACCTACCACGCCACAGAACACTCTGCCTCCTAGACGAAGAATGAAATATGACATCAAACTGTCGATATTCATAAAAACAGGTCTAGAAGACCCTGAGCAACATTGGTTTCTCTGTGAAGCCATGTGGAACATTAAGCAAGTCCATGATGATGCTGCTAAGCAAGCACAACTAGTCACTACATTTAGGGATAGAGCCCTGAATTGGTTTATGAAGTATTCTGTTGGACAGAATAGGACCCTAATGGATATCAAGGCTTCCCTCCTAAGAGAATTTAAAAAACCTAAATCTGAGTCAAATGTATCACATATATTAAAGAAATTAAGCAAAAACCAACTGAGTCAGTGTGGGAATTTGACCAGAAGTTCAAAGTGCTGTTAGATCAAGTAAGCTTTAACATAGCACCAAGAGTGGTTCATAGTTGCGTTGTTGCCACATATCAAACTGCCATTGATGCAACAGAAGGTTTCTTTGGAGACAGAGGCCCTAGAAATTGCGATGAAACTAGAGGCTTTTCCAATAGGAGAGACTAACACAGGAATGGTTCAGATAAAAACCTAGCTAGCAAACCTAACATTACAAATACAAGACATGAAGAAAGGAAAAGAAACTAGAGAAGAAGTCTGATGTACAAAGTGTAAAGGAGAAGGACACCTGAAATAACACTGTCCAGTATTTAAAGATTACCTCGATAGTGGAGCTCCAAATCCACTGAATCGGCAGTAAGGACCATGGTGTGAAATTTGCCGGTGTAGAGGACATCGCCTAGAAGATTGTTATTTAATCCAGAAATATGTATGAACACCCAAGAACTTATACTCACATTCTGTAAGTCAGTTGGTCATGATGATTCCAACTGTAGAGCCTATGAACTCATGATAGAGAGAAATCAAGATGTCTACCTAGTTCAAGAAGAAACACCGCATAACAATGATAATGCGCAGTATGATCAAGGCGCATACATAGGACGTGGTGGATTTAGAAGTAGAGGAATAAACATTGGCCAAGGAAGAGGAAGAGGTCAGATATTATGTTATAACTTCATTCAACCTGGACATCTTTCCAAATATTGCATGAATGCTTGTACTACCTGTAAATATTGTAAGTCTTTTGATCATGTCATTGATGTTAGGATATTCCTATACTCCATCCTAGTCCTACTAGCTTTTCAGTCATTTTCATTTTCAGTCTTTTAGGGTTTGCATGCATCCCAGTCATCAGTCCCAACACCTAGCCCTCAGTTAGCTAGCCCCGTGAGCTTCTTCCTTATCAGTTTCATCCCTCCTAGTGCTTAGTGCACCCCCCTTTCACCTACTGCTTGTGAGAGGCGCACTTCTTCACCTACCAGTCCAGTTATCTTCAGTTAACTGAGTTCTCTCCTTGATTTTAGGCTTGACTCACTCTTAACTGACCTTATCACTCCGATGGACCTCCAGTGTGACTAGATAGCCTATTCTGACTCCAGTTAGCTCCATATGCGCCCTCCACTGAGCCTCCTTCACTACATTAGTGCTTCCATGTGCCAGTTACACCTACCACACTCAGTTAGACTCAGTTAGACTCCTGGTCGACTATTACTTGTGCATTGATTAATTCAATGATGATGAGTTGGAATCCTAGTTATGCTTTGATGACACTCCACTGATTATGGATCTATCCATGAAGGCTAATTCGAATCACACCTAGTGTATTCGAATCCTGAGCATTGTATATTTACTGTTTCACTATTCAGATTAATGTAACATGTGTAATTATTCTACCTCTATCTGAGCTCCTTTGGATCTATGTTCTATTGCTCTATTCTTCTTCTATTATTCCTAAATTCTTTCATTGTGAGGTTTACATCATCTCTTTGGATCTACTGTGATCATTTTCACAATTGATTTATGCCTTGTTTTGCAAGCAAAAATGCAAGAAATAAGGCAAGAGGGACAAAACCTGAACATATAGATGATCGTAGCTGAGAAAAGGAACACATATTGTAACATTCATGCTGTGATGCGAAGTGGAGATATGACCGGTGCATATCGAAGAGAGGAAGCTTCGACTTCTGAGAATCATCAGGCTAAGCAAATGCTATTGAAGGCACTTGGATAAGGAAAGCAATGGGAAAAACACCTGCTTTCGAGCTAAACAAACAAAAATAAGTCTTCTTGGAAGCAAGAGAAACTTTCAAGGAACCAACACCAACAACTCCAAGAATCCAGTTGCAAAGTGAGACTTCGCTTGTGAAAGATATGCCAATTTCGTATGATCACACACGTACTGCAATAAACACAATGAGTCATGTTGCATAGTTGTTATAGAGCTGCATGAAGTTGTTAAAACATGAGAATGCCTTAGTAGAGTTATAGATCATGCTAAGTAATTATAAGCAATGCAATATAGTGAATGAAGCACATAGAGTGGTTCATCATATTAAGAGCCATAAAATAACTGGAAGAGAGATGAGACTGAATGCGCAGATCGGAGATTTTGAAATGGATGAGATCATCCTTTACTTAGGCTCATAAGTGAATGTCTTGAAAAAGAAGACATGGGAACAAATGGGGAAGCCGAAGTTATCATGGTCACCAATGCAGTTGAGGCTAGCCAATCAACAGAAGGTTATACCCTTTGGGAGATTACCAAATGTCCTTGTTGACATTGATGGAGTTCAAAGTCATGCATACTTCGAAGTTATTTAAATTTTTGATGATAGCCAACCTTATCCTGCACTGTTGGGGATAGGTTGGGCCATGGATAACCTCGCAATCATCAACCTGAAAAATAAGCATATGATATTCGAAGGAAAGGATATCAAGGTCATTTCACCCTTGGATCCTGCACAAGGACCTAGATACACTGGACCAATCAGAGAAGAATGCAGTGCTCATGATCTAGATCACATTTACAAGATGATAGAAAATAAGGTAGACTATGTTAACCCAATGACTGATGGAACATTGAGTTGGCGATGTGACAACTCTTGCATATCAGACTTAGATGCAGGACTGAAGAATTGGAAAAGCAGAATGCATGAAGTATCTGCCAGGAGATGTGCGCAGCTCACAAGGTCAATGCGCTGGATTGAAATAGAGGTAAGCCCAATCCCCACTTTTGATGGCTTGACTAACATCCATACATTTTTTCAAGAATATCTTAGATCAGTTTCAGATGAACATAAGTAATAACATTGGATATAGCACTGCATGCTATACCTGCCAGATGGTGGGCTGCGCATAAGCAGAATCTGACCACATGGGAGGAATGTAAGCATATGATGGAAATCAGATTTCTGACAGAAACTGAATTGGTTCAAGCGAAATATAATAGACAAACTGATCCTAGGGATAACATAGACAATTGCAAGAAAGCATGGACACATAGACCACAAACATAATGGGTTCATCTGTTTGTACACACACTAGAGCATATTCTGAAGAACTGGTACACAGATACATAACTGCGCAGAGGAACAACTTAATGGCCTGTTATGATTAAGAACTTCCAAGCAACTTTTAGCTTCAAAGATGAATGTTCAAGTATAAATGAGGCATTACAGGTCATTAAAAAAAAGGTATTCAATGACACACCAAAACCTGTATATCAACAACCAGAATGGGCAAGACAGATAGAGCATGCCATGGAATGTTATAACTTCACTTTAGACGAAGAAGAAGAGGAAATATATGATGATGTCCCGCGAAATGTCAATATACCTGAGTCAGAAGGAAAGCATGAAGTTGGAAATTCTAGATCTGAGTGATCCTGTGAAAACTCGGAAAGTGAACATTGGAACCACTGAAGAACCAAAGTTCGCTTCTATAGGATATTATTGGGACAAAGAAACGGCTGCACAGATAGCAGACCTACTTCAGGAATATGAATACTTATTTCCTATGAATTTTTATGAGATGAAAGGCATCTTGGGTGACTTGGGGGTCATGAAAATACCGCTCAAGCCAGATGCGAAGCATATTAAGCAGAGACCATATTGACTCAATCCGAGGTACAAAGAAAGGGTAAAAGCAGAGCTCGATAAGATGCTTGATGCAAGAATCATTGAACTAGTAAAAGAGTCAGAATGGATAAGTCCCATGGTTATCTAGGATAATAAGACTAAAGGCGAAATTCGCATCTGCGTAGATCTCAGAAAGTTAAATGATGCATCGCTACATGACCCATTTCCCACTCCATTCACAGATGAAGTATTAGACAATGTTGGAGGAAATGAGGCATACTCTTTCACTGATGGATTTTCTGGATACCATCAAATTAGAATTGATACAGGAGACAGGAATAAGATCACTTTTTCCACAGAATGGGGCTCATATCAGTACATAGTTATGCCCTTTGGTCTGAAGAATGCACCTACCATTTTCTCAAGAGTAGTTGTTGCTGCATTCGAAGATATTATCCATAAATTCCTAGAAGTGTATTTTGTGTTGATGTATATGTAACTTCGGAATGTATTTCACATATATGTATATTGTATTCCTATAGAGATGTTATTATTCCTCTATACGGAAGTGTCGTCATTTATATTGTAAGTGTCGTAACTTATACTTGATGGGTTATTAGACCACCTTGTTTGGGGTCGGCCCTGTATAAGTCATGTGGGTCAAAGGGTTATTAGACCACCCTATTGGGGGTCGGCCATGTGGGTCAAAGGGTTATTAGACCACCCTATTGGGGGTCGGCCCAGTCAGCATTATGTTATGTGGTTAAGTTCAAGCCTACATGAGTTAGGTAAAAAGGCAAGTCGAGTCAAGTATAAATAGAGTGCGGGAGGCACTCTATTTGTTCACTCACTTCTCACTCATGCACTCAAGGAGGAGTGGCGCACTTATGGAGGAGGAGGATCTGCTGCTAGGTTGTGTCTATCTCTTATGGTTGGTTGTATCATTGCTCTATCTATCTCTGAGGAAGTTATTGGGGTTTTTCACCTTTATGGTTTTCCCCAAGTAAATCTTTGTGTCTCTTGTGTGCTTGCATTATTGTCTCCATGATTGATATGCTGTAGATATGCTGTACATGTTGTTCTCTCAGTTAAGATCCTAGATCAGATTGAAGTAAATTCTGAAAATTTAACATTTTGATGATTGGACTATATTTGGGTTACTGAAGAACCATTGCGCCAGCTTAAGACTGATGTTAGCAAAGTGTAGAAAACATCATATTTCCCTAAACTTGAAGAAACACATCTTTTGTGTTCCCTATGGAATTCTACTGGGACACATTGTTTGTAAACAGGGGCTGATGGTTGATCCAGCTAAAATAGTAGTTATTGTGAACCTGCCAGCACCTAATTCAGTAAAGCAACTACGCACTGCATTGGGACATACAGGCTATTACAAGAAATTTATAAAGGGTTATGCGTAGATAATTGCACCCATGGAAAAATTGTTGAAAAAAGAAGTAAAGTTCATATGGAATGAAGGCTGCCAGAAAGGAATGGAAACACTGAAAAAAAGGATGGTAACTGCGGCTATCTTAGTCTTTCCGGATTGGAGAAAACAATTCCATGTGCATGTAGATGCTTCATCCATTGCACTTGGTGTGGTTCTAGCGCAGCCAGGAGAGGGAGAAATTGACCATCCTATAGCATTTTCAAGTAGGAAGCTGTCCTCAACAGAAAATAATTATACAACAACCGAAAGAGAAGGTCTAGCTATGGTGTACACATTGTAGAAATTCATGCACTACTTGCTGGATGTGCACTTTTGCATGTTTACTGACCATTCATCTTTGAAATACGTGGTCAATAAACCAGTGTTAGGGGGGAGAATCGGTAGATGGTCGCTACTCTTTTAGGAGTATGACTTTGAAATTGTTGTTAAGCCAGGAAGGCTGAACTCAGGACCTGACCATATTTCCAGAATTGAGTCAGGCGAAGAAACTACCAATCTCGAAGACAGTCTACCAGATGTGCAGTTGTTTTCTATTCAGATATCAGATGACTATTATAAGGATATCATAGAATTTCCAACCACAGGGTTGACACCTACATAATTTATTACGCAGCAAAAGAAACAACTGGTAGTAAAAGCAACTAACTTCACCATAATTGCAGGACAATTATACAAGCTAGGACCAGATGAAGTACTGTGCAGATGTGTGCTCGAACATGAGAAAGCATTGATACTAGTTGAAGCATATTCAGGAGTATCTGGAGGCCACTACGCAGAAAATACTACTGTGCAAAAGATCTTAAGAGAAGGATTATGGTGGCCTACACTTCATAAGGATTCAAAGGAACATTGCCGTAGTTGCGATTTTTTCCAGAGAATAGGAAATCCATCTCGCAAAGATGAGATGCCATTGAGACCATAGTTAACATTGAAAGCCTTTGATAAGTGGGCTATTGATTTCGTGGGACCTATTAACCCACCAGGGAAACGAACTGGTTCAAGATACATTATCATAGCTATAGATGATCTAACTAGATGGGAAGAAGCAAAACCAGTGAAGGACTGTAGCGTAGTTACTGCCGCACAGTTCATTTTCGAAAACATCCTCACAAGGTTTGGATGTCCAAAAATATTAATGAGTGATTAGGGAACACACTTCTTGAATAGAACTATTGAAGCCCTGACTGAAGAATTCCAAATTTACCATCAGAAGATCACACCATATCATCCACAAGCTAATGGCACTGTTGAAGCATTCAACAAGGTATTGGAAAATGCGTTGACTAAGGTATGCAATGTAAATAGGTAATGATTGAGATCTGTGAATACTAGTTGTGTTATGGAAATACAAGACAACTTGCAATAAGTTGACAGGACATACACCTTTCAGGTTAACATATGGACAGGAAGTTGTGATGCCAATGGAATACATAGTACCAAGATTGAGGATTGCAACATTCACAGGCATGGTAGATGAAGAGACAATAGAGGAAAGGCTACTACACTTGGTTGGATTGGAGGAAGATAGCTTCATTGTAGGATTTCACCAGCAAGTACAAAAAGAAAGAGAAAAAGCATGGTGTGACTGCCACATCAAGCACAAATTCTTTTAGGTAGGAGATCTTCTCCTCCTCTATGATAGTAAATTCATGAATTTTACTGGAAAATTTAAAATGCATTGGCTAGGACCATATATTTTTATGAATGTTACTAATGGTGGCGCAGTTCAGCTAGCCACATTAGTAGGAGAAAACCTACCAGGTCTCATTAATGGAAGTAGACTAAAACCCTACAAGGATAGTCCTACTTCTCCAGGCCCTCAGTGATCAGAAGCAAAGAACATTCTAAGTGTCAAGTGTAGTTGAAATTGGATACTAAGAATGCGAGAATAAAAGAGTATGCACACAATTTTGGCGAAATACAAAGTTTCATGAATTATGAACTGCGCAGTGCACGAAGGAAGTTGGATGCATAGTGCACGTTGGAAGTGCATATGCAAAGTGTACACCGGAAGATGCGATGCGAAGTACCAAGAAAAGCATAGCTGCGAATTAAAAATAAAGGAGCACAAGTACGAGAAGGAACAACGCAAAATTATTTTTTCTGAGCCATAAGCGCAGTTCGAAGAAACTAACCGTTAAAATCAAGGATAATTTTAGGGGCGAAATTTAGCCCATGGGCTATTTTTCCATGTTTTTTTCCAAAAAACGATTCGCCAATTTGCATTTTTTGAAGCCCCATTTCGCCCAATTTTTATGGGGTAATCTTTTTTCACTCTAAAAATCGCCAAATTATTATATAAACTATATAAAATCCTTAGAAATTGACATAATTTTAGAAAAATATCGCCAAATATTTTATAGTTGACATTTTAAGAATTGGTAAGATTCACTAAGGTTTATACACTTTTAAATAAGTATGGGTCCTTAAAATTATCCCTGGTTAAAATGTCGGTCGAAAAACTAGCCGTTATACAGTGATTTTACTGATGACCGCTTGTGCATTTAACGAAAATTTAGCCGTTCTCAAGCATTCAATGAAGGAAATGACCAAGATCCTCGGCGGATTTTTCCAACGATCATAACATTTAATGTTAATCTAGCCGTTTATGGGTGCGGCTCAATCCTAACTGCGCCTATAAGTACCGATAAGACCAGACTCGCAGATTTTACTGTAAGTTTCAAATTTTTCGGCAAAGAACAATTTCAACGTTTAACAGTGAGTGCCAAGCAATCTTGAGGGCATACTGAGTAATTTCCAGGTGAATATTTGAGCAATCCTCAGTCGAGCAGGATGTGAGAGACTTTAAACACTCCGGGTTGGAGGGGTTGATGAAAACGCCCGTTAAAAGCTCTGTATCAGACAAAGGTTCTGTGTCAAGAAGATCACTCCGGAACATAACCAATATGCAGCGAAAGGATAACGGACCCCTTCAGGAACTTGAGAAGCTGAATCCTGGACCGCCATTACCACTAGGGGACAACCCCATTTACCTGACACATGTATATATCCCACCAAGAAAGCTCAACGCGCCAGCAGTTACCCTTTTCAAGAAATCCTAGTACGACATTCTGGTACCACCGATTTTCGGAGATGTGGAAATCCATGGGAATATACTCGGCAAAGTAGATGGATGCAAGTTCGTAGATCATAATCTACTAGAAGCAAAAGACCCAGGAGAGCCAAATTTTCCTCAGTTTCAAGTAGACCAGTACATGTGCCAAAGGGAGGATGCAAAATCAGGAAAGCCTCTAGTCGTTCCTTAGGACTGGGCTAAGCAGTTAGCACCCTCCGACTTTCTACATCTCCTGCGTATACCCCACTTTGAGCGAAGTCCTGAATGTACCACGATGTTGCGCACTCTGATATCATGCATGCACCAAGGATTCCAATGGCTTGACTGTAGGATTGATATTAATGTTGATCTAATCTACAACATCACTGACCTCAGCAAGCAAGGTGATGACCCCAAAGATGAGTTTGTAGGAAAAACAAAGGATAAAGAGGTCGCAAAGAAAATGAAAGATGAATACAAATTGGTAAAGGGGAAATGAGGCTTTATCATAGAAGGAATTGAAGACCAGGACACAAAGTTCACTGTCCAGCTGCTCGCAGGCAGGATTTTGCGCAAGTGTAGACCCGCAAAAGTGTCGACCATAGTAGTTCTTCTCGCTGCGAAGGCCAAAGATGGGCACCCATACAACTGAGCTAGCTATCTGCTGAATGAATTTTTGGAGGATGTCCGTGAAACCCAAGAGACAGGAAGCGCATCCCATTACACATGGCTTATGATACTGATTTCCTTTATAGGTTGGAAGGAGCCACTATATCAGCACAACCTTCCAATGATAACGAGGGATTTCCAAGCTGCGAAGTTGTAACGTCCCCTTCCATAATCCGATGCAAGGAAGGAAACGTGAACCATCATACAGGGCTTATTAGCAATCTCAGCCCCATTCATTTATAAGAAATTCATAACAATTAAAAACTTATGTGTGCAATTCATACTCAATAAAAACGTGCAATTCATACTCAATAAAAACACAGCGGAATTAATCAAATTTGCATACACACAAACAGTAATGCATCAACATATTTAACTCAAGCAGATGGTGAGTCAACAGACAACGAATCAATCCCATTCTTAGGCTATGCACAAGCTTCATATCAACCATATTAAGATATTCATATCATCTCATTTAGCATGAATAGTTAACATTCAGTATTAACACATTGCTGAACACAGAATGCAAATAAATTGATCCACAGAGAATACTTATCTTGAAATGCAAACGTCCAAACAGCTGGCTATGTGAGAGCAACGTTCCACCCAACCATATATCTCTGTCCAGCCTATATTCTTTCAGCTGAGAGATCACCCTCGAGCTGGGCTGTGTATCCACTAAGGAGGAACTAGACAGGCTCACTCACATCCATGGATTTACTCAAACGGTCATGCTAAGCCAGCACACAGCTGGGTTTATCAAGCATGCAATAAGGAAATGATGAGGATGCTAAGCCGGTGAGCTCAACCACAGAGCTACCAACATCTCAAGCTAAATTCAAGCAATCCCATCCTCTGTTCAAACATCCACACTTGGATTTCTCACCATTCTGGCAACAAATAAATCAATCCCGTCACTGGGTTTATGGGCTACCAAAACTGGGTTTTCCAATGGATTTTAGAGTAGCTAATGCTCCCAAATTCGCCCCAAGGTTCATACCTATGTATCCCCCATTGGATTTCACTATCAAATACCAATTCTGGGCGTTTATGGCTCTTCAAAACGTGGGTTCTTTCACAGTTGCGATTTCTGGTTTTACTCCCTGCTGGAATTCATTTTTTGATCGAAAATGATGCTGGTCCCCTCCACAATGGAATGGGGATGAGGAAGAAGCAACCCTCATGAGGTAGAGTGACTTGTGGCACAAGAAAACAGATCCCATACTCTGCCATACGAATTTCTGGGCTGCCCATGCTTCATTGAAGCCATGGACTGAATTCCTCAACCACTTCCTTACAACAGAATTAAATGTCAGCAAGGAAAGTCAAATGGGTTCTCATGGTGACATATGGAAACCTATGGTTCAATCCCACAGCCCCCTCACCACTCCCTAGTGGATACACATGGCCCCTTCTCATTCGTTGCCTCCATAGCCAGTTTTGGTATTTTATTGCATGATGTTTATTTACATCATTTTTACAATGTTCCATAGCTAAATAGCACATGGGTAACGTAATGTCTAATAATTGCCTTTAAATAAAATTCGAGCTTCCACTAGCGGGGCCTTGGCCTTGAGCTCCACGCTAGGAAAACATACATCACATGTATACAATATTTACATTAAAAGCTAATATATCCCAAGGGTCAAAATGGGGTATTACAGAAGTATGCTAATATGTGGGAAAACGCGTAGCCGGAGTGACAACGTGTAAATAATGAGCAATTCCACACTTAATTTGGACAATTGTGTGATGTGATATTGCGCACTCTGCACATTTCAAAATATTAGACAATAATGTTTCTTTCGAAGATGTTGTTTAAGGATGACTTGCACTCTGTTTACATTCAGCCAAAGGCCGAAAAGCAGAACCCAGTATGGTTCCCTATGGATTACCAATTGGATGCGGAAAGGATTGAGCTAGCCATAGAAGACTGGTGTCATGTCCCAAATTGGCATTGGGTCACAATGGCCTAAGCACATTGGACATATTCATTATAGTTTGTCAAATTGATGCTAAGGGTCAAATAATTGCCAAGGAGAAAAATTACGAGTTTCCTAGGTTTGGGGTGGAAGCTTTTGGATTTGGAATAAGGGGAATAATAAATGATGTTTGAACATTGGAATGGCATAAATATTTAATAAAGGATCTAAATAAATATATACAAGTGAAAATCAAATTGGCATTTGATCATGAAGCCACATGGAGGAAGGGGGACCCACATATGGCTAGATTTCTCCACTACACTTGGCATCATTCTCTCACCAATTCGAATTCAAGGTGAATGATAACATACTTTGGGGAGTTCAAAAGGTATTATTCATTGCTTGATTCATCTAAGGTCGAAATGTAGAGGAAGAGTAACTCCCATGGAAGAGGAAGAGGCAATTTGGAGCTAGTGAGACACTTGGGCTAGATTCCCTAGCTCTATGACAACAATGATGAAGATGCTATGACACCTATGACACAAATCAGACTTGAAGGTTGACATATGATATATATGACATGTCAGGGATAAAAATATCCTCCAAGAGGACACTCAATGGATTTAGGACATCTAAGATGCTTCCACATGTGATTTGGTGGAAGTGGGAGGCTAGGAATTGTTGTACAAGTGGCGTTCTTTGGAATCTCTTCCCAACTTGAGTTGGAATGAGTCTCTTGGAAGTAATTTGACCCATGGATGACATTAGAAGTTTATAAATGTCAATAAAAAAGAATGAAACCATATTTTTATCATTTGATAAATTTGCAATTGCATTTGTGAAGAGGGAGAGCTAGTGGATGACTAGTTTCTTCCCTTAGCCAATTTCGAGGGTGAAAGATTCCCATCCAAGTTGGTAATTGGAAAGGCCATTCAGAATTCTCATTTGGAACTTTAATGGATTTTTTATTTTCAAGTGTAAGCTATAGGGAAAATCATGGTTTCTTATAGTGCAGCACACTCTCTCAACCATTTCCAGTTTTGATGGCATATTCTTGACCCTTGAGGGAGGGCGTTTCTGGTGAGATCTTGTACTCTTTGGGAGAGCTTATTATGATCTATGTCTGTTGTAATATGATTAATATACACTTTTATTCATATCCAAAAATTTTCAGGTCGAAATACCAAGTGGTTATATGTAAAATGGATTATTAATGAGAAAACAGTGACCATTCCCCCACTAGATTGATGTATGTCAATGTATTGATGATGATTTAAAATGGAAGAATATTTATATGATATATTTATGATGTATGGATTTCCATTTATAATTATTATAAGTTTCATGTTCAGCACTTAAGTATTTGGATCCATATTGCTCAGTTTTATTTTATTTGAAGAAGATTTCATGCTATTTCCCCCAAGGTCGAACTAGTGATTTTTGTTGTTGTTTGGGAGAAGGTTAGAATAGAATTAATAATTGATTAATGGTTAACATGAGACCCAAATAATGTCCCTCAGAAATCCCCTACCTATTTTCAGAATTTTGAGTGAGTTTGGAGGCATTTGGAGAGTCATTTTCAGTACTTACCCTGGGGGGATTTGAACCCCAAATTGCTAGTTAAATTTCATACTTTGTCCATAATATTAAACAAGTTTGCAGAAGTATTTTTATGGTCACAAATCATCCATGAACATCATAATCAAGTAAAAATATCATTCATACACCTTCACTAAATATTTAGAGGCATTTGGAGCCAATTGGAGACCTAGAGATCAATACTAGTCAAAGGAAAATTACTAGTAAAGTTCCCTACATTGGCCAGAATTGAAAGAGGATTTGTGGAAGTATTTTCAAGGTCCAAAAGCATCCATGAAACACATATTTATGTTCTAACATCATGCATATACCTTCTCAGAATATTTGGGAGCATTTGGGTCAAATTGGAGACCTAGGCATCAAAACTAGTCAAAGGTCGAATTTGGGGAAAAAGTGAAAAATTGGTCCTTCTAATAAAATTATTAAAAAGGAACATTACAGTAGTATCAGAGCATGGTCCTTGCACCTATGAATTAATATCATACATTGAAGAATAATTTTCATCCATGTCTCACTATTATGGGAATCCTGTGAGTACAATTCTTATGAGGAATATGCAGATGCTTATGAGAAATATGAAGCAGAATGTGAATGGTTTGAGGAAGAGTTGCTATCATGCAACACTTCTTACAATTTCAGGAGGAATGAAGATTATGATTATGACCCTATGTATGATAAATATGAGTATGTCACACTAGCAAAGGATAATGCTATGGATGAGTTACAAAGATGGAGAGCAAAATATAAAACCTTGCCCCAACAATATCAATCATATCTAGAACATCTTGCTTTGAGTAACAATATACAAAAGGCCATGAATTTTGAAGACTATGCTGATGTGGTGTTTGCAAATAGGCCTAAGAATGAATATGCGGAGTTAGTGAGGAAAGGTTTATGCCCTTCTTGTAAAAAAATTTGGAGAGAAAATCATGTGTGTGTGAATGATGGTGAGGACCATATAAACATCATTGAAGAGATGAACAAGCAGTTTATGAAAGGATTTGAACTTTTGGCTATCCAAACTGAGAGAAAATATATTGATCTTAATAAAACCAAGGGGAAAAATGCATTAGCTTGCTTGAAGGAGAAAAATGAGGAGACCCATGAACCACCTAGTTTTGAAATAGGTGAAGTAGAAGAAGCAATACATGAAGAGGATCGAAAGTCACTCCCAAGTGACTCTGAAAAATATGAAGAGACATAACATGAGCATGAAGAAGATTCTATTGAGAGTATTGAAGATCAATTTGAGACACATTCTACCTTGGACATGAATCAAGGAGCATCTACTGATGGATCCATGAACTATGAAGGAGTACCCACTGATGGGTGCTCACACCTCTATGTTGGTGACATAGAGATCATTTTTGAAAGTGTGGCTGCAAGCCAAACTTCCATTAAACATGAAAATGAATACCTTGTAGCAGTTGAAGAAGAAATAAGATCAACTTCCACATCAGCACTCGAGCTTCATGAAGTTGGTCCAAGCAAGAAGGAAGAAGATGAGGAGGTTCATTTGCAAGATCCTCATTTTCTTGAAAGGTCCTTAAAAATGAATGAAAATAAGATCCAAGAGTCCCTCAACATTCTCCATGACACTCAAGTATTGGTGTCAAATTCTTGTTGGAGAGCTACTTCATTGGAGGAAACATCCTGCCTTGAAGACATGGAGAAGATTCAAAGAGCAATGTGCCACATCAAAGGTAATTTCATGTATTTTATTTTTGATAGAAACCATTTGTTTGAGCTTAATGAATTGTTACATGATGCATACTTGAAGAATAATAAGGATAGTCATAAGCTCACAATTCCAAATGAGCAACTTCTTGAAAAGTTGCAAGATACATGTTTTTCCTCCTATGTTTCAGATTGTCAAATGGTAGATTGTTTGGAGGATTCTCATGACATGGTGGATCATGAAAAATGTGGAAAATTGAATGTGCTTGATGTGTTTGAAGATGAACTTGAAGAGATCCAAACACTTGATGTGGTGGAAGCGGAACTTGAATTGTCTCTTGATGAAGGTTATGCAATTTTTAAAGAAGAGCATGATTCCTCTACATTGGAACCAATCTATGACAAAGGTTTCACAATTTTGAAGGAGCTGCATGATACTACCCATATGGATCCTTTCCATGATGAAAATTCTACACTTTTTGATCATTTGGGTGAGTTATTTAATTCTCCTACATCCTAGAATTCCATGTTTTGTAGCATTAGTCTCAATGAAGAATGGGTGAAAGGGTTTTTTTTTATGGTGCCACATGAGGAGTATGGAACTCCTAGATTTACTTTTTATGATGATATGGTTGGAGCAAATTCTTATTCACATTTGCATAAGCATCCTTTGTTACTTTATGATGATGTACATCTACATGGATGCACCTATGATATGCATTTGAGTCACTTGAAGACTCATGGTTTTTCTTACTCAACACTTGATTCATTTGATGTTGGAGGAACTTCATCCAACACTTGGGAGAATAGATTTATGATTGGAGAACATTTTTGTTGGAATCCACATACTTTGTTATATCTTTATGATTCTCACATTCAGGGATGTATGGGTGAGACTTCTTTGAGTCATTTGAAGTCTCCTTGTTTTTTCTTCTCATTATTTGGTTCAGATTTTAGTGGAGATTCTTCATTCACTTCTTGGATGAAATAATACATGGCTGAATATTTTGATGCATATCACATCCTTTTGGAGTAGAGTTATAGGACATGGGATCCTCACCTATGTCATTGGGGCAGATTTGATTGGTCACTTGAAGCTTGTATGCACTTGGAAAATGGTGGTCTACTTGCTTGGAGGTATAAGCACTTTCATGATTCTTTGATGAAGCACCTCCTTGATGTACATTTTCATTATGTTGTTATGTACTTTGATGATATATATTTTGTACTCACGATGTTTGGAAGAATGCATACAAGAAAATGGGATCCAAGAATCCTCTTATTTGATGGTATGGGTTGGAGAGCACTCCTAATTGTTGGGGTGCAGTACAAGCAATGGGACCCTGGAATAATTTTTGTCTCATTGGTTTCAAATTTTTTGGGGAAACAAGCAGTATGGGAGATGGATTTCCCACTTAATAAAGTGATTTTTATCAGAGTAGTGCAGCAACAAGCATGGTGGTTCCTCTCTAAAATCTTCATGGAATCTCAAAGACTCAAGGTTGGGCAATTCAATGGCAACTTCAAATAATTATACAGAAAGCAGGTTCTTCAACACCCTTGTTTGAAATTGCTTGAGGACAAGAAATATTGGGAAGGGAGGATTTTTCATGTCCAAAATTAGAATTGGGTCACAATGGCCTAAGCACATTGGACATATTCATTAGAGTTTGTCAAATTGATGCTAAGGGTCAGATAATTGCCAAGGAGGAAAATTACTAGTTTCCTACGTTTGGGGTGGAGCTTTGGGATTTGGAATAAGGGGAATAATAAATGATGTTTGAACATTAGAATGGCATAAATATTTAATAAAGGATATAAATAAATATATACAAGTTAAAATAAAAGTGGCATTTTATCATGAAGACACGTGGAGGAAGGGGGACCCACATATGGCTAGATTTCTCCGCTACACTTGGCATCATTCTCTCACCAATTGAAATTCAAGGTGAATGGTAACATACTTGGGGGAGTTCAAAAGTTATTATTCATTGCATGGATCATCCAAGGTAGAAATGTAGAGGAAGAGTAACTCCCATGGAAGAGGAAGAGGTAGTTTGGAGCTAGTGAGACACTTGGGCTAGATTCCCTAGCTCTATGACAACAATGATGAAGATGCTATGACACCTATGACACAAATCAAACTTGAAGGATGACATATGACATATATGACATGTCAGGGCTAAAAATAGACTCCAATAGGGCGCTCAAGGGTCTTAGGGTAGCTAAGATGCTTCCACATGTGATTTGGTGGAAGTGGGAGACTAGGAATTGTTGTACAAGTGGCGTTCTTTGGAATCTCTTCCCAACCTGAGTTGGCATGAGTCTCTTGGAAGGAATTAGACCCATTAAGGACATTAGAACTTTATAAATGTCAATAACAAAGAATGAAACCAACTTTTGATCATTTGTAGAATTTGCAATTGCATTTGTGTAGAGGGAGAGCTAGTGGGTGACTAGTTTCTTGCCTTAGCCAATTTCGAGGGTGAAAGATTCCCATCCAAGTTGGTAATTGGAAAGGCCATTTAGACCTTTGTTGGATGCTTTCAGACAGACCTGTGTTTTCAGGAAGCGCAACAACAAACACCCCTTGGCACACTGGCCCTTTCGGCAACGAGCTGCGCAGCAGCCCGAGGTCTCACCCGAAGTGGCTATGGGGGGGCTAAGGAATCAGGTTTCCTTAACCGGGGTGGTGTGGAATCCACAGTCTTCTCTCTTCCCTTCTTACGTAGTAACTTCTGAACAGAGCGTCTGATTCTCTCACAGTTCATACAGCGCAGCAGCGCTGGAGCTTACTCGCCTTGGCCTAGCTGCGCGGTATCTCCGCACTTGCGCACGAGGCGTTTATCTGCTACGTCCGATACACTATGTAATGTTGCTTGCCTTGCACCGCAGTGCGGTAACACATTCCTCAAGTGCAGCGGCGATAGTGTTCTACAGACTCCTTCAACACTTAACAAGTATAACTTCTAAGGAAGCTTCAAGGACTTACTTTACATACTCATTCATAAAGATAACGAAACGTTCATGCAATCATAGATAACAACACACAGACATGCATTCATGTAAAATATTACCATAACAATAAGACTTATGTGGTTCGCCTCCATGGGGAAATCACGTCCACGGAAATTGTATCTTATATTATCTTGAGATGGGAATTACACAGTTACGTTGCGCACACAGCTGCAGCCTTAGATCTTTCTGGGAAAACTCCACGCACACAGCTGGGAGCCCTTATCTTAGATCTATCCTCTTCTTCTACAAAGATTACAATAACTCAGACATCAACTTAGACTGTCTGCAAACTCAGACATCAACTTACAATGACCTTCTAGCCAATCTATCTCTGACCCATCTAACATCTAACCCTTTTCCCTTTACAATTACACATATATATAGGTGGCCCTGAGGGTCACACCTTTACAAAACTGTGGGCCTTTCCCAACAGTGATCCCCAAAAACCCTAACCACTGACGGCTAGGTGTACTTTAGACGCCTCTTGCAGTTGCGTCGCAGCTTCCTGCAGGTTTCGTGATTTTCGGCGCAGATTGCGGGTATGGGCGCTGCTTCATCGTTCTTTGCTCCGTGTCCTTTGTCTTCAATGCTTCGTCTCGTTGCTCTTCCTTGGTCCGAGCAACCATAACTTCTGTACTTTTCCTTAAATGAGGGTAGCTGAGCCCTCTATCCCGTCGCTTCCTTCATTTACTGTGGTGGTTGAGCTTTCTACTCGGCCACCTTATTTACTCCTTTCTTTGACTTGTGCGCGCGAGCTCTGCGATTTTCGATCCGCACTCTACGGTGAGCTCGTCCATCTGGCACCGTACCGCGCACTGTTCACTTCCGTAAAAAATGGTGCTTTTCGTCAAAATTAGCACTTCTCCTTCAAAAATTAGTGCTTTTCCCCCCAAAATTGGCAGCTTTACCCTAGCTGCGGCCTATGCTCCAACAGGCCCCTAACACTTACTTGTGGCTCGTTCCCGAGCCACCCGCACTAGCTGGCGGTCGTTTAAGTTGTGCATCTGATTTGGGTTGAGTCGCAACGAAGTCTTGCTTCCACTGCGCAATAGCGGTGTCCATGTCTTTGACGCACCTCGCAGCTGTCTGCACCATGTCTGTAGTAGCTTCTTCTCCTTCTACAGCATCGACCAACTCTTGAGACTCAGGAAATGCTTTGACCTTGGCCTCTGCTTGGGCAGCAAGTTCAACATACTCATCCATAAACGGCTGAATGATGTTGGCAAGAGTAGCATCTTTGTTTCTGAGCCGGTGCAGTTCTTGTTGGACTTTACGGACTTCACTCATCTTCCTCATTTTGGCTAAGCCTTCCAAGGACTTAGCTTCTTCATTCAGAACAACTAGGGACTGTTCTGCTGCTTCGACCTATTCTACAAGAGCAACTTTAGAAGGGATCTTCTCAAGCTCAGCCCAAGCCTCCATAGCTTGCATCATTAACTGTTGGGCTTCATCTATTTTGTGCTGCATCTGGATGGAAGCTATGCGCAGTGCTTCCAGTCGCTCTTGCGTCTCATCTACAGGAGGCGCTGCGACACGAGCTTCCAACTCCTCGAGCTCCTTTCTATGGTCCTCAACCATAGCAACTACTTGTTGTTATAGGGCTTGCGCCCTTCTACCAATGCGTTGCACTTTCTCAACTAATGGTGGGTCTAGTTGAATCTGGAAAGCTGGCAGCTCCTGGGCAATTTCATCAACAGTATTCCTTAACCCAGTATCTTGCGCTTTGTGAAGTTCAAGCTGCGCAGAGATCTCCTTGTAGCCTGCCCTTAGCTCTATTTCCTATGTCTGCAGTCTTTGATTGGCATGGAATGTAGAGAGCTCCCTAGCTCTCAGCTCAGTAGAAACCTGCTCCTGAACCAAATGGAGAGTTTCCAACGGAATAAGTAACAAATTTATTTCAACAGGGCCAACTGCGCTTACCTGCAGTGCGGCCAAAGGATCCGGGAGTGTCATACTTGCAGGAAGGATATGTACAACAGTGTGCCTGTCAGCCAGTACTTCAACCCGTTCGGTGCTTGTAGACGCTTGCGGCGCCTGCGAGCCGGATGCTGGCGTATGGGTCTGCGCAACTCGTCCTACGAGACCTTTCAACTCCACGAGCTGCAGGTCCAGAGAACTTCTGAGCTTGGCCTGAGAGGTCCGCAGCTCACGAAATTTATCCTTCAAATACTGGTCGAACCCCACGGTAAGGGTCTCAGAGGGATCTCCTGTCGCTTCTGCGGGGTGCGACAGCTTCTGCTTATTGGGAGGCGGTCCTGAGGGACCTTCATCATTCTTCTGCGCGGCCTTTTCCTTTCCCTTATCTTTTTATGGCACCATAGGGGGTGGCATCGCGGCGGCGATGTCAGTGGCCTGCTTCCATTCATCTGGCCAGGACTTCATAGTGTCTTCCACATCCTGGGTAGTCATTCGGTAGATCCCTATGGCCCATTCTTTCGACTGAATTTCGCGAGGGCGGAAATAGATTTCATGCAAGTTGGCAGAAAAGACCAACTTTGCTCCATAAATTTCTGCCATCTCCTCAATAAGCCTCGGCATCTGCAGGATGGTATCCCTGAGGAGATTGTAGTACTCAAAGAATACGGCACGGTTCATCTTGCGCTTCATGGGATTATTAGAATCCTAGAGGTTGACATAACGCATCCCTGTAACCTCTCCTGAACGACGCGGAAGAAACTAAGTGTTGGGCGGTTCCTTCCACCCGACAAAAGCACACAAGATCAGGAGCCAAGAAAAATGGAACAGCTGATTGGTGGTGTCCTGAACATTGCGGCAGTCATCCAAAAATGTATTCAGGAGGAAGAGAGACCAGTTATACTGCTCTCCTTCCGCAGCTGCGACTGCGAGCTCGACAACATCTCCAGGGACTTCTTTCGGTCGGCACTTCGTTAAAAGTCTGCCTGCGAGCAGACTTCCTATGAATCTGAGTACTTCATCTTCAACTATATTGAGGTCATAGGCCCGACCTCCTCTCGATAATTTGTATTTCTGCACCGCCTGTGCAGCCAGCTTTCGGTCCTTGTCTTTTCCAACAAAATGGACATTGGGGTCCTTACCAACCTTGGATAGCCCGGTAATTCGATGAATCAGGTCCACATTCAAATCAATTGGCCTCCCTAGCCAAATATAACCACCAAGAACACAAGATAATAGGACCTTAACAACCGCATTCACTTCATTGCTACGCCCAAAGTGCGGTAGCTTCAACAGGTTCAACAATCCAGGCCTCTCTAGATTTACTACAAATTGCTGCGGGACGAATTCGTCAACTTTCTTAGCAGGGTTATGGACCACTGTCAGATAGTGATCCGGCGCGAACTGTGGATACGTTCTATAATATCCCAAATTATAGTCGAAAAACTTAACAAGCGGAAGATGTCCGAGCAGGGATCCTTCTTCGTGCACGATTTCCGCCATTGGTGGCAACGGAATCGGATACTTGGCATTCTTGGGAATATGCACCTCGGGTGCATCATCTGGCCGCGGAGGAATGTAGTTAACCATAGTGGAAAAGGGCTCTGGAACGGGTTCCTCCGGCTGGTGCGGTTGAGACGCCCTTGTTCCCGGGGACTGTCTGGGTTCAGGAAGCTCGACAATCTTGATCGGGGTACCCATACTGAAATCTAAACCTCTGCGTCTAAACTGTCAGATGAATTCTTCAGTTGACAGGTTCTCCGTCATGAACTTACAGACATGACTTAACACTGATCAGAGAAGGGAAGAACAGCGTAGGATACGAACTCTGAAAACACAGGGAGCAGTCTGCATGAAATGGCTCTGAAAACAATGACTTAGACTCTCAAACAAGACAACTACAAAACGCACTAGCAAGGAAAAGTAACCCAAACATATACGAATGAGGGGTATTTATAGCTGAAGGAAATAGTAGATGCGGGCAAGTGGGCTAATAACCGTAGGCGCCTATGCATATGAGTTGACAACCCCCTTACCCCCGCGCCTCTGTGGTGCATTAAATGTGATGGACGGGTTCTGACAGCCTTCGGGAGATAAGCTAAGGCCTTCGACTCCTTAATTAAATGCGGATCTTCGGGAATTCAAGCCAAATCTGTTAGATCAAATACAATTAAATGGCGGTCTCATCTTTCATTTAAGACTCAAACGCGGCTACAGAACTTTCGTAATTCAAATTTTCAAATTTTCGACGGGTTACTTCAGCATGGGTAATTGTGCATATGGAGGGGTCCACAGCGGGGACTCCGTAAGAGAAAACAAAATTAGAAAACAGGGAACTCCGCAAGAGCGAAGGTTCGACAACCTGGGGGAACTACGCAAGAGCGACAACAGGATCGCTCAGAACAGACTTTATTTACTGCGCAAATGATTCGAGGAACTACGCGGGGAGCTAGAGACTGAAACATGTCTCACGACTTCCGTGTCGACTGATAAGTGCGATGCCTCTTTCAACTACACCGGACATCTGCACTACTTTAGCAACTGATTAGGTCAACAGGGTGGAGTGGCCGTCGCGGTAATGCTTGAGCCAACTCCCGTTGATCATTTTGGGCAGCAATTCTCCGTTAAGCTTCGCAAGCTGAACTGCTCCACCTTCGGTTATCTTCATCACTTGAAAAGGGCCTAACCAATGTATACGAAACTTGCCTGGAAACTTGATGAATTTACTATCATAGAGGAGTACCAAGTCTCCTTCCTGAAAAAATTTATTCTTAATATGCCTGTCATGCCAAGCCTTCTGTCTTGCCTTCTACACTTGTTGATGGAATCCAGCTAAAAGTCTGTCTTCTTCTAAGGAAACCAATTGTGACAGCCTTTCACTCATAGTATCAGTATTTTCCATTTCTGTAATTTGAGAAATTCTGAGACTGGGAACAATGTATTCCATGGGCATAACTGCTTCTTGTCCATATACCAAACTGAAAGGTGTGTGACCTGTTAATTTCTTGCATGTGGTTCTGTAAGCCCATAACACAGCTGTGACTCTAAGGTCCCAATCATCTCTTTGTTGGTTACAGACCTTGGTCAGGGCATTCTCCAGAATCTTATTGAATGCCTCCACTGTACCATTAGCTTGAGGGTGGTAGGGTGTACTCTTGTGATGACTAATATGGAATTCTTCAGTAAGGGCCTCTATAGTCTCGTTCAGGAAATGTGTGCCCTGATCACTCATTAGAATCAGTGGACATCCAAATCTAGTGACAATATTCTCAAAAATGAACTGCGCGGCAGTGGCAGCGTCACAATTCTTAACTGGCTTCGCCTCAGCTCATCTGGTGAGGTATTCAGTAGCTGTGATGATGTATCTTGCACCGGTTCTCTTTCCTGGTGGGTTGATAGGTCCCACAAAATCAATGGCCCACTTATCAAAAGCACGCACTATTATCTGGGGTCTTAGCGGCATTTCATCTCTTCTTGAAGGTTTTCCTGTTCGCTGGCACACATCGCAACACTTGCAGAATTCCTTAGTATCCTTATGCAATGTTGGCCACCAAAGACCTGCTGCTAAGATCTTCTGCGCAGTCGGCTTTCCTGCGAAATGGCCTCCTGCGGATCCTGAGTTTGCTTCTGTGATTATGGAGTTCTTCTCATGCGGTAAAATGCATCTGCGCAAAACTTCATCAGGGCCCAACTTGTAGAGCTGGCTTGCTATCAAAGTGAAGTCTGCGGCTTTGACAACAAGTTGTTTCTTCTGTTGTATTGTGAACTCAACTGGTGCTTTCCCTGTAGTGAGAAACTCAAGAATATCGGAATAATATCCATCTGCTGCTTGAACAGAGAACAGCTGCGCATCAGGCAGATTGTCCTCCAAATTTGTAGGTTCCTCCCCTGACTCTATCCTAGATAAATGGTCAAGTCCTGCATTCAATCTTCCTGGCTTCACAATAATCTCAAAATCATACTCCTGGAAGAGGAGTAGCCATCTGCAAATTCTTCCCCCTAACACTGGCTTATTGACCAAGTACTTCAAAGCAGAATGGTCAGTATACATTTTAAACGGAGCACCCAATAGATAGTGTCTGAACTTCTGTAAGGCATACACCATAGCTAGTCCTTCTCTTTCTGTAGTGGTGTAGTTCTTCTCAGCTGTAGACAGCTTTCTGCTAGAGTAAGCAATGGGATGGTCAATACCTCCTTCTCCCAGTTGTGTAAGTACAACCCCCAATGCTATGGAAGAAGCATCTACATGAACATGAAAGGGTTTTGTCCAGTCTGGGAAAACTAGAATAGGCACTGTGATCATCTTTTCTTTAATCTTGTCCAAGCTCTGTTAGCATTCTTCTGTCCATTGGAATTTCGAATCCTTTTTCAGCAGTCTTTCCATAGGCGCAGTGATCTTTGCATAACCTTTGATAAATTTCTTGTAGTATCCTGTGTGTCCCAAGGTAGTGCGCAATTGCTTGACTAAATTGGGCGCAGGCAAGTTAGCAATGATGGAAACCTTCACAGGATCCATCATGAGTCCTTGTCTGCACACAATGTGACCCAACAAGATACCAAAAGGAGCACAGAAGATACATTTTTTCAAGTTCACGGAGATCTGATACTGTCTACATTTTTCTAACATCATCCTTAGATTCCGTATATGGTTCTTTAGTAAACCAAACACAGTCCAGTCATCAAAATAGACTTCTAGAAACTTATGAATGAATTCTTTAAAAACAGCAACAACGACTCTAGAGAAGATAGCAGGAGCGTTTTTAAGACCAAAGCGCATTACTGTATACTGGAATGAGCCCCATTCAGTCGCAAAAGTG
This sequence comes from Larix kaempferi, assembly GCA_027924585.1. Classification (NCBI taxonomy): domain Eukaryota; kingdom Viridiplantae; phylum Streptophyta; class Pinopsida; order Pinales; family Pinaceae; genus Larix; species Larix kaempferi. The sequence goes on from BSBM01001185.1 coordinate 4,166,254, forward strand.
GTCTTATGGCGGTCTTCTGGATGAATTCTGATCTGATGGTATCCTGAAAAGCCATCAGTGAAGGAGTAAGCCTCTTGTCCTCCAACATTATCAAGCACTTCATCTGTAAAGGGCTTACGAAAGGGATCATGCGCTGATGCGTCGTTGAGCTTGCGCAGGTCCACGCGGATTCTTATTTCACCTTTTGCCTTTTTCTCTTGTACCACCATAGGACTAATCCAATCACTTTCCTCTACTGGTTCAATGATACCAGCTACGAGCATCTTATCGATTTCTTCTCTGACCTTTTCTTTATATCGCGGGTTCAACCTGTACGGGCGCTGTTTTACTGGCTTAGCATCCGCTTTCAAAGGTATGCGCATAAATCCTAAATCTCCTAGGATGCCTTTCATTTCTGTAAACTTGGTAGGAAAGATATCCTGGTATTCATGTAGTAAATCTGCAATATGGTCAACAGTTTCATCATCCCAATAATATCCTATAGAGGCAACCTTGGGTTCGACTTCTATACCAATGTTAATTTTCTTGAGCTTGATGTGTTTTGTAATGGCAGGGATATCAAGCTGAGGGCCTTCGACTTTGCGCGTCCCTTCTGAATCTGGGATATTGATGTTGCGAGGATCATCATCCTCTTCTCCAGCGACGAAATTAGAGCATTCCAGGGCATGTTCCATCTGGATATCCCAATCTGGTTGAGAATACTCTGATAATGGACATTGTTCAAATACCTTCTTTTTAATACACTTTAAAGCCTGATCGATGCTTGGATGTTCTGACTCAAAGCTGAAAGTGAGTTGAAAACTTTCGATCATGAGAGGCCAAGTGATAGTGCCTCTGCGCAATTCTGTTTCAGTGTACTAGTTCCTTGGAACTATATCCAACGTGTGGATGAATAGGTGAGCCCACTCATCCTCTGGAATATCGGACCATTGCTGAATACATGCTTCAACATGTGACCTGGGGTCACTCTGTCCATCATATTTGAGCAAAACTCCTGCTGTAGTCTCTTGAAATCTGCGCAGTATCAACCTGCGACAGTCTTGCCATGTGTCGATATTTCCTTTATGCGCACTCCACCATCTTGCGGGTGTAGCGCGCAGTGCTACATCCAATGCTTGTATGCGCTGCTCATCTGGGATTTCTTGTTCATATGCATGTATGAATTCACTTATTTCAGTTAAACCATCAAAGATTGGGGTGTTACTCAATTCTGTGCCAATCCATCGAATGGATTTAGTCATCCTGGCGCAACGCCTTGCAGAAACTTCATGTAAGCGATTCTGCCAGTTTTCCAATCCTTCTTCCGAATCTGATGCGCACGAGCTATCGCATCGCCAGCTGATATGGCCGTCCGTTGTGGGATTGACATAATCATTATGACTAGCAGTCATCTGGTACAAACTTTCCATGTGGCACGCTTCTTCTTCTGCTCGAATGGGTTCAATATACCGTGGTCCTTGAAGGGGATTGAGCGGTGCAATGACCCTGATCTGCTCATCCTCAAAGGTCATCTGTCTTTTCTTCAAATTAATGATAGCCAAATTATCAAATGCCTAGTCTATACCTAAAAGTGTTGGGTAAGGTCTACTGTCATCTAGAATTTTGATTACTTCGAAGTCTGCAGAACTTCTTACTCCCTCAATGTCAATCGGTACATTGGGTAATCTGCCCAATGGAGAAACTTGTTGCTGATTTGAAAGTCTTAGCTGGATAGGAGATCTGGTAAGCTGAGGGCTACCCATCTGTTCCCATGTCTGCATAGTGAGAACATTAACTTCTAAGACTAAATCCAAAATGACTTCGTCCATTTCAAATGCTCCAATCTGCGCTGTGAGTCTCATCTCTCTTCCAGTTCTACTATGACTCCCAATCTGATGAACAGCATGCTGCGGCGTATTCATCGAAGCAGATTGTTGACACTGATCCAACAGGTGTTGGAGCTCCATAGTTGCTTTTTCATTGCGCAACAACTTTAAGCAGTTCCTCAGGAAAGCATGAACACTTCCTAGTGCATCCTCCTCATTAGGCCTTCCAGATGTAGTGGCCTGCTCTCGCACTAGGTTCTCTTGACGTGGCACATGCGGTCTTATATCATTATGCGGAATTGCGACAGATCTTGAAGCTCGCGGATCTGAGAAATATTCTTGAGCTTGCTTGAATGCTTCTTTTTGCTTCTGTAGGTCAAGCGGGGCTGGTTTAATATTTGCGCGGCGCACCCATTGCGTCGCTGGCTTTCCAATTCCCAACTCTGGCACACCAGTAGTTGCTCCACTGCGCGTCACTATATTAACTGTGGGATATGGTTCTCTTTTTTCTGCTCCAATCAACTGGATATTCTGGTTAACCTGTGGATTCTTTTCTTGCATCTTGGCCATCAACTGAGGGCATTCTTCAATGACATGATCATAAGATTTACAGTATCTGCAGAGGGTTGTAGGATTTTGGCAATCCCTTGCATAATGGCCTTGAGCTCCGCAGTTATAACAAGTGATCTGTCCTCTTCCTCGACCAAAACCTGCTGTGCGTCCACGGCCCCTGTAATTTCCTCCTCTGCCTTCGGGAGCTTGGTCATACTGCGGCTCTGCTGTGGGTCCTTGTGGTTCTGACTGTACTCTATAAACATCATGTTTTCTTTCTATCATAAGGTCATATGCTCTACAATTGTTCTCATCATGGCCTACTGATTTACAGAAATTGCAATATAGATTCTTTGGAGTTTGTACATATTTCTGTAATAAGTGACACTCTTGTGGTCTGTGGCCTCTAGTTCTACAGATTTCACACCAAGGCCCCTGTTCCTGTGGTAAAGGGTTAGGTGCTCCAGTTGCAATATAATCTATGAAAATAGGACAATGGTCCTTTGAATGTCCTTGTGCTCTACACTTTGTACACCAAATTTCTTCTTTGACATCCTTTCCTTTCTTAATGTCATGCACTTGCAAGGTTAGGTTTGCTATTTGGTTCTGCAACTGCGCAACATCGTTGCTTGTTCTAGCAATTGGTGAAGCTTCTAGTTTCATAGCCATCTCTAGAGCTTGTTCTTGTGTAGTGAGATTCTGTTGCATAAGAGGAAGTCTAATGTGAGGAAGCAGTGCAGCAATGAACCATTCCTTGTGCTGCTGCGGTGCAAACTCAAAGCTTACTTGATCTATCAAGGCTTTGAACTTCTGGTCAAAGTCCCATACTGACTCTGTAGGTAACTGTTTTATGTCTTTGAGTTCTGTTATACACTGTGATTCTGATTTAGGTTTCTTGAATTCTTTAATCATAGCATTTCTTACATCAGCAAGAGTCCTATTCTGTGCTGCTGAGTATTTCATAAACCAGGTTAAGGCTCTCTCTCTTAGTGTGGCTGCTAACTGAACCAGCTTAACAGCATCATCATTAATTTGCTTAATCGTCCAGATGGATTCACATAGAAACCAATGCTGCTCAGGGTCTTCTAGCCCTATTCCTCTAAAAGTTGGTAGCTTCATGTCATCACCCATCCTTCTTGCGCTAGGTTGACATGGAGGTGCTGTGGCACTACCTCCGGGATGGTTAAACAAAGGTGGGGCTGAGGTACTAGAAGTACTGTGCGGGCTACTAGAGGGTGTTGCTGCGGGGTTATGCTGAGCCCCGTCTGGATTTTGCGGTGTAAAAGGGTGATAAGGGATATGAACACTCCCTTGTCTCTCTATATGGCTCGCTCTATGAGCTCGACTATCTTCTGGGATAGACTCAAAATAATGTTGGTCAAGGCCTACATTATACCGTTTTCCACTACGAGTACAACCAATAGTTTCAAAATCACTATCAGAATCTGTGGACATTACTTGTCTATGCTATTCATCGGAAGCTATGCATAGTTTTCCTTTTTCATATAAGAGCATTTTAATCGACAGGTTCAGAGAATTTAAGAACTTACCCCTGTATGCTTTGAAGAAGCTCCTCTCAGCCTCGCTGAAGCTCTTTCTCGTATCTATTGCAAACTCGGTGATGAAGCCTTCCAGCAGACTGTTCAACCAAAAGTCTACTGCATGGGACACAGGATTGTCTACCCGCTTCACAATGCTAACTAGCTCAGGCGTCCAAACGATAGGTCGATCAACATGCACAGTGGGTTGAGTATCTGCTAGCTTGGATACCCACCCATGCAACTCAAGTGTAAATGTTACAAAGAAGATTTCGTGAAGGTCAGTATAAATATGCTTCTGCAACCAGTCTTCTGTCTGAAGCCTAGAGCTTCTATTTTCACGTTCAGCGAACTCTCTTGCTTTTGAATCAAACCACTCTTGAATTTCTTTAGCTGTAGGATTCCAGCACCACATTGCCTTCAAAATGGTAGAGTTAAAGCCGGCGGTGGAACCATTTGTTGGATTAACAAGTCTCAAGTCAACGGAACCATTTGTTGGCTTAACAAGTATCAAGGAAACGGAACCATTTGTTGGCTTAACAAGTCTCAAGGCAACGGAACCATTTTTTGGATTAACAAGTCTCAAGGAAATGGAACCATTTGTTGCCTGCTTTTGGACAGACCCGGGTTTTCAGGAAGCGCAGCAACAAACACCCCTTGGCGCACTGGCCCTTTCGGCAACGAGCAGCGCAGCAGCCTGAGGTCTCACCCGAAGTGGCTATGGGGGGGCTAAGGAATCAGGTTTCCTTAACCGAGGTGGTGTGGAATCCACAGTCTTCTCTCTTCCCTTCTTATGTATTAACTTCTGAACAGAGCGTCTGATTCTCTCACAGGTCATACAGCGCAGCAGCGCTGGAGCTTACTCACCTTGGCCTAGCTACGCGGTATCTCTGCACCTGTGCATGAGGCGTTTACCCGCTACGTCCGATACACTATGTAATGTTGCTTTCCTTGCACCGCAGCGCGGTAACACATTCCTCAAGCGCGGCAGCGATAGTGTTCTACAGACTCCTTCAACACTTAACAAGTATAACTTCTAAGGAAGCTTCAAGGACTTACTTTACATACTCATTCATAAAGATAACGAAACGTTCATGCAATCATAGATAGAAACACATAGAGATGCATTCATGTAAAATATTACCATAACAACAAGACTTATGTGGTTCTCCTCCACGGGGAAATCACGTCCACGAAAATTGTATCTTATATTATCTTGAGATGGGAATTACACAGTTACGCTGCGCACACAGCTACAGCCTTAGATCTTTCTGGGAAAACTCCACGCACATAGCTAGGAGCCCCTCGCTTAGATCTATCCTCTTCTTCTACAGAGATTACAATGACTCAGACATCAACTTAGACTGTCTGCAAACTCAGACATCAACTTACAATGACCTTCTAGCCAATCTATCTCTGACCCATCTAACATCTAACCCTTTTCCCTTTACAATTACACATATATATAGGTGGCCCTGAGGGTCGCACCTTTACAAAACTGTGGGCCTTTCCCAACAGTGATCCCCAAAAACCCTAACCACTGACGGCTAGGTGTACTTTAGATGCCTCTTGCAGTCGCGTCACAGCTTCCTGCAGGTTCCGTGATTTCTGGCGCAGATCGCGGGTATGGGCGCCGCTTCATCGTTCTTTGCTCCGTGTCCTTTGTCTTCAATGCTTCGTCCCGTTTCTCTTCCTTGGTCCGAGCAACCATAACTTCTGTACTTTGCCTTAAATGAGGGTAGCTGAGCCCTCTATCCCGTCGCTTCCTTCATTTACTGTGTTGGTTGAGCTTTCTACTCGGCCACCTTATTTACTCCTTTCTTTGACTTGTGCGTGCGAGCTCCACGATTTCTGGTCCGCACTCTGCGGTGATCTCGTCCATCTGGCACCGTACCGTGCACTGTTCACTTCCGTAAAAAATGGTGCTTTTCCTCAAAATTAGCACTTCTCCTTCAAAACTTAGTGCTTTTTCCCCCAAAATTGGCAGCTTTACCCTAGCTGCGGCATATCCTCCAACAACCTTTCATTTGGAGATTTAATAGAGTCTTTATTTGTAGTTTTAAGATACAAGTCAGCTCATGGTTTCTTCTATTGCAACACATTCTCTCAACCATTTCCAGTTTTGATGGCATATTCTTGATCCTTGAGGGAGGGCGTTTTTGGTGAGCTATTGTACTCTTTGGGTGAGATTCTCATGCGCCGTTTATTTTTTAATATGAATTAAATACTCTTTTATTCATCTCTATAAATTTTCAGGTCGAAATTCCAAGTAGAAATGTATAAATCTCATTTTTAATGAAAGAACAGTGCCATTTCCCCACTACCTTGATGTATGCCAATGTATTGATGATGATTTCGAATGGAAGAATGTTTCTCTGATATATTTATGATGTATGGACTTCCATTGATGATTTTTACAAGTTTCATGTTCATCACTTAATCATTTGAAGCCACCTTGCTCAGTTTATTTGCATTTGGAAGAGATTTGGTGCCATTTCCCCAAGGGCCGGATTAGTGATTTTTGCTGCTGTTTGGGAGAAGGTTAGAACAGACTTAATAAATAATTAATGGTGAAAATGAGACCTAAATAATATACTTTAGACATCCCCTACCTCTTTTCATAATTTCGAGTGGGTTTGGAGGCATTTGGAGAGCCATTTTCAGAACTTACCCTAGGGGGGATTTGAGCCTCAAATTGCTAGTTAAATTCCATACTTTGTCCAGAATATTAAACAAGTTTTTATAAGTAATTTGATGATTTTAAATCATCCTTGAACATCATAATCAAGTACAAATATCATTCATACACCTTCACTGAATATTTGGTAGCATTTGGAGCCAATTGGAGACCTAGAGACCAATACTAGTCAAAGGGAAATTGCTAGTAAAGTTCCCTACATTGGTCAGAATTGAAAGTGGATTTTAATAAGTATTGGAAGGTTCCAAAATAATCCATGAAACACATATTTATGTTCTAACATCATCCATACACCTTCTCAGAATATTCGGGAGCATTTGGAGCAATTTGGAGACCTAGAGCCAAAAACTAGTCAAAGGTCGAATTTGGGGAAAAAGTGGAAAATTGGTCACTTTAATAAACATTCCTAAATAGGGACATTACATCAGAACTGAAGGATGAAATATGAAATATATGACATGTCAGGGCTAAAAATATCCTCCAAGAGGGCGCTCAAGGGAGTTAGGGAAGCTAAGATGCTTCCACATGTGATTTGGTGGAAGTGGGAGACTATGAATTGTTGTACAAGTGGCGTTCTTTGGAATCTCTTCCCAACTTGAGTTGGAATGAGTATCTTGGAAGGAATTCGACCCATGGAGGACATTAGAAGTTTATAAATTTCAATAACAAATAATGAAACCATATTTTGATCATTGGATAAATTTGCAATTGCATTTGTGAAGAGGGAGAGCTAGTGGATAACTAGTTTCTTGCCTTAGCCAATTTCGAGGGTGAAAGATTCCCATCCAAGTTGGTAATTGGAAAGGCCATTCAGACCTTTCATTTGGAGATTTAATGGAGTGTTTATTTGCAGGTGTAAGCTACAGGGCAGCTCATGCTTTCTTCTAGTGCAGCACACTCTCTCAACCATTTCCAGTTTTGATGGCATATTCTTGACCCTTAAGGGAGTGCATTTTTGGTGAGATCTTGTACTCTTTGGGAGAGATTCTCATGATATATTTCTATTTCATAATGATTAATATACTTTTTTATTCATCTCCAGAAAGTTTCAGGTCGAAATACCAAGTGGTTATATGTAAAATGGATTATTAATGAGAAAACAGTGACCATTCCCCCACTAGATTGATGTATGCCAATGTATTGATGATGATTTCGAATGGAATAATATTTATATGATATATTTATGATGTATGGAATTCCATTTATGAGTATTATAAGTTTCATGTTCAGCACTTAAGCATTTGGAGCCATCTTGCTCAGTTTTATTTTATTTGAAGAAGATTTCATGCTATTTCCCCCAAGGTCGAACTAGTGATTTTTGCTGTTGTTTGGGAGAAGGTTAGAACAGACTTAATAATTGATTAATGGTTCACATGAGACCTAAATAATGTCCCTCAGACATCCCCTACCTCTGTTCAGAATTTAGAGTGAGTTTGGAGGCATTTGGAGAGTCATTTTCAGTACTTACCCTGGGGGATTTGAACCCCAAATTGCTAGTTAAATGCCATACTTTGTCTAGAATATTAAACAAGTTTTCAGAAGTATTTTGATGGTCATAAATAATCCATGAACATAATAATCAAGTACAAATGTCATTTATACACCTTCAATGAATATTTAGAGGCATTTGGATCCAATTGGAGACCTAGAGACCAATACTAGTCAAAGGGAAATTACTAGTAAAGTTCCCTACATTGGCCAGAATTGAAAGAGGATTTGAAGAAGTATTTTAAAGGCCCAAAAGAATCCATGAAACACATATTTATGTTCTAACATCATCCATATACCTTATCAGAATATTTGGGAGCATTTGGGGCAAATTGGAGACCTAGGCATCAAAACTAGTCAAAGGTCGAATTTGGGGAAAAAGTGAAAAAATGGTCCTTTTAATAAAATTATTAAAAATGGACATTACAACTGGCCACCGGAGTGGAAGGTGGATGTGCCACTAGAAATCCACACCTCATCGGAAGAAATCTCACAGAAACCTACAGAAGTTGTTAAGGAGATAGAAATAGACACCATTGAAGTGTTGAAAGGCGAGAAGAGAAAGGATCCTAAAGGTAGGGGAACATAAAAGGGACCAAGGAATAACATGAAGGCAACCAAGACCAAACAAGAAGTGCAGTTGCATGAAGACTACTACGAATGCATCACTCTGCATGTAAATGCGTATCTATAGGAGGCACTCTCTACAAAAGACAATAAGAATGAAGAGGCGCAAGCGCAGTTGAACAAGAACCTCTCAGAGCTCAAGCTTATGGTTGCGAAGATCGAACAAGTCCAGCAGGACTTCATTTGAGAATCTGATTCAGAAGGTAAGACAGGGGGATCTAGTAAACGAAGGAGAAGGCCACTGCCCATGACAATGAAGCCCCGCCTAGTTAGAATGTAGCCACTCAAGATCATTTTCTCGAACGAGGAGATGAATGAAGGTGCGAAGCAGGTAGAGCACCTTGACCTTAATATTGACATGCTACCTCTTGAGGGGTTGCACGATCTGCACCTACAAGTTTTCAAGGAAATAAGAGATAGAGACATCGTCTCTTACAACCAGAATGTACACCTAGAGGAGAGCTACAAACAACTAGCAGAGGAATGAGCATAGAATACCACAAAATTAACCAAGGCACATGAAAAGAAAAGAAGGTTGGAAGAGACAGTTGCTACTATCTGTGCACAGATACTGGAATGTGAAGTACATCCATAATTAGAAGATACAATAGTACATATTGGCAAGGTGGTAAGCGATCTCAAAGCAGAGATGTCGGAGATGGAGATCGCCCATAAGGAAGAGGTTGTTAAATTCACAACCCAGCAGCTACCTACTACACCACCAGATATGGGAGAAGAAAGAGTCATAGCACTAAAAGCTTCGGTAAAGACTATTTCTATTGAAATAGAAAGGTGTCAATATTTGTTGGATGAGGATATGAAGGTATGGGATACATTGCAGGAGAATCCTGCCCTACAACTAATTCAGGATGACTTGCATCAATGCCAGGCAGAGTTGGACACTGTGAATGCGGCCATGAAGACCTTGACGCCTAGGGAGAAAATCCAAAAGTTCGCGCAAGTCAAGAACTTAACAAAAGAACTGAAAGTTTTGAGGGATAAGGAGACTGAGACATCAGAGAGACTGCAACCAGTGCAAGAAGAGGCGCTCGCTGTCACTGAAGAAATCGAGGAAAAAATCAAGGAACTCCACACCACGGAGAAGACAGTCCATGAGTTTGCTCAGGAATAAGTCTCTGAGGACATGTTGGAGACTATTAAGGACTTAGAGCAAGAAACAAAGGAAGCAGTTGCGAAGTTGAGCGTAACTCTTCAAGGCTTCACCGAAAAATTGAACCCTCCAGAGGATGAGGAGCAAGAGATAAGTGGATCAGAGATGATCCACGAGTAAGGGTTAGGGGCCTATTGGGCATGGCCCAAGTTGGCACAATTTTGATGAAGCATAGTTTTGGCAATGGCGCAGTTCATATTGCGAAGTCCAAGTGGCGTAGTCGGGAATGTGAAACCTAAGCACAACGCAGTTTTGCCGATGCGTAGCGCCAACAAAGCAGGTGATTTTGGGAAAAAGTAGAGCAGATGAAAGCGACCTATTTTGGGTAAGTGACTCCATGATTCCCGAGAGTTGGGTAAGGAGCAGTGTGGAAGTGGTTGAAAGCAACTTGGAAGTTGAAGAGACAAAAAACGTTAGAAACAAAGCCACAGTTCGACAGCAACGGAAGCCTAGAGGGGCGGAAAGTGACATGCCACTATGCAGTTAGAGCTGTTCCGGGAGTACTGCGGTTGTCAGAAGGCCGTAAGATCTAGGAGTGGTCCAACAGAGCGGCCAGAAGCGAGTGGAGCAGCTGTCAACTATGACAGGCCGGGTTGGCAGGGTAACCGCACCAGTTTTGGTTACTCTAGGGTTTTGGGCCCATATGCATTGTAAAGACGTGACCTAAGGTAACGATCTATAAAATGGGCATATTTGTAAAGGAAAGGGTTGATTTTTGGTTAGTCTCTAATTGATCTCTGAATATTTTAAAGAGGCTCTACAGCTGTGTGCGCAGAGACCCATTGAAGAGAGAAAGAGGCTTTGCAGTTACGTGCGTAGAGACCTATAGTAGAGACAAGAGTCTACAACTGAGTGCACAGACTAGAACTATTGAATCCTTCCCATTAATATAATCAACAGTTCCTATGGACGTAGCTCCCATCCTAGGGGTGAACCACGAAAATACCGTGTTGTGTGATTGAATCTGTGTGTTCGCTTTTGCCTATGGTTAAGTTCATGCTTACAGTTATATGTATATTCGGTTTTATATGTATTCTCTATATGAGTGAGTGATGAGAATAATATGTTAAGTGTTGAACCTATATGCTTGAATGTTAAATGTGCAAGTAATTATGAATATGATGGATGCATTAGTTATTTGGGTAACACCAAGTCAACAAAATCTATGTAAGTGCAATTCCCCGAAAGCGCAGCCTTGGAAGTGCGCGGTTGTATTGTATTTCTTTGTATTTCATGAGTTCGCGAAGTGCATGGTCACGTATGTTGAATGCAAAATAACACTAATTCAAAGAAGCCTATAAAGTGTGTGATTGTTAAGAAGCATCGCAGTCTGGAGTTGCATTGTCCCATTGTTAAGAGTCATTTCGAAGCGTGCAATCCCTGTGTGCGCTCTGGCATAAGTCATAGTCACGAAGTAGGTGAAGCTTCGCGCAATCCCCCAGTCTATTAACCACGCATCACATGATTGTAGAAACCCGATTCTATAATCCCCCATAAACTTTGCCTTAGGTGAGACCTCAGCTTGTTCATAGGCTATTGCCGAAAGGGCCGGTGAAGAAGGGTTTTGTTGGACAACAACTGCGCAGAACCTGGGTCAATATAAGAAAGATAAAGAACAAGGTTATTTGGATCCCAACACTTATTCGCATTTTTCTTATTCTTATTCTTATTTTTCTTATTCTTATTTTTTTCCCTTTGGGCTACTAGTTTTCCTGAGAGTCCTATACTAACAAAACATCAGAAGGAGGGTTGGGATTAAGGTTCTGTGTGTTATTTTTACCAGTTGTCAGCAAATTTTGACTTGGAAATCTATTACCCAAGATAGCTAGATTGTTCTCAACTGCACTGATCACACTATCATCATGAGGTGTCAGGATAGGTTTTGTTGGGTCATCTTATGCTCTAGGAGCAGTGGGAAGAATTTCATACAACATCTTGGATTGGGAATAAGCCAAATCCAATTGTTGGGATTTAATAATAGCCTACTCTTCAGTCTGAACCCCCAAAGGAGCCACATATTTTGCAATAACATGTTGAAATGACTTAATGAACCAATTAGTCAGGAATTCACACGATATCTGAGCCTTGATTAAGCTATGCCTCCTCCGCCACTCATGGATGTGGTTAGATATATGAGTAGATTTATCCTAATGAAGGGACGTTAACAGATCGGTTCTAGTTTCATAATGGACCAGAAGCTAAAGTGGTTTAAAAATACCTTCACCACTGCATTAAAAGTTTGAAAATATGCTCATGGTAACTCAATGTACCATTTCGCCGCTACACTAGTTAAAGTCCTTTCGAAGAGACGTAATAAAATAGAATCATCCATCAAGGAGTTGGATGAACACCATAGATGAAAAGTCATCACATGTTTAGTTGGGTCTTCCTTGGGCTTACCTTCAAACTTAGGAATGTCTGAAGGAATTTTAGTGGGTAGATGTGGCCATCTTGGGTCATGTAACACTAGATCGTTAGTCAACTTTTAAATATCGGGAAAATTCAAAGTGGCCAAGAATGGAAACTTTGTCTAAGCCAAAGTGTTCCAGGTTCCAGGAGAAATTATCTTCCCATTGGTTATTGTTAGCATGTGGTTGTCCTAGAATATATGGATTTCCAAGATTAGTGAAAATCGAATTGGGTTGTCCAAAGTTCTAACCATAGTGGTTATGAAAGTAAGGAAAAGTTGTTCCAACAATACCTCTGTTAAGCCCTAAATATTGGCACATTAACCCTTATGTAGTGGCACATTACCCCATTTATTATGATGCATTACATATTATTGATTTTGGCTACCCCATTTATTATGATGCATTACATATTATCGATTTTGGATTGGGTCTATTAGTTGTTATTGTATCTCTTTGTCTCCTATACATAGGAACGATGCCTTTTCATTTTAGTCATCATTGTATCTTGTCTTGTCTTATGTACTTAGTACATTGTGTAAGGAGGTTCCTACCTCAAAGAGTATTTTTGTTCATATCAGATCTTCATTATTAAGTTGTGGATTACTTTCTTTTGGTCTATTTATGTTATTTTTATGCTATATCAGGGACTTCGTTGCATAACATTTGGTATCAGAGCTCTTAACTCGGGACTGGTTTCTTCAAAATGAGTCATCTTGGAATTTTTGCTATAATTTATTTTCTACAAGGATTCATAAAGCAAGATTAAAAACCCATCTCCAAAACAGGCTGAGCTATCTGTGTTTTGGAGATATTCACCTCAAAAGATAGGGTTTTTGAGTAGTCCAAAAACTAGTCTTAAAAAGGTGTTATGGGGAAAAAGGTCATATCGAGGGTATGAAAGATCCAAATTGAGTGAGACTTATTGCATCAGAAAGAAGAAATACAACAATATATCTAGTAGGGTTTTCAGACTCAGATCTGAAATATTGGACACATGGAAGACCCTACAAGTTCACTCTTCTGGAAAGAACTAAAATAAGAAGTGTTGGGAGATTCACAATAACTTCTTATTGGTACATAATAATTAGGCCATACCTATGGCATTGGAAAAATGACACATTAGGATACATCAAACCGAATTTCCAGAACCAGAGGAGCATAAATTTCAAATTTACCTCCGTTACAAGTCACCCATAAAAAAGTCTTCCAATTAGGGTTTGAAAAAGGTACGCCATTTTAAATTTGAATAAGTTTGAGTAGAAGGATCTAATTCTAGTGAAACCTGGGGTATGATATCTATTTATATTGTTATCTCCTCAAATAATTTTTGAAATTCTATTATCTTAGGTGATAGGAGGTCATTTGAAAATCAAAACACATTATTAAATTTTGTGTTTAGGCTCATTTTAATGAGTTCTAACTCATAATATGTCAAAAAAATTTCGAGTCAAGTTTTTATTTCAAAAAACTTAAAAAATAGGTTTCGGTAGCTAAGCGCTTTTAAAATGGTCCCTAAGCCACTGAAAGCTCTTCTTTCAGCATCTTAAAAAAAAATTTCAGGGCTCTCCTAGCCACCAAAAGTGAAAGGAAATTTTAAATGAAAACAGATCATTTCAAAGCTTAAACTGCCAAAATACGGCCTAGATGCCACGTGAAAGAACAGGTGATTAAAAAGTTTCAGAGCACCAGCTAAAAGCCAAATGTCCGATGTCCAGGTAGATAACAGTGTGTGCAGACATCTAATGGTGAACGCATTTTGGCACAGCTGAAGCAATGAATTTTCATGATTATGTATGGCGTGGTCATCACCCAACTGCTATGACAGCCAAGATAAAGGATGGTGTTATAGTTACTGATTTAATCATTGCAGGTGTATCTTTGATGGCAATCATTTATCAATGGAAGCATGAATACATCCATTGACTTAGAGAGACACTCGTATGAAAACATGGCCATTCCTAAATTTGCTCATACACAGTCAACAGTCAGTTTAATCTACCGGAGCTAGGTCTCTTATATAGTTCTTACTCTATTTTTTGGCTTGAAGAAATAGGAGCATAAATGACAAACTTGGATTAGTGGATCTACTTTAGAGATTTTGAAGCAGATCTTTTGGTAGCTTAGGCGGACAAGGAAATTGTTCATTAGCCACTGAAAGCAGAGCTTTCGGTAGCTTACAGATTCGGACTTTGGCTTTCCTAGCTACCAAAAGCTAAAAACTGGACATAATGTTACCATTTTTGCACAGACCTGATTTTTACTAATCCAAACACCTCAAGGGTGGTTTATAAGGTTATATAATAATTAAAGGCATCATGATCAAGGTTCTGTTCCAGATTTAAAGGTGCCAGCAATGTGAGAAGAGGAATCCTCTTGTTTATTTTGGGCAAAAGATGGCCTGCCAATCCTCCAAGTGCCAGTTTCGACCTCACTCATCAACCTTGAAGGTTTTTTAGCTGGTCAAATATTGTTGTAGCTATCGAAAACATGAAGAATATCAAGATGGAGGCAAGGATGTTTGTTGCAAAAATGGCATTTTTACTATGCAGAGTCATCATTTTCAAATGATGATTCTAAGCGACCGGAGAATCTTTTTGCAAAACGCTCAGAGGTTTTTGTTCCTAACATGTCATAAAACAATAGCCTCTCTCTATTTTCCTACAGGTGTTTCATATTGAGAGAATCAAATCCATCTCTCAGCTCCAATTTTCGGATCTCAGAATCTGCCTGTTTGACACATGTTTTTGAAATACAGATCCCGGGCAAAGGAAAATGAATCTCAAGATGCTGAGAGAGTTTTTTGCTCACAACGAATCAACATACAAAAACCTCTTTTGGTTTATACACAGGTGTCACATATTTGGACAGATGAACCCATCTCTGAGCCCCATTTTTCAGTAGTTTGGCCAAATTAATGGTGTTTTACTGTGCAGAGTCATCATTTTCAAATGATGATTCTGAGCGATTGGAGAATCATTCTGAAAAACGCTCGGAGGTTTTTCTTCCTAGCACGTCAGAGAACAATAAAATATCTCATTTTTCCTACAGGTGTCACATATTGGGAGAATCGAATCCATCTATGAGCCCCATTTTTCAGCAGTTTGGCCAAGTTAAAAAATGATTTTTCCTGGTTTGTTAAAAAACGGTTTTGATCTTCTATCTTTAGGATTTCGAATCCAGCTTCTTAGGATCTGGGGGAATATGTTGTAAAGGCTATAAATCCTAGATCTTGAGAGAAAGAAAGGGTTGGATTTTGGAAGACTAGACTTATTGTATTTGGTGACAAGACCATTTCTTAATGTATTCGGCCTGCAAGCTTCTTTCTTTTGATATCATCAGATCCTCTTTTCTTTCTGTCTATGCTTGTGAGTGAATGTTGTTCTTCATCTATGTTTAATTCATCCATTGGTGACTTCATTTCACTGTCTGATTATTGAGCAAAGGATCATAAGTCATTTTACCGATTTCTAGACCCGTCATATGTGATTGCTTTATGTATGATCTGGTTGATGTGATTAGTTTCTGTCCCATTTGATACACAATTATCTGGTTCTATCTGTCGAAGGCCTTGCACAGTTTGAATATGACTAGACAGTATTGATATATCATCCCGTAATCTAGATATTCATCTTGATCCACCCATCATACAAAAAAAAGGGTTAAGTTACCAGGCTCCTTTGACTTACAGCCTAGAAGGACTCTTGGAGTGATAACATATATTTTTCAAAATGGAACCAAAAGGAAGTGTAAAAATTCACACTCCCCTCAAACCCATAGAGGATCCATCCTTGGCATACGATGAAAGGGAAGACGTATCTTTTCGAGTATCCCAATTGGAAGATATGATTAAAGGGACTGCGAAAAAAGTTTATTTAGTTAATTTAGAGGAGAAGTTGAATAAAATGGAGGAAAATATGAAAGGTTCGGTGAGAACAACTGATTTACTCAATTTAGAGGAGAATTTGAACAATATTTATAATATCATACAAAATTCAAGGGATACTCCCCCTACAGGTGATGATGTGTTCCAGGATACTCAGGAGGATAAAGATAATTTCCATGTTGAGTAACATTCCATGAATAAGAATATTCCAAGAGGAAATTATTCTAGTAATGGAAGTCATCAGGGATGGTCACCAAAGGGTACCCAACTTCCTAAAATTGACATGATCAAGTTTGATGGAAATGATCCAATAACTTGGATATTCCAAGTGGTGCAATTCTTTGATCTACATCAGGTGCCAACTTTGCAAAAGGTAACTATTGCATCCTTATATTTAGAGCTTGATCAATTTGTATGGTACCAATGGCTTCGTGACCAATAAAAAGGAATCTATTATCTCATGGTCTATATTCATAGAATAATTTATTGCACATTATGGGGATATAAATAACAACACATTCTTTATCCAATTGGTAAATCTAATAGAGCACATCAAGCAATTTCAGAAGCTAAGTCTCAGAGTGAAAAATGCCCAATTACAAAGCACATCAAGCAATTTCAGAAGCTAAGTCTCAGAGTGAAGAATATTTCAGAAGATAATTTGTTGGATCTCTTTATTGAAACTTTGAAGGATAACATCCAATATGAGGTTCTCTTTTGGGAACCTAAGTCCTTGGAGCATGGATTCAGGGTGGCAAGAAAAGTTGAAAAAAATTTATGGCAACAAAGAAGTCTACCACTTACAACTATAAAGAAGGAAGTGTGGTCTCAAGTCATCCACAACCTACAAGGTTGACACCACAACAAATAGAGGAAAAAAGAGCAAAAGGGATTTGTTACAGTTGTGATAGAAAATACAATAAGGGCCACAAGTTCACTAAGACGAAACTATTTTACATAGATTGTGAAGCAGAGGAAGAAAATGAACAAGAATCACCAAAAGAACAGGAACCATCTCAAGATGAAGAAATAGAAGATATTAATTCCGAATATATTAATCCCACCATATCCTATCATGAATTGGATGGAATTAGCACTCCTAAAACTCTCAATATAGAAGGATATATCAAAAACAAAAAGCTAACAATGTTGATTGATTCTGGCAGTACTCATAATTTCATTCACTATAAATTAGCCAAGGTTCTCAATTTCTTTGTATATCTAGCACTAGAGTTTCAAGTAATAATTGCAGATGGAGGAACTATCAATTGATTAGGAAAATGCCACAATATCAATCTCACTATGGGGGAAGATGTATTGAATAGTCCAATGATTTCTATTCCGATGGGGGGTGCTGACGTTGTCTTAGGAGTTTACTGGTTACAATAATTAGGAACAATGGCTTTTATTTTTCAGAAGCTTTTCATGAAATTTTTATGGAAAGGAAAAGAATATGAGTTAAAGGGTATGACAAGGAAACCAAGTAAGGTGATAAGCTCTAATGGTATGAAAAAATTGATAAAAAGGGGATGTGGCTAGGGTTTTCACCCTAGTTTGTGCGAATGAGCACCTACTAAGGAGAAGGGACTCCTTAGTAGCAATTCAGAAAAATAGTAAATGAAAGACAGTATAGTAAAATAGTAACTACTCTAAGCATGTGCATAAAATAGAAAATACAAGATAATAAAAATGGTTTTTGTATTGATTATACCTCCAATGTGAAGGTTGATGAAGCCTTTGCAGCAGTCCAAGAGGGTTGCTTCCAAGCTCCAGTTTTGTTCCTTTCTCTTTCTCCAAAGGGTTTTGGAAATGGGCCAAAGGGGCACTCAAATGTGAAAGTAGCTCAAGGGTGAGCTAGGGTTTCAGGAGTGATTTTGGCAGAGTAAGGGTGTGGTTGACTATGGATATGAAATGAAGGGCCTCCATCACCTATTTATAGGTTTTTAGTGGTGGAGTGCTGGCCCATGGTTTTGGGCACCATATGGTTTAGGTCAGCTGTATAGGGTTTTTGCTTCCTTTTTCCCTCTTTTTCCTCTTTTTTGTATTTTTTATTCCCTTTTTAGAGGGTTTTTGCTATTTTGGAGGAATTTTGGATTATTTTGGGGGAAAAAGGGGTTTTTTGGCCTTTTGGAGGCAAATATGGTAGGAAATATGGACAAATGAGTCATGTAATGGGGTAGATGAGGTAGTGAGCACTTTTTGGGTGTTAATAGATTGCCCCCTGATGTGTGAGGGTAGGAGCTCATCGTATGGCCGATAGACATCATAAGTCTTTTATGGTTTTCCTGGGGTGTGGAGAGGAGAAGAAACGAACTAGAGCCCGGAACAACGGTCCCGAACAAACTGCAAAAACTGAAAGTACATGACCTCAATAATGAATGAGGAAGAATCTGAACATATGGATGAGGCGGGCATTCCCATGCTCGTATCAAGATATAGAACAATAACAAGAGGGTCGAAAAAATGGGGACCTGAAATATACATGGCCTCAAATAATGAATGAGGAAGAATCTCAATATATGGATGAGGCGGGCATACCCATGCTTGTATCAAGATACATAAAAAATAACTGTGAGGCCCGAAAAAGGGGGACCTGGAAGATACATAGAGAACCACTGTGTACATCATAAGGGTCCAGAGGGGACACAAATCTGGGACATACTACTGGGTTGACCATGTCTGGGCTGAAGAACTGATACACTGGAATAACAACAGTGCTACTGAGTGGGGTACCAGAGGAACTGATGAGCTGCTGGAGCATAGTGATGGGGAGTCATATCCTCAATGGTACACTGAACTGGAACTGAACTGGGTACTCAAGGAAGCATATAAATGGATGGCTTCTGAATACAATCGCCAACGTAACCCGGACATCCATGGGAACATATAACTGGGTGTTCCGAAGTGACTCACCAATGTGCTAGAGTCAGGGGAAATCTGGGGTCTTCGACCAATAACTGAAGGGATATAAACCCTGCGCGATTCTCAATGATGTGATCAAGGTGTTGAAGTCGAGCATGTGAGAAACAACCACTCGGAGAGGCACTAATGACTCCTCTCAAAATGGTCCATAGGCACACACCACAGATGGTGATGAGTCTAAGGCGCAGGGACCTCTGGGTCTATCCTCTGGAATAGAGGGGCTGTCGTCGACAGAGGGAGACCTGCAACTAGCAAGGCAATGATGTTTCCTTAATAGGAGCACGAGGTGGAGAACCAAAGTGTGAGAGTATTGATGGTAGGATTGACATACTGTGGGGGATAACTGGGCAAGTAGAGTGGGTGGACTCAAAATTCCTTTGTTCAGAGTATGATGGCAGGGATGATCGGGCAGCATGTGAAACTGACTGGTGGGAAAGGGATCATAGCTGTAATGGATCAAGGATAGTGACTGGGGTGAGTGGTACTCAAGTTGGTGGAAAGTGGCAGGAGACTGCAGAATACTCTGAACAAAGGTGACCTTATTGGGGGTGCTGCCGAGATGATCGATCATAGTTCCAAGAGGCATGGGGGGACTTCTTCATGGGTTAAGGAACGAGAAGAAGTGTGTTTAAAATGGTCCTGTCGTGTGGATTCATACGAGCCCAGGACAGTTCATGCTCGTGATTGCTTTCAATTTTAAGGAGTCTGAAAGTGATAAGAAGACTCTAAAATAATGGAATGGTACTGTCGTGTGGATTTGTACGAGCCCAGGATGGTGCATGCTCGTGGTTGATTTCAATTTTAGAGAGTCTGAAAGTGATAAGAAGACTCCAGGGGATTTCTTTTTCGTGTGTTAGTCTCCAAGGCCTGAAGAAGCATAAAAGGATGCAATGAAGAACTCTTCTAGTCGGTGTGACTAGAGTATTCCTTTTTCGTAATTAGTCTACCAGGTCCGGAAAAGGGTTAAACTTATACCAGATAGACGCCCTTTTAGGTACTTTAATGAGCATGAAAGGAAGCAAGATTGCTCAGCGATCTTTTCATTGTTTTAGGAGTCAGAAAAGAGCTTAACAGAAACTCCTTAAGTACCTTTTTCGTAAAGGACTTGTCCGACCTGAAAAAGGGATAAAATTATACCGAACAAAAGGAATGGTTAGGCACAGAGGAAGTGCTCAATCAAGGAACATTGATGATGACCAAGAACGAGGGTAGGGGGGGAACACTGGTGATGAGCTGGGCAAGCACGAGGGCTTTAGTGCTCTAAGGGGTTCTGAAACTGAGGTCATATTCTTGGAGGATAATTACCCATTTAGCAACGCGACCTTGCAAGAGGCGTCGGTTCAAGAGATAGACCATGGGGTTGGAGTCTGCGACAATTGTGGTATGACTGAGTAAAATGTAGTGTCGCAATTTTTGGACGGAAAAGACCACAGCAAGGGCTAGTCTTTCCTCATATGGGTAACGTAGGGGTGGTCCAGACAAGGTCTGGCTGACGTAATAAATGACATGCTCCTGGAAAGCAACATCTTCTTGAACAAGGACTCCAGACACAGCATAATTGAATGCTGAGACATAAAGGATGAAGTCCTCAGAGAAATCCAGGGGGGAGATCAAAGGGGCTTGTGTGAGAGCTTTCTTAAGGGCTTCGAATACAGCTTTTGCTTTCTCATCTCAAACAAAGGGTATGTGGGTACGAAGTAGGCATAAGAAACCGTGAACGGTGGTGGCATAATCAGGAACGAAGCAACGGAGGAAATTGGATCACCCCTACAAACTTTGGAGCTACCGGAGTGTGCGAGGAGAGGGAAGGTCTATGGTGGCTTGGACTTTCAGGGGATCCACAACAATTCCTTTCTGGGAAACAATGAACCAAAATAACTAGCGCCAACAGGGCCAGCAAAACCGTGGCAAAGGTCGTAACCGTGGGAATAACCCCCCTCCAGACCAAGACGGTCAACCTCCCAATCCCCCAAACAACAATAACGCGGCTCCTACCAACCAGAACCCTGATCGACCGCCCAAGTAGGCCAAAAATATTATTTTTCAAACAAACCATCCTTGTTCTATTTGCGGGGTCTATGGCCACTACACACATGCTTTCCCACATTTGGGGCGAGCTCGAAAACTCTGGACTGATGATGCCCATCGCCAAGGACACGCAGCTTCTCCGACGCCACCCAAGCCCCCACCACCTCAACATCAACCCTTGGTGTTACAAAACCCCTTACCAACCCAAGGCATAGTGAACACTCAGCTGTTGGCTCCCCCTCAAGGAAATGCACCACCACAACAGCAGATCACTTATGTCGTTCTTGATCAACCCATGTTAGACTAAGGTACCCATCACTTGCTAATGATGTCATCCACCGATGTCAACCTCCAAACCCGTCAGAACCAATATGGCTCCACCCCTAAAGCCCCTCCCACCGACAAAAACACTAATGCTCATCCCACTGATCAGACGTTACGTATACCTCTGACTCCACTAGATGGCACCTCCAAAGCACCTCGCTTCTTACTTCGTCGCATCAACAATAATCCCAATGCTCGCGCTGCGTCTAATTACAACATTGTAGATGACTTAGCCCAGTCTCCTGCAGCCATGTCTGCGTTAGAAGTCTTAAAAAACTATCCTTCACTGCGCAAGACTTTGCTCTCCGCCATTGGTGCTATTGACCCAAATGATTCACAACTGATGGCCTTCGATTTGGACCAGTCCAAACCACACCTGCCTTCCACTTTAGCGTTCCAAGTTTCTATTTCCGTTTGGAATCTTGTCATCCATCGGGGCATTATCGATGAAGGTGCCTCTACATGCGTTATGTCTACATTCATTTGGCAGAAGTTGGGATCCCCTACTCTCCAGCAGTCCACCATTGCATTGTGAGCCTACGATGGCCGTTCAGCTCAACCCCAAGGTCTCTTAGCTAATGTCCCTATCCAGTTGGCTGGTAAAACCGTGCTCATTGACATAGAGGTCATCAATGCCCAACTTGATTATAACCTCTTACTTGGCTGCAGCTACATGTATGCCATGCGGGCGGTTGCCTCATCCATTTTTCGTACCATGATGTTCCCCCATGACGGACGCGTGGTCAAGGTCGATCAACTCACCTATTATGATCCCAATGCCCCTGCTGCACTCGAAAATGTCCTCTCCATGGTTAAACAACCTGTTTGTGGTGCAACTACCTCATTTATTTCCTTCGTGGGACCCGAATTTTACTCAGATACACCGATGACCTCAACATTCCAATCCATTCCACCCCCGTCACCCGCAACCGAAGTATCTGACCTATGTACCCTTTCCCACAATACACAAACACCCAACAATCAACCGCCCTTGTTACCCAAACCACCATTGGTACCTATTCACATCAGTGTTACACCCATCCACACAATCCCCTTCCTATTCCCTCCCTCAGGAGTAGTAAGCGCCCCGGTTATGGCTACTCTTAGCCTCCCCAAGTTAACCTTAGGATTACCTGTGTGGTATATTTCGCCTCCCGTTCCCCCGCCGACACCAAATGTCATCCTACAACCGGTGCAACCCATTGCTGCTACTAGTCAACTACCTCCCAGTGTCACTGCCCCTTCGTCATCTACGAATCCCCCCCCTCTTATCAAGCACAATGGGGGCAGAGGCCCACAACCATATACTGCTGTACCTCCTCCCAAAACAGTTAAAAACCCCCCCATGTTTCGTGCTCCTCCCAAATGATCATTGTGTGATGAGTTAGGCCATCCGACTCATCAATGTCCACAATTACCTGCATTATAGGAACACATGAAAATGCTTGACGACGACCCCAACATCCCAGTTGTCATCAAGCATTTGCATGTGTTCCTGTAATGCAGGTAATTGTGGACATTGATGAGTTGGATGGCCTAACTCATCACACAACGAGCATTTGGGAGGAGCACGAAACACGGGGGGGTTTTTAACTGTTTTGGGTGGGGGTACAGTAGTGTATGGTTGTGGGCCTCTGCCCCCAGTGTGCTTGATAAGAGGGGGGGGATTCGTAGATGATGAAGGGGTAGGGACATTGGGAGGTGGTTGACTAGTAGTGGTAATGGGTTGCACCAGTTTTAGGACGACATTTGGTGTCGACGGGGGAACGGGAGGTGAAATATACCACACATGTAATCCTAAGGTTAACCCGGGGAGGCTAAGAGTAGCCATAACCAGGGCGCTTACTACTCCCGAGGGAGGGAATAGGAAGGGGATTGTGTGGATGGGTGTAACACCAATGTGACTAGGTACCAATGGTGGTTTGGGTAACAAGGGCGGTTGATTGTTGGGTGTTTGTGTATTGTGGGAAAGCGTACATAGGTCAGATACTTCGGTCGCGGGTGACGGGGGTGGAATGGATTGGAATGTTGAGGTCATCAGTGTATCTGAGTAAAATCCGGGTCCCACGGAGGAAACAAACGAGGTAGTTGCACCACAAACAGGTTTTTCAACCATGGGGAGGACATTTTCAGGTGCAGCGAGGGCATTGGGATCATAATAGGTGAGTTGATCGACCTTAACCACGCATCCATCATGGTGGAACATCATGGTACAAAAAACGGATGAGGCAACCGTCCGCATGGCATACATGTAGCTGCGGCCAAGTAAGAGGTTATAATCAAGTTGGGAATTGATGACCTCTATGTCAATGAGCACTGTTTTACCAGCCAACTGGATGGGGACATTAGCTAAGAGACCTTGGGGTTGAGCCGAACGGTCGTCGTAGGCTCGCAACGCAGTGGAGGACTGCTGGAGAGTAGGGGATCCCAACTTCTGCCAAACGAATGTGGACATAACGCATGTAGAGGCACCTTCATCGATAATGCACCAATGGATGACAAGATTCCGAACGGAAACAGAAACTTGGAACGCTAAAGTGGAAGGCAGGCGTGCTTCAGACTGGTCCAAATTGAAGGCCATCAGTCGGGAATCATTTGGCTCAATAGCACCAATGGCGGAGAGCAAAGTCTTGCGCAGTGAAGGACACTTTTTTAAGACCTCTAACGCAGACATGTCTGCGGGGGACTGGGCTAAGTCATCTACAATGTTGTAATTTGACGCAGCGCGAGCATTGGTATTATTGTTGATGCGACAAAGTGGAAAGCGAGGTGCTTTGGAGGCGCCATCTAGTGGAGCTGGAGGTATACGTAACGTCTGATCAGTCGGATGAGCGTTAGTGTTTTTGTCGGAAGGAGGGGCTTCAGGGGTGGAGCCATATTGGTTCTGAGGGGTTTGGAGGTTGACATCAGTGGATGACATCATTAACAAGTGATGGGTACCTGAGTCTAACATGGGTTGATCAGGAGTGGCATAAGTGATCTACTGTTGTGGTGGCGCGTTTCCTTGAGGGGGAGCCAACGACTGAGTGTTCACTACGCCTTGGGTTGGTAAGGGGTTTTGTAACACCAAGGGTTGATGTTGAGGTGGTGGGGGGTTGGGTGGCACCTGAGGAGCCGCGTGCCCTTGGCGATGGGCATCATCAGTCCAGAGTTGCCAAGCTCGCTCCAAATGTGGGCAAGCATGTGTGTAGTGGCCATAGACCCCGCAAATAGAACAGGGATGGTTTGTTCACAAATTATGATTTTTGGCCTGCTTGGGCGGCTGATCAGGGTTTTGGTTGGCAGGTGCCGCGTTATTGTTGTTTGGGGGATTGGGAGGTTGATCGGCTTGGTCTGGAGGGGGCTTATTCCCACGGTTACGACCTTTGCCACGGTTTTGCTAGCCCTGTTGGTGCTAGTTATTTTGGTTCTGTTGTGGATTCTGTTGGGCATACACTTTCCCTTGGGCAGCAGGTGGGTTCTGGGGTTGTGCAGGTGCGGGAGCAGGCTGCGGTGGATAATAAGTAGGTGGAGGCTGCGCAGGTGCTGAACCTTGTGGGGGTTGCTGATACATATGTGGAATGGGTTGTGGGTTTGCCGCAGGGGCTACCTGTGGCGGGTAATAAGCAAGTTGGGCTTGAGAGGACACAGGAGCTGGTGCAGCCTGTGGGTGGTAATATGGCTGAGGGGCGACCGGGGGGGGCGTAAGCGGGGGATGCATGACCAAAGCACTGAGGTGGACATGAGGGTCAGTGGGAATGGTGGTGATGTGCCATGGGAGCATACAAATTGGTTGCTTTGGATTGAGATGTAGCCTGCGAAAGGTCGGGGCCATGGCTAGGACGTGCTATGGAAAAGGGTTGAGGATGCGAGGCAATACAGCCAATGATTCCATATGCGGCATGGGATGCCCCCAGCGCATCGTGTTGAGAGGAATCACCGTGAGGGGCGTCAGGTATGATGGAATACAGATAACCCGACTGGGTGTAAATAAAGTCAAATTGCTGGGCTTTGAGGATGGCCTCTTCTTCGGACTGGGGTCGTTCGGATGCCACATCCTTGGAAATGATAGGAAGGAGGGATTTTAGAAACCAATCTAAGAAGATATGGTCATCTAACTTGATTTTGCAGAGGCTGCGGTGTCGACGCCACTCATGAATGTGGTCAGTGATGTGTGTAGTCATGTTCTGTCTACAAGACAATAGGATCTCAACTCCCGCGTCATAGCGGACAATTAACTGAAATAACTACAGGAAAGTCGAGGCAAGGGAAGTAAAGGTGGCATGGGTCCCATGGGGATGCTCGATGTACCACTTAGCTGTAGATCCAGTGAGGGTGCGCTGTAATAGACAAAGGCGGACAGAGTCGTCCACTATGGAGTTGGAGGAACACCATAGATGGAAGGACATAATATGGTTCTAGGGGTCCTCTCCTGCCTTGCCCTCAAACTTAGGGATGTCGGAGGGGAGCTTGGTGGGCATGTGAGACCACGCAGGGTCGTGTCTGATGGGATCGTTAGTCAGTCTAGCTAGGTCAGGAAGGTTGAGACTAGCCATGAATGGCAAACTAGTAGAAGGATGTGACATACTAGCATTTGTGACCATGTTGGGGCCAATGCCCCCAAGTGGAGGGGATGGGTTTGGGATGTTGCCCCCAAGTGGAGGAACGAAAGTGGTATGGGACGGTCCTGCACTGCCAAGGGTAGTGTGAGTCATTGATGGAGTGGGGATAGGTATGATAGCTACTGGAATGGGTACAGTGATCAGAATGGTAGATGTGGGTCCCATCGAGGGAATACCCAAAGCAGATGTGGTAGTTGGTGTGGTGGTGGATGCTCCACCAATGGTCCCTACAAAGAAAGGGGTGGAAGTCACGCCAGCCATGGGGCTGGTTGGTGCAATGTAAGTGGGGTTCTCAGACTCTGCCTCAGATCAGAGGTAAAATAAGGGGCATCTAGATCGGGTGATGGAGTTCTATGCCATTGACGAGTGGAGTCAAGTGACAAATCTCGAGATCTATGATGAGTGGTATCAAGTGATGAATATCTATGTCTATAATGGGTGATTTCAAGTGAACCATGCTGTGGGGGCTCGCCCTAGAGGCGCCGAGAATGTCTCAGAGACTCAATGGTGACAGATGGTGTCAAGTATCTGGGGGTTGTGTTGAGTGAAAAACAGCTCAAAAACCCTAATGCATCCGAGTGTGCAGAAGGAGAGCGCAAAAAATATGGCACTCAGGCCAACAACCAACTCAAAACACTTACTGTAACAACTGTGCTACAATAAGCGGAGTATCAAAAGAAATGGTCAGAATACCAACAAGCAGCAGGTTTCCTAAAAAATAAAAATAGTGGACTCGCTAGACCAAAAGGAGGTAAGGGAGCATGCAAACACCTATCTAAATAGTATTATGACTCAACTAGACATATCCTCTGCAAGGTGATGAAATCCAATTAAGACAATATGGATAGTAGAGCCAAGTGGCTAAATATATCCCCCTACCGGGAGGGACACCGGGTAGTCAATCCTAGAAGAAAAGCAACTAAGATACCCCATTCATGACACATTCGATTGGGTGAATCTGCCATTTGGTTCTATCGCCGTTGTATCCCCATACGGGTGATACACCGAGAACTACGAAAGGTATCCTTCGGTTACTGAATGGATTGCGGTATTCCACTCAGGCTTTTGGAACCAGTCTGGCGACTTCAACCCTCCTAGGGGAGAGGCCTTCCCGATAAATTGGTTTTAAACCGTGTCAAAAAATACTAGGGGATTTTGGTTCCCTAATCGAAAACAGCTATGTCTCAAGTGTAAGCCATTGAGGGGTGTTATTTGGATGCCTATCCCCCCAATCCTACCTAACTACAAAAATTCTTATGTGTTCCCCAAGTGGGGTTAGAATGTTGGTTGTGTTAAGTAGTATTTTAGGGCTCACTTGAATTAGGTGACAGAGTGTGTGCGTGTGAGATGATGAACCCAAGTAAAAGTGCCATGGGGTGGGAAAATTTCTAACTAAAAATCACAATACATAATTTAAACTTTGAAATGCAAAATTTTCTCTTTTCAATTAAAATGCTGACATTTTTTAAAAAATATTCTTTAAATGGAATAGAAATAATACTACAGAAAAAGGGTTGTAGGGAAGTATGGCTGCAGATAGGACAGATGGCTGTGCAGGTGCAGAAAATATTGCAGCAATGTGCTGGGTTCAAAACAGTGAAAAAAGTGCAGAAAACAGACCGTGGGTCTGTGGCAAATCTGAGCGGTCGGACCGCGGGAAACAGCGCAACAGTCACGGATGGGTTGCGGGATTTTGGCCGAAAGACACATGCGGACAGCGGGAAAAAGGTCCAAAGTTGCAGGCGGGTTGCGGGAAAATGGCTGAAAGCCGCAAGCGGAACGCGGGAAAAAGGCCGAAAGACGTAGGCGGGTTGCAGGAAAATGGCTGAAAGCCGCAAGTGGGACACAGGAAAAAGGCCGAAAGACGCAGGCGGGTTGCAGAAAAATGGCTGAAAGCTGCAAGCAGCTCGCGAAAAAATGGGTTAACAGCCGCGATCGGATTGCACGAAACAAGATAATAGCCATGGTCAAATCGCAGGTAACAGACTGGAAACCGTCGGTAGATCGCCGGAAACAGTCTTAAAGCTGCGGTCGGATCGCAGGTAAATGCCTGAAAGACGCAGTCGGAACGCAACTGTGGTAGGAAAAAGACGCAGTTTACGGCAGCTGAAAGGAAAAAACGGAAAAATATTGCAGAAAATTAAAAATGTTTAAAACTTTAAAACTATAACCAGAAGTTCAAAGGAACACAAGGAGAGTCGCCAAAACTGTGGCTAGGGTTTTCACCCTAGCTTGTGCAAATGAGCACCTACTAAGGAGAAGGGACTGCTTAGTAGCAGTTCAGAAAAATAGTAAATGAAAGACAGTAGAGTAAAATAGTAACTACTCTAAGCATGTACATAAAACAGAAAAGACAAGATAATAAAAATGGTTTTTGTATTGATTATACCTCCAATGTGAAGGTTGGTGAAGCCTTTGTAGCAGTCCAAGAGGGTTGCTTTCAAGCTCCAGTTTTGTTCCTTTCTCTTTCTCCAAAGGGTTTTGGAAATGGGCCAAAGGGGCACTCAAATGTGAAAGTAGCTCAAGGGTGAGCTAGGGTTTCAGGAGTGATTTTGGCAGAGTAAGGGTGTGGTTGACTGTGGATATGAAATGAGGGGCCTCCATCACCTATTTATAGGTTTTTAGTGGTGGAGTGCTGGCCCATGGTTTTGGGAACCATATGGTTTAGGTCAGCTGTATAGGGTTTTTGCTTCATTTTTCCCTCTTTTTCCTCTTTTTTGTATTTTTTATTCCCTTTTTAGAGGGTTTTTGCTATTTTGGAGAAATTTTGGATTATTTTGGGGGAAAAAGAGGTTTTTTGGCCTTTTGGAGGCAAATATGGTAGGAAATATGGACAAATGAATCATGTAATGGGGTAGATGAGGTAGTGAGCACTTTTTGGGTGTTAACAGGGACATCAATGTATAATTGCACAATTATGCTCATTAGATGTTCAAACATATAAGTCTCCTATTTCCCTACATATCCAAAAGGTGATTGATAAGCATTCCAAGGTATTTGAAGATATTTCAAAAGGTATTCCACCCGTTCGAGATTTTGATCATGTTATTCATGTAATTTCTAGAAGTGTTCCTCCTAACATCAGACCTTACAGATACCCCTATGGATAGACAAGTGAAATTGAGTGTATGGTTGAAGAAATATTAGAGGCCGGCATAATTAGGCCTAGCTAAATTTCTTACTCTGCACTAGTGGTAATGGTACACAAGCTGGATGGATCATGGTGCATGTGTCTAGATTATAGAGAGCTCAACAAGATCACCATTTAAGATAAATTTCCCATTCCTGTCATCGATGAATTACATGGAGCAGTTTTCTTCACAAAGTTGGATCTTCATTTTGGATAACATCATATTAGAATGAAGGAGAAAGACATTCCAAAAAAACATTAAGAACTCATGAAGGTCATTATGAATTTTTGGTCATGCCATTTGGTATCACAAATGCGCCTTCCACATTTCAAGGTTTGATGAATTCCATTTTCAAGCCTTTCCTTAGAATTTTTTTTCTAGTATTCTTTGATGATATACTAATCTATAGCAAGTCTTGGGAAGAACATGTTCAACATGTTGAAAGGGTACTACAACTACTAAAGGAGAAACAACTATATGCAAAACCTTCCAAATGTTTCTTTGGGGTAAAGGAGGTAGAGTATTTGAGTCATATTGTATCTCAGGAAGGTGTCAAGGTAGACTCCAACAAAATTAAATCCATGATGGACTGGTCGATTCCCAAAACCATGAAGAATATTCGAGGAGTATTAGGTCTCATAGGGCACTACCACAAGTTTGTTTGGAAATATGGAAGAATAACAACACCTCTAACAAGATTATTGAAGAAAGATGCATTTTCTTGGACTCCAGAGGAAACTCAAGCTTTTGAACAACTTAAGGAGGCAATGTGCAAATATCCTATGCAAATCTCATGTTTTGTTCACACCAGACTTCACAAAAACATTTATTGTGGAATGCGACGCTTCAGGAAATCGCATTGGTTGTGTTCTAATGCAATAAGGACAGCCTCTTGCTTTCACAAGTCATCCAATCAAGGGAAAGCATTTACAGGAGCCCATTTATGAGAAGTAAATGTTGGAAATTTTACATGCCCTTAAGAAATGGCATCCTTACATAATAGGTAGACACTTCAAGATCAAAACAGATCATGATAGTCTTAAATACTTCTTGGAACATAGATTATCTTCGGAAGAGAAACAAAAATGGGTAACCATGATGTTGGGATATGACTTTGAAATCATCTATCGAAAAGGGAAACATAATGTGGTGGCAGATGTGCTTTCCAGAAAATATGAAGATCTCGGGGCATTACTTTGTGCAATTTCCATTCTACAACCCAATTGGGTAGTAGAAGAAATAGAAGAATGAAAAAATGACATATCTATGTGGAAGCTCATTCAAAAGATACATGGCAATCCAAGTGTATCAGATAATTTTGTGTGGAAAAATGATTCACTATGGTATAATCCTATAAGGATTGCTTATATTTGTGCAAAGAATCCAAACTCAAACAAAAGGTCCTCTTGTAATTACACACCTCTCCTATAGGTGGGCACTTCGGATTCCTGAAAACTTACCACAGGGTCAAGAAGGAATTTTTTTGGGAAGGTCTAAAATATGATGTTCAAAGGTTCATGGCTGAATGATTGTTTTTCCAACAAAATAAGGTGGAAACAATTAATATCCCAGGATTTCTACAACCCTTAGAAATACCTTGAAAACATTAGGAAGAAGTCTCAATGTATTTTATCAGAGGTCTACCCAAGTCAGAAGATAAGAATTTTATTATGGTGTTTGTTGATAGACTCACAATGTATGCACATTTTTGTGCACTCTCTCACACTTTTAATGCAAGTACAATAGCCACAACATTTCTGGAAACAATTTAGAAGTTACATGGAAATCCAAAGATTATTGTAAGCGAAAGAGATCCAATTTTCACTGGAAAATTTTGGATTGAACTATTTTCTTGTTTGGGTACCAAATTGGATTATAGTTCATCTTATCATCCTCAATCTGATGGGAAAACGGATATAGTGAACAAATGTTTGGAAGTCTATCT
Organism: Larix kaempferi; assembly: GCA_027924585.1. Taxonomy (NCBI): domain Eukaryota; kingdom Viridiplantae; phylum Streptophyta; class Pinopsida; order Pinales; family Pinaceae; genus Larix; species Larix kaempferi. Next base: position 4,197,378 of record BSBM01001185.1, read on the forward strand.
TCGTTGCTTTGCATCTGATAAACAAACACAGTGGGTGAAATGGTTATCTTTGTCAGAATGGTGGTACAATATTTCCTTCCATACATCATCAAAAATGTCTCCATTTATGGCACTTGATGGGTACTAGCCTCCATCTATCACAGATCCCTTAAAGGGAAAATCTAAAGTTCAAACCGTGGAATATCACATAGAGCACCATAAAGAATTTCTCCATATACTTAAGGACAACCTAGCTATGTCAAAAAATAGGATGAAACAACAAGATGATCAACATCAGAGTGAAAGGAGTTTCGAAGAAAGCGATTGGGTATTTATGAGGCTACAATCTTACAAGCAGAAGTCCCTTGAGCAACTAAATAAGGACAATAAATTAACACCCAAGTATTATGGTCCTTATAAAGTGTTTCATAAGATTGGTAATATGGATTAAAAATTGGAGCTCCCTTCATCTTCAAGAGTGCATCCAGTATTCCATGTTTCTTGCTTAAATAAGGTAATAGGAAGGGTATTTTTTAAGGATTCTAATATTATACTTGAGTATAGTATCCTAGGCGATTATTTTGGATTGAAAAAAACATGTATATAGATAGGTAGGCGAATATTAAATATGAAACATACAATTTACTACTGAAATGTGTAAATTTTGGTGAATATTATGATAAAAAAACACATTTTATGTAAATATAGGAAATATTAGAGACTAAAAATGACCAAATGGCGAATTTGTTTTTTGAAAAAAATCCTGAAAAAATAGCCGATTGGCGAAATTTCACGCTTAAAAATTACCCTGGTAATAGGAGACAATATACTTATTCAAACAATATTGCCCGAATTTGATGAAGAAGGAAATATCATATTGGAACCTGAACAAATCACTAAAACAAGGACCAGATAGCTATGTAATCAGGCTATTACTGGGTACCTCATCAAATGGAAGAACCTGCCAGTGGAAGATTCGACATGGGAAGATGATTCCTTCATATGAAATTATACACAACTAATCAAGCATTGAGGAAAAGACTTGTCTAAAGGGGAGGGGCATGTTAAGCCATAAATATTGGCACATTACCCCTTATGTAGTGGCCCATTACCCCCTTTATTATGGTGCCTTACATATTATTGATGTCAGCTTGGGTCTATTAGTTGTTATTGTACCCCTTTGTATCCTATATATAGGAAGGATACCTTTTCATTTTATTCATCATCGTATCTTGTCTTGTCTTATGTACTTAGTACATTGTGTAAGGAGGTTCCTCCCTCAAAGAGGATTGTTATTCATCTCATTTCTTCATTATTAAGTCATGGATTACTTTCTTTTGGTCTATTTATGCTATTTTTATGCTATATCCAGGACTTGGTTGCATAACACCCTCCCATCTCTCCTAAAGTTTGGATACCTTGTAATAAACTTGTCACTACAGGGTTATCCATACTCGAACCTCCCATCCCAGAAAAAAGGGATATTTCTTTGAGTTCCATTCTGCTCCCATGGAAATCCAATGCTTGTGACCCCTACTATAAATGAATAACCTTGCGATACATTTAGTCTGAAGGGGTTACCAGAACTAAAATCTCCAACATATTGGAAAGGTAGGATTAACTAGCGTAAGGTGGAATTAGAAACAACTCTAGTGAAAGGTGTCTTAGACATAAACATTTTTCCACTGAAGGGTGGGATATTATGGAAAGGAACAGATGGGCCACTTAAAGAAATGGTCAATATTGAACTAGGAGGAATAGTAGCAATCCTAGGTTGAGAGCATGAAAAGGGGAATCTAAAGGAAAAAGGGTTCTAACTTAGTTGAGTTGACAAATTAGTACCAGTAAGTATCATTAAGGATGGGGGAAACCATCCCAATCCTATTGTGGATTCTCTATTAAAAGTAAATCCTCTTGCAAGGAAAGTACTAACTGGAGTAGATATGTCCCCTGAAGTAAAAAATTGTTCTATGTTTTCCATATTAAAGCACCTAGCCAATGGATTAGGAACGTTGATACTAGCTATATGGGAAAAACTAGGACTTTGTGGGGGGCTCAAAAGTCCATATGGATCCGAGAGGTACTCAATTTCAATGGGACTAAAATTCTCTTTAGGATGAGGAGAATGGACTCAAGGAGATTTATGTAATTGTTCCTCAGTATCTCTAAAGTGTCCTTTGTCATAAGAACTCTTAGACTCACTTGAACTAGAACTTTTTTCTTTTACTGGTTGTTCTATTTGATCTTCCTGGTTTTCCTCTTCTGACCCATGAGGGGGTGGATCAATATAATCTAGTATCCGCCTCGGTGCAGGGACTTATCTATGTTAGGATATTGTCCTTGAATCCTTCGGGATCTGTGCAGAGGTTAATCAGCTACGATGGCTCATAGAATACACTAAGAAGAAAGTATACCAAAATAAAAAATCAAACAACACACACTAAAAAAGTCTCTGAAATATGTTAAACAAGCAAACAACTCTCACACTGAAAGAGTACTTGGATGCAAGCACAATCCAATGAAGAGTGAGATATGATCTCCCAAAGATACTCCTGGGATGATGAGAACCCAAGTATAATCATTGAATATCTGAGAGAAGTTACTAAGGTTGGGCGTGTTTCCCTTCTTGGTGCAAGTGTTTTGCCAGATAAATCAGTAAAACAACTTCCAAGGGTACTATTGCTCCATTCACAAGGTCCACTCAAGGTGGTCGCAAAGAATCCTCTGCTGACACCTGTGTATGATTATAAATACATGATTCTATGGCTACCAAACCGCAGACATCGTCCGGGGGAACAGTCGCAATTCAGGATCATGCATATGGGAAGCCCTAACTAAGACTGAAACTCTGCAACAACTCTTTGTACCATCGAAAGTCCCCGTACATGTAAAAACTAAAATCCATGGTTGATGCTTGATTGAGTATTGGAGGTATCTCTCCACAAATCAACCTCACACGACCTTGTGTTTGACTCCTATGGTAGATGAGATTCCTAGCCATACCCTTATGGTGTTGTATTTCCTCCCTTATGAAATACACCTATGTTTTGACAAGTTTTAGTGATCGTGGAGGAGTTAACTCACAACTCCCTACTTCCAAAATTCTAGCTTAGCTATTAGGTGTTTCTAAACTAGAAGAAAACCTAGGACCACATCTTAAGTTATTGATTGATTGCTTAAAATTAGTTACTTTCAAAACTTTTCAAAATAAGTAAAACAAGTTCAACTAAAGACAAAATGTTCTTTAACAGAAGTATGAAGCACTTAAATGCCACAAATATGCACTTTCCATTCTCAACTTCTTCCCAATGTAAGTTCTAAAGATTAGATTCAGAATGTATATGCAAGTTTTCCATATATAATGTATTTTTTGGGTATTTTCAAAGCAAAACGAAACTAAAATTTATAACCTAAATGAAATATCAAGCCTACAATATAAGCATGCAAGTACCAAACAACTATCTATGCAAAATAATTTTTTGCTTGTTTTCAATATCAAGCAATCCTAAATCCTTTAAGATGCTTGCAAAGTACATAACTAATGTCAAATAAACATTAGACCAACGTTTTATTCTTTTCCAAGATGAGAAACAAAAATCAAACTCAAATAAACACACAATCAAATCAAATGCAAAAGCTTTTTGATCTCCTTATCAAACAGTAAAAGCAGCCATAAACAATAGAATTCTTATTCATGTAAGCATGTCTATTTGGTAAAAGTATAAAATGAATAATTTCAAACTCAACAAAAGCAAAAGAATTACTAAGAAATATGGTTTGGTAAATCCAATTTTTCATATAACAAATGCAATCAAGGTTCTAAACAATAGAAAGAACACTTGAGCTTTCACTTCAACGGAAAGATCAAAAGCAAAGAAAATCAAGAGCACAAGAACCCTACCAAAATAGGATTTTTCACTCAAATAGGTACAAGTTGAGTCAAATTTCATCAATAGGTTCCAAATCCAATCAAATAGGAGTAAACAGGTTCAGATAGATCCAAATTGGGTAAAAAATTACCAAATTTGTTCAAAGAGCTCCAACTTGGGTCTAGAGGCTCCAAATTGTTCCAAAAAAGCCCAAAATGTTTCCAAAATATCCCTAAAATCAAGTTAATATCAATCAAAAGGTAAGACTCACACTTCCAAGGGGTCCTACTCAAACCAAGGACCAATAATCCTAAAAATGAAAAATTCACACACTGGAGGCACACACTGGTGAAGTACCGATACAGTAGGGTATAACAAGATGATGAGAAAACCATCACCAACACGTATTGAGCAGACACACACCTTTCATCACTGTCACCTATGCATGGGTACTAGAAGTCTCTAAAAATGCAAATCCAACTCAGAAATTGACAATGTAAGGATCTAACAAAGTCTAATGACTATTCCTAACTTGACCTTAGACTCAAACCTTCAATCAAACTGGAAAAATAATCTGGGAGACCCCAAAGAAAATAGGATTCGCCCCATCGGAGTTACCGATTCTATTGTTGGGAAAAAGTTCCTATGGCTGGGGTGAGGCCACCAATGTACTAGGGTTTGAAAGAATAGATAATTAGGGATCTACAGCAAGCAAAATAGGAAAGACGTTTCAAGTTAAGAAAGCATGTACCTTATTACAGAAGTTTGATGCTATATTTATGCGTGAATCTTGATATTTCCTCTTGATCTCTAATCATGGAACCTTCCCTCAATTCAGGAACCTCACGAAACCTTCAATTCTAGATCTCTTGCTTCTCTCCTCCAAGAATCCCAACCTCAGATCAAATAGGGAACAAATGATGGGGGAATGGAGTAGAAATTTCTCCGGCATAACATTACTTGGGCTAAGAGTCCTATTCATGTCCCCTCTCCCTCTCTTTTATGGTGGAAGAAGAAGGCTAGGTCGAGGAGGGAGCAGTTGTAACCCAAGAGATAGTTCCAAGAACCACCCAAAATTCCCAATTTTCAATATGTTTTAGTATTTTTTGAGGCACAAAATGGTGACGTAAGGGGAAAGGTTCACACAACACATAGGAAAGCCATGTGCAACCTACGCGTGGGTGAAAAAATGGGCTAAAACTACCAAATTTAGGGCTTTTTAGGGGGTGATTTGGTCTCCAAATATGATCATAAGTTCCCAAAATGTTGAATGGACCATGAATAAGTTAAGGCCATCTTATTGAGCTCCCAAATAAGGATCTTCTATCCACAGTGTCCTTTTGTGTGACCCAGAATGACTTCATGAAGTGTTGTTACAAAAGTGTCGTCATGAGAGCACATCATGCAAGTGTCGTCATAGACAGAGAAGTGCCAAATTTGGTTATAACAATACACGAGTTTCTTGTCAAAGGATTACTCAGAGACCAAATTCAAAATGTGTGGGCTGCTTCTTAGGTTATGGGTGACCTCTTAAATCCTTAGTTTGTTCCTTTATAATTCTATCATGAAAATGTGTATGATAAACCTAGGAAAGTGCTTGATGTGGGTGGGACTAATGTTTTCCATAGAGAAGTAAATAACCTTCTTAAACCTCCAAGCATGGTTTACTATACAGAAATTGTAATCTTAAATGTTGTAGAATGCTCTGAAGGTCCTAAAGTTGTCGATGAATTTTGAAGAGGGGAGGCAGATAAAGAATCTATGTCCACAAAAAAACCATAGGTATATGATAAGATCATCTAGGAAGAAAGGTGTAGATGAATGGGAAACTGAAATCAAAGTTGTTTTAGGTAGGTTTGATTTGTTAGAGGGTAATAACGTACAAGGAAGGAAATCCTTCACACAACATGAAAATAAAAAAAAAACAACAAGAGAAACTGAGTCAAGTAAATAAAAGACAATCTATGGGGCCCTCCGAGTAGGGTTTTCCTCAAGGAATATGTTAATGTGATTGTCATGTCTATGAACTCAAAGGCTTGGGGTAATTCCTTAAAAAAATTCAATTCATATGCTAGTTGTTATTCTCAAAGCTGACATTATTCTAATTTAAGGTAAAATATGTAAAGGTACAAATGTTATTATATTTTTAGATGGTTTATAAAGAACTGATATTTTCCAGCTCGAGACTCAAATGGTAGACCAAGAAGGTTAATCATTGAATGGCACATAACTATTTTGTTGAAAAATTCTAGTATGCTCCCATATACCATTTGGGTAGAAATTTTCACTTTATAATTGGATAGGAACATTTATGTCATAAATAAATATGGTCCATATCAAAATAAGAAAGTTGATTGGGATGATTTCTTTCGATTGAAGGAGGTAATAAAGATGATGTAATTATAGGAGGGGACTTGAATTTGTCTGAAACCTAAAGGAAGAATGGGGGATGAAAATATTGACCCACTTTCCCCATGTTTCTTTCATAAGATTTAAGAACCTAATCTTTGTGATGTGGAGGCTATAAAACTCTTTCCTACATGGAGAAATAATAGGTTGGATTAGGAGGGTTTGTAAAGATACTTGATAGATATTTAATAAATGAAGGTTTGATGCTAGAAGTTTCTAGGCATATATACTAGACTAGTACTAAGGGCTCATCATATCACCTTCTCATGTGTTTCAACTTGAAGGAAATGAGCTAGATCCCCCTCGACCATTTGAATTTAACCCTTAGTGGGAACGTGATGAGTAATTTAGTGAATAGGAAATGGGTTTGTTTTAATCCAATTAAAGAATAGACAAACTTGTAACAAATCTATTCCAACTTGAAGAAGGTCAAATTGACAACTATATAGTGGGAAAAGGAGAAATTATAAATCTCTTAGGCATTTTTAGTGGCAGTGGAAACTCATATATCTAGGATATATGACAACAATTCTAGTGGTGTATTCTCAGAAGATGAAGAGCTAGAGTTAAAGATGTTGAAGGATAGAAATAATTTCTTGCTTTCTTTGGAGGAGGCAAAATGACACCAAACAAATAAAACAATATGGTTATCTCAGGGACTAGGGGGGGATTAGAGGGATGTGGGAAATACCAATGTTTTTCATTAGTATGCACATATGATAATGGAAAGTAATAGAATATGGGGCATTAGTAATGAGGATGGGTCAATGGTAACATAATTTCAAGAAATTATTTAAGAAGGGGTAGATCACTTTAAAAATCTCGTTAAAGGTCAAGGTAGAATCAACAAAGCTATGATTCTGAATATTGCCTCAAAATTTCCTATGTTTCTTAATGATGATCAAAATTAGTATTTCATGGAGGTAGTGTCAAAGGAGGAGTTAAAGAAGTGATGTATTTGTTCTAGAAGGATAAGATACTAGGCCTTGTTGGGTGGTTAGTCACTAGTACATTTGGACCAAATTCCGACTAAAGGATTCCGATGATACATACTAAATCAACTGTGCTACCGGAAAATTCAAGAGAAAATTTTAATGTTCTTTTCTTTTTCTATCGTCCCCGATATCATCGGTCTTGCGATGAAATAATATCCTGTAGTTTGTATTGCGACAGTATATAACGTTTCATCGCAATAGCGATGACACATAACAATGTGTCTCAATTGCGACGTCACATGACAATGCATCACAATTGCGACGAAACAAAAAATAGTCCTTCCCTTTTCAAATGGTCAATCATGGTTTGAGGAAGTATATGTTGACTTGGTCAACTTTCGTCGGAATTCTGATGGTTTAAAAATTATAAATATCTTCCATTTTAAGGACGTTAACCATTTTGCTATAACAATGACGGTTCGGAAAGGGTGTAAGGTCTTCTTGTCAAGCGAAAAGTGAATTTTTAATTATTAACATCACTGTATTTTTTTGGGATGAATGTTAGAAAATATTATAGGTGGGTAGAGAAATGAAGAGGGTGAAAAGGGTGACGGTAGATGTTTTTTCCTTTGCAATAGTTGTTTTGTGAGACATCCCGTGAGAATTTAAATAGCAACAACTAGAAAACATTGTAGGAAATATGGTGACATGGATGGGGGATTACATGAATATCGTCCCATGGTAATTAGCACTCTCTATATTCATTATATTTCTTAATATTGATTGTATTTGTAAATTTTTATATTGTTTTAGTATTTGTTATACATGCACTAATTTTGCATGATTGATCATAATGACAATGTTAGAGTTTCCCTCTATTGGAACATTCTAACCATCTCAACCTTGGTTTTGCATGCATGCATGCATTCCATGCAATGGTAGGTGAGTCTCATAGTTCATAGTCCTTATTTTTTACCCCTAGTGCTTAATTTTGGTCATCATTATCCTCCTTTTCAACTTAGAGTGCCTTATCCACATCACCGAAGTGTAAATGCGCCATCATGCATGGTTTTAGGAGTTTACATAGTCAATTCCATGAATTAAGGCGCCTTGTCCCCTTGATTCCCTTGTTAATTGATTGTTACAACTAGCCCCACTGCAACTGAGTGTTGGAGCGCCTTGTTTGAACACTACAAGTTGGTTACGTGCCTCGTTGGAGTTTCCTCCCCTAATTTCTATCCCCAATGACTCTGTCATGTACTAGTCAAGCTCATTTGACTAGCCATTCATCATTAGTGGCCACTAGACCTTACCGGGTGATGGTTCCAATGCAAACTAATCCTGCCACTTGAGGTGAATTTGAATCCTACCAAAGGCTATCGAATTCTCTCCATTGTAACATATTTTTTTTACCATCTTATTGCTATATGATAGAGTGACAACAATTTTTCATCTGAATTTCAATTTCATGAGTGAATTCTGTAGCTTTTCTGCCTAATTATTTTATTTGAAAACTTTGTGAAATTAGAGAGGTTTGTTAAGCTTTGTGATTCTATCCTTTGGAATTTCACATCTAACTTTCTATAGAATGCCCCAAGTAGTAGTATAAATGATGTTGTACAAGCTGAGGAACATCACGCGAATAATGAAGATCAAGTTAATGATCCCATGGAGGTAGATGATGGCCATAACATAGTTGAAGATGATGGGACAAATCAAATTATCCAAGACTTGTTCACTCGTCTAGATGAGGATGGGGACAATGATGGTATTTATGATGAACCTTTGATGGAAAATACAAATAAATGACTTTATAAAGGGTCAAGAGCAAATCTTCTCTCCGCTACATTACTTCTAAAGAACTTAAAGGTTATAAATAATTTGTCGAACACTTGTATGACACGGATCCTAAGGTATGTAATATGTTTCATCATGTATACATAAAGGTTAACTTTTTCTCCTTTTTTAGCATTAATTAAAGTATTAAATAAGAATGCAATATTTACAATTAATATTCTTTACATTAACTAGTTATTTTTTATGTCGTAGATTGTTAGGTGAATTTTTGTTGCCATCATCAAATATTTTACATCGCACATATCGAGATTTACTTGCCGTTATGAAAGACATTAGAATGGAGTATCAAAGTATATATGCATGTCCTAATGATCATATTATATTTTATGGATAGCATGCGTTGAAAACTGAATGCCTAGAATTTCATATTAGTATATATCGAACCAATCAAGTAACAAAATGGTGCCTCGAAAGGTTCTTCATCATATTCCCATAATTCCACGTTTGTAACGTCTGTTCGGGTGCAAAAGCATAGCATAGTTTATGGATTACCGTACTAGGAACGGAAGTGGATATGGTGTTCTTCGAATTCTTGCAGATGGATATGAATTTAGGGAAATTGAGGAAAAATGTCCATATTTTATAGTGAACCTCGTAATATTAGGATTTCATTAGCGACTGACGGTGTTAATCCATTCAGAGAGGTTATATCTATTTACTCAGTGTGGGATATTTTTGTTATCGATAATAACATTCCTCCTTGGATGTCAATAAAGAGGGAGCACATATTGTTGACAATTATTGTTCCAGGTATTTGTCTATATTAATTTTTCGAATGTGACATTTTCATTTGTCTTGATTTTTGCACACTATCGTTTTTTTATTTATTTACTTATATATACATATCATGGTATTAATTATATATAATTTCAAACAATTAGGTGAGTACCAAGTTAAATACATGAATGTATATATCGAGCCTCTTATCGATGAGCTAATACAATTATGGAACAATATCACTATGTATGACATTTGTAAACCAATCAGGTAGAAGATATTTAAATTCTATGGAATTCTTGTAGGGACAATTCATCATGCCCCAGGACTAACACATTTTTGTGGTATGTATTAATGTTTCGTTGCACTTTAATACTATATAATTATTTTGAAGATATCATGCATGTTTTTTTAATAATCCAAGTATAATTGATATTGATCCATATGTTGCAGGTCTTCAAACAAAGGGTAAATTTGCATGTCCAGTTTTTGGTCCTAAGATGAAGTATCGTTATTCAAAATATTTAGGAAATATGGTGTTTGATGAGTATAGGCACTTCCTCTCGAAGACCCATAGGTTTCCTACTACTGAAAAACATATTTTCAATGGGAATGAAGAGACTGGATTAAAACCACGAAGAATGACACCCCACCTATGGAGGTTGGAGTATAACAAAAATCATCAAGTTACGCAATTTGTTTATGTATCGTATATGTAATATTGTTTTTAATTTGAAATTCTATTTTAAGTATTAAATTTATTTTACCGTGTTTGATACTTATTGTTGTCATTTGTTTGATGCTTCATCAAGGCCGTCGCTGTGAAGGTAGTAATAATGGGCTTCCACGAGGAATGAAATGTTATCCCACTCAATTCATGAGGCTTCCCTACTATGAGAAACTAAAAATAGTTCATTTGTTTGATACGATGCATATTGGGAAGAATGTGATAGAAACATTATGGATAATCATAGATGGCAGGAGGGATAAAGAAAAAAAGTCAAAATTTGTACTGACATTGAGGAATCCAATCATGCAATGTGAAGTGTGATCCAATCAAATAGATATGGAGACCGAAATAACCTTCCATAGTTATTAATAGAGAAGCAAAGCAATGATGTAAAAGAGGCCATTCAAAGAATTAAATTTCCTATAGGTTTTCTTCAAACATAAATAATATCTTAACCAAGAAAGGTGAATTTGGTGGGGTGAAAACCCATGACTGGCGTACCTTCATTAAGGTAATAATTTTGGTATTCATATTTATATATTGGTCGTATTTATCTTTTAATATTTTATTTTTGGGTGCACTTTTGAAACAAATAACCTTTCTTTTTTATTGTTACAGTATGTTCTACCTCTATCTCTCCTAAACGACTTTGAAAACAATATCAATCAGGTTATATATGATCTTGGCAAATACATGAGGTAAGTAGAGATGATTAATTTATATGCAAAATGTTTTTTCAATTTGTTGTTGTACTTAATGACATGTGTTTTACTTGTATTGTAATATATATTATGTTTTGTTGAAACATGTTATTTTCTTGCGTCATAATTTGTAGATGGTTGTCATTGAAAGAAATCCATCAAGATGATATAAAGTATTGGAAGAGAGAAATTCCTCGGCTAATGTGTGAAATGAAAAAGTATCTACCTCCAATGTTTTTCAATGCACAAGAACACTACCTCATACACCAAGCTGAGGAGATTGAAATGTGTGGACCTGTACACACAAGGTCAATGTGGATAGTGGAGAGTCACTTGAAATCATTGAAGGATTTGGTTAGACATAGAGAACCTCCCGAGGGTTCTATGGTGAGGGGACATATGGTATATCAATCCATGGTGTACATTAGTATATCTTCCTTAGTTAGCAGTGTGATCTATGCATGCAGTGGATTGTATTTGAGATGTGAACTCCATCAAAAAATTTGAAGAGGAGAACCTGTTGGGGAAAGGAAGAATGAAGAAAGTGAAAGGGAATTAAATTGTGGATATTTATGATACATACAACTTTTTTTTGTATATATGTTTGCATATTCTTTCATCATTTATTAATATTTACCATGGTTATAACTAATATCCAATATTGTTGAATTATCATTTTTTGAGTCAGATCATCGAGATTGGGATGCACTACATTTATACATTGCAAACAATCTCGAATGGATGAAGGTATGGATTGAAAGATGTAAAGAATGTTATGGTGGTAGGTTATCATGGAAACAACTGTCCGAATTGGTTAGAGAAGCTCATCATAATGGAGATGATGATGTTACACAGAGGGAAATAGATTTAGCATATGCTATGGAAGATGGCAAAGCAATCAAATTCACCCATTTTATTCAATTATTTTATATTATATTAATATGTCTACACGTGTGTTATTTTCATATATTTTCCAAGTTATATAAATATTTTTATTAATTAACACCCCTATTGTTGACCCCGGGTCATTTTGATTCATCAACACCCAGGTCATTACAGTTATAACAATGGATTGATCCACCCTTCCCACTAGCGGGGGAATTTCTATTGCCTTGATAATGTCCTCCTCCTCCCCATCCTCCTCCTTAGTTTTTTTGCTGATATGTCACCCTAAATATGGATCTATCCAATGTTTCAATCAAAGCAAATAGACACCTAAATTTTTATGTGTTGTGAGCAGTGGAACCATAGAATTTGCAATAGACTGTGATGGGAATTGAAGAGTACTTCTGTAGAATGGGGAAATGTTTAAGAGTATGCCCATAAGTTCTACATATTTTTTAATATTCATTGGGTTGAGAGACCTGCACATTGGGATCCAGTTGATGAGGTCTACGTCCTTGGAAGAGATTTGAAACAGCTACTTGCACAACTCCCATATCGGGACTCACAACGGAACCTCCTTGGAATATAGGACACGCAAACACATGGTCTCCCTCTATTATGCATCCCGTACACCATACATGTTCACGACACACCTATGGAATATTCAACTCTTGGATATTCTTAGTGAGAGTAGCAATCTGGTGTTGTATATGTGGTAAATCAGATGTACTAATCTATTCTCCATTGAGAATTCCAATGGGATAGTTTTCCATAGGCTAATCCCATTTCTTGTTCTAATGTGGTTATAGGATAAGTGATCACTTGTTGCAATAAGGGTATCCTTGTAAGCAATAATAGTCCCTGAATAAACCATTCGTTATGGTGATATTCAAGAATGGGGATAGATAATTTAATTAATACATCTCAGAATGTTTGATCATACTCCCATGCAAATTCTTCTTCATATTGTCAAATCTCTGTAAATTCTACAATTTCGTGTTGTTCAAACTGTGGTAGTTGAAACTCTATAATAAATAGTTTTTTGAATTCAAGTAAGGGCAAGGTTGGATTAATCTCTATACATCTCATATATCATTGTAGAGATGGACTCTCAAGGTAGTCTAAAATTATACTAATTTGGAATTGTGCAGAATTCCCCTAGACCTCCAAATTGCCTCACATATAAAGCAATGCAATTTTTCATCTTCCTCAACTACTTTCCCCTATAAATATGGGTATTGTACCGAAGAAACTCCATGAACTCCAATCATTATGGTGACTAGCATCCCAACTAAAACAAATCCTCTTAGACCTAGTTGTGAAACGAGTATTGACCCTACTATTGGTACTGACTAGTTGCTACTAATTTCATTTCCAATTACCACACTAGAGCAATAAATACTACTAATTATTCCAGTTATTGTTGTTCCACTGCTAGAATTACCGCTAGCATGGGAATACCAAGGAGAAATTAAGATAGTATTAGAAAAATAAAATATTGTATGAGAAGAAGATGCCTAGGGAGTAGTCAAGAGTAATCTGGTATCGTCACTTCCACACATAACTTCTTCAATAATGAGGGGTTCACTCTCCGAAATTCCTCCATTCTCAATTGGGCCAAACAAATATGGATGTTCCACAACTTCTTCTAATATTGGTTCTGAATGGTCGGTTTACATCATTCCTCCTCTTGAAGATTCAATGACATTTCTCTCAATAACCTCTCTTTCCATTTCTTCAAACCCTCTTGAGGTCCTTTCTACCCAGTTTCCTCTAGTTGGGATCCCTTCCACTTCTATCCCTCTCTCCTTCAAACAAGTGATGGTCAAATCTCCTCATCTTGTCACTTCCCACAACTCGTGTATCCTTTCCTCATCATCTCCTCCTTCATGCAACTCTCTCTATAACTGATCAATCTCCTTTTTTGCATTCATCATCTAGTTTTCCACCATTTCTCTTGAATAGTCAACCTTCTAGAATCATGTTCATCTCTTGCTTTTCCTTCAAAATTTCCCCCATCTCTCAAGACTTTGTTTCACTTTTCAACTACCTAGCTTAATTCTTGGCCACTCCCCTTCGACGCAAGTATTTACTCATCCATAGGGTTAGGATCAAAGGGTATAAATCATGCTTCTACCAACCAAAATTTTATCATGTTATGCACCAAATTATCGGAAATAGCATAAAACAAGAAGATATAATATTCCAATGCCCTTAGAATGCAATAAAAAGATGAATAACTAGCCTCTTCAAGGGGGAAACCTCCTTTACAATGTATTTCAAATAAAAAATAAGATGATATGAGATGATTCCAAACTAAATCTCCTTGGTATATATAAATAGGAGATAAATATTACCATTACCATTCTAGAGGCTACATAATTAGGGTCCTAGTCGGCCATTAAACATAATATTAATATGTTAAGAGAATTGCAATGTCGTAATATATAGGGATTAGCATGCCCCTCCCCTTCAAACAAGTGTTGTCCTCAACACTTGATTAACTCTGGATGATTATGTTGTTGGAATCTGTGTCCAGCTCTCCCCATGAGTTTCGCGACAATATGGGTTAACCCCCTCTAGTGGATCTTAACTTTGGCGATTGTATCATAGATTAACACCTGCGGGTTTTGGTCTAACGACAATTGTGCTCCAACATCTGCATGAGGAACTCATCTTCCCATGTTTCCTCTTCTATTAGCAAGTTCTTCCACTTGATGAGGTACTCAATAATTACTCAATTCTGTAGTTTCTTGATCCTTCTCTCAATGAATGTTTTAGGTTCTAGTATTGATTTCTCTTCTTCATCAATCTCTATTAAAATTACCTTTTTTAGGAAAGAAACATGGAAAAATGGATATACACATGAAGTTGGTGGTAACTCCAATTTATAAGCCATACTTCCAATCCTTTGCAACACCTTATAGAGAACATAGTATTCTGGTGCTAATTTGATGTCCTTGTTTTGTTTCCTGAGGGACATCTGTTTGAATGGTTGTCGCCTCATAAATACCCAATCTCTTACTTCAAATTCCCTTTCACTACGATGTTGGTATGCTTGTTGTTTCATCCCATTTTGTGCTATAACCAAGTTATCCTTCAATAATTGGAGAAATTCTTGTTGATGCTCTATCTGATCCTCCACTGCTTGAACCTTAGATTTATCTTTCAAGGATGATGTGATGGAAGGAGGATGATAGCAATAAAGTTCCATAAATAGTGACATTTTTTATGAAGTATGGAAATATTTGTTGTACCACCATTCTACTAAAGGCAACCACTTGATACATTGTGTATGTTTATCATATGCAAAGCAAAGGAGATACCCTTCTAAACATTTATTCACAATCTCAGTTTTCCCATCAGATTGAGGATGGTAAGAGGAACTGTAAACCAACTCAGTTCCCAAACAAGAAAATAATTCTTTCCAAAAATTACCAGTGAAAATTGGATCTCTATCACTTACAATATCTTGGGGGTTCCATGTGGCTTTTGAACCGTTTCCGTGAATGACTCAGCTATTGTACTTGCTTTAAAAAGATGAGAAAGAGAGAAGAAATGGGCATACTTTGTGAGTCGGTCAAAAACTACCATGATGACAATATTTCCTTTTGACTTTGGTAGACTTGTGATAAAGTCCATTGAGATATCTTCCCAATGCTAACTTGGTATGGCTAATGGCTATAAAAGACCTAGTATCTTGATTGTCTCTCCTTTGTTTTGTTGACCAACCAAACATTATACAACAAACTTTTGTACATCAATTTTAAGACCTTCCTAGAAGAAATCATTCTTGATCCTGTCGTACATTTTCAAGAAATTTGAATGTCCTCCTATAGCATAAGTGTGCAATTCCAAAAGGATCATATGTTTGATTTGAGAATTTTTACATAAATATAGGCAATCTTGATACCATAGTGAATCATTATTCCACACAAATTTATATAGTGAATTGGGGTCCTCTTGTAGTTGTTGAATAATATTCCATGCCTTTTGATCTTGTTTGTTGGGATATTCCTATACTCCATCCTAGTCCTAACAACATTTTCCATTCTTTCATTTTCAGTCATGCAAGCATTTTTGCATGCATCCCAGTCATCAGTCCCAACACCTAGCCCTCAGTTAGCTATCCCCGGGAGCTTCTTTCAGATCAGTTTATCCCTCCTAGTGCTTAGTGTGCCCTCCTTTAACCTACCACTTGTGAAAGGCGCCCTCTCTCACCTACTACTCAGTTGCACTTCAATTAGTTGAGTTATCTTTAGATATTTCCTTGATTTAAGGCTAGATTGACTCCTCAACTGACTGTATCACTCCGATGGACCTCCAGTGAGACTAGACTACCTATTCTGACTCCAGTTAGCTCCTCATGCACCCTCCACTAAGCCTCCTTCATTCAGTTAGTGCCTCCATGTGCCAGTTACACCTACCACACTCAGTTAGACTTAGTTTGAAACCTGGTTGATAGTTACTTGTGCATTTATGACTCCACTAATGATGATCAGGACTCCTAGTTGTGCTTTTATGACACTCTACTGATTTAGATGATCAGTGCATGCAAGAAAATTTGAATTGCCACCTTGGCATTCGAATCCTCTCCACCATTGTATTATTTATTGTTCATATTATGATTAATGAATTAGTGTGTGATGTTATTCTGCTTCTATCCGAGTTCTACTGTATCATAATTATGTTGCTCCTTTACACTACATTGACCACTCTTCTTCTATTTTCCTACTTAATCTTAATCTTTCTTGTGAGGTATACATCAGCTTTTAGATCTGCTGTGAGGATTTTCACATGGTATCAGAGCCTGTTGAGAGTATTGTCTATCTCCATTCCTGAGAATTTTTTGTACGTTATTATCAAGATTTCGAGTGCAGCAGTTGCAGCAGTTTGTACACTTTTGCAGCAGTAGCAGTTGCAGACATTTTCTATTGTTTTTTGCAGGTCTTTTGAAACAGCTTCCATGAATTCGGAATAAATTACTCCTCTTTCTCCATTCAACTATGATGAATGGAAACCACAGATGATAGCACATTTGAAGAGACATGGTCTCTTTGATTATTGTTTTGAAAGAGAGTTTGAATCCTCTGAAGAAGAGAATGACTAGTTAAATGAAGGTGACAGAGCCTATGCAGCCATGTTGTATGCTATGTCTCGTTGCATGGTACTGTTGGTTGTGCTGCAGGTTGTATCCCTTCACTTTGCTGGACGGTATAATAATAAGGACTAGCAACTTCAGTGTGGACGTAGCCCATATTGGGTTGAACCATGATATATCTGTGTCTCTCTTGTAATGTGTATGTGTGATTATATTTGCATTTTTGTTTATTGTTATTGCTCTGCGATCCTGTTTTTCTAACAATTGGTATCATAGCCAAAGGTCTTTTTGGCAGATAAACTTGTAGGAAGCTAGGGTTTTTGGTTCGAGTGGGAGCAACGATAGAAGAAGGAAAGTTTAAGGTCGATAATTTTAATGGACAAAACTTCCAGTTATGGAAGAAGCAAATGGAGGACTATCTATACCAAAAGGATCTATTCCTACCGTTGGGAGGAAGAGCAAAGCAGCCAGCGGCTATGAAGGATGAAGAATGGGAGGTTCTTGACATAAAGGCTCTGGGAACAATATAGCTAAGCCTGGCTTCGTCGGTGGATTTCAATATTTCAAAAGAAACGACAACGTAGGGTTTGATGAGCACACTGGTAAGCTATATGAAAAACCCTCGGCCTCCAACAAGGTATTTATAATGAAGCGTTTATTTA
Organism: Larix kaempferi; assembly: GCA_027924585.1. Lineage (NCBI taxonomy): Eukaryota > Viridiplantae > Streptophyta > Pinopsida > Pinales > Pinaceae > Larix > Larix kaempferi. The sequence continues at coordinate 4,215,223 of BSBM01001185.1, forward strand.
ATATGAAGATGTCTGAAGGTGGATCTGTTACTGATCATTTAAATGATTTTAATACGGTTACAAATCAACTAATTTTTGTAAGTGTGAACTTCGATGATGAGGTTAGGGCTCTTCTAATCTTGTGTTCATTGCCAGAAAGCTGGAATAGCTTGTTCATGGCTGTAAGTAACCCTGTCTCTGGTTCAAACACCTTGAAATTTGATGATGTTATTGGTGTTATTCTTAGCGAAGAAATGCGAAGAAAAAGCACAGGTGAGACATCAGGTAATGCGTTGACCATGGAGAGCAGGGGAAGACAAAAGGAGAGAGGAAAGAGCCAAGATAATCTCAGCAACTCTAAAAAGGGAAGATCCAAGTCCAGACTAGGAAAAATAGAGTGTTGGAACTATGGAAAGAAAGGATATCTGAAGAAAGATTGCAGATCTCTAAAGAAGAAAGGAGATGGACAGAAGGAAACTACCCAGGAAGCAAATGTAGCAGGTGATGTGTTACAAGATGCTTTGATTCTTGCATTAGATAATACTGTGAAAATCCTCACAGGAGATCTAAGAGATGATGTATACCTCACAAGAAAGAATTTAGGAATAAGATTAAGAGTGGTCAATGCAGTAAGATGAGCAACAGAATAATAATATAGTAGAACTTGGATAGAAGCAAAAATACTTCACACACACTAATTCATTAATCACAAATGGAAAAATAAATAATACAATGCATGAGGAATTTGAATGCCAAGGTGGAAATTCGAATTGGCCTTCATGGAGTGATCAAAAGATCACTGGAGTGTCATCGGAGCACAACTAGTAGTCTATCTCATCATCAGTGGAGTCATCAATGCTCAAGTAACTATCAACCATTAGTCAAACTGAGTCTAACTGAGTGTGGTAGGTGTAATTAAGTGTAACTGGAACTAACTGAATGAAGGAGGCTCAATGGAGGGCGCATGAAGAGCTAACTGAAGTCAGAATGAGCATTCTAGTCATACTGGAGGTCCATCGGAGTGGTAAGGTCAGTTAAGTGTGAGTCAAGCCTAAAATCAAGGAGAGAACTCAGTTAACTGAAGACAACTTGAATGGTAGGTGAAGAAGGGTGCCTTTGTCAAGTGGATGGTGAGATGTGGGCACATCACTGGCTAGGAGGGCTCAATCTGAGTGGAAATAAGCTCCTGAGTGCTGGAAGACTAGGGAATAGGTGCTGGAGGTATCAACATGATGACTGGGCAGCATGTGGATGCATGCAATGCATGCAGAATGCATGCTGCATGCAAGACTGAAAATGATGGTAGGACTAGGATGGAGTATAGGAATATCCTAACACCCCCCTTAATCCATTCTGGGCCCTGGTAACTAATACCAAAGGTCACCCAATACAATGAATAATAACAGTCAATAAACCGAGGAAATGGGGAAAACCTCATGGGAAAAATACCCCCCTCAAAATAGACTGGAAGGCACACACAAAAATAAATGCTCCAAACTCAAGTAGGTGTGATGCTTGGTCATATGTCTGGAGGTATCTTCTTCTTGGGAAGAAGTGGATTATGCTCAGAAAGCATGTGCTTGTACTTGCTCTTCAGATCGATTGTGATGAGAACAAATCCAAAAGTATGAAGATGATCCTTGAACCTATGATTCGAATCAACTGATGTAGGAAAATCTATGAATGTGCAAATAGTCTTTTGTCTTCTCCTTCGAACCATCATGGGTGAGATTATGCCAAAAAGAACCATCACATGATTGCTTGAAATCCAAATCAGATTTAAGACTTGAAGAATAGTTTCTTGAGATCTCCTTTGAACCAGCAGGGGTGAGATCAAAACCATCATATGCATGAGAAATTATCCCAAGTAGTGATTGCTTAGAATCCAAATTAGATCCAAGACTGGAATCATGGTTTCTTGAGATCTCCTTTGAACCATTAGAGGTGAGATCAAAACCAGTAAGTGCATGAGAAATTATCCCAAGCGAATGGAAATGGTTTCTTGAGATCTCCTTTGAACCAGTAGAGGTGAGATCAAAACCATGATATGCATGAGAAATTATCCCAAGCAAATGGAAATGGCCATAATCTTCAATAACCTTCTGAAAGCATGAGATAATGATCATATAGTAGTACATAAGAGGTGAGTGATCAAGGAGAGCGAATGCATTACCTCCAATGGTTGATTTGACCTCCGAAACATTCAATAGATCATGATGCAGACCAACAGACTCTTGTGCAAGAGAGGATTTAGGACCTTCTGCAATTTCTAGAGTGTGAGCTGGAACAGAATTTGAAATAGAAGAAATTTGGAGCATGAGTGTAGAATCTGCAATTTCTTCTTCTTTGTGGACAACTTCAATATGAGATATGTTTGATACAGATTCATGATCTGAGAGACCATCAAGGGATCGAATGCATCACTGGGCTTGTTCTTGAAAGGGTTTGGACCAATCCCTTCATTCTGCTTGCCAAAAATTTCATCCAGGTGGGCCCATAGCTCTTTTGGAGATTCAACATCATCAATGAATTGATGTACCAAGCATCGATACATAGCAAGCATCATGGTTCCCATGGCTCTGTCACCATTATTTAACCAGACAATCTTTTCTTCAGAGGATTCGAACTCTCTTTCAAAACAATAATCAAAGAGACCATTTCTCTTCAAATGTGTTATCATCTTTGGTTTCCATTCATCATAGTTGAATGGAGAAAGAGGATCAAAGTTGAATGGAGGAGGATATATTTCTTCTGAATACATGGAAGCTGTAGAAGACCTGCAAAGACAATAGAAAATATCTGCAACTGCTACTGCTGAAAAATGCAGAAACTGCTGCACTCAAAATCTTGATAATAACCTGCAAAAAACTCTCAGGAATGGAGATAAACAATACTCTTAACATGCTCTACTACCATGTAAAAATACTCACAAGAGATCTAAGAGATGATGTATACCTCACAAGAAATAATTTAGGAATAAGATTAAGAGTGGTCAATGCAGTAAGATGAGCAACAGAATAATAATACATTAGAACTCGGATAGAAGCAAAAATACTTCACACACACTAATGCATTAATCACAAATGGAAAAATAAATAATACAATGCATGAGGAATTCGAATGCCAAGGTGGCAATTCGAATTGACCTTCATGGAGTGATCAAAAGATCAATGGAGTGTCATCGGAGCACAACTAGTAGTCTATCTCATCATCAGTGGAGTCATCAATGCTCAAGTAACTGTCAACCATCAGTCAAACTGAGTCTAACTGAGTGTGGTAGGTGTAACTGGAACTAACTGAATGAAGGAGGCTTAGTGGAGGATGCATGAGGAGCTAACTGAATTCGGAATGAGTAGTCTAGTCACACTGGAGGTCCATCGGAGTGGTAAGGTCAGTTAAGAGTGAGTCAAGCCTAAAATCAAGGAAAGAACTCAGTTAACTGAAGACAACTGGACTGGTAGGTGAAGAAGGGCGCCTTTGTCAAGTGGATGGTGAGATGTGGGCGCATCACTGGCTAGGAGGGTTCAATTTGAGTGGAAATAAGCTCCTGAGTGCTGGAAGACTAGGGACTAGGTGCTGGAGGTATCAACCTGATGACTGGGAAGCATGCAATGCATGTTGCATGCAGGAATGCATGCAAGACTAAAAATGCTGGTAGGACTAGGATGGAGTATAGGAATATCCTAACAAATACTGGTGATTATTGGGTAGTAGATTCAGAGGCTTCATGTCATGCTACACCCCATACGAAATATTTTCATGATTATGTTCCAGGCGATTTTGGACATGTTTTATTGGGTGATGATGAGCCATGTAAAATTGTTGGAATGGGTAAGGTATGGATAAAAGTTAAGAATGGAACTGACTAGCTGTTAAAAGATGTTAGGCATATTCCTACTATGAAAATAAATCTGATCTCAACAGGGTAGTTGGGAGATGGCAGCTGTCTATCTACATTTGGAGAAAAGTGGTGGAAGATCACTAAAGGATCAATGGTGATAGCAAAAGGAGACAGGGTAGGTACGTTGTATTTATGTCCTCATAATACTGACCATTCTATTTCTTTAGCTTCCACAGGAACAGATACAACATTGTGGCATCATAGGCTTGGCCACATGAGTGAGAAGGGGATGCAGATTCTCCACCCAAGGAAGTTGCTGCCAGATTTGGAGCAGGTAAGTTTGGAATTCTGTGAAAACTGTGTTTATGGAAAACAGAAAAGAGTCATATTTCTCAGGGTTGGGTAACAGAAGAAGAATGAAAAGTTAGAGCTTGTGCATACAGATGTATGGGGACCAGCTCAAGTACAATCTCTTGGTGGCTCTCATTATTATGTTACATTTATTGATGATGAAACTAGGACAACTTGGGTTTATTGCATTAGACAGAAATCTGATGTGTTTGCTACTTTTAAGAAGTGGAAATCTTTGGTCGAGAATGAGACAGGAAAAAGGTTGAAGTGTCTCAGATATGATAATGGAGGTGAGTACTGCGGCAAGGAGTTTGATAGTTACTGTTCATATCATGGGATTCATAGAGAGTAGACAGTCCCAGGAACACCACAAGAAAATGGTGTGTTTGAAAGGATGAACAGAACGATCATGGAGTGTGCAAGGTGTATGAGACTGCATGTAGGGTTGCCCTTACAATTTTGGGCCGATGTTGTAAATACTGTTGTTTATTTAATAAACAGAGGACCTTCAAGTGCTTTGGATGGTGGTATTCCAGAGGAGGCATGGACAGATAAAAAGGTAAACTACTCATTTCTGAGAACGTTTGGTTATGAAGCATTTGTTTATATTGATAAAGAAAATAGAACAAAGCTTGAAGCTAAATCCAAGAAATGTACCTTGATTGGATATGGGGTTGATGAATTTGGTTATCGCTTATGGGATTATGAAAATAACCAAATCATCGGGAGTAGAGATGTGATATTCAATGAAAAGTTCATGTATAAAGATTAGCTGCAGGGAAAGGAACAGGAAAAGGAAAACATAGAGTACACAGTACTTGATGAAATTCAAGAAAATGAAGCTCCAAAGGTGCCAGAAAATCAAGAACAACAGCAAGTACCTAAAACTTCTGCAACTGCAAGAAGGTCTACCAGGTTAAGTAGACTCCCTCAACGATACTCTCCTTCAATGTATTATTTGTTGATGACTGATGCTGGTGAACCAGAATGTTATGAAGAAGCAATGCAGGTGGAAACTAGAAAGAAGTGGGAGCAAGGAATGAATGAGGAGATGGACTCATTGGTAGGACACCAGACTTGGGATTTGGTTCAGTTTCCTGCTGGTAAAAGAGCATTGCGGAACAGAATGGATTTACAGGTTGAAGGAAGAAGAAGGAGGCAAGAAGCCCTACAAGGCCATACTTGTTGTAAAGGGGTTTGCACAGAATAAAGGTATAGATTTTGATGAAATATTTTCTCTTGTTGTTAAGATGACTTAAATTAGGACTATATTAAGTCTAGTGGCGGTCGAAAATTTGCATCTTGAACAGTTAGATGTAAAAACAGTCTTTATCCATGGGGATTTGGAGGAAGAGATATATATGCAGCAGCAACAAGGGTATGAGGTCAAAGGTAAAGAGTTCTTGGTATGTAGGTTGAAAAAAAGTTTGTATGGCTTGAAGCAAGCTCAAGGCAATGGTATCTAAAATTTGACAGGTTTATGACAGAACAAGGTTATAGTAGATGTCATTCTGACCACTATGTTTATTTCAAGAAGCTAGACAATGAAAGATATATTATCTTGTTATTGTATGTGGATAACATGCTTGTTTTGGGGTCTAACATGCAGAATATAAATGTACTCAAAAGGAAGCTAGCAAATTCTTTTGCGATGAAGGATTTGGGTGCTGCAAAGCAAATCCTTGGTATGAGAATAACAAGAGACAGGAAAAATCACAAATTGACACTGTCTCAGAGTGAATACATACAAAAGATGTTGGAAAGGTTCAGAATGTAGAATGCAAAACCAATAAGTACACCTTTGGCCAACCATTTCAGTCTAGGTAAGGAAATGTATCCCAAGACACAAGAAGAGACAGATTACATGTCCAAGATTCCCTATCAATCAACAGTTGGAAACTTGATGTATGCCATGGTGCGCACAAGACCAGATATTGCACAAGCAGTGGGAGTTGTGAGCAGATATATGAACAATCCAGGTAAAGAACATTGGAAGTCAGTACAGTGGATTCTCAGGTATTTGAGAGGTACTACCACTCAGGAATTATGTTTTGGAGGTTCAGACACTGTTTTACAGGGATATGTTGATGCAGATATGGTAGGTGATAAGGATAGCAGGAGGAGCACCACAGGTATTTCTTTATTGTAGGTGGAACAGCAGTAAGTTGGATTTCGAAACTACAGAAGGTTGTTGCACTTTCAACAACGGAAGCAGAGTATGTTGCTGTTACAGAGGCTAGTAAAGAGATGATTTGGTTGTAGAGGTTTATGGATGAATTGGGTAAGAAGCAGAAAGATAGCAGGCTGTATATTGACAGCCAAAGTGCCATTCATCTTGCAAAGAACTCAGCATTCCATTCCAGGACTAAACATATACAGCTCAAGTACCATTTCATACGCTCTGTTATGGAAGATGAACTCTTGAAGCTGGAAAAGATACACACTAGCCAGAATCCTGCTGACATGTCCACAAAGGTAGTGACCAGAGAGAAACTGAGTTCCTGTTCGATTTCAGTTGGCCTTCTAGCATGAAGGTGAAGAGGAGAAAGTTTCCAAGTCCAAGTCTAGCAAGTGCAGCAACAGTGGAGTTGTTGTGATCAATCTCCAAGTGGTAGATTGTTCATTATGGAGCCTGATCTCCAGATTTAGAGATATTATTATTCAGCAGTGTCCGTACCCCAGGTTTGGTTATGATCCCGGCATGATCCCCAGGGGGTTCAGGGGAGTGGTTGCACTCCCTTGGTTGGGGGGTGTGGGGGCCAATGGGCCCTCGTTGGTGGTTCGGGGGCAGCGCCCCCGAGAAAGGGGGTTTGGGGGCAATGCCCCCAAGTTACGGGGATTCGCGGGTGTAGCCCCCGAGAAAAAAAAATTGGGCCTGTTTTCGCCAATAGTTTTCGGGCCCATGGTTTTGGGTAACCTGTGGTATTTTCCCATTGTATCTCCCTTATAAAAGAAATACATTGTATCACGGCTAGATTTGATGTATTAGGTATTATGCATTGTAAAGATATCTGAGATCAGAAGAGAGACTATGAGACAGTGAAGAGGAAGTGCAGCGGCAGTGCTGCAGGTTGTATCCCTTCACTTTGCTAGACGGTATAATAATAAGGACTGGAAACTTCAGTGTGAATGTAGCCCAAGTTGGGTGAACCACAATATATCTGTGTGTCTCTTGTAATGTGTATGTGTGATTGTATTTTCATTTTTGTTTATTGTTATTGCTCTGCGATCCTGTTTTTCTAACAGATACCCCACTTCCTTCTGTTGAATCTCCAAAAGAGCTATGGGCCCATCTGGATGAAAGATTTGGCAAACAAAATGAATGGATTGGTCCAAACCATTTCGAGAGAAAGCCCACTGTTTCATTCGCCCTCCTTGATGGTCTCTCTGATCATGAATCAGTATCAAACATATCTCATATTGAAGTTGTCCACAAAGAAGAAGAACTTGCAGATTCTACACTCATGCTCCAAATTTCTTCTATTTCGAATTATGTGCCAGCTCACACTCTAGAAACTGCAGAGGTTCTTAAATCCTCTCTTGCACAAGATTCTGTTGATTTGAATCATGATCTATTGAATGTTTTGGAGGTCAAATCAGCAATTGGAGGTCATACATTCGCTCTCCTTTATCACTCACCTCTTATGTACTACTATATGATAATTTGTACATGCTCTCATAAGTTTATTGAAGATGCGGGCCATTGCCATTCACTTGGGATAACTTCTCATGCATTTTATGGTTTAGATCTCACCTCTAATGGTTCAAAGGAGATATTAAGAAACCATTTTTCAAGTCTTGGATCTGATTTGGATTCCAAGCAATCACTGACATTTGATGGTTCTTTTGGGCATAATCTCACCTATGATGGTTCAAAGGAGAAAACAAAAGACTATCTACACATTCATGGATTTGATCCTACCTCAGTTGATTCAAATCACAGGTTCCAGGATCATCCTCATACTTTTGGATTTGTTCTCATCACATTCGATCTGAAGAGAAAGTACAAGCACATGCTTTTTGAGCATGAACCACTTCTTCCCAAGAAGAAGATACCTCCAGACATATGACCAAGCATCACACCTGCTTGAGTTTGGAGCATTTATTTTTGGTGTGCCCTACAGTCTATTTTGAGGGGGGGTATTTTTCCCATGAGGTTTTCCCCATTTCCTTGGTTTATTGACTGTTATTATTATTCATTGTATTGGGTGACCTTTGGTCTTAGTTACCAGGCCCAGGATGGATTAAGGGAGGTTGTTGGGATATTCTTATACTCCATCCTAGTCATAACAGCATTTTCCATTTTTTCATTTTCAGTCATGCACGCATTTTTGCTTGCAGACATGCAATTGCATGCATCCCATTCATTAGTCCCAATACCTAGCCCTCAGTTAGCTAGCCCCGTGAGCTTCTTTAAGATCAGTTTTATCCCTCCTAGTGTTTAGTGCGCCCTCCTTTCACCTACCACTTGTGAAAGACATCCTCTCTCACCTACCACTCAGTTGCACTTCAGTTAGTTGAGTTATCTTTAGATATTTCCTTGATTTAAGGCTAGATTGACTCCTCAACTGATTGTATCACTCCGATGGACCTCCAATGAGACTAGACTACCTATTCTGACTCTAGTTAGCTCCTCATGCACCCTCCACTGAGCCTCCTTCATTCAGTTAGTGCCTCCATGTTCCAGTTACACCTACCACACTCAGTTAGACTCAATTTGACACCTGGTTGACAGTTACTTGTGCATTGATGACTCCACCGATGATGATCAGGACTCCTAGTTGTGCTTTGATGACACTCTATTGATCTAGATGATCAGTGCATGCAGGCTAATTCGAATTTCCACCTTGGCATTTGAATCCTCTCCACCATTGCATTATTTATTGTTCATATTATGATTAATGAATTAGTGTGTGATGTTATTCTGCTTCTATCCAAGTTCTATTGTATCATAATTATGTTGCTCCTTTACACTGCATTGACCACTCTTCTTCTATTTTCCTACTTAATCTTAATCTTTCTTGTGAGGTATACATCAGCTCTTAGATCTGCTGTGAGGGTTTTCACATTGTTTCCATTATGTCCTTACTTCTTCTACCCAACCAGATTGCATAATGGAAATAGCAGAAAGTAAGCCCTCGGTGTCATCTTCTTTTCTTGAAACTGCATCTGCTACCACATTCTATTGTCCTTTTTGTAGATAATTTCAAACTAATAACCTAACATATTTGTAACCCAATTTTGTTCACTTCTGATGATAATCGTTGTTCCAAGAAGTACTTAAGTTTGTCACGATCCGTTCTTACATTGAAGTGTAATCATATTAGGTAAGGGAGACATTTCTTAATTGCATGTAGTATGGCCAACAATTCCTTTTCATAAATTGGTTTGAGTAATTTTTTTCCTTTAAGTTTGAAACTTTCAAAGGAAAGGGGCCTTCCTTCTTCCATTAAAACTACACCAATTCCATTCCCTGAGGCATCACATCCCACAATAAATGTTTTTGTGAATTTGGGTGTGGCTTACAAGAGTCATAAACATAGACACTTTAAGTTTTTCAAAATATTTGGTTTCTTCTTGAGTCCAAGAGAATGCCTCTTTCTTCAATAAATTTGTTATAGGTGCTACTATTTAACCATAATTATTGGAAAAGTTGAGGTAATAGCCTATCATTCCTAATAATCCTCTAATATTCTTCAATGTCTTAGGAAATGGTCATTCCATGATAGCCTTAATTTTGTTGGGATCCACTTTTACGCCTTCATGAGATACAATATGACCTGGATATTCCACTTCCTAAACCCCAAAGGCACACTTAGAATGATTGGAATATAGTTGGTGATCGTCCAATAGATTTAAGACCTTGTTAACATGTTGTACATACTCTTCCCAATATTTTCTATAGATAAGTATATCATCAAAAAATAATAACACAAATTTTGTGAGGAATTGTTTAAATATATAATTCTTTAAGCTTTGAAATGTGGAAGTTGCATTGGTAAGGCCAAATGGCATCACCAAAAAATTCATAATGACCTTGTGTTCTAAATACTGTTTTTTGGAATGTAATATTTCCTCGTTCTAATCCAATTATATCCAAAATGAAGATCCAATTTGGTAAATAATTTTTCTCCTTGTGATTCATCTAATAATTCACCAATGACAAGAATAGGAAACTTATCTTTAATGGTCATCTTAATGAGTTGTCTATAATATAGACACATACACCATGAACCTTCCTTTTTTTGAACCATCACCACTGGTGCAAAGAAAGGAATTTGGCTAGGTTGAATCATGCCTACATCTAACATTTCATGAAAAAAAAATTCAATATCACTTTTTTGTGCATATGGGTACTTATAGGGTCTAATTTTAGGTAGTACACTTCATGTTTACAAGTGAATAGCATGATCATGATCCTGAATAGGATGAATACCTTTAGGCATCTCTCCCAATACCTTGGAATGATTGTCAATAACTTGTTAGAGATCCACTAGAATAAAGGGTATATATGCTTGAACATCTAGTGAGCACATGATTGTACAATTAATACACAGTGTCCATTTTTAAACAATTTGTCATGTTGTTAAAGCTTATCACTTTATATGGTTTCCCTGTAATACCTCTAAGTTCAATTTATTTTCCTTCTAAAGAGAATCTCATGAATAGTTCTTGGAAATTAAGATCCATTGTTCCCAATGATTGCAGCCATTGAACCCCTAGTACCATATCAACACCACCCATTTGGATTGCAATCAATTGGCCTATCTAATGAATACTCACCCCAAGTAAGCTTGATACTATGGCACTTCCCTGAACAATTTATGGTACCTCCATATACAATCATTATTTGGTATTCTGGTGCATGATATATAAAGTAGTTGAGAAGTTTGGTTAATCTACGATCAATGAAGTTATGGGTATATCAAAATCAATCAACACCATTACCTTTCTCTTTTTGGTATATCCTTCTATCATGAGAGTTTGAGGAGTGGTAATCCAATCCAATGCATGAAAATATATGGTTGGATTAGTGTCTTCTATATCTAACTCTTGAGGTTGTCCCAGATTTGGATCATCTTCCTCTTCATAGTCTATGTAGAATAATTTCTTATCAGTACACTTATGCCCCTTATTGTACTTGTTGTCACAAAAGAAACATAGTCCCTTTTCTATTCTTTCCTCCACTTTTTTAGTTTCAACCTTTTAAGATTAGGCTAAGTGGAGTTGGGAGGGGAACCATTTCCTCTATAGGTGTTAGTGGAAGTTCTCCTAGTAGCCATATTTTTATTTTCATGCCCTCCTTCCAGCACCATATTTTTACTTTCAATTTTCCTCGTGAAACTAAAAGCATTCTCCAATTATTTAGGTTCAAATATATGTACCTCATGTTGAATATTCTCCTTTAAAGTTCCCGTAAAGAGATCCAAAAAATTATCTTCTGGAATATTCTTCACTCTAATACTTAAATTCTAAAATTGCTTTATGTGCTCTGTAACTAGACCTTTTTGCTTGATATTTATCAACTAGCTAAAGAACATGTTGCTCTTAATATCTCCATAATGTGCAATGAATTCATCTGTGAATATAGACCAAGAGACAATAGATTCCTTTTTTCAATCACAAATCCATTGGTACCATACAAATTGATCAGGCTCTAAATACAAGGATGCAATAGTTGCCTTTTGCAAAGTTGGCACTAGGTGTAGATCAAAGAATTGCTCCATCTAGAATATCCATGTTATTGGATCATTTCCATCAAAATTTCTCATTTCAATCTTGGAAATGAAGTAGTTCCTTGGACTAAAGTTGAACCCATGATTATGCAATGAATCATCAAATGTCGGGGACTTGAACATGTTATTCTCTAAATGTTTTTCAATTTTTTGAATATGTGACTGGGATAAGTCCCTCTTGTTCTCCCTCTCCTCCACTTTAAGATCTAAATTATGAGGAAGGCCATGCATCATCACATTCAAATTTTCATTTTTCATAACTTCGATATCCTCTTTGTTGGCTATCCCCCCTGATATCCTCTTTGTTGACATCGCCCTGAGATCCTATTTGTTGGCCATCCCCCTAAGATCCTCTTTGATAGCCATTTCACTAAGATCCCATTTATTATCCATATTTTCAATCTTCCCCAGTGTTCCTATTTTTAAAAGTGGAGATAAAAACTATCCATCTAATTATAGGACCATTATAACTAGCCCTTATTTATCCAACTTATATGGAATTATTTTGGAAAAGAATATTGACATATGGCTAGAAAGTCAAGGAAAAATAACTAAAGGTCAAGCAGGATTTAGGAACTATCACTCAATTATGTACCACCTTGTTATGCTTAGGACCATTGCTAAGGAGTGTCATAATAATAACACCGATCTTCTTTGTTGCTTTGTTAAAATTTTAGAAAAGAAATTGACATGCTTCCCAAAACTAACCTCTGGAATATAGTAAAAGAAATAAAAGTATTTTTCGAGTTGAGAGCGATTGTTATAAGCTTGTATGAAAAGGTTATTACAAATTTTAGGAAATTTAAGGGCTGGTCAAAAGAAATCTATTGTAATATAGGATTCAAGTAAGCCTATCCCCCAAAATTGCCTCTTGGAACATGGAACGAGCTCCACATTTCAAACTACGAAACGCCTTCCTAGCTTGCTAACAAAAACCTATGACGATCCTGTCCCACCCGATCCGATCTGGTGGGGACAAAACATTGGACCTGAGTTGATCCTTGATGGCCCTGTCAAGAGGGAAGCAGAATATCCCTCATCCCATTACAAAGAAGATGAACTCTGGAGAACGGTCCAACCCCTCGTGTGACATTAAAAAGGGAAAGGGCCCAGCAGGTTCAAATGCGCCCAAAGGTATAGAAAAGCTAGAAAATATGAACAATTCAACATATCAGGAAACAACTGAAGGTCAAGATTAAAAAAGGACCAAGCATTTGCGTTCCAAAAGCAGCCACAATACCAAGGTATGCTATAACATCTCCAAAATTATCTGAATATATTCAATACATGCATGATCACGCAATCATATGTAATTTTATGTGGTTATGGCCATCTAAATGTACCCTCACTGGATGGATCAAACACAAGTGGAACCCTAAAGGCCACTATGACCTCAAGCTTGTATCCAAAGGCTTTTTTACTGTTATCTTCAATCATCCTGATGATTATATCGCAGCCTTTGAAGGTGAACCATATTTTCTCAATATGGTTGGTCTATATATGAGACCCTAGAAAGAAAATTTCCGTCTAGAGAAAGAAGACTTTAAAGAAGCCCTAGTTTGGATTAGACTCTTCTCCCTTCCACAAGAATATTGGGATCTTATCACCCTAGAGGGTATAGGAAACACCCTAGGAAGATTCGTCAAAATATCAGAATCAACCTTAAATGGTAGATATACTTCCTTTTCCATAATATGTGTCTACATGAATATCTTGAAACCCCTTCCAGACGATATCTATCTTGATTACCAAGATACAGAGTGGACCCAAATTATTGACTGTGATCACATACCCTTCTGCTATAGAAAATTCCATGAGCATGGCCACCTCTTCAAAGAAGACCTTTGAATAAAGATGCTTCAAACCAGGACCCCTCTAAAAACAAATATCAAGATGGATTTACCAAAGTGGCTAGCAGAAGAAGAACAATAAAAATCCAACACCCCCTCCGACCAACAAAGAAACCAAAACTGAGAATCAATTTGAAACCATAGCCACTGCCCCGAAGGAAATGGTTACTTCCAACCCTAGGGTATCTACCAATCGTACTGTTCCTGGCATGACAGAAGCAAGTATCTCAGATGCAAACATGCAAGACTATTAGGAAGTATACATGGATGACTCGGAACTTAGAGATATGGATTTGTAGGAAATCGAGAAAGCCTGCAAACATAAAATTCCTATCTCTGAACCTCAACTTGAACTATTTAAAAAATTTGTTATCAAATCCAAAACATACCCAAACAAGATTCCAAAAGGAACTATCAAACACCCAGGGTTAGGGATTAAAACTAGTGGCAAGAAAGATCTTAAAAGACAACATCAAGATGACAAAAAGAAAGGATGAAGAACCAATAGACAACAAATAGATGAGGTAGGAAACCTGATGCTAGAATCTAGCCAGTACAATCAACTAACTAAGTTCTTTTCTACCCTTTCCTCTCCTTAGAAATGAAGATCATCTCTTGGACCATTAGAGGGATAAACAGACCCTCCAAGCAGCATCTCCTTAAAAATAAGATTGCAATGGAAAATCCAACTATAATTATGCTTCAAGAAACTAAGTACTCTACCCAAACCATGGAAAAAATTGCACAAAAAATTTGTAAATCCTCCACCACTATGGATGTAGATTCCATGGGAGCCTCGAGAGGCCTAGCAATTATGTGTAATCCTAATGATATTCGTTTAGACAATTTTGAAGCCACCCCCAGAACTATGTCTGCCACTTGTCACCTTATTGGCACCAACAAAATAGGTCTGGTTACCAACATCTATGGTCAGCAAATCATGAACCACAAGATCAAGCTTCTCACGAACCTCCAATGGATCTATGACTCTCACCGGAATGATCACTAGATTCTGGGGGGATATTTCAACATGATCACCAACATGCAGGAAAAAAAGGGCGTGTCGGAAGATTGGATAAGTACAGTGAATCTTTCAAAACTTTTATCAATACTAATAGAATGATAGACTTGGAAACAACCAATGGAATCCATACTCGGAGCAATCGAAGAGGAAAACATCACCAAATTGCCTCCAGATTGGATCACTTTCTCCTATATACCGATTTATACACTCAAGTAAATAATTGGACTGCTACCATCCTTCATGCTAACGGTTCGGATCACTGGCCTATTTTCCTCCAAAGTACCGGTTATAGAACTTCCAATAACAGACATTTCCACTTTGAAAATTTTTGGCTTACACATCCTGACTTCAAAGCTAACATCAAATGATAGTGGAATGAAGCAACTATTCATAACGATTCTCTAATGTATAAATTTCATCAAAAACTAAAAAATATAAAACAAAGAATCAAAGATTGGAACAAAACAACCTTTGGAAATATCTTTGAAGAAAAAAGAAAATTGAGGAAAGAATGACTAAGCTCCAACAAAACATCATTATATTCAGGTGCTCTGACATTATGGCTCAGGAAGAAACCCTCCTGAGCTACGAACTGAATGAAAGGCTCAAGAAGAAGAGATTCTCTAGAAGCAAAAATCAAGAGTAGCATGGTTAAAAGAGGGGGAAAGAAATACCAAATTCTTCCACAACTCTATGCTTCAACGTCGGGAACACAACAAAATAGCTACACTTAAAGACATCAATGGAAGAACTATTTTTGAGCATGAGGAAATTACTTCTGAACTCAATTCCTTCTTTAAAAATCTCCTCTCCTAGCCATAGATTGAGAGAAGGCAGGAAATTGAGGAAATTCACCGTAACATCCCTTGCCTCCTCACTAGATATCAGAATGAAGGACTGATGAGGTTGGTCAGCATGCAAGAAGTGGAAACTGCGATGAAGAACATGAAAAATGGGAAATCCCTTGGACCTAATGGCTTCACTACAAATTTCTTCCATGAGTGCTGGGATATTATCAAAGAAGAAGTTCTTGAGATTATGGAAGAATCTCGTCAAACCAAGAGCATCCTTTCATCATTTAATGCCACCTTCCTTACTCTCATCCCCAAAGGGCCCAATCCTACCACCCCTGACAAATTTTGACCGATCGTACTATGCAATGTCATCTGCAAAAACATCTACAAAATCATAACCAAAGTGGTTGCGAACTGCCTCAAACCTATCCTCCCCCTTCTTATCTGCTCGAAGCAATCGAGCTATGTGGAAGGAAAGAAAATTCTTGATGGCATCATCCTTGCTCGCGAAGTCATTCATTCACTCAAAGTTACCAAAAAAACAGGCATACTCATCAAGTTGGATATGTCCAAATCCTTTGATAGGTTAAATTGGAACTATATCTCTAGCATTCTGTAGGCCTTCGGCTTTTGGAAAGAGTTTATTTGAATGGATCCTTGCTCTTATCTCTTCTTCTTTCTTCTCCATCCTTGTAAATGGTGCCCCATCGAATCCTTTTTCTCCCTCTAGAGGCATTAGGCAAGGAGACCCTCTCTCTCCCTTCCTCTACATTATGATGGCAGGGGGAATAGGTAGAGCCATCAAAGATGATCAAATCCAAAATGGCAATATCACTGGACGCAAACTGTATAGAGATACTCCAACTTGTTCCCATCAACAGTTTGTAGATGACACCATTCTAATGGGCCACCCCTCTTACAAAGAATCCAAAAGCTTCAAAGATATTTTAAATTATTTTGAGAAATGTTCGAGAACCTGCATAAATCTGGACAAATATCAACTTTTCTTTTTCAATACCACCCCCCTCATCCAAAGAAGAATCTCTAGTTGTATAGGTATTTCTATAAACAACCTACCATCTAAATATCTTGGAGCCCCTCTCATGGACAAATCTCTCCTCCAAGCCAATTGGGAATATTCCCTGACCCTTCTCAACAATTGTCTTTCTAGTTGAACCTTCCACTCCCTCAACCTTGCAGGTAGACTCATTCTATTCAAATCTGTGCTCCAAGCCATGCCCCTCTGTCTCTTCTTTTTTCTGGCTACCCACAAATGCATTATCAAAATAATTAGGACTCTCAAGAGAAACTTTCTTTGGGGAAGTAATGAGCACCAAAGGAAATGGGCTCTGGTAAATTGGCAGGAAGCCTGCCACCCCAAACTAAAAGGGGGTCTGGTACTCAGATACCCAAAGCTCTTAAATCAGGTCATGGGATCAAAGCTTTGGTGGAAATGAAGCACTCACAATCAAGAACCATGGGCATTTCTATGGCAAGCCAAGTATAGCCCCAATTGGAACCAGCAGGACCTCATTCACTTTAATGAAGAGAGAATGGCTCTATTGTCTGGAAGTTGGCTTGGACAAATTGTAAGTTGATCCAAAACCACAGTTTTTGGGAAATTAAAAATGGAAAAAGTGCTCTCTTATGGGAAGACTCTTAGAAACAAGATCCTAAACTCCAAAGTCTCCTCACATATCCCACTCTCAAGGAAGAACTGGATCAACGTTAGATAACTAGGGTCCACTAATACTGAAGCATAAGGGAGGAGCAACAAGAGTGGAAAATATGGAATTCGCTCAACCAATGGCTGATTCAACCTCTGGATGACATATGTAGGACTATAAATGAAGAGTTGAACAATAGAAGAATCAAAATATGTGATGATAATGACAAATTAAGATGGGGCTACACCCCCAAAGGATGCTTTACCATTAAGGAAGGTTACTACATCCAGGTTGAGCATGAGAACCTGTCGGACGACCCCATCTGGAAAATCATCTGGAAAGGGAACCTCTGGCCCAAGGTAGCTACCTTTCTCTGGATTCTTATCGAAAAGAGAACCCTCAAGTGGGACAACCTGATAAAAAAAGGATTTATTGGCCCATCCTATTGCCATCTCTATCAGCCTGAGGAGGAAAACATTGAGCACCTCTTCAACTCATGTACCTTCGTCAATGAGCTTTGGGATAGAGGAGCAGCGATCGTCAGAACAACACAAAGGGAGCGGACAAGAATTAAAAATTCACTTCTAAATTGGAAGCACTAGCATTTTAATAGCCCTCTGTTGAACAGAATCTAGAACCTTGTTCCCCCTTTTCTCCTTTGGGAAACGTGGAAAGAATAAGAGTTTTCAAAACCCAAACTACGACCAAGGAGGAGATTTGGAGCAAAATCAAGACCAGCATCAAAGAAACTATAGACCTGCAACATTGTTCAAATCAAGACATGCATCCCAATGGACCGGAATCCATCATTCTCAGAACTTGGGAGCTTAATATCCATGCAAGGAGTGATCCCCCTAACATTCACTGGAAAAACATCAAAATCCCCAATAGTTGGAACCCCCCTACCGCCAACCTCGTCAAGATCAACTTCGACGAAGCTTAAAAGGGTAATCCAGGGCATTCAGGCTATGGGGAGTCTTCAGAGATAGCAAGGGAGGGATTCTAAGAATTTTCATAGGGTATACTAGTATAAGAAGAAATAATGCGGTGGAATTGGATGCCATAGTTAAAGGCTTGCAAATTTCCCAAGACCAGAATTTAAACTGGATCATGGTGGAAGGAGACTTGCAGATACTGATCAACATCCTTATCAAAATCATACATGGCTTAGTTGCTAGCAACCTTAGCAATCATTGGCTCCTTGATGAAGACCTCATAACCATGGCTACTCTAGCTGGAGACTTCGCAACACTCATCCCCCTCCACGTAAGAAGAGAATCCAACAAAGTGGCTGACCACTTGGCCAATATTGGGACCCATCTAGGAGCTATAATTATTAATGATCTGCGTACAAACACTGAGGATGAGTCTCTCTTCACCACCTATCTCAGGTTAGATAATGAGTATATGACCGCATTCCACACACATCAGAACAACCTGCAGCAGTCATATCGGGCAAAGTATTATGATGTTAGAAATGGCATGGGTACTGGGAATGTCACTTTAGACACTGTTAGCAACGAAGAAAGGGATAGGCATCCTTGTTCGACCAACCAAGGCCATGAGGAGAATATGAAACCTAATAGTGTGATTAATGCAGTGTACTCTCATATTTGATTTTCTTACAGAGAACAATGGCATTAGATTTAGTAGGAGACACCGAATCCGGAAGAAGTATTGTGCCAACATAGGGAAAAGAGGTAGGACGGCCAAACAGCACAGAGCAATAATGGCAAGTAGCATAGAAAAGCACAGTCATCGGGGAAATCAACCAAGTTTTCCTTTTTGGGTTGTTGGTTATAGGTTCAATTCCCTCTGCAACCCCTGCAACTACAAAGAGTACAAGATGGTGAGGATACGAAAGTGTTACATTGCAGGTCAAGATCATCGTTCCCTAATGATGAATCAACTTAAGGCTATGGAGGATGCTACGACGTATACCTCCCCAGTTGCACAGGACATCAAAAAGAAAATTGAGTGCAAAGAGAAAGAAATTTGGAGTAATTACCATGCTCTCAGCCAAATTCAGCCTACTTTGGCATTCAATTCTGGGAACCAAATCTAGGATCCATAAGAGGGGGGTAGCCCTCTTCGAATGAATGCTTATGGCCTTTTGGACCAGAAAAATCACCCTGGATCAAATACTTATGGACGCCACCCTGGAGCACCCTCCCTAGAGAACGACCAAAGATATTCTCATAGATCTCCAGAAAGAAGTGGACATCATCAATGACAACCTTACTAGATTGGACCGGCGCATCAGAATTGAATTCGTCTAGAGGAATTCTCATCAAAGCTCAGAGCCCAAAGTCTTTTCTAAGGGGAAAATAAATATTAGCGACAACCACCTGGAGGACCAACAGGACGAAGCCTTGCACCCAGCAACTACGGTGCAGGACACTCCCATCAACCCCATGGACCCCTGGATCCATAACTCGAGGAACATCAAGCAAAAGGTAGAACATTATGAACAATCGACAGCCCTACACTGGGTCATGCACAACCTCACACACTCCATGCTGAGAGGTGACAAGGTGACATTGAAAGAAACAGGATAATGTTGAATGCTGGTTGAAGACCAAAAGAAAACTAACCCCCGGTTGTTACTAATATTAGAATCATGGCAGAGCATCTTAATGAAGGTGAACCAAGCACTGCGCCATACCTGAAATCCTCCAAAGGCTCTCCAATCCTCATCGAGGATGATACAGTTCCTGTGACGAACCATCCAGGCCTTTCTTAGCTTTTTCATGTATGGCCTCCTCTATTTTTGTTAAATCGATACATAGATACAAAATTTTCTCCAGACTTTTTGAACTCTTGGCCAATAATTGTCTATGTAATGACATATATTTTGTAAAGTATAGAAGTGGGAAGGCCATTATGAATACTCTCTTTATAAACTTTGTTCTAAGACTGAAAATTTAGGCTTATTTTTACACGTTGATCTCTCCTAGAGAGAGAAATACTATGGCTAACAGCACACTTTTTGTAACTATATTTTCCAAAATTTAATAGCAAGGCTTCTCTCTTATTTACAAAAAAAAGTAAGTTTATCCCCCATCCCCTACCCTTTTTGGTATATACATTGGAAAGCTAGAGATTTATTGGAAGACATGGGTTGTGTCGGTATAACTTTGGTTGGTATAGTCAACATCCTTGTTCTCTATGTTGATAATATTGTTCTTATGGCAAGGAATCCCTACGATCTCAACTATCAACTAAAAATTCTCAAGGATTTTTTCTCTAGTATGGATATGACTATTAACACTAACAAAACAAAGCTTAGTATAATCAAATCCCAGAAGATCACTTATTCTAATTTCATGTATGACAAAAACAACTTGGAGAAGTAACTTCATACAAATATCTCAAAATTGATCTTCATCACATGATTAATTGGAACTATAACAATGGGAAAATGATTAATGAAGTGTAGAAATATTATTATGGACTTGAAAATAGTTGTAAATCAACAAACCTTTGGCTTTGGGATAAGAAGAAACTCCTCTTTGAGACTCTTGTAACTCTTGTTATCTTATATGGATGTGAAGTTTGGGGTTGCAACATTGTTAGAAAAACAGGATCGCAGAGCAATAACAATAAACAGAAATGCAAATAAAATCACACATACACATTACAAGAGACACACAGATACATCGTGCTTCACCCAACTTGGGCTACGTCCACACTGAAGTTGCCAGTCCTTATTATTATACCGTCTAGCAAAGTGAAGGGATACAACCTGCAGCACAATCGTTGCACTTCCTCTTCACTGTCTCACAGTCTCTCTTCTAATCTCAGAGATCTTTACAATGCATAATACCTAATACATCAAATCTAGCTGTGTTACAATGTCTTTCTTTTATAAGGGAGATACAATGGGAAAATACCATGGGTTACCCAAAACCATGGAGCTAAAAACTGTTGGTGAAAACAGCCCCAAAAAAAATTTCTCGGGGGCGTTTCCCCCAAACCCTCGTAACTTGGGGGCGTTGCCCCCAAACCCCCGACAAGGGCCCGCTGGCCCTTGCATCCCACAACTGAGGGATTGCAACCACTCCCTCGGACCCCCTGGGGATCGTGCCAGGATCATAACCAAACCTGGGGTACGGACATGGCTAAATAATAATATCTCTGAATCTGAAGATCAGGCTCCATAACCAACAATCTCCCACTTGGAGACTAATCACAACAACTCCACCGCTGCTACACTTGCTGGACTTGGACTTGGTAACTTTCTCCTGTTCACCTTCATGCTAGAAGGCCAATTGAAACCGAGCAGGAACTCAGTTTCTCTTTAGTCACTACCTTTGTGAACATGCCTGCAGGATTCTAGCTAGTGTGTATCTTTTCCAGCTTCAACAGTTCATCTTCCAGAACATAGCGTATGAAATGGTACTTGAGCTGTATATGTTTAGTCCTGGAATGGAATGCTGAGTTCTTTGCAAGATGAATGGCACTCTGACTGTCACTATACAACCTACTATCCTTCTGCTTCTTACCTAATTCCTCCATAAACCTCTGCAACCAAATCATCTCTTTACTAGCCTCTGTAACAACAACATACTCTGCTTCCGTTGTTGAAAGTGCAACAACCTTTTGCAGTTTCGAAATCCAACTTATTGTTGTTCCGCCTACAGTAAACACATACCCTGTGGTGCTCCTCCTTCTATCCTTATCACCTGCCATATCTGCATCAACATATCCCTGTAGAACAGTGTCTAAACCTCCAAAACATAATGCCTGAGTGGTAGTACCTCTCAAATACCTGAGAATCCACTGTACTGCCTTCCAATGTTCTTTACCTAGATTTTTCATATATCTGCTCACAACTCCCACTACTTGTGCAATATTTGGTCTTATGCACACCATGGCATACATCAAGCTGCCAATTGTTGATTGATAGGGAATCTTGGACATGTAATATGTCTCTTCCTGTGTCTTGGGACACATTTCCTTACTTAGACTGAAATGGCTGGCCAAAAATGTACTAACTGGTTTTGCATTCTGCATTCTGAACCTCTCCAACACTTTTTGTTTGTACTCACTCTGAGAAAATGTCAATTTGCAATTTTTCCTATCTCTCGCTATCCCCATACCAAGGATTTGCTTTGTAGCACACAAATCCTTCATTGCAAATGAATTAGCTAGCTTCCTTTTGAGTACATTTATATCCTGCATGTTAGACCCTGCAAAAAGCATGTTATCCACATACAATAACAAGATAATATATCTTTCATTATCTAGCTTCTTGAAAAAAACACAGTGGTCAAAATGACATCTACTATAACCTTGTTCTATCATAAACCTGTCAAATTTTAGATACCACTTCCTTGGAGCTTGCTTCAAGCCATACAATCTCTTTTTCAACCTGCACACCAAATTCTCCTTACCTTTGACCTCAAACCCTTGTGGCTACTGCATATATATCTCTTCCTCCAAATCCCCATGGAGAAAGGTTGTTTTTACATCTAACTGTTCAATATGCAAATCTTCTAGCGCCACTAGACTTAAAATAGTCCTAATTGAAGTCATCTTAAGAACAAGAGAAAATATTTCATCAAAATCTATACCTTTCTTCTGTGCAAACCCCTTTACAACAAGTCTGGCCTTGTACCACTTCTTGCCTCCTTCTTCTTCCTTCAACTTGTAAATCCATTTGTTCTGCAATGCTCTTTTACCAGCAGGAAACTGAACCAAATCCCAAGTCTGGTTTCCTACCAATGAGTCCATCTCCTCATTCATGCATTGCTCCCACTTCTTTATAGTTCTCACCTGCATTGCTTCTTCATAACATTCTGGGTCACTAGCATCAATCATCAAAAAATAATACATTGAAGGAGAGTATTGTTCATGGAGTCTACTTAACCTGGTAGATCTTCTTGCAGTTACAGGAGTTTCAGGTACTTGCTGTTGTTCTTGATTTTTTGGCACCTTTGGAACTTCATTTTCTTGAATTTCATCAAGTACTGTGTACTCTGTGGTTTCCTTTTCATGTTTCTTTCCCTGCAACTGATCTTTATACATGACCTTTTCATTGAATATCACATCTCTACTCCTGGTGATTTTGTTATTTTCATAATCTCATAAGTGATAACCAAATTCATCAACCCCATATCCAATAAAGGTACATTTCTTGGATTTAGCTTCAAGATTTGTTCTATTATCTTTATCAATATGGCCAAATGCTTCACAACCAAACGTTCTCAGAAATGAGTAGTTTACCTTTTTACCTGTCCATGCCTCCTCTGGAATACCACCATCCAAAGCACTTGAAGGTCCTTTGTTTATTAAATAAACAGCAGTATTTACAGCATCCGCCCAAAACTGTAAGGGAAACCCTGCATGCAGTCTCATACACCTTGCACGCTCCATGATCGTTCTGTTCATCCTTTCTGACAAACCATTTTCTTGTGGTGTTCCTGAGACTGTCTTCTCTCTACGAATCCCATGGTATGAAAAATAACTATCAAACTCTTTGTCGAAGTACTCACCTCTATTATCAGATCTGAGACACTTCAACCTTTTTCCTGTCTCATTCTCAACCAAAGCTTTCCACTTCTTAAAAGTAGCAAACACATCATATTTCTGTCTAATGGAATAAACCCAAGTTTTTATAGTTGCATCATCAATAAATGCAACATAATAATGAGAGCCACCAAGAGATTGTACCTGAGTCGGTCCCCATACATCTGTATGCACAAGCTCTAACTTTTCATTCTTCTTCTGTTTCCCAACCCTGAGAAATCTGACTCTTTTCTGTTTTCCATAAACACAATTTTCACAAAATTCCAAACTTACCTGCTTCAAATCTGGTAGCAACTTCCTTGAGTGGAGAATTTTCATCCCCTTCTCACTCATGTGGCCAATCCTATGATGCCACAATGTTGTATCTGTTCCTGTGGAAGCTAAAGAGATAGAATGGTCAGTATTATGAGGACATAAATACATCGTACCTACCCTGTCTCTTTTTGCTATCACCATTGATCCTTTAGTGATCTTCCACCACTTTTCTCCAAATGTAGATAGACAGCCGCCATCTCCCAACTGCCCTATTGAGACCAGATTTCTTTTCATAGCAGGAATATGCCTAACATCTTTTAACAGCAAGTCAGTTCCATTCTTAACTTTTATCCATACCTTACCCATTCCAACAATTTTACATGGCTCATCATCACCAAATAAAACATGTCCAAAATCGCCTGGAACATAATCATGAAAATATTTCCTATGGGGTATAGCATGACATGAAGCCCCTGAATCTACTACCCAATAATCACTAGTATTATCTAATGCAAGAATCAAAGCATCTTGTAATACATGACCTATTACATTTGCTTCCTGGGTAGTTTCCTTCTGTGCATCTCCTTTCTTCTTTAGAGATCTGCAGTCTTTCTTCAGATGTCTTTTCTTTCCACAGTTCCAACACTCTATTTTTCCCAGCCTGGACTTGGATATGTCCGTTTTATACTTGCCATGATTACCTTGGCTCTTTCCTCTCTCCTTTTGTCTTCCCCTGCTCTCCATGGTCAACGCATTACTTGATGTCTCACCTGTGTTTTTTCTTCGCATTTCCTCGCTAAGAATAACACCAATAACATCATCAAATTTCAAGGTGTTTGAACCAGAGACAGAGTTACTTACAGCCATGACCAAGCTATTCCAGCTTTCTGGCAATGAACACAAGATTAGAAGAGCCCTAACCTCATCATCAAAGTTCACACTTACAGAACTTAGTTTATTTGTAATTGTATTAAACTCATTTAAATGATTAGTAACAGATCCACCTTCAGACATCTTCATATTAAATAAACGCTTCATTAGAAATATCTTGTTGGAGGCTGAGGGTTTTTCATACAGCTTACCCAATGCACTCATCAAACCCTCCGTTGTTGTTTCTTTTGAGATATTGAAAGCCACCGACGAAGCCAGGCTCAGCCATATTGTTCCCAGAGCCTTTCTGTCAAGAACCTCCCATTCTTCGTCCTTCATGGCCGCCGACTGCTTTGCTCTTCCTCCCAACGGTAGGAATAGATCCTTCTGGTATAGATAGTCCTCCATTTGCATTTTCCATAACTGGAAGTTTTGGCCATTAAACTTCTCGACCTTAAACTTTCCTTCTTCCGCCATTGCTCCCACTCAAACTAGAAACCCTAGCTTCCTATGGGTTTATCTCCCAAATAGACCTTTGTCTCTGATACCAATTGTTAGAAAAACAGGATCGCAGAGCAATAACAATAAACAGAAATGCAAATACAATCACACATACACATTACAAGAGACACACAGATATATCGTGGTTCACCCAACTTGGGCTACGTCCACACTGAAGTTGCCAGTCCTTATTATTATACCGTCCAACAAAGTGAAGGGATACAACCTGCAGCATAGCCGCTGCACTTCCTCTTCACGGTCTCATAGTCTCTCTTCTGATCTCAGAGATCTTTACAATGAATAATACCTAATACATCAAATATAGCCGTGTTACAATGTCTTTCTTTTATAAGGGAGATACAATCGGAAAATACCACGGGTTACCCAAAACCATGGGCCCGAAAACTATTGGCGAAAACAGCCCCAAAAAAAATTTCTCGACGGCTCTTCCCCCAAACCCCCTTTCTCAGGGGCGCTGGCCCCCGCGCCCCCCAGCCGAGGGAGTGCAACCACTCCCTCAGACCCCGTGGGGATCGTGCTGAGATCATAACCAAACCTGGGGTACGGACACGGCTAAATAATAATATCTCTGAATCTGGAGATCAGGCTCCATAACCAACACTCTAGAGAATCGTGGATAAGGATAGAGAAAATCCAAAATCATTTTATAACATATAATTTCAAAATTAAAGATAATACACCTATCCTATCCTCATCATAGAAGTGAGTCTCTCCCCCTTTGAGATCATGGCTATGATTAGGTACCTAATGTACAAAAACAAGATAACCAACATCTTATATGTAAGTGAAGTTTGAGGTTGTAACATCTCTAGAGAATCATGGAGAAAGAGAGAGAAACTTCAACGGCATTTTATAACATATAATCTCAAAATTAAAGACAATACACCCTATCCTATCCTCCTTGTAGAAGTGAGTCTCTCCCCCATTGAGATCATGGCTATGATTAGGTACCTAAAGTACAAAAACAAGATAAACGACATGGGAAAAAAGAGGCTTCCTAAGATTGCTTCATACTCTAGTCAAAACCACTTGCATCTTAAGCAAGGTTGTCACCAAGATGCCATATATTGGCTAAATCATTGGGAAGTTGAGGAATAAGTTACTTTGTAAAAAAGTAATAACATTAAAAGTATTATTACATCTAAATTTAAGGAGAAGTTGTAGTGCGATAAAGAATTAGAGGATAAGAGAAAATTAAAATATTATAAGGTGATCAACCCTAATCTAGAAGATCAATTAAAGTGTCTCTATCTTTTAACTAGCGTAAAGAAGAAAATCAACGTTACTAAAATAAGAACAAACTATCATGAGCTCCATAGTAAAACAAAATGCCAAACAATTCCTAAAACATCATGGGATGAAAGAATTTGTCATCTTTATTATACTAAGAGGGTTAAAAATGAAAAGCACTTTCTGATAGAATGTCTTGTATACATCCACATTAGAGCACAATTTTAAAATATTTGTTACAATACTGATATTCCTAACATTTTAACTCATCACAACTATGGCGATCTAGGAATGCTTCTCTTAAAGCTCTTTGAGCACAAAATAAAATTCTAAAGAAGACCAAGAGACTTATTACCTTTTTTAAGGTCCAATAGATCAAATTTGGTTCACCGGACATTAATAATCATCACCATCACCATCACCATCATCATATTACAAATATATAAAATTATTATTATTACTATTTTTTTATTTTTTTTTACACAAATGGTTAACTAGCTTTGTATTAAAAAGGAGAAAATATTCCATAGAGCCGGGGAGGCTGTTCCCATAAAACCAGAGTTGTCGAAGCAAACATCTCACTGTCCAGCCTCTGAAGTTCAAAAAAGGCATTAAGCCTATTACAAAATGGTGTAGAAAAGTCTAAAACATGACATAAAACAAAGCTGAGACCCATTACATAGATTCGGAGGTGCAAAAGATAAACAAAAAGGATTACACAGTCACCTGGAAAAGCATGAGCCATATTAGTTAGCCTGGTGACGAGCTTTCTCCTTGTTGTCAGACGTTGGGGCTGCATTGTCTTCATCCACATTCAGAATAACAGAGGGACTGCTTCCATTGTTAATCCTGGTGCTTCCATTGTTGACCCTTATACAATCCACTTTTTCTTCCAGAATTCGAAGACAGCTATAAAATGTATCATGCTTACCTATCAACTTTTCAAAGTGGTCTTTCGCCTTTCCGGTGCTGTTCCTTATTTCAGAATTAGAGATCTGCACGAAGGTGGCTAGGTTCGAAATTTCCTTCTTCATATCCATTAAATCACCACGAAGCCAACGGACTTGGGCTTCCAGGTCTTGCAGCTGCATGTGAGCTTCAGGGGAGGGACTAGCTTGCCCATGGGGAGAGTCCAGAGCAACCAAGTTTCCCTGGTAACCCAAATGTGCTTCCAATTTTTATTTCCATAGCCTTCAAGGATGTCGCGCACCAAGAGATGCGCGGCTTCATGTCCAAGATCCGGAGTTTTTTTAAGTGTTAAATTTTCAGAATTTACTTCAATATGATCTAGGATCTTAACTGAGAGAACAACATGTACAGCATATCTACAGCATATCAATCATGGAGACAATAATGCAAGCACACAAGAGACACAAAGATTTACTTGGGGAAAACCATAAAGGTGAAAAACCCCAATAACTTCCTCAGAGATAGATAGAGCAATGATACAACCAACCAAGAGAGATAGCCATAACCTAGCAGTAGATCCTCCTCCTCCATAAGTGCGCCACTCCTCCTTGAGTGCATGTGTGAGAAGTGAGTGAGTAAATAGAGTGCCTCCCACACTCTATTTATACTTGACTTGACTTGCCTTTTTACCTAACTCATGTAGGCTCGAACTTAACCACATAACATAATGCTAACTGGGCCGACCCCCAATAGGGTGGTCTAATAACCCTTTGACCCACATGGCCGACCCCCAATAGGGTGGTCTAATAACCCTTCGACCCACATGACTTATACAGGGCCGACCCCAAACAAGGTGGTCTAATAACCCATCAAATATAAGTTACGACACTTACAATATAAATGACGACACTTCCGTATAGAGGAATAATAACATCTCTATAGGAATACAATATACATATATGTGAAATACATTCCGAAGTTACATATACATCAACATTAAGCTTCCGGCTTCCAGTACCACAGTCGAAACCACTGCCGAGACAGTGCATAGCACCTCTGTTACCCATGCCAATGCCTGCATCCAGAGGTATCCATCTCCTTCCATTACCCCGGTCTTCAGATTGACGAGGATTGCTGCAAGACAGGATAGGGGGCCCTTGTCTTTCATTGCCTTCGTTACTCTGCAGAAGTTCAGTGAGGTAGCGTTTCTTACCTCAGCCAGTGCCAGATTGTCCCACTCTACACTCTTTACAGTGCAGAGAATGGAAAAGGTCCACCATGGTGCAATAAGGGAAACCTGCAGGAGAATTCACATGAGAAAGAAGGAAACAAACCCACAGAGGAAAACGCATGTTGCAAAGACCGCCACCCTCCATGAAATAGTTGAGAGGGGGCCTTGGGAAGAGCCCGTAGTTAAGGATGGTGCATGCAGGACAGATAGGAGGAGTCAGAGGCTGCCGTCGAAATAGGTGAAAAGACATGGAGGATGTGAGCTGGGATCCAAAGAGGATTTGAGGAGTAAATGCGACCCCCGAAGGGTGAGGGAAGGAGGGATAAGGGGGAAGGAACCAAGGTTGGGATGAGTTTAGAAGGAGGAGTCTAGGGCACCCAATCATCAAACTTATGAATGCCATTTGAGATAGCATGACCGCAATTCAAACGTGCCCCAATGTTAGCCAAACCATCAACAATTTGGTTGTTGTGTCTTAGGATATGAAGAAAAGAGATAGAGTGGAAACCCTTAGCTAAGAATCTGAAATGTTGGTGAAGTGGGAAGGTAGAGTTACGACGATTATTAGCAAAACTTCTAGCTTCCTTGATAACCAACATAGAGTCCCCAAAAACCACAAGATCACTGACCTTTTTGGTCCTTGCAATTTCCATTCCTTTTATCAATGTCAACCACTCAGCTGCATTGTTAGTCTTCTTGTTGATCCCCCAGGCATAATCATTCATTTTGTTTCCATCGGAGTCCATAAGAACTCCCCCCGCGCCTGCCAACCCAGGATTTCCTTTAGAGGCACCATCAAAGAAGAAGATGTGACTATCCAAAGTTTGGATCCAGATTTGAAACTCTTTTCGATCCATTCTGATATGCCAAGTCTAGGCCTTTTTAAGCTCGATGCATGAAGGGTGAGAGGGGCTGGGTGGGATCAGGAGATCGGAGACCCAAATTTTCTCTTCCACGCTAAGAGGCTCGTTGCATAAGTTTTTCATACTTCTGTTTCTGAGGGTGTCAGTCCACATGGTCTTAGCAGAGGTGATAGTCTTCCCCGGATTTGCCCTTGTGTCTTCGAAAATTTCTTGATTTCTGGCTGTCCAAATTTTCCAGCATAGGAATTTGGGAAGGCGAGCCAGGATCTTTTGAAATTTGGTTTCTTAGAGAAGGAGCCATTATAATAAAGATGCCACTTTGCAAAGAGATCGTCCCAGTTGGTTGGGAGAGTGAGACTGGGTTGAACGTCCTGGAGAGCTCTGTGCCACACTTCTTGTGAAAACTTGCATTCCAAGAAGAGATGGTTGACTGTCTCTTCTCCATTTTTGCAAAGGATGCATCTAGCCGGCCCTGCAATTCCCCTCTTTTTGAGGTTATCCGATGTGAGGATTTTTCTGTCGGCTAAAATCTTGTTGAAAACATTCACTTTCAGAAGACCATCCTTGTCCCAGACTCTCTTCCATTTCTCATCATTGCTGCAACTATTATTTAGGCTATCCAGATAGGAGTATCCATCTTTTACAGTGTAGACCCCCCAATTTCCCCAGCAGCGAGTGACCTTCACCGAGATGTGGACAGGGATGGCACCATGAAGGCAAGAAAGAAGGATCTTGTAGTCATACTGCAAGTGTTCAGGGAGATCAGGATGAATCCAGCCCAACCAATTGCCTTGAGTGGACCAGCTGAATAGCTCAAAAAGGGTTTGGATATTAGCCTGCTCCATCCAATATCTCAGATCTCGGAGATCAAATATTTTCACAGGGTTACAGTTACCATACTTGTCCTTCCAAATGTTTATTTTTTTACCATTGCCAGGGATCCAGGAGAGTTTTTTTGAATGATGAAGGATGATTTTTTGCATAAGTTCCATATAGTCGTTCCTTTCTTATCATGATCAATGTGCTCCACACATCTGGCCCTACTGCCCTGCATGTATTTTTTATATAAGATTTTTTTCCACCAAGAGTTCTTTCCAGAGATGAACCTCCACAGAATTTTGGCACTGAGGGCAAGGTTCATTAAGGAAAGATCTTTGACCCCAACCCCTCCATAAAATTTAGGCCTGCAAACTATTTCCCAACTGATCAGATGAACTTCTTTGTGCCATTGGTTTTCCCACCCTGCCAGAGAAAGCTGCGGAGTGCTTTGGATATTTCAAGCATGACTGTTTTTTGGGCGAGAGAGATGGAGCAGGAGTATAAGGGGTAGGTCGCGAGAATAGAGTTGATGAGGATCAATTTTCCCGCAGGATTCAACCAGCAAGAGCCCCACATGCTGATTTTGTTTTTGATTTTGCAGATTAGTCCATGCCAATCAGCTACTCTTTTCTTACCTTTGAAAATTGGGACCCCAAGGTAAGTGAAGGAGTTCCAATCTTTAACCCCTTCAAAGCCTAGGATCCTTGCAATTCTTGAAATCGTCCCCTGAGTGCAGTTCCAGCAATAGATTTTGGATTTTTCAAGATTCACTTTGCCATCTGAAGCCTTTAAGAAAGTATTGAGGACAAGATTGAACTTGGACGCAATTGGAGTGGAAGCTCCCCCCAAGAAAACAGTGTCATCGACAAATTGGGAATGGTTCGCAGGTTTGACTCCTCGTACAATTTTAATTCCTTTTAGCTCACCAAAGTCTTGAAGGAATTGTAGCTTCCTGCTTAGGGATTCAGCGACAAGTAAGTAGAGGAATGGGGATAAAGGGAAGCCTTGACATAAACCTCTGGTGGCCAAAAATAAAGTTGAGGGTCTTCCGTTGACTAAAGGGGCGATCCAAGGAGAGTTGACGTAGGCTCTGATCCAATGGATAAATCGACTGGAAAAGCCAAATTTGTCCATGATGGCATAGAGAAAGTTGTGATTTACTCTATCAAAGGCGTTTTCCTTATCAAGCTTGATGGCCATGCCTTGATGATTTTTTTCCATGCTAGAGTGAACTACTTCCTGAACGATGACTATATTGTCCAAGATTTGACGGCCAGCAATAAAACCTCCTTGGGAGTGAGATATTAGTTTCCCCATGACTCTTTTCATTCTAGTAGCAAGGATTTTGGCAAGGATTTTATAGGAAGTGTTATAGAGGGAGATGGGCCTGAAACGGTTCATGGAGTTAGGGGCTTTCTCTTTGGGAATGAGAGCGAGGAATGAGGAATTGGTAGCTCTGCCAATTTTATCTTTTTTCCTTGTCCAGTTCAACATGCGTTTTAAGTCATCTTTAATAATCTCCCAGGTGGCCCGATAGAAGGTTATAGTGAAACTGTCTGGACCAGGGGCTTTGTCCATTTGGAGAGACCAGATGGCCTACTCAATTTCATATTCCAGGATTGGTTTGGCCAACTCGCAATTTGCACTATCAATGACTAAGCTGGGGATCAAATCCAAGAGATCAGCCTGAGCTACCGGATCAGTTTCACCACTGTCTGAGAAGAGGTCTTTGAAGTGATTGTGAGACAGAGTTTCAAGGTTCACTTGGCCACTGATCCTATCACCATTACTATTTTTAAGTTCTATAATAGCATTTTGACTATGTCGGGCTCTTGCCTGATTGTGGAAGTATTTGGTGTTACTATCACCACCTTTTAGCCAGAGTTGTCTTGATTTAACTCTCCAAATTTCCTCTTCCTATGCGGCAGCTCTGAGGATATCCAGTTCTAGAGATTTTTCTTCATTGATGATTGAGGGTGTGACCTCCTCTGATTCCATCCTGAGATGCAGATTGGAGAGTTTGGATTTAAGGATAAGTTTGGAGCTGGAGGGATTTTTGAAGGAGAGCTTGGACCACTTTTTTAACTCAGATTTAACCGCTCTAAGCTTTGATTCCCAGATGAAACTGGGAGAACCTGAAATGTTTGAGTTCCAGGCATGAGAGATTATATTGAGGAAATCAGGGGAATGGATCCAGAGTGGGTTGAAGCGAAAGGTATGGGGCCCAAGTTTTCAGGAGTTGAGATAGATAGGCAAATGGGCTTGTGGTCGGATGAGGCGCAAGGGAGAGTGAAGGAGCTGATTAAAAAATCGGAGTTAAAGAAAGAAGAACTTACCAAAAAATGGTCCAGCCTAGCAGCAATGTGCCCGGCTCCACATCTCCTGTTATTCCAGGTGTACTTAGAATTTTTGAGAGAGATATCCATAAGGTCCAGCTCGAGTAGAAGATCCTCAAGTTTCTCCCCAAAGGGATCCCGAACTATATTTCCACCATGCTTTTCTCGCTGGTTCTTAGTGACATTAAAGTCTCCTACTATGATAAAAGTTTCTCCGCGCATGCTGTCTTTGAGATTGCTGAGGTATTTCCAAAAATTGAGTTTATCCCTATGATGTAAGGCTCCATACACATTACAGACGTATATGGAGTTATTGTTGTCTTTCGATCTAATTTCAGTGAGAAGCCAGTGACTGTTTTCTACTGAAGAGAGTAGTAGAAAGTTGGAAGATATCAGGGTTGCAATACCTCCCAATGCTCCACGAGCATTGATAGCAATTCCATGGCTGTATTTCTAGATGGATCCTGAGATAGCTAGAGTCTCAGCGCTCTGCATTTTAGTCTCTTGGAGTAATATGAGATCCGGCTTTTCGGACTTGAGAATGTTTTTTAATGCTTCAACTTTGTTATGTCCACCGAGACCCCTGCAGTTCCAAGAGACTGCTAACATTACTTCCTAGTTGGGCCAGGTCCTGCTTGGGACCTACCTTCTTTCAGACCACTTTGTGATTTCGATTGTTGAAGGATCTTCATGTCTTCTAGGATTTTTTGTCTCCCTAACTCTATTTCTCTTTTAGTTTCAACTTCCCTATGATACCTTTGGGACTTTCTGCCTCTGGTGTTTGGGGGTTGCATTAAGTCTCCATCCTCAAATGAATCTGAGGAGATATCTAGGGAAGATGAAGAGGACACAAACTTGCTTTTAACCTTATCATCCCACGAGCTGCCTGGGGTGGTGGATCCACCAAGGGTTTCCTTGACTAGATATTTTTCTGGAACATCAGGTATCGTGGTTTCTTCCCTTGTTGGTTCTTCTGGGCTTCCCTCTGTGTCAGCAATCGTTCCTTCTTCACATTGCAAGTTATGGAAGTTGTTATTGGTTGTGATCTCCTTGGTTTTCAAGGTTCGACTGACGGGAGGGCCCTGGGAGCTTTTGTTGGTTTGGGGGGAGCTTTTGTTGGTTTGGGGAATGGCCTTTCCCTTTTTAACTTGATGCTAGCCTTCCTCCTGGACTTGTTCAACATTGTCCTAGACATTCTTGGGACAGTTTTTAACAAAATGACCATATTCATGGCATTTTTTGCATTTAAAAGGTAGTTGTTCGTAGTCCACTTTCTGCATGTGTTCCCACCCATCCATCTACAGGTTAACTTCCTCGGGTAGGCCTTTTTCAAGATCTACCTCAACACAAATTCTGGCACAAGCGAAGAGAAGGCCCTTTGCTTCAACTTTATCAATGTATTTTCCTAGCGAGTTCCCGATAGCATGGAGAGTTTCATCATCCCAACAGTGCAGGGGTAAGTGAGGCAGCCGAACCCAGACTGGAACAGTAGATGGAACATCTTTTTCGGGATCGAAAGAGAGACTCCATTTATTAAGATATAAACCTCGAGGGCCCATAAAATATGGGACGCTTCTAAAAAATAGATCCTTATCAGATTTGTTTTCAAAAAGAAAGATGAAGTAACCCTTACCATAGAAACAATGCTACAGACCACCAGTGATCAGAGGCATCCAGTTCTTGTTTATCCATGCATCCATCGATTTGGGGGATGGCCAAATTCCAGTAAATTGTCCAATCAACCCACCTTCACTCAATGCCAGGGCTTTTAACTTTGAAGTTGTCAACAGGATCTGAATGCGAGGGGCGGCCGCTCGCTTAATGAAATCCGATTGATCAAAGGGAGCAGGGGGGTTGGGAGTGTTGGCGACCAAGGAATGGAAGGCAGCCTCCAAGAGGCGTTTGCGCTCCTCAGGGGAAGGGCCGGCGGCGGATCTATGGCAGGGCTGCAAGAGCCCGCGGGCATGGACGCGCAAGTCAGGGCGCAGAGCGGCTAGGCGCTAGGGTTTCTCCAAAAAAAAATCATGTTCAAATATTGGTTCCCTTACTATTATTATTATTATCAAGCTTAATTAATAATAATAATTTAATTTTAAGATCATAGTCTAATCAAACACCAAATTGATGTATGAGATCCTTTATTTGTGGAACAATGGATCCCTCCATACAACTATTTGACTACTTAAATATATATTAAATATATAGAGATGTAATTATCCTACCCCTCTAAATTTGAACTAACATATAATTCAACATTCAAAATATTTAAAATATTTAAGAGAAAACACCATCTTACTTAAAAGTTTAAAAAACCACATAGCATCCACTCATTAATCGTTTGATAATCCCTAATAAAATGGTATTTGTGCCATAAAACAATTCCAAAATGTACAGATTTCAAGTATATCCAACTTAGTAAAGGTTTTTTTTTTAATAAAACATATGAAAGAAATACTATGTAGTATTTGCTAGCGAAATGTTCTTTTTATATTTTTACATAAAAAGAAGGAAGAAAACCTAAAAAACAACCTAAAAATTTAAAATTGACATTTATAATGTGGATTTGGAGGTGACATATTATTCAAAGGATAAGCAAAGGGCATAAAGGTATTACCATAATAAGTTTTTCAAATAAAAATATAATAATTTTTTCAAATAAATATTAAATATAAAAATATAGAGAAAAAAAGCTTTCACGTGCTTGATAACAAAGGCATTTGTTTTTCGAGCCGCCGTTATGGTCGGGTGGCTGGGGCGGTCGGCTGTGGCCGTCCCGACCCAAGATCGACCCCGTGACCCTGTCAGATTTGACACTCTCGCATATTGAACTACCAGTTTCACTATTGTATAAAAAAAAAAGGCATTTGCTTTTAAAGAATCCTTATCCTCATCTGGTTTGCATCATTATCATCGTTAATTACAACATACACATTCTTTAATTCAAGAATACTTTAGAAGAGTCGTTGAGTAAACTCTAATATTTATAATTTTTACAATTAAGCAGCCACACTGCTGCTCTGAAAACTATATATTCTCAATTTTTATGTTTTACATGATTTGGGTTTCTGATAAAAATTATTTATAATTCCAATGGTATTGTGTAAAAGATTTTACTTTCTTTGTTAAAAAGGAACCTCTCACATGAAAGAGAACATTAAATACCATTTCTAATTTATAATTATCATTTTGAGGGTTTTTTTCAACTTTAATTTATAATTATTATTTATAGGTTTTTTCCAATTTTAATTAGGAATAAGAGAACATAAAATATCATTTATAATTTATAATTATCAATCGGTTTTTTCCAAGTTTAATTAGGAATAAACATGATATTAAATTCATATTTAGTTTGTAATAGATTTGATTGTTGTAACATTTTATGGAAAATGATTTTAGCTTGCATTTTATTTATTAGATGTAATTAGTGGATAAGAGAAAATTAAAATATTATAAGAAGGTGATTAACCTTAATTTGGAAGATCCCCCACGGCGGGTGTCAATCGATTGGGGCCTTCACCCCACGCGTGTAACCCTTCCCATGAGAAGGTGGGTGTACCATGCAAATAGCCAGATGGCCCAAGGTTACCAACCTTCGCACAGACTCTTCATTCCCAACATCAGAATCGCGGACTGGCTCATTAACACTGTGGGTGCTTGGGCAGAGCTCATACTAAGGCAAGCCTAGTCACTCGTGCGAGCTCTCATGGCAATTCAAGGCAAAGGTGGTGGTAATGGATCGTTGTACCATCAATCAGCTCCCGACCATAGAAAAAGGCGGTTGTGGCACAAAAGCAGGGCCCGATTTAGCAAGCAAGGTACTTGTTTTCCATATTGTTGTAACCGGTTGGAAAGAATGTTGGTGCTCTCCCTCTGTGACAATTCAGTTTGGACCCTCCCTACCAGTGTGGTTACTATGGCCCGAACAAAGGTAACACCTAGGAAGACTGCGAGTGGACCATGTCGCTTACATATGCCACAAGCTCTTGCGGAGATGGGGCGGGTGCAAGAATTTTTCAAACATGAGCTTCCAGAAATAACGAGAGCCCGCACCATTAGTCTAGAGAACGGGATCAAGAAAAAATAGGGCCGCCCATCTGCTGAACAACTCGCTACTAATTTCGGTGGTTTGATTGAGGACACAAAGTTTGCTCGCACCAGGGAAACCCAACACACCAAAACTCTCGGGGTATTTTGGACAGTCAAGGCCCTGATGACTATGGCCATGGAGGATTTTCCTTCAAGGGCAGCTTTGCTCAAACGAGAAAGCTCTTCCGTTGGCCGATAGAATCTCCAACCTCAAGGCCAGCCTGCATGCTCTCATTTGTCATCGGCGCTCGGCGATGGAACGCGTTAATGCTAAATTAGGTGCGCTCTCCAGGGCTCTCACACGCAAGACCTTTACCATACCTCTTCCAAACTCAATTGCGAACACCCAGTTGGTGTACCAACGATGCCCTCCGGTCAAGGAAGACAACAAGAACAATCATAAGCCAAATGTTGGCCCTGCCACTATCCCTCTTTTTTATGAAAATTAGCTGGTCAGTCATAATAGGTGTCAATCTATCCACATTTTGAATGTCCCAGCCATAACCCCCGACCTGTGGGGGACTCATTGTCATCTTATCTCTAAACAACATTTTGATTTTCCTGTCATAGATAGCTTAGTTGCTCTGTCAAACTTTAAATATTTGCTTGTCTAGTTTTTTATGCCAAGCACGATCATGATGGATCTGAACTCTGGGACATCATGGTTATGGATATGTATAGTTTGCTTTTACTGATTTAATAGATTTACCGAACTTTACAAAAAAAAACCTTAATTTGGAAGACCAAAAGTATCTTTGTATTTTAAATAGCATAAAGAAGAAAATCAACATTGCTAAAATAATAACAAGCTCCCACTAGCTCCATAGTAAAACAAGGCTTTTGACGATTTATAAAACGTCATAGGATGAAATAATTTGTCATCTATGTGATATTATGAGAGTTCATGATGAAAATTATTTTCTCATAAAATGTCCTAGATACACTCACATTAAAGTGCAATTTCAAAATATTTATTATCATACTAACCCTCTAAAAATTTAGTGGATATTAATAACCATCATCATTTATATTTTTTTTTCTTTTCTTTCTTTTCATTGGAACATGTCATGGGGAAACCCTCAGGTACTTCCCCTCATTTTGAGGATGGTACCCAAGGTAAACTATCGGCCCTGATTACGGGGCCTAACCCGATGGGGACATCAAGTGAGGCCCTTATATAGCAATGTATAGCCACCCGGGGATTTGACCCCGAGACCTTCTGCTCACAACTTACAGCACTCAGCTACTTGAGCTAGCCCACCGGATTCATCATCATTTATATTTAAAAGCTGAGTAAACTAAATTTTTTTGTGAATAATAATTATTTTTTAATGAAATGTTGAGACATCAAGATCATATGACCAGCATGATTTTTGGAAACACATGCCTAATTTCAATTCAATGATTTACTTAGTTTTTTCACGCAATTATTGTAAATGCAATGTAGCAAGTTTAGGATAAATATTAATATTGAAATGATAGGTTTTTAACTGGAAATTCAATAAATAATATTAAAGTTACAATTTTCTTTAAAATTTTGAAATATAGATTTATGTTCAGAATTGTGTAGATGTCAAAGTTCTAAATAAGGATTTTTTATAAAACATTACATTTAGTTAAAAAGTAAATCATTATTTTTAGAATTAATTAGAAATTATTTTCTTATTTTAGAAATAATATTGAAAAAATCAATAAAAAAAAATATTATAAATAACATAATAAAATTCAAAAAACTAATAATTCATTACTTTTAAAATCAGTTAGAAACTATTTTCTTATTTTGGAAATAATACAAATAAAAATCAACAAAAAATTTATTATAAATAACATAGTGAAATTCAGAAAGCTATGAAATTTATAAGGAATTCTATATAATTTACTTTCCTCACAACATTTTATCCCAATTAATTCAAGCAAATAAATGAATAGCCGTTGCTAACATAAGGAGGTCCTAGTAAAATCTAAGCCTACCCATATAAATGATTTGAATTAAAGGTGAGACCTAGGTACATATAGACTTTTTTAATTAATTATTGTAGCATTTTAATGTAGCTTGTCTCAGTAAAGTGACTTTTAGCTTGGTTGTATGTCTCGCTAAAGTGACTTCTAGCTTGGTTGTATAATACTACCACTCAAAGCTTTATACTTACTCTCGGTTGCATTTGTTTTGGGTTCATGGGAAGAGCTTACTGATTTTTTATTTCAAAGACTTACATTGGTTATTTGAAACTTTAGGTTTCAAACTATATAACTTTTATAATTGAATGAAGAAATAAATATAATATTATCATATTTTTTAAATTTAAAAATGGTATGATTGCTAATTTTTTGAATTTTTTGAAACTTGTTATTATGAAAATAAACCCAATTCAAATCCTTCTAGCATGAAAAATAGGGCCCTCCATGGAAGCATGGGTATATCCCTTCTAACATTATGTCAAGGTTGAAGCATGGGTATATCCCTTATAACACTATGTCAAGATTGTGTTGGATATACATCATTAGAAAAGTGTATAAAAACCTCTTCATCATTGTTCTATATTTACAATATTTACATGAGTTGAGTTACAAAGGGCCTTCAATCATAGAAAGGAATATTTTAAGTTAGCTTGGGTCAAGGATGCTTTTTAGGATGATCAATTTTGACATATTTTGAATAGAATGACCTATAAATCCTTTGGGCACTATCTAAGGTTTCTATTAACAATACAGTTATTTCTACTCAGCCACCATTTTTTTCGTCTTTTTATAAAATTGGTAAATTTACATGCTTTTATTATTGTTTTTGGAATTATTTAAATTGAACACAATTTGAATTAAGATTACTTTAACTTTGTTTTTTATGGTAACATAGTTATGCATCATTTTTATAATTAATGAAGTATTTTAAATTGTGAACCTCTAGCTAAAATCACTATTTTTCACTTAATAAAATAACTTATATTATAAATAATTATGGCTAAAATCACTTTAGCTTTATTTTATTTTTATTTGTTTTATTTTTATTATAGCATTGCAATGCATCACTTTTGCAATTAATAAACATTAAGAATAATCATACATTGACCAAGCAAAGAAGTTAGCATCATCATATAAAAAGAAGATAACACGCAACTAAATCCTATTTTGGCTCTAGCATCCTCATGTAAAAAGAAGATAACACGCAATTAAAACCTATTTTGGCATTTAGAGGACAAATTATCTAATATCTATATAATGCATTTCATTTGTAAACACAATTTAAAGGCATGATCTTGACTTTGGAATTGTTTGGCATAATGATAAATAAGATAGCAATCAACTTGCCAAATAAAGTCATAATCTTGAGCTTGGAATTGTTTGATACAAGCGAAAATATGATAGTGATCAACTTGTCAAATAAAAATATAATCTTGACTTTGGAATTGTTTGGTATAAGGGAAAATATGATAGCTATCAATTTGTCAAATAATAGCAAGATTGACATTCAAAAGATGAATCTTGAGCTTGAAATTGTTTGATATAAAAGAAAATATGATAGTGGTCAATTTACCTAATAGAAACGATCTTGACTTTGGATTTGTTTAACATACGGGAAAATATGATAACAATCAACTTGGTAAGTAATGGCAAGATTAACATTAAAAATATTTGCATCTAATTAAATTTGATTACAATCAACTTACCAAATAATACAAGAATAACAATAGGAAAATTTAGAAAATTTTAGTTTCAATATAATGCATATCATTGAAGATCATAACTTTTATAATAACAATCAAGTTAGAAGAAAGTATTAAAAAGGGGAAATGGTAAAATGGAAACTAACATTTACTCATGTGATTGTATTTTTAAAATGGTTTTAGTTAAAACAAATATGTATGATTTATCTATGCAATAAATAAATGTTTATGGTGATTTTGCATTTATGATTTCAACCATGTATTATTAAAAAAAATTGCATTTCTTATTTAAATTAAATATTGTATATTTCGTATATAAATTTTGATATGATTTAACCAATACATAATTCATAATAATAATAAATACATTTTAAAACATCGTATTTTCTTATGAACATTTCTTTGCACCATTAGAAGCAATTGCTAGTAATATGGACAATGAAATTCCATTGACTGGATTGTTAAGTATGAAATAATATTTCTAGGACCATATCCGCTTAAGCATTGCTTGTGACCATGGAATAAAAAGAAATACATGCCCTCTCCATGAGGGCCATTACCTTGTTATTCTATAGACTAGTTCTTTATTAAGCATTGCTTGTGACCATGGAATAAAAAGAAAGACAAGCCCTCTCCATGAGGGCCATTACCTTGTTATTCTGTAAACTAGTTCTTTATGGGGCTAGTTAGGCTTGCCCAAGACTATACTAGAGTTGAATGTTGGATGTCTTGTACCAGAAGGCATTTAGTCAACCAATATTGGGGCCCACCCAAGTTTGAAACTCAACTAACTCATTCAACCTGTTTGTGGGTTGTAGCGTCGAACCCAAGCTTATAGGGGCAATGTTCTATGACTCGAACCTTGGTGTTATTGGTGAGAGTCAGTGGGGTCAACTGATTTTCCTACCTTTGTATAATTACAACTAAGCCTTCCTTTTGTAAGTAGTGTCACTATGTATTCTCGAGCTTCCTTTTGTAGCTAGTGTCACTTCTATCCTTAGCATGCAATATGGTATAACGTTTAAGCTAGACTGCTAGTTCATCTTTTCATAGTAAGCAACCTGAAAATCTGATAAGCCCATGTTTTGAGAAGTAGTCACTCCAAAAACTCTCACTAGCATGATATTGGCAGAGCCTCCATTCTTCTCTATTTTATCTTGAAATAAGTTTCTATATTGCATCTAGAAATAAGTTTCTTGACCATGTAAAGTAACTTTACTTTTATTATGACTTATTTCCTAGGTCCCCACCTAACATTTACAAATTCTATCCTCCATTTACCAATAAGTAAATATGTATTAGTAACGTTTAACTCTACCCCCACAACTCAATTCTATCCACCGTTTACCAGTAAGTAAATGTGTATTGGTAACGTTTAACACTACCCCACAACTCAAAAAGCAAGGCATCAAATTCGGGGAAAAAATGGCTTACCATGGACCTTCTATTCCATTATCCATTAAAAGCTTCATGCAATGCAGAGACTTGTAGGACAAAGCCCCACCGACAGTAAGCATGTACAACATGGCAGGAGAATCCGTGCCTTCTTTTCAAAAGCTCGAGTACAAGGAAAAGCCCAAGTAAATACCTTTAAGAAAACTACCATTTACAAATTCTATCCACCATTTACCAATAAGTAAATGTGTATTGGTAACGTTTAACTCTACCCCACAACTCAAAAGCGAGGCCTCAAATTCTGGGAAATTTTGGGGCTACCATGGACCTTCTATTTCATTATCCACAAAAAAAACTCATGCAAAGCAGAGACTTGTAGGACAAAGCCCCACCGGCAGTAAGCATGTACAACAGGGCAGGAGAATCTGCCTTTTTTCAATAGCTTGAGCACAAGGAAAAGCCCATCAAAATACCTTTCAGAAAAAGATTGGGCTGTTAAAGTAACATCATGACAATTTAGGAAAGAATATTGTCACTAACGAAAAGATTGGACTCTCTAAGTGGCCATCGTGACAATTTAAGTGAGAAGATTGTCACCGAGAAATATTCAAACTAAATTTCTCAATGGATGCATTTCTTGATGGAGAAAAAATGATGAACATGATAATACTTTCTTGATGGAGAAGAAAAGGTAAACATGATTACAGATGCTGGACCTTGATTGCTATTTACAATGTCAACATCAGGAAAAAATATTAAAATCTTATGGAAGAGGTATTGGGCCTATGGGCTGCTCATTTTTCTGATTTTGATTTGGCTAAGTTGAATGCTCAAAACCTTATTTCCATGATTATTAGGCATTCACATTCTCGTCATGATGAAAGTCCAAATTGGTTATTGGCAATTTTTTTATATTAGTTAGTCACAGAGTTTTGATTGAAAGGTTCCCCACCAATGGCTTAAGGATTGAGAACTAAGACCATGATAATAGCAGTGGAAACAACTCAATCTTATCTTTATCAGTGAATGTATCAGTAATCCTAAGAAGAAAAAGGTAATCCACTAAGCTTCATTTTAAGAATCCCCAAAATATTTGAAAATTTGAACACTTTTACTATATTTTGTTCAATTTATTGACCTCTGAATTTCCAAATTAATATGAAATCTTAAACAACCATATGCAAAACAGTACCACTATTTAAGCTCGCCTTCCTCATTTGTATGAAATGTAAGACTGTTTATTTCTGACAGGGAAGTAAAAGGATCTCATAATTCAGAAGCTCTGAAACACACCTACAAAGATGAACCCAAAAAATGAAGCCGAAGCATCAAGCATGCTTTTCTTGACCCAAGAATTTAAGCATCAGAGAGTAGTTGACCCTATGATTTGTGGTATAGGATTTTGAACATGATGTTGTCCTGTCACCTGTGCCTTTTTTAAAACCAGATACAAAACAGAAACACTATTTGAGGTCAACTTCCTCAATTGTATGAAATGTAAGACTGTTTGTTTTGGACAGGTGAGTAAAAGGCTTTCATAATTCAGAAGCTCTCAAACACACTACAAAGATTAACCCGTTTTGGACAGGTAAGTAAAAGGCTTTCATAATTCAGAAGCTCTCAAACACACTACAAAGATTAACCCCAAAAAATAATCAAAACATCAAGCATGCTTTTATAAGACTCAAGAATTTAAGTATCAGAGAACAGTTGACAGTAGTGACTGGGGACTTAGGATTTTGAGCATGATATAGTCCCTGTGTCTTTTTCAAAGAGTTTGCAG
The DNA here is from genome assembly GCA_027924585.1 of Larix kaempferi. Classification (NCBI taxonomy): domain Eukaryota; kingdom Viridiplantae; phylum Streptophyta; class Pinopsida; order Pinales; family Pinaceae; genus Larix; species Larix kaempferi. The sequence continues at coordinate 4,258,957 of BSBM01001185.1, forward strand.
TACTGACTGATTATATCTTTGTAAAATGGGCTCAGACAGTAGAATGGAAAACAACTAAGGCTGCTGGATGCCAGTAGAATCTATGATGCCAATACCACCAGCGACATTAGTGCCAAGGTGAAGGAGGATTCTATCACATCAAGCTGGAGACATGCACCCCAAAACTATCTTCCAGATTAGAAGAACTTTTTGGTGTGGATAGTGGCATATAAACCACCTTCGTCTCACAACTGTTGTCATGTGGTATTATTCACAATCCATTCACAATACATACACCCAGACATACATGGCAAGAGTAAAGTATTAATGTGGAACAAGATCCTGCCCCTTCATCTCACAACTGTTATCCATGTGGGATTATTGATTATTCACAACACACACAACTGTTAAACACATGGCAAGAATACAGAAAGCATTAACATGGAACAAGATCCCACCATAGTGATATGCCATTGTAGTAATACTAGTGTAGATACATCTTAACTCTGGCTCTATAAGCACTGAGAAGAATCACAAAGAATTAAAATGCAAATCTTTTGGAGCTTAAAAGATCCCCAGTTCAGATGGATCTACATTGGTGTGTTTATGTGTATAATATTAATTAATGTTTGGTTTTCTTTCTTAAATTTTACCTTATATTACGGATTCTTTTAGGAGGGAGCAACTTATGCCACATGTGAGTTAGACACAGACATACACATCTCCCTCATATTGGGATATAGAATGCACCTCAGACATACACATTTCCCTCATACTGAGCTGTGGAATACACCTCACTTCTCTGGGTACAGTGAGAAAGAAGATGCAACATTACATATGGAGTACATACTACTACGGGCTTAAGCATGCATGAACCAATAATGCAGAAGGCTGCAATTTTTCAATACCAATTAGGTTGTAGCTCCTTACAAAGGAAACAGGGGCCTTGTACAAGCCTAACATTGTGGAAGATAAATAGTGATCTGAACTATCTGAACGTAATCTGGTAATTGCACCTCTACAGCCCAGTATGAGGGAGATATTGTAACGTTTGTCCATGTTTGTCCATATTATTGTCGGCCATTAATAAAATGTAATAATAAAAAGTAAAAAGTAATTGAGCCGAGAGGCGCTCTACAGCCCACTATGGGAGAGATCTTGTAACGTGATGTAACGTTAGTAACATGTCGGCCAAAAATAATAGTGATAGTGAATATTATGGGAGAGATCTTGTAAGTGATGGTTACATTTGTAACATTAAAGTAAAAAGTATTAAATATTATGTCGGCCTAATAATGTAACGTTTGTCTTTATTATCCGCTAAAAAGCAAAAAGTAATACTATGAGGGAGATCTTGCAACGTTACATGTAACGTTTGTCTTTATTATTGTCGGACATTAATTAAAATGTAAAAAAAAAGTAAAATGTAATAAATATTTTGTCGGCCATTAATTAAAAAACGTCTATTTAAAATAAAATATTATGAAAAGTAATTAAAAAATAGATGTTCGTTTATAAAATAAAAACTCAAAACTTAAACCTGGATCTATCAATCAAGAGAGATTAAATTTCTTGAGTTTAAATTTTTAAAAAGAAATACACCTCAAGAAATTGGATCCCTCTCGGTGCTTGATAGATACGGGTTTAAGATGGATCTATGCTGGTAGATAAAAGACATGTCTAGAGCACTTTTAAAGCACGTGATATAATTAAAAATTCAAGTACTAGAGGAATTGCGACAAAAATGAATTGCCTGCAAAGGATACTAAAGTTACAATCTAGGAAACATGAAGCATTGTCCATAGAACAGGAGTTTGATGAAACTAAAACATATCGAAGAATGTTGGATCTGCGAAAATATCTAGATAGAACAGGATATGTCATGTAATTGGCATTTTAAATGGTTGAAACATGAAAACATATCTTTGGAGTTATGCATGCCTCTATTTGGGCCAACTGGGTCATTTTATTGCCTCAGATGGGAAGAATATTACAAATCAAAGGCAATAACAATCAATTGATCCATGAAAATAATCCTCTATCTGCAACAAATTAGTCATAAGCATCTACATTATGTAACATACCTCTTCCACTGATGGTATTTGTTCAGTGCCCTCTGCACATGATCTCCCACAGAAACCAAGATAAAAGAAATACAGTTTACAGGTTCAAGGCTCAAGCCAACCTTCTAAAACACCCATCAAATGTAAAACAGGTAACCTGTTTCAAATAATAGTCTTTCGTGTCAAACCTCCAACAAAAAGTAAAATAATGGCCGAAACAATTGAGACTCACGCTTACCAGCCTATACCAGTATAAAAAAATGGCATACTTATCCATAAGAATCCTAATGTCTTGACACTGAAAACAGCCCTCTTGTGAATGCCCATTTTGAACTGCCTGGAACATTGCTAAATCAAATTAGCATCCAGATTATACAATTAAAGAAATTCACTTCTTCCAAAAGATACTCCACTGACATTTTTTTATTTTTTGACGAGGAAGTAGCATTATGCATTTCCTGTTACAGGCATGTATAATACACCAAGCAGCAGAACAGTGTAGCAAAATGAATCAGACTAATAGACAATGCGGCCTTCAGCAACTTCAGATCCGTAATTAGTGCAGAAGCAGATCCACATGCCATAGTGCAGAGATCAAGTCAAGTAAGAAATAGATAGAACTAGTAGCAAAAAGAATTGCGTAGCACACATATCTGAGAGTCAGTGATTCTGGAGGCTTTCCATTTCTCTTTGGAATCATCAAATGAAGTTGAAATTAGTTTCCCTCAATAAGTCAGCAGGCGAGACTGTATTGAGTGGAGAATATCCATGCAGTAATCTCATCAAGCTTTAGGCAGCTGGCTTCTTAATGCAATTGATGACTCGGTTTCTTGTAATACAGATACTTCTGTATTCCAGAGAACGAAAGAAGAGATGACAAATTAGGGGAATGGAAAATGAACTGACTGAACTCTGAAAGAGTATCATTCATATACAACATTATTCCTTGAAGCTCGTGGAGGAACTGGAAATCTGGCTCTGATCACAATCAGAGACAATGTCCTGAAGACTCAGAAGAAGGCTAGAATGAAATGACATGCTAGGCTTGCGCCGAGGTACATGAGGAACCACGGCCTCTCCACTCAGCATCTGCAATACCTGCATCATTGTGGGTCTAGTTGTAGGATCAGGATGTGAACAGACAAGACCAACCAGCAGCATTCTTCTCATTTCGCTCTCATCAAAGTTTCCTTTCAATCTTATGTCTGAAGCCTCAAGAAGCTTCCCATCTCTATGCAAACCCCAAACCCAATCCACCAAATTGCTCTCTCCAGGTCGTGAATCCGCCTCAATAGCTCTCCTTCCACAAGCAACTTCCAAAACAACTGCCCCATAGCTGAAAACATCAGTTTTGTCTGAGGCTTTTCCTGAGAATAAATACTCCGGAGCAAGGTACCCCATTGTTCCTGCTGTTAAAGTTGCATCAGGGCTCTTATTGTGCTCTATAAGGCGAGCAAGCCCAAAATCCCCAAGCCTTGCATTGAAGGTTCCATCCAACATTATATTACTGGACTTAACATCTCTGTGAACCACCTGCTTTTCCCATCCACCATGTAAATATGCCAATGCAGATGCAACCCCCATCACTATCTTGCATCTATTTTCCCATGACAGCACCGGTCCTCCAACTTCTTGAAAAAGGATCTTATCTAAGCTACTATTTGACATGTAATCATAGACTAGAAGAATCTCTCCTTTCTCATGACACCATCCTTGCAAATGGACTAGGTTGCGATGACTAAGTCGTCCTATGATTTTGAGCTCTGCAAGAAATTCACTCTTCCCTTGTTTGTTACAGGTAGATCTCTTCACAGCCACCCAAGCTCCGTCATCAGGCAGAATCCCCTTGTACACTGTCCCAAATGCACCATGGCCCACGATTCTAGCCGCGTTGAATCCTTTGGTAGCAGTGCAGAGCTCTTTGTACGTGAATTTCCGAGGCAATTTAACAATATCTGAACTAAATGAGTCTGTCCTTTTCAATCCTCTGCGCTTGTAACAGAACCAGACAAGCAATCCAGTGGCCAATGCAATAACAACTCCACCTCCAGTTGCAATGCCTGCAACTAATCCTCTACGCATGCATATATGACTATGGCACCCTCTTTTGTGAACAATTGCTGGACCTGAAGGGACAGGTGGTTTCTCATCAGAGGCTAGCGGAGAAAAGAATACCGAAGAAGGTTGGGAAACCGGAGAATTTGAAGGACTCTCTTTAAGACTCGGAGGCCCAAAGCTCGAAAAACTCCACCACTCAACATCATGAATTTCTGTGCTTCCTCCTGTTGAAGCAGAGAACCCAACATACATAAACTCATTTAAATACCTCGACAAATCAATCCCATAGGATAGAATTGGCTCTGAGGGCTTCAGATTGGTATAGCTCATGCTTACATTCAAAATTTCCGCTGTATTATCATACTCAATCCATGCTGTGATGAGATTACCAGTTTTCATATCTATATCTATGCTACCCAAATCCGCTACCTCCATGGAAGTCATGTTGTTGATGTCTAAACCTATATGATTTCCATTGGGATCATGGAATTCTACATCCAAAAATGTATCAAATTCTACTGCAATTGTATTCAACGGTGGAGGTGGGGGTTGATTGAGTTCTGTAGAACTCATTACCCCCAAAAAGCCTCCAGCGCTCCCCAGAGTGTGATCATCTGGAGCAATGACAAATGCTAAGCCATCCCCAATTGAAACAGGATTAGGACCAGGACCCACATTGGTTACAGAAAACGAAAAACTTGTTTTGAAGGAAGCGGAAACTTTTGTATAGGGGTCCAGAAATCTAACCGGTCTGTTGTACAATGCCCTACCTGCACTTGAGGTTGGTACTCCCAGTTCTCTGCTGAGGCTCACTGTGCCATTCTTCAGATGGGCATCTCCCAAAAGTGTCAGATTTGTGAGAGTAAGGGTTAAGAACTCAAATTCAGTGGTCTGAGCATAGGAGTTGTGTATTAAATGGATCAAAAGCAATGCAACCCATCTCAAAATTTGTCCAAGGGAGAGCACTGGAGGCAGACACATTTCAAACTGCGATGCAGCCTCCCGAAGAAATTCAGAGCTTAAAACTTGTGAATTGTAGAAGAGCTATAGGTTTACATGAATTTGCCCACATGGATATGTTTGTCACAGACGGCCAGAAAAGGGCTAAATCAACTAAACACAAATTTTGAAAACCTAGGGATTGCATAGAAGAAAGCAGATGGCTCTCTGATAAGGGATGCATGCAATGTAATGACAGTAAAATTCATATGATGCTCACAGAAGAAGGAATAAGCACAAAGACAGCGTACCTTGGAAATCATAGAAAAAATACTATGGGGATTTTCAAGGATGAAATATATGAAAGTTTGGTAAAGAGATGGGAAATACCCAGCTGCATAAGGGAAGCTGACATCCCCTGAACAGAAATACCCAACAGAGAAAAGTCACAGATAACAACAGTGGATAACAAAAAGACAGAGTTGGGTAAAGAGATTAGAAATACCCAACTGCAGAACAGAGGGTGGCATTTCCCAAATAATATGCTACCAAATTTGCATTTTCTGGCAGACCTTAGAAATACCCAACAGCAGAAAAGAGGATGACATTCCCAAAGAATTTGCTACCAAATTTGCATTTTCTGGCAGAGCTCAGGATATACAGCAGCTGCAACTATTGCAGGTTAGGATATATGCATCGAATAACTAAAAGTTAAAAAGCAGAAAGAAAAGAGGATACATTACTGATTGTAGCAGAGTGCAGTTATGGTTATCAGTGTGCAGTGATTATAGTAATGGGGAAAGGAGAGAAAGATTGGTGTTAATAGAGCTGAGTAGGTAAATTGTCCCGTCTGAATGTTAGGATTCTGACTTTGTCTGATAAAAAAGGAGACATGATGATAGACGATAGGTAATAGAATCTGGGTTTGGACATGGGACTTGGAAGTAAAGAAAGGTAGCCTTGGCTAGCTCCTAAAGGTATCAACCTTGGGCCAGCCATGATGAGTTAGTAGAGAGTTATTTTTCAACCCTGAGTTTTATAATGAGTTAGTAGAGAGTTAGTTTTCAACCCTGAGTTTTATATGTAGTTTTGTTTTGGTTTATTATGTGTATCTTACAGCTCAAAATTAGATGAGTGACAACACATCATTGTTGAGAATAATTACTTGAGATTAAAAGGTTTTCATTTGTTTTTAGTGATATAATTTTAAAATTGAGATGTATATTAATTATTGTGATGATGATGATGGTTAAGGTTTATATAGTTTTAGGTAGCTATAATTTTGATATGTTAGAAGGTTAGGGAAGTTTGTATTGTAAGAAAGATTATGAAACTTGTAAGCAAGGCACTCTAAGAGAAAGTGACGTTTATCCACAACACTCATAGTCTCACATAAATGGAAAATCTGCAGAACACTGTAAGAGAAAGTAACGTTCATCTCAACACTTATAGTCTCACATAGATAGAAAATCCTTTCCACCCATTATGTTTTAAAAATTGTCTAGTATTTTATAATACTATAATTATATTTTAATCTATAATTCTTTAACTTATTGTGATGAATGAAAGAGACTTTCATTTTCATTAAATAATTTTAAGTTTTAAATTGTTATTTTTTATTTAAAAAAAAAATTATAACTAATCAAAACAAATTTTAAATAATAGTTAAAAATTAAATTCACGTGAAACTAATATAACCTATAAATATATTTTTTCAATTTATATATCATATTATTTTTAAAATCCACACATAAAATGTAAGTGTTACATACATGAAACTAATCTAACATATAAATATAATTTTTTCAATGTATTTATCATATTATTTTTAAAATCCACATATAATGATGTAAGTGTTACTTATATGATAATATTTCTATTATAAGTAAATATATTTAGTTATTTTGAATATAATAAATATATTTTGTTTTAAATATTATTTACAAAATAATATTACTATTATGTATTTAATTATTATTGATGTAATATATATGTTTTTAATTTAAAATTAAATTAATGTTTTGAAATTAAAATATATATTTGTAAATATATTTAATTACTTGGATATATAGTTTGTAGAGGTGTGGTTTATTGATGTTTTGCTATATATAAAGTTACATGTTGTAAAGAGAGATCACGAGTTCAAATCATATCTAGGCTTACTCGTGTCCCATATTTACAGATTGTATGGAACACCTAGAGTTATAGTGATTCTTAAACTGGATCTCTGGATGCACTAAATATATTTAAATTTCAAAATTAAAAATTAAAATGCATACCCTTGTGAATAGGAAATGACCTATGTATGAATGAGGACGAAGAATAATATTTGGATAGGACAAGATGGGGACTGTGTTAAATATTCACAATAACTTTGAACCATCAAAGGGAAATGAAAGAATTGGAATCATAATTAGATATGGAGGCAAAGGATATGTATGATTGCGTGTTCAGCAAGTAAAGCATAATGACTAACTAGGTCAAGGAACAAAGAGGATTACATAATAGAAAAAAGAGTGCCACTCTTATCAAGGTGTTAATTTTCTTCCTTCATGTTGTGACTTTGATACTTTGATATAGAGTTATTGTTTTTTTATTAAAAAAAGTTTTTAAAGTTGAATCACTTTCGTAGTTTTATGGTTTAAATATATTTTGAATAGGTTTTGAAATAAATATATTTTTAATTAATTAATGATTTATGAAATAATTGTATTTATGTTAAGATAGTTTGGATATTAAGAATATTAATTTAATTTAGAATGATAGTTTAGTTAAATGTTAAATTGATGCATGGGATTTGTTAGTTATATATGAAAAGATAGTTATAAATCTTTATTCAAACCAATTTTGATTTATGATTTAGAAAAAGCAAAGAGTTATTGATTTTTTTTTAATTTTATTTCTATATTCCAAAAGTTTTAAGAGAATCCTTCCTAAATTATTATATTCCAAAAGCTTTAAGAGAATCCTTCCTAAATTATTATAATTGTAATGAGTTAAAAATTTGGGAATATATATATATATAAAGAACTATGCAAAATCACTTTCTCATAAAATGTCCATCCACGTTACAATGCAATCTTACAATATTTGTGTAAGATGTAAGATCTCTATAATATGCCATCTATTCTCATTAATATATTGAGGTTTTTATTCCAAGGGAAAATATATATATAAACAAAACAAAAGTGTGATTACCACTACACAAAGATGAAAAGTCCAATTGATTGTATTTTAAAGTAAACAAGGGTAGTTTACTACTAATAATAATAATCTATTTTTTAAGGTTACAGTAAGACACCAATTTGGTATATGAGACCCCTTTCTTTATGGGATAAGGGATCCTCCTTTGTATGGTGATGTAACTGCTAAACTCTACATAGGTGTACATACCTTACCCCCTTTGTATTTGAACCTATAACCTCATAGGAGAAAAATATATAATACTAACAAACATTATTATATGAAATGTAAGAGACATGATTATTTAATAATTGTTTAACAATAATAATATTTTGCAATATAGAGCTTAACTATTTATAATTGAAATTTAAATGGGTATTAAATGTTAAAAAAATGTTTTTTTTCATTGGAAAAAAATCACAATTTATTATTCAAAATAAATCGTATTGTTCAGGGTTTCTATAGCCATTACATATAAGTTCCTCTATCTTATATATATCTCCAAGTATAAAACTATATACCTTTGTCATATCACTCGACAACATTTTCTTCCAATTTACAACTAGAGATCTGCCAAAAAAGGCATCCTACAAAAAACAAAAAAGTATATCTCTAACAGAAAGTTATGTTATATCAAAATTGTTATTTTCATTATGTCCTAGTCATCATGTGCCTAGTGGCACTTCTCAAGGGCCAATTTGAGATTGGTCCCCTTCTGTCAAAGTGGGAAAGGACCCAGATCAAGTTCTTGGATGTTATCGTTTACATGTTCCCACTGGTTCCAAGTGCCCTCATTTACCCGTAAACCAATCTTGGACGGTGAGTCTGCTTGATCATTCATTTCCCTATAAATGTGCTAATAACTGATATTTTGAAATAAGTCCACTAACTAGATCAATTCTTCAAATAAAGCTTTAAGGAAGATGTTCTTTGGAGCTGTCATGTTGCTCATCCAATCGATCACCATCCTGGAGTCGCCAAAAACATGAATCTCTCTAATACATTTTGAGATGGGTAGGATCAGTAGCAGCTTTAGAGCTCCAATCTCATCATAGTTGTTGGTTCTCAAACCTAGACCCACTGCAAATTTTAAACTTTGGCGATTGTTGAGATGCAAGATACCTCCAGCACCCCTTTTTGCAAGGTCTCCTTGGGTGGCTCCATCGAAATAAGCCCAATTGTGGGCCCTGTTGATGTCTCCCTCCATAATTATTTTGTCCTTTGGAAAATTATCCACCTGAGGAAAAAGGTGTTTGAGCACAGTGTTTGAGATAAGAGAAGTCTATGCCCACACATTCCTCGAGTAAGGACATAATAGAAATATATGATCAATTTCTTATGCATCCCCCAAACAGATTGGGCACATGCTCGAGCCAATCCAGAATCTACGAATCATAACCTCCCAAACATGAATAGTCTTGCGTAAGGTCAACCATAAAAAATAAAAATAAAAATAAAAAATGACCTTTAAAGGACAGTTTAAATGCCAAATGGTTAGTATCCACCAAAGGACCTCCTATAAGTCCTCTTCTTCCCTTAGAAATCTACACCCGATCTCAGGTTTATAAGTTCCTTCTTTAGGATTCTTACACCATATCAGTTTATCTTCATCATCAAACAGGTGAATATGGCAAGATTATAAGTTCAAGACATATATGTTCCAACTGAGTGTGTCATGGGAAAATCCAGTCGCTCAGTACTCATCCAAGCTTGTGTGAGAGTAGTGGAGTTATTTTGATCAACCACTTGTTCCATATGAGTAATACCATTGTCTCTCAAAGCAACAATCATATGAAATGGAAGCTTGTGGTCTTTGCTTCCAACCCACGGGTCTTGGTCAATCAGAATGGCCTTTCCATTTCTTACCCTCCAAGCAATCCAGGATCCTAATAAATCAAGGGTATTTATGAGGGCTCCCCACATCGAGGAGATATTCCTTGCTCCTTTACTCCTCATTCTGAACCACTCCACTGTAATGAGAGGCTTGATGTATTTGTGGTGGATCACCTTGACCCAAAGTCCCTCCCCTATAATAATTCTCCAAATACCTTTGGCCACCAGAGCCTTAGAAAAAATAACATGAAATTTTATCCCCCAACCACCTCTGTCCTTTGGAAGGGTAAGTTTTCCCCGAGATACCCAGGAGTAGGATTTCCCTTCTTCATTGCCTTGCCAAAGGAAGTTGAAACGTAGTTTCCTGATGTGCTCCAAAATTCCATCAGGAACATATGTAATAGTAGTCCAGAACACCGAAATAGCTTCTAAGATGAGTCTTCCTCCCCTGGATAACCATTTGTTACACAATATATGCAATTTCTTTTCAACTTTCCCAACCATCCAATACCAGTCTTTGTTCTAATAGTCATTTGGTTTCAGAGTAAACCCCAAATATTTGATACCATCATGTACATCTATCACCTCAAAACTCAACAAATCTTTGATCCAATCGCATATGTCCTGATCAAGGCTCATAAAAAAGACCAAATATTTTCTTGCTTTGATAACCAAACTTGATTCTTCGAAGGAAGTATAAAGAACACCTTTAATAGATACTAGGTCCCTCTTGGTACCATCAGTGAAAAGGAGAATATCATCTACAAAGACTAGATGGGAGAGATGTAAGTTCTCCTCAATTTTGAGTCCCCTCAAAGATCTAGATGCTTTGGCATGGGAATAACTCTACTAAGCCCTTCAATCACAAGGATGAAAAGAAGAGGAACTAAAGGGCATCCTTTCCTTAGTCCTCTCCCAAGTCTAAAGAAATTTGATGCAGACCCATTAATCAGAATAGAAAATGAAACTAACCGAACACACGCTAAAATCCAATTCACAAACGGGACCTGAAAACCAACATTGAGTAAAACAAGTCTAAAAACTACCAATTTACCCTCACATACGCTTTGGAGAGGTCCACTTTGATAATAGCAGCTGGAAGCTTAGTGATATTTGTTGAGTGTAAAGCCTCATGAGCGATGTCAATAGGTTTGTGAATCTATCTACCTTTTAGAAAGGTGAATTGTTCCTGTGAAATGGAGGAAGATTGAATATTATTTATTATGCAAGCTATAACCTTTGTTATAATATTGTAAATGCAGTTGCATAACGAAATAGGTATAAACTCCTCCCATATTCTAGATTTATCCACCTTAGGAATTAAGTCTATGAAGGTGGAGTTGAAAGCTGTAAGGATGTTTCTTTTTATATAGATTCCTCTACGACTGCCAACCATTCAACTTCAATGAGCTTCATAAACCCAATGAAAAATTCCACTGTCCACCCGTAAGGGCCTGGAATTTTATCTTTTTGTAAGCGAAAAACAACATCCTTGAGTTCACTCATATCAACTTCATGCATCAATTCATTATTTTTATCATCGTCCACAAATGAGGGATATTCTGCTATTATCTTTAGCATCTTATCCAGTTGTCCTTGATCCTCTTTAAAAAAATTACTGAAGTGTGAAACACTTGCCCGAGCCAGCTCTCTAAAGCCTGAAACATGTTCTCCATGTTCTCCTTCTAGATCCCAAATAGAATTGGTATGTTCCATGTGCTTGACAAAGTTATGAAAGTATTTAGTGTTATCATCCCCTTTCTATAAACAAATGGCTCTACTCTTTTGTCTCCAGCTAGCTTCTTTCTCATCAAGGATCTTAGTCCTTTTGACTTCCATTGCCAGCACTTGTCTATTTTGTTCTAAAGTTAAGAAACCAACTCTATGTGAATCATGGTATAGGTCCAGAAGTTCCTCAATATTCCTTAATTCGCAGTCCACTTTATATCTTCTGTCAACAACCCATTCAACAGTTCTTCCCTTGATCCTCTTCAAATTGTTTAGAAACCAAATGCATGTTGATTCATTATAATTGGCATCAAAAGGGACCCAAATATTATTGATCATCTCTATAAACTCTTGCTCTTCTAGCCATGATGAGTTGAATTTGTAAGAGGTAGGGGGTTTATCCACTCCCATGAATAATTCCATGAAGATGGGGAAGTGGTCTAACTCTCCCCCTTCTCCCACCCATTGCCTTAAATTTACTGTCGTGTCAAGTATGCCTTCATTAATTAAAAACCTATCGAGTCTCTTGGAAATTTTGCTATCACTTGTTCTCATGCTCTACCAAGTGGGTCTGCTCTTATGGAGCAATGCCAAACAATGAAAACTGATCCAACCTTTTGATAAAGTAATCTGTGAGAGGATCCCTTTGGGCACAGGGGGGGCATATCTCTCCATCTCCGAAGGAAAAATTAAGGTCACCCCCGATCAAACTCTATCCCCAACCACCATAATGGATCTGAAGAAGTGTTCCTAGAAATGTACCCAATGTAGATAAGGGCCATAGATGTTAATGCAAGTCAAAGAGTGCCCAAGTTCTCTGGAAAAGAAAGTAGTGCCTACACTTGAAGGAATAGACCATCTAGAGGTACACAAAAACCGGTTCGTCCTCCAACCTGTAATGATTCCACCCTATCTACCTACTACATCTATATTAGAAAAATCACATCCCAGAAGAAGGGTTTTGAGTTCCTCTATGATACCATCACTGCTTGCAAGGGTCTCATGTAGCATAATGATCACCGACTGCTTAGATAGAACCAATCTGTTGAGGGAATTTTTTTTTTAGGGTTTCCCTAGCCCTCGACAATTCAAAGACATAACAATCATTACGGAAACAAAGCTCTGGGACTGCGTGCTTTAAGAGTCCTTGTAATGGTTCATTAACGGCCAACCTTCACGTCCCTATAGGCTTGATTTCTAACTAATTCCATGACCGATCTTCTACCTCTGAGTCGATGACGATTTGCTTCTCCTACACTATACAATCCTCCTTTAACAGTTGAACCCCATTGAGATAGGTTCTTGTTATGAGGTCTAAAATTATATATCGATTCCACAAGACCCAATACATGAACCTTATTAGGGGTAGAGGGGAGCTCTGAGCTTACTAAGGTCCCCTCCTGATACCTCACAGTAACGAGAAAAAGAAGGGTCTCAGAACTTATGCATACTTAAATTAAATAAAATTGATATTATGAATTAATTATGTAAAATGATTTCAATTACATAATTTCATAATTAATAATAAAATTTATATATTTATATTTTAAATATAAATATAATATTGTAAATAATAGAAAGTGTTTCAATATCGTTTTTCTTTATTTTAAGAATATTATTACCAAACAAAATTTCAAAAGATTAATATCTTGTGATAGTTTTTAATATTATGTAAATGATAGATATAAGTTAAAACAATTTGATACGTTTACTTTTAAAATATTAAAATAAATAAAAAATATTATCCTATTAAAAAATATTAAATAATAAAATGATTAAAAATATTATCACATCAATTTATTCAATTATATTTAAAATATCAACATATAAATAACAAAACTTTTACTACAATTAAAATTTTAAATACAATTAAAATTTTAAATATAATTACTTTGAATATTGTAATATGATATCGACATAATCATATGACCATTTTGCCCTTATTATTTGTTTTAAAGTTGGATCTTCACCTAAGAATATTATCAACATTGTAAATGTTAATTATATTACTATGTTGTGTTTGATTTATTTTTCCATTAATAATTTATTTAATTTTTATAATAATATTTTTTAAAAGTTGGGATCTAATTTCATAATATTATCACATCAATGGGAGGAGTTAGGGGCGTTATTTTTTCTCAACAAAGTACTGGACCAAATTTGCAGTAGCTTTAGGTCTTTGTACAAACAACCGAGCTAAATTGTTAACATTGAAGATCACTCTACAATTGACTCTATCTAAAAGTATTTAGAGGCTACAAGTCATTGGAGACTCTAGAATGGTTATAAATTGGATGACATACATGAAACCTCCACAAAATATTTATTTAAAGCCTATATACAAAGAACTGATCCGCATTGCAGCAAACTTCATACATACCAGTTTCCAGCATGTGTACAGAGAAAGGAATAAAGTTGTAGATGGCTTATCAAAAATTGGGCTCCAATTTGGGGATGGCATCTGGAAGAAATGGGAGTGCATTAACGATACCATTACAGAAGATGATCCGAGACCCATATCTCTTTAAACAAAGCCTCGAGATTATACAAAAGAGGATATAAAACACCTGCTAGGCTTCATTAATCTGCATATCAGTTTCTTTACTAGTTGTGAGAGGATTTAAATTATGTTTTTTGAATATCTCTTGCTAAGGAGAAAATGAAGTAATTTTGGTATATCTTTGTCTGGATTGTTATATTTTTGTGAGGAGTTAGATTTTGTATCCGGTAAACATTGACATGAATGATGTCATTTTGGTGAAATGTTACCATCTCAAGGACTGTTTATTTTGTATACGAAATCCACCAACCATGAAAAATGTAGTTCATTTTATTTTAATAAAATGAATTACGATATTTTTTACCTAATTTTTTTTTGGAAAAAAATACATTATCACATCAATACATAGATATATATTATAAAATCAATTTATAAATTAATAAAGCTTTGAATACAAACAATTATTTATAATATTATAATGTGATATTAACATTTTAAATTTTGCCTTTTGTTATTATATTGTATTGACATATTAAAGTTTATTATCTTCTTCTTTGGTGAGTGATGTTATCACTACTTTTTTGGCAAGTTAATTTTCTACCATCCAAATTTAGAATAAAAATAAGTTTTTCATAAAAACACTATAAATTTTAACTAAAGGTAAGGCTTAAATGGTAAAGATTAAACTATATTATCAAAAAATCTAAATAATTAAAACATCAAATTTAAATATTTTTTACATAAAAATAATATATTTTTATTTTCTATTACTATTTTAATATTATATTTAATATTTCCTTTTAATCTATGATTACATATTACATTATTATTGTTTATACATAAATTTTATTTTTCATCTATGGTAAAAATTTGGTCACATTTGAACCTTAATCATTATAACAAGCTCATACTACAACTTTCATCTTCTATACCTAATATCAATGTCACGGTGGCATAAAAAAACACAAGGGGTCTCTCATAATTCTGCCCAATTCTATTCACATGTGATGAACATGATATAACTCCCCTGGGCTCATTATAAAACAAGGTCTCTTACACGATGATGAGCTGGCATAGAAGAAGCTTTAATAGAATAAGAGTGAGCTTCGTCATTATTTAACTTATTGACTTTGTCATTGTGTTTCCTTTTCTGACATGTTGCCCTGTCATTTTCTGTTTGTGACATGTTGCTATGCCATTATTCATTGTTTAAATTTTTCATAGAGTATTACTTTCCTCATTCTCTCACAAAATGTCAATGGAGATGGTGTACAAAGTTATCATTCCTCTGAGTGGGGTCATTACACAATGGATATCGTTTAAGTAATTTAAATAATAAATCATATAAGGAGATAAGAGTATTTATTTTTAATAAAAAGATATTTAATTGTATAAATAAGTGTGGATATGTAGTTATTAATATAATAAAAATATATATTCAAACCCTTACTAAAGTGTGGATATGTAGTTATTCATATAAAAATCCATATTAAAAACTTTAAAGAAATTTAAAATATATTTCTACATATTATAATAATTAAAAAATATTATAAATGATATTTTAAAACTTATTATATAATTATTTTTTTTCACAAAACCATAAACAACACTATATTTATAATCATTTTTAAATCATAGATTTAAACAACATGCTAAATTTAGTATCTAAAATCACATTTTCAAACACACCTACCAATACCCATAATGAAGCAAGAGCTTATCCCAAAACTTTAGCTAACATCTTCAAGGCAAGAGCTATATCCAAAATATTTAGTTAATACATTGAAACATATATGTACTTTTCATTATCATTATAAATAAAATGTGAATGAGGCGCGACAAGTGTTGGGGGATCATTTATGATCCCATAGGACAACAATAAAAGAATTATGAATGGGTAATTGAGAACGCCTCCAACAATAAAGCAAGGGTTCTTGCTCCTTGGTCTTCTTATCATTCTTTCCCTCCGAATCATGGCATTGGTGGTCATATGAAACTCCACCCTTATAATCAAACTCGCAGCCAACGACAAGAAACAAAAGGATAAGGATCTGATCGCCTAGCCTCCAGAATTCAATGAGAGAGGGATAAGCTCCAGGAAATCAAGTTCTACCATGTTTTAAGAGTCAATAACGGTGAAGCGGAAAAAAATTCCAACAACGCCACTCACCAATCGAAAGGAGAGCTTTTGAAAAATGGGGTTTAAGGTTTTCAATGCATCCCCTGACTATTTCATGCATCACCACAACCTTAACACTTGACATGTAATCAATTTCTAAAGTCAAACAAGGAACACCACGCCTCAAACAAGCGATATGAAGTATGCCCAAACTCTTCGCTCTTTATTTGCATTCAAATTAGATCGAGGACTTGAATTAGGCAGAGTAAATATGAAGCATGTACGTGGGATGATTCCATGTCCTTATGAGCATCGCAATATCCTCTCGATGACAAGTGGGAATTCTTGCAGTCGTTCCTCGGGTGGTTTTGATCTCCCAACTCCTAGAAGCAATGGCTTGTGCTTGAGCACAAATTTAGCCACCCCTACCCACATGACATGCAAGCTTTGGTTTTTAGTGGTGATAAGGTTGAAAAAGCTGACAAAGATTCTAGATTTTAGTCTTTCTGGGTTCATTCTAAAAAGGAATGGCAAAGGGGGGAGGTCGTTTGGCTTAGACAGTACTGAGAAAATGACGTGTCCCTCCTGCAAGGAAATTTGGCATGGGGAATTGGTGAAAATCAGGAAGACCTTGAGAAAGCGTGAATAAATGATTGGAAGTCCCACAACTTTAGTCCTCTCCGCCACCAGTAAGGTTCAAGACAATGACCATATTTCCTCTTCCAAGGGATTCACAATGATGGAAGAATTGCTTCAACTAAAAATCCAAGTGTTGCTTTTGGAAAGGGAAATTGCGGGACTAAGCAAATATTAAGCAATATGAAGGTAGAAAAACTCTAGGTGACCTCTCCTAGGCCATCAATTGGTTCATCTGCTTGTGCTGGTAAAGAGGAGGAAACAATGGATTAGATTCGTGACGACATGGAGAGCTCATCACCTACAACCATGAGGAAATTAACAATCAACAGGTCTATTGATAAGCTCTCTTTTGTTCATGTATTGCAAATATGTATTAGTTTTAGGTGTATTTTGTCGAATCTACACATTTAAAAATTTTCAGAACTCCTCTACGTAGGAGAAGAACTTGGATAAGCTTTCCCTTTGCTTAAAACTCAAATCAGACAATGTTCTTCCTGCTCCATTTTGCTTTGTAATTTTAGGCTAAATAGCTAAGCTTCAACGCATTTTGATAATGCAAAGATACTTTTTTATATTATAAAAAAATGTGAATCAAGTATTTGTATGTCTTTTTATTTTATTCAAAAAATTTAAAGATATGTTCTATTTTTATGAGTTTTATTTAAATTAATATTATATATGAATTATGTTAAATTTAATTCATTTATAATTCAAAGATTAATATTTGTTAAAAATTATATTAAAATGATTAATATAATGATGTTTTAATTAAACTACAATCTAATACATTACTTTATAATATATTTATTTAATCATCATTTAATTCAATACCAAATTGCATACAACATTCAACTTTTCTAAACATTTGATTTTATTCACGACAATTCATAATTTTCTATCACTTAGAATGGAGACTAATCATCACATATGTTATCATAAATGAATAATATATGTAAACTATGAAACAAGAAATCTAAATTGGAAGAGCACTTCATTTTATTTTGTTTTGTATATTATGAGATCTTTGATAGATATTATTGTTTATTTAGAAAGTCTCATATTATCAAAGTTTCAATTCATTATGAAAACTAGATATGTGTCTTTGTTTTTACAGATATGTGTCTTTGTTTTCATAAAAAGCTTACTTAGTTTCAAAGCAAATTGTTATACATTTCAAATCCAATTAAATCAAATAATTTGTCTTATTATTCCATTATTAAAGCACATACAAAAGAAATAAAGAATCAATCAATTTTCAAAAGAGGGTTAGATTGCTTTACTCATAATACAAATTCATTATATTAGATTACTCAAGTCTTTCAATCTTAAATATTGAAAAAGACCATGTTTATTAATCTTTAATTTAATTTAATCTAACCAAAAATATTCTCTCTCCTCCATCTTCTTTCAATTCCTCAAATCAAATTTTGATATCTTTACTTTTTTACTTTTAAAATTACTTTAAATGTGTCTTTTTTTTCTTTTTTCTCTAACCTAAAATTAATTACTAATAAAAATTAATATTAAATTAATATAATCAAAATAATTCATATTTATTAATCAAATTATTGATGATTAAAAACATTGATATTAAATTAATGTAATCAAATTTGAAAAATGAAAAAAGTTTCAAAGAAAAAATACCAAAATGCCTCTTCTAGAAATGCACTCACATGATTTATTATATTCCCTTTTAGTTTCTTCATGTGTTATCAATTATAAATTACTAATCAAATCCTATGGATGGTTTTACAGATGTGCCCAACAAAAATTGCTAGTCAAATCCTATGGATGATTTTTATAGATGTGCCCTAGTTTTCCTCCCATTTACAATAATGAAATACAATATTGTCATGGTTGATAAGTTATTTGGTTTCAACGAGGAGAAAAAGACAAAGGATGGTGTTGTCAAGGTTGAAGGCTCACCCTTGCACATGCAGAGGGAGAAGAGACTCAAGGAAGGGCCCACACACAACGCCTTCTTTGAATATTCTCTTTAAAGTATCATCTTGACAATTGATACAATGGAACAAATTTTTAGGGAAGCTGGCTTTGTAATTTCCTTATTAAGACTCGTGATTCTATGATGTCAATGCCTTTTTAAAATAATATTTTTTATTAAAAAAGGGAGCAATCAATAAGGTGGTTGATAAATCATTTATGATAAATTAATAATTTTTCTAGGAAAAGGGAACAAATACTAATAAGGTCGTTCATGAGTCATTGAAAAAGATATTAATGGTTTATTATTTTTTTGGGTTCAATTTAGTGTAAATAGTTGATTATTCATGGGTCATTGAAAAAGATATTAATGGTTTATTAATTTTTTTTGTTCAATCTAGTCTAAATAGTTGATGAATTTGATATTTTTGGAACCTTCACAATAACAAAAAGGAAATTGATATTTTTTATTTAAAATTTAGTAAAGATCATTTTGAAATTGTATATTCTTAATTTTTATTGAAAATTTGAATCATAGTCAAGATATTAGAGATTGTTGTACATCTATTTTTTATTAAAAACAATGATATAAACAATCCAAAATTAATGTTTCTCCAAGGTAGGTGTAAAGGTGGCCACAAGCTGGCGAAGGGAGGAGAAGACATGATCAAAGCCCTAAGAAATAGGTGGCGGTTCGAAGGGAAGCGGTGCATGTGGGCATAACAAATGAAGAACAAAATGAAGGATAAAATGTGTAGTGCCATCGAGTCCAAGTGAGTGAAGGCGAAGGTGAAGTACCATAGTACCTATGAGTGGGAGTGTTTTCAGTACAGGAGGGAGGTGGTCATTATGGCACCTCATATCGAAGTTTATCATTAGGGAGGGTAGAGAGGGCATTCAAAATCCCAAGCCTTTGTCCCTCTGGTTCGATTTGGTTCTTTGTTGGAGAGGCTGGTTACTAAGCGTTTGAGGGTGCATAGGTTGAAAAGGCTCATGGGAAGGAAGTACGACAAGATGAGAGGAGAGGTGAAGAGCAGGAAGAGAAGGTTGAAGAAGGGGAAAGATGTGGCCAAGGAACTAAGACTATCCAGGGAACTGTCTAAATAAATGGAAGCGACTAGCTTCTATTACAAGCACACCACTCTGTCGGTTAAGAGGGAGATAGGAGAAGCTGAAAATAAAATTCAGGAGGGGTGATCATCCTAAGAACACGATCAGGAGTTCAAGGTTCTAGCAGATTGATTTGCAGGCCATGGCGATACCAAATCTAGGATGGATATATACCACAGGGTGCTCCACCTCTATTGCACTCTCAAATCGTTGTTAGGAGTTACCATGGCCGACCGAGACAAACAAATTGCAGAGTTGAAAGAGGAACTGGCTCCTTTGAAGCATATGAGGTTGGAAATCAAGTTTGTTGACTCCAAGTTAGACATCATTGCAAGAAGATTGGGCATCGAGCTGGAGACGAAGCATCCGCCAAGGGGAAGCACCCTAGTCTCGCCCCACATTATCGATGAAGGAGACAACGACACCCCTAAGGTTCCCCACTTGATTGCTTATGACACATATGTTGTTCATTCCTCTATCTTTGTTTTTGTTAATATGTTATTACCGCGAACATGGAGTGATAAACTATAGTCATAGACTACGCAGGAAGGATGTTGTTATTTTTTTGTCTCTAAAACTTCTAGTTTTTTTTTATCTTTTTGAAATTGGGCTTATATACTGGGATCTTGGATGATAGATCTATCTTATTTTTTGAATGAAGCTCATGGCTTGGTCTATTTTCCAACTCTGTAGGGTCAGCCTGAACCTTGATATGTATTTTATGTAGATTATCAATAATATAAAACTACTCTTACTTAACAAAAAATAATAATGTTTAAATAAATATTTTATGATAGAATTATGGTGATGATGAATTGAAAATTTTCAAATCCTAAACCATTTAATCTTCTTAATTTAAGAGCATCAAAATTATACCATAATAATTTTATATTTTAGTTATCTTAAAAATAAAACAACAACATTCACTAACAAAGACAAACAAAGTTGTTGATATGTCATATATCATCCAATAAGATATTGATTCTTCATAGTAGAAAGTTTAAATATATACATGTTAAATGTTTTACCATTTTGACTTTTTATTTTGTGTATCATTTGAAATAGGTTATGAAAAATCATTGTTGAAATTGAAATTAGGTTGGTGATGAGTTATATCATAATTTAAGATATCAATGTTTTATTAATTTTTGGTATTATAAAAATTAAAATACAAGTCATCATAAATTAAAATATTAATGTTTTATTAATTTTTAACATAGATTAAAATGGATTAAAATACAAAGAAGATTAAATTTTATAAATTTTCCATTTTTTAATGATATGTAATTTTTGTTAAAATTATAATTTTAAATTTATAAGACAAATGCTAAATTCAACACTTTTAATAAAAAAATTATATTTTATATATTAATAATATATGGTTAAAAAATAAAAAAATTATTAACAATAATTGAATAAAAACAAAGAAAAAAGGAACATATGGAATGAGTCAATAGTAAAATAAAAACTAACCGAAAGTGAAAGTTTGGATCATATGATTCTATTATATTTTTGCTTAAGCATAGCGTGTGGGGGCTTTGTGGAGAACCATTTTCAAGAAAATATACAATGAAGTGAAGTAGAAGCCCAAAAAAAAAAGCGACAAAAGCATTGCACGACACTCTTTTTAGACAAGGCCAGTAATTTCATGTCCTTTTCACATCATTCATCTCCTTTGAGTGGCATCCTCCTTTGAGTGCATGACAGGCAAATGAGGCAAAAGATAAACGAATAGCTTATTTAAGAGGACAAAAGATAAAAGAATAAGCATTGATCTTAGTGTAATCATGAGTTATAAAGCATTCATGCTTATAACGAGTTATAAAGCATTTATGTTTATGTTCTTTGTTTTTTTGGTTATGTCAACAATGAGATGTGCAATATCTATCATGGTAGTTTTTTGTTGGTATTAATGAGTAGGTTAAGGGACCATGATTATGTAGAAATTCAAAGAATGTTTTAAAATCTCAACAATATTTGGTATAAATAATATCATATGCATCAACTTTAAATGTGTATATGTACATTTCACAAGTTTGTGTATATTTATCTTTAATATATCTTAATAGTTTACTGACTTTGATAATCTATATGTATCCATCTCAATTGCCATCACGAGTTATAAAGCATTTATGTTTATGGTTTTTATTTGTTATGACAACAATGAGATGTGCAATATCTATCATGGTAGTATTTTTGGTAGTTTTTGTTGGTATTAATGAATAGGGTTAAGCGAACAATGATTATGTAGAAATTCAAAGAATGTTTTAAAATTTTAACAATGTTAGAAATAATATCATATGCATCAAGTTCAAGTGTGTATATGTACATTTCATAAGCTTGTGCATGTTTATCTTTAATATATCTCAATAGCTTATACATTGACCTTGATAATCTAGGTGCATCCATTTCAATTGCTTCCACTTACATTTTACTAATATGATATTCTACATGTGTGTTAAGAATTGCAATTGTTACCAAAATTATTATGAAAAATAACAATAATATATAAAATATTAAGAAGATAAACATTTATTAATATTTACAAAAGCAAATCACCTTCAACAATATATATATAAAATGTGAAACATAACCAGAATCACCTCTTTCTTTATCTCAATTTCTTTACACTAAATTGTAAAAAACAACATCATTTTACACTCTTTACATAACATTGTAGGAAACATTTACACCATGTGACAATGCAACATTATAAAAAACATTTACACCATGTTACACTGTTTACATAACATTGTAGGAAACATTTACACCATGTTACAATATGTTTTAAATTATTGCACCGAGTGAAACGAGGTGCTCTACAACCCAGTATGGGGGAGATGTTGTAACGTTTGTTACTAACAAAATAATTAAAAAAATTCACGTCGGCTCATAAAATAAAAAATTATGGAAAGTATTTAAAAAAATCCATGTTGGTTCATAAAATAAAATATTATGAAAAGTAATTAAAAAATAGATGTTTGTTTATAAAATAAAAACTTAAAACTTAAACCCGGATCAATCAATTAAGAGAGATCAAATTTCTTGAGTTTAAATTTTAAAAAAGAAATACACCTCAAGAAATTGGATCCCTCTCGGTGCTTGATAGATATGGGTTTAAGATGGATCTATGCTGGTTTTATATACATTTTATTCATTAATTTGCTTCATGTTATTCATTCTTTCATATCTATAATTTTTTAAGTGTAATTTTTTAATTACTTTTTATTTGATTAAATATAATTAAATAAACATATTTGATATGTTATTTTTATTTTTCCATTAGAAATTTAAAATATATATATAAAGGATTAAGATATGATATACTGTAATCTAAATGTTTTATGAATTTGTTTTTTTTAACAATTTAAAATATTGAAAGAGTAAAAAGTATTTTTAGTCTTAAATATGATAAGAATAATTTGGATCAATAAATTTTTATATAATAGATGTTAATATTTCACAATTTAGTTATAATAGGGGTATTTGACATTGTGTGAAATCCTTTTGCATTCACTCCGAAAAAGAATTATGTGATAATTGATATTTACATTTTTTTTTATTTTTATTTTAGTGATTTCTTTTGGAATTTGGTAATGTAGATAATATTGAAATTTCATTTTTCTATTGTTCAAATTAGCATTTTTATCATGTAGGTTTATTAGAAACATGATTTTATTCTAACATTGTAATTTGTATGGGGCAAGATTACACTTTGTGGTTGCGATGATTTTCAAGGGCAAAGTCCTCCCATACTCCTACCAAAAATGTGACAAGAATACACAATAGAATGAATGCATCATTATCCCATGCATTTACTCTCCATCTCACTGTTAGGAAAAAACATGTTTACTTCTCATCTCATTTTTTTTCAAATGAAGAAGAAAACACACATAAATGCAAATTAATTGTAATAATAATATAATTTGAAAGTTACTACCAAGCCACACATCAAAATGATGTATGAGACTCCCTTGTTTGTGGGACAAAGGACCCCTTCCATACATAGATTTGACATCTAAATCCTAAGATAGAAGATACTTCATAATGGTTAAACAACTATTATATATGATAATAGTGTTTTTTCCCTAGGAAAAAAGTATTATCTATATTTATCCAAGAAATCTACATCGAGGCCAACCTCAACTTAAACAACTTGTAGAAAGGCGAGATACTAATTGAGTCATTTTATACTCTACCTTTTTTACTAGCCCCTCCTACATAAGTATATAGATACAAACA
Organism: Larix kaempferi; assembly: GCA_027924585.1. Taxonomy (NCBI): domain Eukaryota; kingdom Viridiplantae; phylum Streptophyta; class Pinopsida; order Pinales; family Pinaceae; genus Larix; species Larix kaempferi. The sequence continues at coordinate 4,283,291 of BSBM01001185.1, forward strand.
CAATGACTACATGGCCTAATCTGCATAGGGATTACAAAGATGATTACATATAGAAGTAAATTCATTAATAGATAAGCTCAATTTTTTTTATTGAAATTCTTTACTAAAATCTAATAAAAATTTTGTTGAAAATTATAATTTCACTTAATTAATAAAAATTTTGATCTTAAAAGTTTGCTATTAAATTTTTTAAATCATTTTAAAAATATTCAAATCATTAAAATTTCGAAAAACAAAACTTTACCAAAAAAATAAAATTTGTTGAATTAAATAAAAATAAATTTTTGTTTACTTATTAATTCACTTCATCACTAATATATAAAAAAATCAATGAAAAATATCGAAAACCCCATTTTAGAAGCTTCCTCCTCAATGTAACCTCTCAAATTCGAGACCTAGAAGGGGAAAGATTGAATATGTTTTTCTTACATCGTAATCTACTTTTGCTGCTATATGAGCTACCAAAGAGGAAAGATTGAATATGTTTTTCTTACATCGTAATCTACCTTTGCTGCTATATGGGCTACCAAAGAAAATTATCCCAATGCCAAAAATCTTTTGAGTCAATACTAATGATCATAATGCTCATGCCATATGATTTTTTCAACTAAGCTAACCATGTACGTTGAACTTTATTCTTTTAAGGTGTCTAATCCCAAGGAGGTTGTGGCACACAAATATTCTATATGAGTAGTTCAATCCAATCTAATGGATGACTTGGATAAAAATATATATTTTTGTCAACATTGATGTACAAGTTTTAAAGCATACCTAAAAAGTCTTATAAGGGTGAGTACTGCTTCGGCATTTCGGGTCGAGGATATGGTGTTCAAAAGATTGAGGACTTTTATACTTAAGTCATGGCATTGGTACACATAGTTATAGAGGTTTTCCCACAAGCTTGTTGTGGCAATTTAGATTGCACATTTCAATCAAATCGGTAAGGTTGAGCTCTCAATAAGTTTGATCGACCTTGTAAAGGTGGTGTTTTCCAAGGAACTTGCTCCAAATGTTTTTATATGGTATGTTAGAGTTGTTATTAAAGTTGGCCATGAGATTAACATTTGGATTGTGTTGTTGGCGACACTTAGCAAGAACATGGTTGTAGTGAAACTAGTTACAAAGGCCCTAGAGGGTAATGTTTCCTTGACGTGCAACTTGTATTTAAGAGAGAAGGATGAGTCCGTATCTTTTAACAATCAAAGGGTTTGTTTTTTTATTATTAGGTTTCCTCTATTAGAATAGACAAATCTTAAAGTTGTGTTGGTACCTTGGATTGGTTCCTAATGAATTAGAGGGTGTGTGTCATGTACCTAGCCATCTCTATATTCATGTTGAGGTGATGGGTACTCCAAAGTAATCTTAATCGTTATGATACCACTATGTAGCACACCTAGGATGCCTTCCTTTGCCATTCAATGCTACCCATAAGGTTACTTTACCTCATAAACAATCCATGAGGCCAACTTTTAACCTCTAACAATAGTAGAATACAAAATTCATATGCAAATATAAAACAACAATGGAAAAAACAATGCATATTTAAAATTTCTTTCATTGCATGTTAAACTCAATGCATTATCAAAATAGAGAAGCATTCCATAAGAAAACAACCATAATACTTATTTGCAAATAAAGTCATGTCTGCCAAACTGGTTGTTTATGGGTGATTTTCCACCCAGACGTAAGAATTAGCTATGGATTTCACCCCCAAGCCAAACCCTGATACCACATGAGGAGTTAATATTCTATGGGCCTCTAATCTCACTCAACCCAACCCATTATTCTTGTGATAAGTTATATACCCATTACAGATATGTCCAAGTTCTCATTCAACTATCAGACTAGCCATGGCACTCTCTTCCACTATCCCACACAACATAAGGAATACCTACTCCTTCTCCTATCAACAATCCCTCGAAGTAATCTCACTTTCTTGTGCTCTTTAGCCTGTACAGAAAGAGTCCAAGTTTTTGCATGTCTTATGGTAATAACCTAGGATGGAAAAAACTTAGCCTCAAGACAATGAATGAGAAACAATAACTGGGTTGTAGGCCTAAAGTTATTGCTTCAACTAATGTGGAAATTATAGGCATGCCATTTCTCTCCAACTATCCCATTTCCTTTCACATTTCATCAATATGATTCCCCAATTTCTATGGGCTCTTATCAACCACAAGCACATGTGGAACTCTTGTTATTTTCATTCATAACAATCATGGCATCCAAAGAGAAAATTCCTCATAACCTAGGAACTTGTCTCCTCCTCATGCCCTAGAATGGGTGGCTAATGATAATGATCATACAATTAGCATGGAAAAAATAGTGGAAGACCTTTTCTTGCATGAGATCTACTCTCTTCCCAAAAATATGAAAAATATGACACTTGTACTTAGTTCACTTGTACAAGTCAAAGATTGATGAGACATTTTGTAAGAAAGCATGGGCAAGAAAGGATATTACTTCAAAGGACAATGACAAGGTCAAATCACAAAACAACTCCCTTTTCTTTTCCTGTCTTGTGGTACTATAGTCCCCTTGTTGCTCGCTCAAGCAACCATTTTGGTCAATATTATATTACTATGTATTTTCCTTTTTATGCATCCTTTTACATGTAAATGAACATATTATAGAAAGTAAACACATATGCATTGTAAACCTAGCCCACCACATGGACTCCTATGCATTCACTAGTGGGGCCTTGGCCTTGAACTCCACACTATGAATGTTTACACTGCATTTCACATATATAAAATCATGGTATCATTATATATTATGCCACATGGGTTGATTCACATCACACAATAATACATGATTTATTACATATTATATTATAGGGTCAAAATTAGGATATTATAGTGTGTACCAAGAACTTGTTGAAATGTATTTAAGACAAGAGTTGGAAGAAATACTTATTCATAATGAAGATGCTTACTGTATGCTTTGGATTCGATGTGCTTCCAAGATAATGTCTACAAAGAGACTAAGTTTTGATAAAAAGTTAGATTTTTAGATCATGACAAGTTCCTGAAGGTGAAAACCTTAATCTCATGGGTGAATTATGATGATCTTGTGGTGGAAATAAAACAAAAGCTAGAGCTCATACACGAGATTCTTGTGGTTCAACAATGCCCTCTCTTTGAATGTAAATAACTTAAGGACCAATCATTGTATATGACTACAACATTTGCAAGGATTCAACCATCATCTTGGTATTACACTTGCGTGTAGGAGCAGTGGGTAATGGAGTGTCTGCATTTACAAAACCTAATTCTTTCAAGGATGAAATCATAAATAAGCACCCTGCTTCAACTTCCCTTAGCCCTCCTTTTTCTAGCTTATTTATACTGGAGAAATCTGAGGAGGCACCAACCTTGGAAGTCACAAAATTTATCTCATTTTATGAATCATCCACAATAATTTTTTGATTTAATGGTTTTTGGCCTCCTACATCATACCTATTCCAATGGATTCATTCTAACAAAACCAAGCAATGTGAAGTATATCTCTATTCCAAAGGTTTCTTAGTGTTTAGTTTACATACTCCAAAGAGTATAAGAAAGTTGTGGAGTGTCCTTGGTTTTGGGGAAGATTATTTCTCTTTGTTACCCCCTAGTTCCCTTGATTGACCCAATCAAATGCTAGTTTGGGTCTGCCTTCCAAATTTTCCATTTATCAGTTTTCAAAGATATTGGGAATACATTGGGTAGATATTTAAAAATATATCATGAGAGGGTAAAGTTGGGCCTCTTCACATATCTCTAAATATGCATTGAGATTTATCTCAACCAAGCTTTGTTGAACAAGATAATTCTACAAAAGGACATTTTGTTTGATAATAATGGCCCTTGCAGCTAACATGATTTAGAATTTAAGATCAAGGGCAGTCTAGAAAGAGGAGGAAGGATTGACCTAGTTATTTCTCCTAAGCACCTCAATTTAGGTTATCCCTAAGTAAATCCTCCTCTTCAAGCTATGGTAGAGCAAGGTCTCACCATGTTTAGTCTTGGGAAAAAGCCTTTACCTATCACCACAACATAGTGGAAAGTGCAAGGTGGTATATCATTTGGTTCAGGTAGAAGGATTCCTGAGAAAGTAGGTATGTCCAAAACTAGTTCATTTTCCCAATGTATTCCTTGCATGGAATCCCAATATGAGCATAGCCTTCTTTGCCCTATTAAATGTAGTATTGATCCATGCTAGTTCTTGAAGGGACCCAAGAAGGTAGGGACAAGTCACTATGCTAAGAATCCATCTAGATACCATTTGAGATCATTCAAGTGATTGAATGATGAAGTAAAGGTATTGTGACATAATTGCATTCTTTGGAAGAGGGAAGCCTATTTCTCTAGTCAACATTTATGAGCCTTATAATGAAAGAAAGGAATATTGGGATGCTTTCTTTGCTTATGATCTTTTCAAGCACCAGTTCATTATTGTGGGGGTGATCTCTATTTTGTCACTTAAAGGGACAAAATTTGGGGAGAAATTGCCAGGATGGATCCCCTTATAGAAGACTTCCTCCAAAATATTGAAACTCGAGGTTGCGTGGCATTGATCCCATCAGTCTTGTACCAACCTATGGAAACCTTAGAATAGGAAATCAAGGAATATCTAAAAGGCTTAATATATTTGTAATCTTGAAGTAATTTTTATCATCCTCCAATAAAATGAAGTTTTGGTTAAAATCCAAGGGGCCCACCCCGAATTCCTTCCCCTACCACAAGAAATCATGAGCATTCTTCTTAAATTACCACCTCCTTGATGAATGGTTAGCAATGAAACAATTCTTTTAGCAAATGTGACCTTGTAATTTCCTTATCCAAATACTTATGCTTATATGGTCTTGATTGCCCCTTAATTAATAATTTCTGTGGAAAAAGGTGGAACTACCAAGATTGTTGGTTGGTGATCTATGATTGAATAAGGCATCAATGCCCCCATTAGTTTTGGAAGCATCAAGATTAAAATATAATATGTAATCTAACACAATCTCTTAAATTAATAATTTTATGAAAAAGGATGAAGTAACAATGCTCTTCATGGGTCGGTCATATATGATTAATACAATTTTGATGATGATGATGATGATGATTAACGTCTCCTGAGACCAACTTTGGTCTATCGGACCTTAAGAAGAAAGAAAGGAATTATCTGGTTTTCTTTAAAAAATTATTCCTATGCTCAAAAAGCTTGAAGATAAACTTTCCTAGCTCCATATAGTTTTGGCAAGTTAGGAGGTTAGAAAGGTTTGTATTGTAGCAAATACTATGAAACTGAGATCTAATGTGGGTGTAAGCAGGGCACTATAAGAGAAAGTGATTTTCATCCTCAATGCTCATAGACTCACAAAGATGGAAAATCCTTTCTGCCCATGATGTTTTAGGAATTGACCAACGCCCCGTTTCGCTATGGAGCTCATGAGAGTTCGTTCTTATCTTGGCTATATTAATTTTCTTCTTGGAGCTAGTTAACACCGAGAGATACTTCTGATCTTCTAGATTAGGGTTAATGACCTCTTTATAGTCTCTTAATTTTCTTTTAACCTCTAAATATTTTTTGCACCACATTTTCTCTTTAAACTTGGATGTAATAATATTCTTGACATTCTTGATATTTTGCAAAGTGTCATTTTCGTCAATGCCCCAATGGTTTAACCAAGCCATGGTATCTTTACACCATCCCTGCTTGAGGCGTAGGTGGTTTTGAGTTGATTTGATAGCAATCTTAGGAAGTCTCTCGTCTCCCATGTTATTTATCTTGTGCTTGTACATTAGGTACATAGTCATAGTCATGCTCTCGATCGGGGGAGGACCTACATCTATGAGGAGAATAGGATAAGGCGTATTGCTTTTAATTTTGAGGTTATAAGTTATAAAACACTTATGGATTTGCTTAATCTTTCTCCAACATTCTCTAGAAATGTTGCAACCCCATACTTCACAACCGTATAAGATAACATGAATGACAAGAGTTTAAATTAATAATTTTTATAGAAAAATGATGATAGAAACAATGTGGTTAATTGGTCGATTGAATAAAACATTAATACAATAATTTTTGACGATGTTAGATTAGAAATTCATATACAATAGTTTTTAATTTACAATTATATTATTAAATAATAAATTTATTATGTCAATTCCCGCTAGCTCACTCGGTTAAGGTGTGGGTCTCGTCAACAAGGCGACCCGAGTTCAATTCCCCTTAGGGGTAACTTAGTTGGGAGGTGACACCCAAAAACCCAGTCAAGTTGAAGTTGGGTGCAATCCCCGGATAATCTTGATGGCTTAGATACCCTTGGGTCCTGGTTTCTTAGACCCATAGGCCACTCTCACAAGTTAGAAAAATTCAAGTAATTTTTTTTTTTGTAATATAGTAAATTATAATTATAAGTTTTATCATAAATTACAAATTTTATAATTTATAATTTAATATTCATATTATATAATTTTTTATTTTTTATTTAAAATATACCATATTGTTAATAAATGAATAAATAGGACTACCCCTTGCGTGTGTATATATATGCAAGTGATAAAGAAAGCATAGTGGGCCAAAAATAACCGAAAGTGAAACTTTGAATAAAAATTTATTCTCAAGAAAACATGTATGTTCTATTTAGTTAAGCAACAATATGGGGCTTGCTTTTTGGGGAATCATTTCTAGACATACCAATAATTCGACGACCTCTTCACATCATCCATTGCTTTGGGTGTGTGTTAGGGCATAACTAATTTAAGAATATCATAAAGTATAACGTTGATCAGAGTGTAATCACGAGTTACAAAGTATTCAGCATTCACTAATTTAATTGGGTGAATGTCATTGTTGTTTTTTTGGCTTTATTCTAGATGTAGTTAGATAAAATTTATGGTGAAATATAGTTAGATATTATTATTATAAATTTAAATTTAAATAAAATTGTTTCTTAATATTCATAAAATATGAATTAAAGATAACAAAAACATATTATGACTTTTTAGGATTTCTCTTGCCACAAATCCTTAATCCTATACAAATAATTTTAAAAACATAAACAACTAGTCTATATACTTAAAGAAATAATTACTCATCAAACAAGGACATAATCCAAAATAATCCAAATTTCTAATAGACTAACTATACCTCCAAAAAAATAAAAAATTAATTATAGACATCCAAAAATTGACAAAACTGTAAAATATTTAAAGATGTTATGGAAGGAAACTAAAAAGTCCATTAATCTAATTATATTAATAAGCACATCCTCTTGTTATAAGTTACATGAGGTCTACTTTTTATCCATCAATTCTATGGATGAGGACCGAAAGAGTCACTTTCTTTAGATGGGATACATGACTTTTTTTAATAAGTACATCATTCATATTCACTTAGCTTATAATAGTGTCACAAGTAAGCATTGGTATCATCTATTCTAATTTTATAAAATATTCTTATGATGATGAATAAGAAATATTGTTCATAAAATAAAATGAGTTATATGCAAATGTGTTTTTTCTAATATTTGAATTTAATAAAAAATTAGTAATATATGGTATTAGTTATTAAATACATGTTATTATGTCATTGTAAAATAAATTGTAACTTTGATCTTACTTGAATAATAAGTTATATATATATATTTTTAATTAATAATATATTATATTAAAAAGCTTGGGATGATGGATTAAAAAGTGTAGTTTTTTTAATATTAAATTTATTAAAAAATTATTTGAATTATATAAAAATAAATATTATTTAAATGATTTGATTATAGTTATTAAAATAAAAAAGAAATTTATATGGTAAAAACAATTTCAAAATATATAAAATATTTGATCTAGTAAACAAAATTGGTAATACATATAAAAGGAAAATTAAGTATGATTTTATAATTTCAAAATGTAATAATGTGTAGATAAACAATAATAATTGTTATGAATATTATTTATATTAGTTAGTTCAATTGATTGAGTGCTTTGAGTTTTGTACAATAACTTTTAGTTTTTTTCTTTTCTTTTTCTTTTGTCAACTAGACAAAATTCTATTATTAAAAAGATAAAATACAATTGCTTAGTTTGTCAGTTTGTTATTTGGTAAAGTAAACTAATAATAGGACATAAAACATTCCTTTAGAACCATCCATAGTCTTTTGAAAATGTTTCATAAGTACCTAACATATATACTTCTAGAGATAAAAGTATGTTAGAAATTAAAAAGATTATGTTCAAACCTAGACTAATTGGAGGTCAAAACAATAAATCTAATATAGAAAAGACTATATGATTTGCTCATCATCTGAGATAGAAATTGTGGGAACATATGGAACTTGAGTGGATGGATGATTCTTGGAAACCTACTTCTTGTCTTCAAATTTAAAGCCAGTGGTTGCTTTAGTGATGAGGTTGATTTTGACCTCCAATCTCCTATTCTACGCTTGTAATTCGTCCATCCAAAGTAAGATTTCATGGCACTCCTCCTTTCTATCCAACATGGATTTTCCTAACAAAGATTTCATTTTCCAATACAATACAATGATATAGAAATATATGGTGTCTCAGGTACTCAAGGTACCCGTATCCAAAATCCAAGAAGCAACTTCCAATTGCAATTCCTCATCCTCGAGCATGCTCTATTCACCCTTCACCATTTCTTAGCATGAGCAATGTATCTCTAGATGTGACTTAGGGTCTGTCTCATGTACATTGTTGTCGAGGTCTCAACTTCCTACATGACCTTAGGTCTATGACTAAACTCGTGGTTCCTACCACCTCTACACTTTCTTCCCTTTTCAACAACGATGCCACTACAAGGAAAAACCATATAGCAAAGGTTTTTAGTGTTACAAGATTGACAAAATTTGTAAAAAAATTGGGTCGCTAGAACCTTAGTTTCTTGTAGTGGAGGTTTTGGTGGAGGTTATAATGGATATTCACTATATCTGAAAAATTCTAGGTGGTCGTAGGTTTTAGCGGAGGTTTTTTTTTTTCTATGCTCTATAATTTAAAATTTGCACTAGTGCATATTTTATAAATAATACGCATAGGTGCATACATTTTAATGCAAACATACCAATGCTTCTATTTTATTGTAACAACACTGATGCATTTTTTTATATATGTACCGATGTATACATTCATTGTCAATGCATTGGTGTGTATATTTTATTGCTGGCATATCGATGCTTATTGCACCGAGAGTAGTGAGGTGCTTACAACCCAGTATGGTGGTGTAATATCCATATCCGGATATTCTCATGTTGTGATCGTGTCCAAATCACAATAAGACTATTCAAGTGAATAGTCAACCAATAGAAAATAACTCCATTTGGAAAGAATAAGTAATATTGAATATATATTGATGAGAAATGATTACATTACAATTTGATGGACCATTTAAATATGGTCTTATGTGTCTTTTCAATGGAAAGGTATGTCTCTATCTATTCGATTAATTACATATCAATTTTATTTAATATTTGTTTAATTACTTTTCTTTTATTATTTAATTATTTGTTTATTGATATGTTTATATATTATTTTATTTGTTACATGGCCTTCCTCTTCACATTGCTTTGTCCTCAAAGCATTAGTGATGAAGGTCGCATCTTTCTTTGTATATACCTTATAAAATTCATTTATAATTTTAATATACTAAGTAAAACCATGTGCGGTTTCATAAAACCATGTGTGGTTTCATAAAACCATGTGTGGTTTCATGAATGCTATTCTTTAACTTTTAATTTTTTTACTCTTTTTTTTTTCTCTTGTGAATAATTCTTTTTTTTCCACTTCTTCTTTGTAATTTTTTTTTCTTACTTCTTGTTCTCTTCTTCTTATTTGCAACGGAAATAATTACTTATTTTCTCTTTTTATTTTTATTTTTTTATTTCCCTTCTCGTATTCTTGGATTCCTTGATTTATGGTTGTCTTTGAATTTTGCAGTGGAATAATTTTGTTTTTGATTAACTTGATTTGCTTCATTGTGGCCAAAGGCCGGAATCAAGCCCAAGAAGGGGCTCTGATACCAATGTAATATCCGTATTTGGATATTCTCATGTTGTGATCATGTCCGAATCACAATAAGACTATTCAAGTGAATAGTCAACCAATAGAAAATAACTCCATTTGGAAAGAATAAATACTATTGAATATATATTGATGAGAGATGATTTCATTTCAATTTGATAGACCGTTTAAATATTGTCTTATGTTCCTTTTCAATGGAAAGGTATGTTTCTATCTATTTGATTACTTACATATCAATTTTATTTAAAATTTGTTTAATTACTTTTCTTTTATTAATTAATTATTTGTTTATTGATATGTTTATATATTATTTTATTTGTTACAGGTGGAGATGTTGTCATGTTAGTCACGTTACGTTACGTAACATTCCCATGTCAGCTCATAACATATCAAAAATAAAAAGTAATTAAAAAATTTCATGTCGACTCATAATAAAAAAATTAAAACCAACATAGATCCATCTTAAACCCAAAACTATTAAGCACTGAGAGGGATCCAATTTCTTGAGGGGTAAATTTTTTCTTGATGTGTAAAAAAATTACACCTCAAGAAATTGGATCCCTCTTGGTGCTTAATAGATCCGAGTTGAAGATGGATCTATGTTGGTCAATAATTGCACCGAGAGTAGCGTGGTGTTTAAAACCCATTATGGGGGAGATGTTGTCACGTTTGTCACGTTAGATAATGTAAAGTTCCCATGTCGGCTCATTACTTATAAAAAATAAAAAGTAATTAACAAAATTCATGTCAATTCATAAAATTAAAAAAGTAAAAACCAACATAGATCCATCTTAAATACAAATCTATTAAGCATCAATATGGATCAAATTTCTTGAGGAGTAATTTTTTTTGTAGTTGATGTGTAAAAAATTTAAGATAAAAAAAATTACACTTTAAGAAATTGGATCTCTCTCGGTACTTAATAGATCCAAGTTTAAGATGGACTATGTTGGTATTATATTGTAATAACATTGATGTGTTTTTCTATATACGCACTCGTGTGTATATTTTAATGCAGACACATCGGTGCTTATATTATATTGTAACAACATTGGTGCGGGTAATATTCACATCCACACGGGTGCCTCATATATCTTATAAAAGCACTGGTGTTTTTATATTTAAACACATCAGTGTTGATGTTATATAATACATGCACTACTGCATATTTTGTATTAAAAAATTGATATCTCAAAAAAACATCGATGTGTATAGTTTGGAAAAAATCACATATGCTTATGTTTTGAAAAGTGCACCGAGCCTTATGATATGTAAAGAGCACCAATGGATAAGATTTGAGTAGGCATCAATTCATGGAAATGAATAAAACACATTGGTTAGTTGAAATAAATAGACTGTTTATGGTTTAGTTGTGATTTTTCCATGCTGCGGATATGCAAATATAGTTTCTTCTTTTTTATTTTTACAAAATTTTCAGTTAATCATTCTAAAATCTTTTTTTTTTTTATAATACTATTTGCCTTTATATTTTATTTTTTGCACGTTTGGATATCTTAGATGATTACACATATGTTCATTGTAACCATGTAAATCATTCATATATTTACCATTTGAATTAATCATAAAAAAATCATTTTTAATAATATCAATTTTTATATTTTAATTAGTGCTTTAGTAAGTGTGTTGATTACACCTTTCTTCATAGTCACAATGTAAATCATTATATTTAATCAATAATGTAACATTTTGTGACATCAGATAATGAAGTAGAAGATGAAACCCATTTTATTACATACAAATAAGAATCCAAAATATGAGACAACTTAAAGGTCCCCGATAATCAAAATGTCGTTTTGACATTGTTAAAATCTCGGAGCCTGGTAGAGGATGGCTGCATCAGGATGGGGGTCAGAACGGGAATTTAGCCCTCGGCGGCCAGTATGGTATTGGACTCGGCTTTGGGAAGAATAACCGACCTCAGGATTTTGGCATCAATGCAAATTTTGGAACCCCCCTGCATCTTGGTCGGCTACAGCATCTGCACGGTAGCATTGGAGACCCAGGCACTAACAAGCAATGGAGTCTGGTTGATGATTCGATTGGTGTGGTGAATTTGGACTCACCTCAAGGTCCGAAAAGCCCTCCCCCGGGCGTGCTATCTCACCTTCAGGACATTGAAGCCTAGGTATGTGGTTTGAAGGGAGAAAATACAGTTTTGAAAAAGGCTCTCTCTCATCTCGCCACCCTGGTTGAAATTTATATTTCGGAAGCTAGAATCTCCAATAGCAATGCGAAGGAACAGTTGGTTAATCTAGCCGGCAAAATGGACTCTATTCACACCTGTCTTAGGATCGTTGAAGCCAAAACTGACTGCATCAGAACAAGCAAGAACAACAGCCCTGCTGCGATTCTGGGTTTCGAAGAAAACGATAATTTGGCTGCTGGTGGCAAGAAAAAAACTCGTCGCTCAGCTGTAAAATGAACTTTGGATTTCCCTGTTCTCTTTTTTCTTAATTATGTAATTGGAAACTAAAGCTAAATGCTTTCTTTCCTTGTTCGGTTAGCTATTTCCATGTTTTGTAAAGACTGGTTAAGAGGTGTCTTTTTCCCTCACTTTGTGGGGTATAGTCTCCCCATGTTCTATAACAACTCTTTTTTTATAATATAATGCTACTTACCCGTTTCTGTAAAAAAAAATTATTGATAACTTATCCTCATCCAATTGGGATGATATGTCCACATTAAACATAATGTTTGTTTTTCACAAATAAAAAATTCCAAAATGGACAACTTGTAGTAACAACATTCAAATGTATTGATCATCATTCATGTTAGGATATTTAGACACTTAGGAGTTAGTTAAGATCAACTTGTGTAATATATCCGTTAGGAAAAGTGTGTTTATTTAGTATGCATTAGTATGCGTTTGTAAATATTTAATCCGATGATCACGATATGTTCTAGACATAGAGTGATCCGACGGCTCAACTTCTCTTAGATTATACCTAACCTTGATCCATGGCTTAACACCCGATTGGTCCATGATCTCAATTTAAAGAGCATGGAGGGTGATTATCTAGTTGATCGATTATGAGGAGCTCATTTGTAACTTTCTTTCTTTGCATAATAAATTGCTCCGTAGAAGCTATTTGGCTGGGTCCGTGGAGTGTTTCCCTCTCGAGGGTTTAAACCATGTCAAAACATCGGTGTATCGATCTGTGATATGTTTGTGTGAAGTAGTTTCTCTAGGTGTTCGGTATTTTGGGAGTACCCTATGTACCCGAACATGGTATCAGAGCTTTTATGAAGAGCTGCTTCCGGTTATGATCTAGATCTTGAACTGTTGTTGCCGAAACTTGAAATGGTTTCTAGTTCTGGTATTTGTGTGCATTTTTGGGCTATGGGAGGTGTTCCATTGCGTCCGGAGCGCCGTTACCATTGGGAAATAGTTTTCGTTTGATTGAAAACGGTTCCCGATTGCTTTAGAAACACATATTTCATCAAATCTGAAGGTATAATGTTACAGTGACGGTTTTTTATTTTATTTCTGTTTTAAAAAAAATATCTCATATTTTATCATTTTTTATTATTAGATTTTTTTAGTTTCAGATTGTTGCTTTCCCTGTCTGCGTATGCTCTTTGCCGTGCACCTTGTGTGATCTTGGCAAATCAGAAACATAAAGGGAAAGGGTTTTTTTCGGCTGCATATGCTCTTTGCCATGCACCTTGTGCGATCTCGGCAAATCAGAAACATAGAGAAAACGTAGACTTTCCGGGCAAGCTAATGAGATCTAACCCCACAAGTGTGGAATTTTTTTTTTTGTGTTGATGTATATGTAACTTTGGAATGTATTTCATCTATGTATTTTATTGTACTCGTATAGAGATGTATTATTCCTCTATACGGAAGTGTCGTCAGTTGTATTGACAAGTGTCGCAAGTGTTGTAACTTGCTGATGGGTTATTAGACCACCTAGTAGGGGGTTGGCCCGGATTAATGTAACCATGGGTTATTAGGCTAAGTTAGACAAGTCGACCCCACTGGTTTATTGGGCAGGACGAGACAAGTATAAATAGAGATTGGGAGATCTCTATTTGATCATCTCATTACTCACTCTTCTATCACTCGAAAAGTGGTGCACATGTGAGGAGGAGGATCAACTACTAGGAGAAGGCTATCTCTTGTACTTTGGTTGTATCATTGCTCTTTCTATCTCTGAGGAAGTTGTGGGGTTTTTCACCTTTATGGTTTCCCCCAGTGAAACTATGTGTGTCCATTGTCTTATGTGATTGCTTGATATGCTTGATACATGCTTGATATGATTGATATGATATACATGTTATTCTCTCAGTAAAGATCCTAGAGTATGCTGAATTAATGCTCAAAATCTAACATGGTATTAGAGCTTCCCTGAGAAGAAGCCATTGTGTAGTGGTGGAAACTAGGGTTTCTTGTTTATTGGGTTTCTCTCCACAGATTGTGGAAAAGCAGTAAGGTAGATTGACTCTACTCATCAAGGAGAATCTTTCTGTCCAATCAAAATTCAATTCTGAGCACTTTCAGTTTTGGCCCTAAACATTAGGGTTTCCACAAAAATAGGAATTTCTACAATCTGAAGACATAGATGGAAGCACCTTGGAAAAATAGAAGTTTAGAGCTTTGGATCAAGATTTTTGGTTGGGTGAAGCTCCGGGAAACTCAAACCCTAAGTCAGGGTCCTCCCTAGTGAATCCAACAAGACTAAAAGGCATTTCTGAAGGGTGAAACTTTGCAGATCTCAAATTCGGAATATACCAGGTTGATCAGCTCATCAAGGTGCATCTTTCTATCCTTTCAGAAGTTTGAAATTGAAAGTTTGAATTTTTAGGGTTTCTCTGACAAACCCTAATCCAGGACGAGATCCAGTTTTCAGCGAATCAAGTGGTAAGACCTAAATCTTCTCTATTTTCATTTGAAGTATTTTTTTAAAGATGTCTCACCACACCAATCTTGAGGATAAGCTTGAAGGGGATGATAACTTCCTAGCATGGAAGTATAGGATTGGGTTAATCCTGGAAGAAAATGAGTTGGACACTTACATAAGTGAAGAGGTCCCTATCCCAGAGGAAGAAGAGGCTAAGGCCTTACACAAAAGGAATTTGGTCAAGGCTAAGAGGATCATTGCTGATTCTATAAAAGATCATCTCATACCCCATGTGTCATCCCTAAAGACACCAAAGGAGATGTTTGATTCCCTGACCAAACTATTCGAAGGGAAGAACATAAATCAGAAGATGACCTTGAGGAATCAATTGAAGAATATCAAGATCCAGAATGCAAAGACTATGCAGTCTTATTTCTCAAGGGTCTCCCAGATAAAAGAACAACTTGAAGTTGTGGGAGAAGATATCGAGAATGGAGAAGTGGCAATGACCACTCTTAATGGCCTTCCTAGGTCATGGGATTCCTTCATCCAAGGAATTTGTGCTAGAAGGAAACTTATCACCTTCAGTAGATTTTGGGAAGAATGCTCACAAGAAGAAGCTCGAATTGTAGCTTGAGAAGAGAAGATGGGGAATGAAGACCAAGCTCTCACAACACACTCCAAAATTCATGGTGACAAGAAGGCTCACCATCATGGCAAGAAAGAAAGACATCACCATCAGAATCAGAGAGGTAGTCCCAAACCTCGAAGGAACATGTCCTATGTCCGTTGCTATACATGTGATGAGAAGGGACACTATTCCAGAGATTGTCCCAGAAATAAGAAAGATGGTTCTCACAAGAAGAAGAACTTCAAAAGAAGACATCATGTTCATGCTGCAGAGGATGATGAACCTCCCAGGAAGAGGGCTAGAGAAGATAGTGAAGATTCTTCAAGTGATGAAGAATATGTTTTGATTTCTGCTCTCACTGGAACCATTACTCATGGAAGTAATGATTGGCTTATAGATAGTGGGGCTTCTAAACACATGACAGGATTCAAGGAATCCTTTATGAACCTATCTGAACATGAATCACCCCACAAGGTGAAACTTGGGGATGACTACCAGTATCCAATAAAAGGGAGTGGTGAAGCCTCCTATAAACTAGACTTTGGAAAGTCTATGAAGATGAAAGATGTACTATATGTTCTAGGTCTCAAGAAGAATCTACTCTCCATATCTGCATTGGATGCAAAAGGCATGAGGGTTGCATTTGTAGATGGCCAAGTCCTAATGTGGCCATAGGGTAAGACTATAGATGATGCAGTAGTGATTGGAGAGCAAGAGGGAGGATTATACAAATTGAAGGGCCAAATAGAACAAGCCATGGTCCATGATTCAGTAGAACCAAGTGAACTTTGGCATAGAAGGCTCGCACACATGCACTATAGGGCATTACCAATTGCAAGCAAAGCTATAGAAGGTCTTCTTGAAATCCAGACAAAACATGAAGGCATTTGAAAAGGTTGTGAAAAGGGAAAGAACACAAAGAAGACATTTCCAAGCAGTGAAAGCAAGGCAAAAAGAATCTTGGAAATCATCCACTCTGATGTATGCAGTCCAATGTCATCCAGTTCTCTAAGTGGGTATGTATACTATGTTTACTTCATTGATGATTTCTCTAGGAAGACTTGGGTTTACTTCTTGAAGAACAAAGATGAAGTGTTTGACAAGTTCAAGGAATTCAAAGCCTTGATAGAAAACCAAACTGACATGAAGATCAAGATCTTCAGATCTGACTGTTAAATTTTCAGAATTTACTTCAATCTGATCTAGGATATTAACTGAGAGAACAACATGTACAACAAATCTACAGAATATCAATCATGGACACAATAATGCAAGCACACAAGAGACACAGAGTTTACTTGGGGAAAACCATAAAGGTGAAAAAACCCAATAACTTCCTCAGAGATAGATAGAGCAATGATACAACCAGAATACAAGAGATAGTCTTCTCCTAGCAGCAAATCCTCCTCCTCCACAAGTGGGCCACTCTCCCAAGTGTGAGTGAGAGAATAGAATGTGTAAAATGAGAGAGACACACTCTTTATTTATACACTAACTTGACTTGACCTTTACTCAACTAGGTCGGCCTCAACTTAACCACTTAACATAATGCTGACTGGGCCGACCCCCACTAGGGTGGTCTAATAACCCTTTGACCCACATGGCCGACCCCCAATAGGGTGGTCTAATAACCCTTTGACCCACATGAATTATACAGGGTCGACCCCAACAAGGTGGTCTAATAACCCATCAAGTATAAGTTACGACACTTACAATATAAATGACGACACTTCCGTATAGAGGAATAATAACATCTCTATAGGAATACAATATACATATATGTGAAATACATTCCGAAGTTACATATACATCAACACTCCCTCTTAACTAGGTCTCAACACAGGTCTTCTAGCACAAGTCATCTTCTCTGGATCATCGTCACTGGATAATCGTCATCGAGTCATCATCATCTTCACTGCTGCTGCTATCTCAATCAATCTCTGAATCTACTCGTCATAGGAAGTTCTACAGAGCCAGTCCTTTTTCATACTGGATGTAGGCCCACCACCTGCAGGTCTTCGTCATCACTGGCCATACTGTGGAATCCTCAGGACTTATTACGTGCATCACAAAACCTGGCTACAACATCCCAGGCTATTACGAGCACACAGCTATACCTGATGGATCTCCCAAGAGCACATTACATGTGACCCATCACAAAACCTGGCTGAAGCATCCCAGGCTATTACGAGCACACAGCTCTACCTGTCGAATCTCCCAGGAGCACATTACATGTGATCTCACCACAAAACCTGGCTGAAGCATCTGAGGCCTTTTTCATCCTGTCCAGATCTCCCAGGAGCAAATTACATGTGGTCCACCACAAAACCTGGCTGAAGCATCTGAGGCCTTTTTCATCCTGTCTGGATCTCCCAGGAGCAAATTACATGTGGTCATGGCAAAACCTGGCTGAAGCATCTGAGGCGTTTTTCATCCTGTCCAGATCTCCCAGAAGAAAATTACATGCCATAGGACAAAACCTCGCAAGAGCATCTCAGGATGTTACGGGTACACAACTCCAACCTGAAGATCTCCGAGGGCACAAATTATGTGTCCTCCCGGAGCAATGTCTCGAAAGAGCATCTCAGGCTGTTACGGGTACACAACTCCGACCTATAGGATCTCCCAGACATGCTCATTTGCACAACCTGATCCACGACCACAAAGTATCGTCCTGATACTCACCATACATCATCCCGATGTACACATGATCATCTTGATCATCATCATTGCATCGTCCTGATGCATGTCATCTGGAGAAGCTCGTCATCCACGATCATCCTGATCATACAATGCATCCACCTGATGCATACCAAGTATCTACCTGATACATATCATCATATACAATGTATCTACCTGATATATACATAGATACATGATCCACACAATGTATCCACCTGATACATATACAAATACATGGTCCAAGCATCCAACA
Source organism: Larix kaempferi (assembly GCA_027924585.1). Lineage (NCBI taxonomy): Eukaryota > Viridiplantae > Streptophyta > Pinopsida > Pinales > Pinaceae > Larix > Larix kaempferi. Next base: position 4,301,732 of record BSBM01001185.1, read on the forward strand.
TGATGCATATACAAAATACATACAAATGATCCAACTGATCGTATCCAGCATCCAACATGATGCATACATACATAAATGATTCAACTGATCATATCCAACATCCAACATGATGCATATATATATAAATGATCCAAATGATCATAACAAGCATCCAACATCATGCATATATACATATACAGAGTAGTAACTGGAGCATCGTCTTGATGCTCATCATCCACGATCCTCCTGATCATCATAGCATCGTCCTCTTCAGATCATCTAATCGTCCACGAAGCACAGCCCATATGCACATCATCCAACACTTACACCACCGACATGGGAGAACAAATCTACCACCATATGAAAAATGGCTCAGCAATTACATCATGACCAAGGGAGAACACATCAACCATGTCAGAAAAGCTCATGTGCATCTGCATCTTCCGGACTCATCACTTCCCTTTGGAAGGAACCTCGATCTGAAGTGCACCAAGCCTCTCTCTGAAGTACTCAAACTGCACTCTGGCCAACGGCTTGGTCAATACATCTGCAACCTGTTCATCCATCGCAACATACTCTGCTTCGGCTGTACTCAGTGCTATGCAGGACTGCTTCTTGCTAAACCAAGAGATCACACTTGATCCCATACTGAAGCAGCACCCAGATGTGCTCTTCCTATCTGCAGCACTTCCTGCCCAATCTGAATCAACATAACCCTGCAGGTTAAACTTTTGATTCGCATCATACTTGAGCCCATAATCAATTGTACCCTTTAGGTACCTCAGAATATGCTTTACAGCTACCAGGTGAACACTCCTCGGATCCGTTAGGAACTGGCTCAATGTGTTCACCGCAAAGCAAATATCTGGTCTCGTGTTCATTAGGTGCATCAAGGACCCAATCATCTGACGATACATAGTGAAATCAACCGGATTAGATGAAGCATCACATAGAAGCTTCAGGTTCGATGCCATAGGTGTGGCCATAGCCTTGCAGTCCATCATACCGAACCTCTTCAGGATCTCTATTGCATACTTCCCTTGTCCAAGGAAGATTCCATCTGCACTCTGCCACATCTCCATGCCAAAAACAAATAGTGCATCATCCCCAAGTTATTCATCTCGAACTCAGCAGCAAGCTTCCGCTGCATGTCGGAAATCAATCTATCCTCACCTGTTATAAACAAGTCATCCACATACACTTCTTCTTCAACTACACCTTTCAAGAAGGCTGTCTTGAAATCCATCTGGTGTATCTTTCACTTCATCACTACGGCTAGAGCAAGTACTGATCTAATGGAAGTGTATCTAGCTACAGGATCAAAAGTCTCTATGCTACCACTTGAAGCATTCTTGATTTGTAGATCCTCTTGGAAGTCACTACAGACTCCCCTTCAGGTCTTGGGACTGCATCCCAAACATCTTCATGATCAACTGGTACTCCTCGATCATGGCATTCTTCCCAAATCCTGGGAACTTCAATATCTTCAATATTTTCAATAGATAACTTTGTTGCTGAACAAATGTTGTAGTCCTTCTTTTGTAGGTGATGGTATACGATCTTTCCTACACAACAAGTTAAATTGCATGATTAGAAAACATCTCATAGTTTTCAGAACAAATTCTTACACATAAAGAAATATGTCATACAGTCATGCAATTATCTTAGCCAATGCTTCAATACAACATTTATCCATATTTCGTAACTTTCTAGATGCCTTCCAATCTCTACCAGAACATTGTTAAGAGTGTGCACAACTCCTAACATGTCAGCAAAGAGGTTTCATTCTAGATAAGTAGCAATGGAATGTTGTACAGTGCCATAGGCCACTTACCCATGTATATTAGTAGTATACTGTTCATCAATGCAACTATTCTAATATGCATAATACACAACCTAATTCTAGGAACATAAGCATATACATCATTGAATAACATTATGTAAGAAATGACAATTCAAATACTTATCTTTGTTTGGTTGCTGGGTGGACTCCTCCTGAATCTTTGCAACTCCATTTTGATGTGGATTGTGAGAAGTGGTCAACTCCCTCTGAATATCTTCATCCTTGCAGAAACTGCTTAAGTGTGCTCCTTTGATTTCTTGCAGGAACAACTGGAGTGTGCTCCCTCTTGATCTTTGCTTCCTGGATTACCTGTCCTTGAACTTACATCCATCCTTAATCACTATGCATGCTTATTAGTATCATCATTGTGTTATCCTTGAGGTCTCATACATAATCACACATTTATTAGTATAATCTTAATACTATCAAAACACAATAATCTTAAACATGTATATTCATGATCATTCACAGATAATAAACATTAGTATTCAAGGTTTCAGGGAAGTCTTCTTTTACTCATGCATATTCTTATTTGATCATAGGACTCTTCTGATTAGTTAAATAATCAATGCATAAACCCGTGATTACTCAAACCTATACCTTCATGAATCTTCTGGCTAGTCATATCATCAATTATGGTAAGAAACATAATATGCATACAACCATGACTATTCAAACCTATGACTTCATGAATAATTATTATCAACAACACGACAGTATAAGATCCTAACACAAGGTAGGATTCTAGCTTGATATAGGAAAAACATACCTGGATTAGCATGCTAGCTAGTTATGTCTAACATACCCGCATAATGTCTTCTGTTTCTCTTCAATGACTTGTGCTAGTAACCTGCATGTCTCATAGGTTAACCATTGTAGGACCAAGTTATACATACCTCGAAAGTAGATCTTCTATGAGATCCATGACAATGGATGAATATTTGTCTTCATGTCACAATGATCATATGTTCTTGAAGTAGAACATGATTTGTCTTTCTTGGTGTACCTTTTATGTTAGCGGACAACATAAACCTCATACAACATCACAATGCATTAGTACATTCATAAGTGTCAAAACCTTTATCAATGAATATCTTCTATTAAGGTGATACGACAAGTCCAGTAATTAATCAAGATTGTACTGTAATGATATGAAGACAAACATATGATAAACTTAACCATGAAACATACCTGTAAGCCATACCTGTCAAGATTGCTTGTAATATTCTTATGGAAGGCCTTAGCCTCATCTCCCTCTAAAACAGCAACTTATTCACTTATGTAGGTGACCAATCCATCCTCTTCTAAGATTAACCCAATCCACTTGATTTGTAGGAACTGGATCTAGAGCTGTAATAGGGTTTGTTAGAGAAACCCCAAAAATTCAAACTTTAAATTTCAAACTTCCGAAAGGATAGAAATATGCGCCTTGATGAGCTAATCAAGCTGGTATATTCAAAATTTGAAAACTGCAAAGTTTCACCCCCTCGAAATTGCCTTTTAGATTTCCAAATTCACTTGGGAGGACCCTGAATTAGGGTTTGAGTTTCCCGAAGCTTCACCCAACCAAAATATTTGATTCAAAACTCTAAGCTTCGAATTTTCTGAGGAGCTTCTAGCCGTGGTCACAGATTTCCAAAATTCCAATTTTTTGCAGAAGCCCTAATTTTCCATCTTTCCAATCAAAGTCCCGAACTGGGGTTTGATCAAGCCCGGCCTTTTTCCCTACCAAAAAATCTGATCTTGGTCTCTAAATTTCGATTTTGATGAGTAGCATCCAGCCGTGGTCTCTGATTACAAAAATTCCAACTTTCTCCGAAGCCCTAAGTTCCGGAAGCCATGAATGAAGGTACTAAAAAATAATTCTGTTTTGACATAAATATGTACCTGATTGTTTCTGGTGTAACTCCAAACTTTTCGATCCAAAGGGTCTGAAATTTTTTCTTGAGATAGCCCGACCTGTTATCTTTCCATCCCAATAGTTTTGAACTCAATTGGATTCTCTGAGAGAGACTTATGCTAAGTCTCGCAACGTGACTTGTTTATGGGATAATACAGGAGAGCAAACTTGTACGGTGTGCCACATGTCATTGGTTCAACTTCGGCCTCTAAAATTTGTTTTTGAGATAGTATAATCTGTGTAATACCTATCACATTTTATGAAATTTCATTTGGAGCTTCCTAGCCCAAGTTATGACCTTTTTCCCAAGGTCACCTGATTTTGACTCAAATCTGGAAGAGGAAGAAACCCTATATTGTACAGATCATAAATCACAAAGTACAACGAATTAGAGGTTTTCCTTTGGACACAAGGTACATGAGGATCTCATCTTCAACCTGTAAAAGTTTCATATCCTAAAAATTTGCCAAAATAGATTTATAGCGAAAGTGCTACGATGACTGGTTTTTGCTATATCAAGCCCTAGCATCGTAAGTGCAACAAGTGTCATACATGCCATATCATGTCTTCTTTCAGGCTAGCTCTGATGCCATGTTAAATTTCCAGAATTTACTTCAATCTGATCTATTATCTTAACTGAGAGAACAACATGTACAGCAAATCTACAGCATATCAATCATGGACACAATAATGCAAGCACACAAGAGACACAGAGTTTACTTGGGGAAAACCATAAAGGTGAAAAACCCCAATAACTTCCTCAGAGATAGATAGAGCAATGATACAACCAGAATACAAGAGATAGTCTTCTCCTAGGAGCAGAGCCTCCTCCTCGACAAGTGCGCCACTCTCCCAAGTGTGAGTGAGAGAATAGAATGTGTAAAATGAGAGAGACACACTCTGTATTTATACACTAACTTGACTTGAACTTTATTCAACTAGGTTGGCCTCAACTTAACCACTTAACATAATGCTGACTGGGCTGACCCCCACTAGGGTGGTCTAATAACCCTTTGACCCACATGACTTATACATGGCCGACCCCAACAAGGTGGTCTAATAACCCATCAAGTATAAGTTACGACACGTACAATATAAATGACGACACTTCCGTATAGAGGAATAATAACATCTCTATAGGAATACAATATACATATATGTGAAATACATTCCGAAGTTACATATACATCAACATTGACAATGGCGGAGAATTCACTTTAGTTGACTTCAAGAAGCTATGCAGTGATTTAGGGATTAAGAGGGAGTTGGCTACTCCTTACAATCCACAGCAAAATGGAGTTGCCAAAGAAAGAATAGAACAATCATGGAAGCAGCTAGGGAAATGCTTCATGACCAAGATCTACCTATGCACTTATGGGATGAAGCAGCAAGGACAACTGTATATGTGCAGAACAGAACACCTCATAAGATACTTGACAACAAAACACCAGAAGAAGTGTTCACTGGTAAGAAACCAGAAGTTAGCCATCTCAGAATATTTGGTTGTCCAGTATACACTCACATCCCAAAAGAAAAGAGGACAAAGCTAGATCCTTCAGGAAAGAAGGGCATATTTGTGGGTTATAGTGAAAGCTCGAAGGCTTACAGAATCTACTTCCCAAGATTCAAGAGGATTGATATTAGTAGGGATGTAACATTTGATGAAAGCTCAACATACATCAAATCAAGGAAAACACCAGTTGAGGATAATGAAGAGCCCATAATATCTAGAACTCAAGACACCATCATGAATGAAGTAGTTCCTGAAGAAGCTCGTGGAATAGAAGATCCACAACAACCTATACATCCACCCCGTGAGAAGGAATCTCACGAGAGGAAACTAGCATGGGCTAGAGAGCTCATCTAAGATGTAGAAAGGTTTGGTATTCCAGAAGAGGAACACAGAGAAAGGAATAGAACAAGATCACATACCAGCTATGTTGCCTTACTCTGTGACATAATGAACAAAGAACCTTCCAGTTATAAAGAAGCAGCATAGAAGAAAGAAAGGAAGGATTCCATGGTCGAGGAATACCAGTTGATCATGAAGAATGATGTTTGGGATGTGGTCCCAAGACCAGATGGGAAGTCTGTGGTGACTTCCAAGTGGATCTATAAGATCAAGCATGCTGCAGATGGCAGCATATAGAAATATAAAGCAAGGTTTGTAGCTCATGGATTCTCCCAGAAATAAGGAATTGATTATGAAGAGACTTTTGCTCCTGTGGCCAGATACACTTCCATTAGATCAGTACTTGCTTTGGCTGCAGTGATGAAATGGAAGGTACACCAGATGGATGTCAAGACAGCTTTCTTGAATGGTGTAGTTGAAGAGGAAGTGTATGTGGAGCAGCCACTCGGGTTTGAGACACATGACCCAGAGTCACATGTGTGCAAACTGAAGAAAGCCCTATATGGTTTGAAACAGGAACCTAGGACCTGGTATGGCAGGATATATGGCTTCCTATCCAGTTTGGGCTTTACCAAGAGTAAAGGAGATTCCAACCTTTACTAAAAGGTTGAGGAAGGCAATCCAGTGATACTACTACTGTATGTGGATGGCCTGTTTGTAACAGGTGAGGATAGTTTGATTGCTGATATGAAGAGGAAGCTTGCTGTCGAGTTCGAGATGAAGGACTTGGGTATGATGCACTATTTTCTTGGTATGGAGGTGTGGCAGAGTGCAGATGGAATCTTCCTTGGACAAGGGAAGTATGCAGTAGAGATCCTGAAGAGGTTTGGAATGATGGACTGCAAGGCCATGGCCACACCTATGGAATCAAACCTGAAGCTTCTGTGTGATGCTTCATCCGAGCCGGTTGATGCTACGATGTATCGTCAGATGATTGGGTCCTTGATGTACCTGACGAATACGAGACCAGATATCTGCTTTGCAGTGAACACCTTGAGCTAGTACTTGACATATCTGAGACATGTTCACCTGATAGTTGCAAAGCATATTCTGAGGTACCTGAAGGGTACAGTTGACTATGGGCTCAAGTCTGAGGCGAATCAAAAGTATAACCTGGAGGGTTATGTTGATTCAGATTGGGAAGGTAGTGCCATTGATCAGAAGAGCACTTCGGGGTGCTGCGTCAGTATGGGATCTGGTATGATCTCTTGGTTTAGTAGGAAGCAGTCCTATGTGGCACTGAGTATAGCCGAAGCAGAGTATGTTGCAGCTTGTTTGGCCAGTTGTGAGGCAGTATGGATTATGAAGCTATTGTCTGATTTATTTGATCTCCAGCTGAGTGCTACTTGTATATATTGCGACAACCAGATTTGTGTGAAGTTGTCAGAGAACCCAGTGTTCCATGACAAGTCGAAGCACATTGAGATCAAGTATCACCATATCAGGGATATGGTGCAGAGAGGAGTAGTGAAGTTCCTGTATGTTGCGACGGACGAGCAGATAACCGATATGTTGACCAAACCGTTGGCCAGAGTGAAGTTTGAATACTTCAGAGGGAGACTTGGTGTACTTCAGATCGAGATACCTTCCAAGGGGAAGTGATGAGTCCAGAGACACAGATGCACATGGGGCCATTCTCACATGGTTAGAGGAAAGTCCTTCCATGGTGAGATGTAAGGCCTAGGCCATTTTCACATGGTTAGAGGAAAGTCCTTCCATGGTGAAATGTAAGGGCTAGGTGGAGCCATTCTCACATAGTTAGAGGAAAGTCCTTCTATGGTGAGATGTAAGGGCTGGTCCATTCTTGCATGGTAAGAGAAAAGTCCTTCCACGGCGAGATGTAAGTGCTGGGCATGGCTTTTCTGACATGGTTAGAGGAAAGTCCTTCCATGGTCGTGATGTAATTGCCGAGATTTTTCGACATGGTCAGAGGAAAGTCCTTCCATGGTCGTGATGTAATTGCTATAGTCGTTCTGACATGGTCAGAGGAAAGTCCTTCCATGGTTATTGATGTAAGTGCTGTGACCCTTTCCCAGATGGTCAGAGGAAAGTCCTTCCATACTGGTGAGTGTAAGTGATGTGTGTGTGCATGTGGGTTGTACTTCGTGGACGATGACGATGATATGAAGACAATGATGTGACAATATGGTACACAGGTTTTGCAGAGGCATATGATCAGTCCTGAGATGCTCTTGTAGGTTTTGCAGAGGCAGTGTAATCAGTCCTGGGAGATCTTGCAGGTTTTGCAGAGGTAGTGTAATCAGTCCTGAGGTGTACCTACTTGATGGCTTGCTCATAGAGATGTTGATGATGTCATCTAGCATGAAATAGGGCTAGCTCTATAGTTGATGAAGACCTACAGGTGGTGAGCCTACATCCAGTGTGAAAAAGGACTGTCTTTGTAGAACTTCCTATGACTAGTAGATTGGAGATTGATTGAGATAGCAGCAGTGATGATGATTCGATGACAATGATCCAGTGATGATGATTCAGAGAAGAGGAATTTTGCTAGTAGATCCGTGTCGAGAAATACCTCCTAGTTAAGAGGGAGTGTTGATGTATATGTAACTTCAGAATGTATTTCATCTATGTATTTTATTGTACTCGTATAGAGATGTATTATTACTCTATACGGAAGTGTCGTCAGTTGTATTGACAAGTGTCGCAAGTGTTGTAACTTGCTGATGGGTTATTAGACCACCTAATAGGGGATTGGCCTGGATTAATGTAACCATGGGTTATTAGGCTAAGTTAGACAAGTTGGCCCCACTGGTTTATTGGGCAGGATAGGACAAGTATAAATAGAGATCGGGAGATATCTATTTGATCATCTCATTACTCACTCTTCTATCACTCGAAAAGTGGCGCACATGTGAGGAGGAGGATTAGCTGCTAGGAGAAGACTATCTCTTGTACTTTGGTTGTATTATTGCTCTTTCTATTTCTGAGAAAGTTGTGGGGTTTTTCACATTTATGGTTTTCCTAGTGAAATTCTGTGTGTCCATTGTCTTATGTGATTTCTTGATGTGCTTGATACATGCTTGATATGATTGATATGCTGTACATGTTATTGTCTCAGTAAAGATCCTAGAGTATGCTGAATTAATGTTCAAAATATAACATTTTGTTTTGGTTTATGGTGTGATTTGCAAGAAAAAAGGCAATCACGGAAACCGAGCAAAAAGAGTAAAAAAAAAACACCCCTTCCTCTTTCCCATATTTTATATACCTTTTAATCTATCTCACTTGGTTCAAAGTCACTTTATTCCTTAATAGGTCTTGAGTTCAAGTCTTAGGAAGTTACTTTTAAAAGAAAAAGTGTATGCAATTTCTATTTTCAAGTTACTTTATTGTAAAAGTGCATCTCACTTAAATAATAAAAAATAAAAATAAAAAGTGAGTCACTTAAATTCCTTTTTATTGCTGCACTATTTAAAGTAACATCATTGTAAAAGTGAAATCACTTATTTTACAAAAGTGATTCACTTAAAGTAACTTTCTTGTAAAGTGATTGTCAAAGGTTCATCTTGGGAAGAGGGGGGTCCTTTTTTTAGCTGGTCATTCTCTATCTGCCACATCACTATTGGGTCCACATCTTCAACAGTTTCTTTGTTCAAGCATAACTTCATCATACAGAGTCAGTTTTCAGTGCCGTTTTTTTTGGAACCGCCTATTTTTTCGAGCTCTTTGCATCCAAACTATTGGTTCTGTTTTTACATCCATTAATTTACAATATGGCCTCCCCTTGTGATATTCTACTTACCAGTTCCAACTATTTCTCATGGAAATCTCGTATGGAGGATGTTCTATGAAGTAGGGGACTTTTCACAATTACCTCAGGGAAAGAAATAGAACCCACTGATGATGATAAGAAAATAAAATGGGAAAATAGATGTGACGAAGCTCGTGGATTGATTGAGATTTCAATCTCTACTGATTTGCGATTCCACATATCTGGAATTGATGAATTTGATGCTGCTTGGGACAAGTTCGAATCTGTGTTTGGTAAACACAATGAAATTCGAGGTCATTAACTCGAAAATGAATTGATTTCTTTAAATCCAAGTGATTTTTCATGCATTCAAGATTATTTATCTAAGTACAAAAATCTTAAACTCTTATGTGAAGAATGCAAGATTAAGAGGGAAGACAAACAATGCATTTATCATATTCTTTCAAAACTTGGACCTACATATTCTGTTTTTGTATCTACATTTTACTCCATGAAAGAATCCTTGACTGCAGCTAGCTATCAAGAGCCTAGTCTTGAATCCTTTTGTGATTCCTTGATTAGAGAGCAAGATAAGCTCATCCATCTTGGAATAATTAACAATGTAGATACATCTGGGAAAGCCTTATTGTCCCAACAGAAAAAAAAAGTCCAAGCCTCCCAAGAAACAAATTTTTCGCAATAATAAGTCAAACAAGGGTCCCAAACCCTCTCAGTCAGCTCCTTCTTTAAAAAATGACAAAGGATCCAAGCCAAAAGGAAAGAAGACTGAGCGTCATTGAAACTATTGCGGGAAAGATAATCATGATGAATCTTAGTGTTTCAAGAAGATGCAGCCTTGGAAGCAACTATGAAGAAGCACCACATCAGCCTAGATTCGCCTTTAGAATCTATATCTCATGGACATGCACTTTGTGCTTTTGGTTATTCTTATAATGCATCTTCTTCTTCTACTTCAAATGAGTGGCTCATTGATTCTGGATTATCTTATCATATGGCTAAGGATCAAGCCATTTTTTCTACTATGCATGAATGTAACACCAAACAAATATTTGTTGGTGATGATAGATCTCTAAGTGTTGTAGGATCTAGAACAGTTCCAGTAGATAATGGTCATTTTAGTGATGTACTATGTGTTCCAAGAATTTCCTGCAATTTGTTATCAGTCTATCAAATCACTCATTTTGGTGAAGGTAAAACTGTGACATTTACACCTCACCAAGTTTTAATCAAAGATTTTAAAGATCTTCAACATGTACTAGCTACCGGAATTGTTGATGATATTACCAGGTTGTACAAATTTAATAACTTTGGGTCATCACCTTTTCCTTCAGTTTTTGTTGTTCATAGTGATAACTTGAGCAAACTTTGGCGTGAGCGATTTGGTCACTTAAATTATCGCTCATTGCAATAACTGTGTAAAGACAATATGGTGATAGGTCTTCCAATGGTATCTTGCAGGGATGGTGCTTGTTTCGGTTGTGTACTTAGAAAACATCATCAGGACAGTTTTGACAAACGTGCCTCTTGGCATGCCTCGGTTCACTTGGAGCTTGTGCATAGTGACTTGTGTGGTCCTCTTCCATCTGCTTCCTTTTCTGGTTTATTTTTTAACTTTCATTGATAATTACTCCATACGCACTTGGGTTTATTTCCTAAAACTTAAGAGCGAAGTATTTAACATGTTCTTGGCCTACAAGGCCCTTGTTGAAAAAAAATCTAGTCATCAACTTTTTAAGTTAAGATCTGACAATGGAGGAGAATATGTTAACAAAAATTTCACTACTTTCTGCAATGAACAAGGAATCCAACAACAACACACTGTTCCATATACACCACAACAAAATGGTGTAACTGAACGGAAGAACCGCACTTTAAAAGAAATGGCTAATTGTATGATCCAATCTAAGGGACTAAGTCTTCAATTTTGGGCTGAAGCCATAAACTGTGCAAACTACATAGTTAATCACACCCCCACTAAAGCTTTACAAGGTATCACACTAGAAGAAGCATGGAGTAAAACTAAATCTGATGTAATTCACTTCTGTGTGTTTGGTAGTGAAGCATGGGCTCACATTCTAGATGAAAAACGGAAAGCATTGCAGCCTAAAAGTGAAAAGTGCATATTTGTTGGATATTCTGAAGATGTAAAAGGTTATAGACTTCTTCAACCACATTCTCATGATGTAATCATTAGAAGAGATGTTAAATTTGATGAAAATCTCTTGGCCTGCGAGCCTAACTCGACGATTGTGCCATCTTTGGCCTATGAGCCTGATTCGGCGATTGTGCCTTCTTCTTCTTCCAACTTCCTTGACAAGTTTCCAACTCTAGTTTCTGATGATGATAGTGAGGATGAAAATCCACCTCCACCTCCGCCTGCTCATGTTCCTCTAGCTGCACCAGGCCAAGTGTTTCCTCGATGGGTCTGTTCAACATGTGAAGCAGCTGGTGATCTTTCCAGTGATCCTAGAGATCAACGTCAAACACGTTCTCAGTTTCAGCAAGCCTCTTCTCTTTTGGTTTAAGTTTCCGAGAATCATGATCAAGGAACTTTTGTAGAAGCTTCAGGAAATCCAGATTGGGATGCAGATATGGATGAAGAATATCATTCCTTAATGGCGAATGATACTTGGGATCTTGTACCTATTCCAAAAGGAAGAAAACTTGTCAAATGTAAATGGGTCTACAGAACTAAGTATGCATCAGATGGAAGTGTTGAAAGACTTAAGGCAAGGTTAGTTGCCAAAGGTTTTTCCCAAGTTGAAGGGATTGACTACAATGAAACCTTTGCTCCTGTCGCAAAAATGAACTCCATCCGCCTTGTTCTTTCCCTTGCAGCCTGACATAACTGAGAAGTCCATCAATTGGATTTCAAGTCTGCCTTCTTACATGGTGATTTACAGGAGGAAATTTACATGGAACAACCTCCTAGATATGTTCAGAATAACTCTAGCCTTGTCTGCCGCCTTAAGAAATCCTTATATGGCCTTAAGCAGGCTCCTAGATCTTGGTATGCCAAAATGGATAGCTTTCGCCTTGACACTGGTTTTTTTAGATGCCATTCTGACCTCAATGTCTATACCAAGAAAGTAAGAAACCATCTCATCATACTTGTTCTATATGTTGATGACCTTATTCTTACTGGTAGTGACCCTAAGCTTATAACCCATGTGAAATCTAGTCTTAAGCAAAATTTTGAAATGTCAGACTTAAGACATTTGCATTATTTTCTTGGTCTCCAAGTCCTACAAACCAAAGAAGGAATCTTTCTTTCTCAGTCTAAGTATGCTTGTGACCTTCTTCATCGCTTTCACATGGAAGATTGTACACCAGCACCTTCTCCCTTCCAGTCTGGAGTCAAACTTTCTGCCACTTGTACTTCACCTGAAGTAGATGCCACCTTGTATTGTTAGCTTGTTGGTAGTCTCTTATACTTGACTCATTCCCGTCCTGACCTTTCCTTTGCCATTGGTTGTGTTTCCTGTTATATGCAAACACCTCATGAAAGTCACTGGAAAGCAGCTAAAAGAATACTTTGATATATTTGAGGTAAAATTCAGTTTGGGATTCATTATAGTACAGGGGGGAACCTTTGTTGGTTGGTTTCACTGATTTAGATTTGGCCGACGATCCTGATGATCGAAAGTCTACTGTAGGTTATGTTTTCAGTCTGGGATCTAGACCTGTCACTTGGGCTTGTAAGAAACAACAAGCTCTTGCTCTTTCTTCAGCAGAGGCAGAATATCGAGCCATAATTAAGGCCAGTTTGGAAGCTTTAGGGATTTGACAGATCCTTTTAGAGTTTGGATTTGAGCAACAACAACCTACTCCACTTTGGTGCGAAAATAAAAGTGCCATCAAGCTTGCCAAAGATCCAGTCCTTCATCAATGTAGCAAACACATTGAGCTACATATGCACTTCATCAGAAATCTTGTTCATGATCGTGTTCTTGAAGTGCTCTTTTTTCCTACAGATGATCAAGTTGCAGACATCTTCACCAAGTCTCTTACAGAAGCAAAGTTTTCTAAACTTTGATCTATGTTAGGAGTTCATGAATTTGTCATTAAGGGAGGATAGGCTCTAATGCCTCCTTCCTTCTCCTAATAGTTTCACTTTTTTAAATCCTTCAATCCTATCCCAAGTTGTTCTTAAGGGGGGATGTTAGGATATTTATACACTTAGGAGTTAGTTAAGATCAACTTGTGTAATATATCCGTTAGGAAAAGTGTGTTTCTTTAGTATGCATTAGTATGCATTTGTAAATATTTAATCCGACAGTCACGATATGTTCTAGACATAGAGTGATCCGATGGCTCAACTTCTCTTAGATCATACCTAACCTTGATCCCTGGCTTAACATCTGATTGGTCCATGATCTCTATTTAAAGATCATGGAGGGTTATTGTTTAGTTGATCGATTATGAGAAACTACATAGAGTGATCCGATGGCTCAACTTCTCTTAGATCCTACCTAACCTTGATCCCTGGCTTAACATCCGATTGGTCCATGATCTCTATTTAAAGATCATGGAGGGTTATTGTTTAGTTGATCGATTATGAGAAACTCATTTGTAACTTTCTTTCTTTGCATAATAAATTTCTCCGTAGAAGCTATTTGGCCAGGGCCGTGGAGTGTTTCCCTCTCGAGTGTTTAAACCACGTCAAAAGATCGGTGTATCGATCTGTGATCTGTTTATGTGAAGTGGTTTCTCTAGGTGTTCAGTCTTTTGGGAGTACCCCGTGTACCCGAACAATTCATTGCTTGAACTGTTGTAGTCGTTTGAGCTGCTTCCATGTAGTCGTTTGAGCTGCTTCCATGCCTCATTTCTTCTTCACCTTCAAGGGATATAATTCTTGAGTAAATTGAATTGTTTTGTTGACTGACTTCATTTTGTTCCATATTTTCATGTTCCATCTACACGAATAAAAATAAAATGTAATGAGTATCTCTACATTTATAGATAATATAATATACATGACCATGCAAATAAAAAACTGTACCAACACAATGAGTGAAGCATAAATTTAACACATATTTTTGAAACCATTTCTCATGCCATGTGTCAATAAGTCCTCTGTTCGATCCACTCCATACTCTGTTTCATGTGAGTTTCATACACCATGACAGAGCACAAATATAATTAAAGTTTTCATATTGTTCCATTAATTATAAAATAAGAGACGTAAAACAGCATAGCTATTTACAAATTGTTCAATTAATCCTTGATACTCTAACATATACTCAGAACCCTTAATCCAATGTCAATCAGAGCATTGAATGACTTTTCTATGTATGTTAGCACCTATTAAAAAACATCCATGTATGATTTTAAATTAATTAAAATTTTAACATCACATCAAATATGAACTTTGAGGCAAACCACAAATACTCACAAACTATGCAATCGACCCTTTTTTCCCTTGTCGTCCCATCTTATGCACTGAATGAGTGCCATTTTCTTTTCTTTTCCGCTATAGCAAAATAATTGAAAACTAGTATTATATGCAATAATTAAATTGTCTACACATTTCAAATAAAATAATGATTACATATGTTTGATGCATGTTGTTGTTGGGATGGCTCTCCTTGCGACGTGGTTATGTTTATTTCTTTGACCATCTCATGGCACACCTTTTTTGACATCCCTACCGACATCTTTTGGATATCATGTTGTTCTTCCTTTGGAATTTTAGCAATCTTCTTGAGAAATGAAAAACATAATGAAAAAAATGATAAATATTTATATGAAAATAAACATTGCAAAACTACTAACAAAGTAAAATTTTGCACATATATATATATATATATATATATATTTTTTTTTTCCAGAAAAAAAAGCGTAATTTTATTTCAGCAGGTGTGAAAAAATTACATTATGTATATGCATAAAGCATGCAATTATCCATTGAAGGACAAAAAACAGTACAAAAAGGGTCTTCAGTACATCAGTCCGGTGTGTTCATCATCACCTTGTATATGGCCATATCAGTAAAGCAAAAAAAACATTATAAGAAAACATAAATATGTCTGGTAGCTCCCTGAGCCTCTTGATTTATCCAGAAAAAACTTAAAAGATAATAATAGGTCCTCAACCCGTCGTCACAACCAAAAAAATATAACTGCTCCATAGTTTATAGTATCCTCACTGCTGTTCCAGTTCTTGTTCCTGTAAAGCTAGTTCATCAATAAAGGGTCTATGATAGTATTCATAGTGTGTCCCATCTCAGTATTCCTTTATTTTCCACATCCCCATTGCCAAGTCTCGGCCAATCTTAGAAGCCTTGTCCGCCTCCTTGTTGTTCTCCCTGAAAATATGTCTGCAAGAAAAATGTAAAAATGAAAGTTTTAGTTCCCGGATGTCCTGAAGTATGTCTGCAAGTCTAAGGTCCCTGCATTGTTGAGTGCCAATAGTCCAGTTTGTGACATTCATAGAATCTCCATACACGTTTATCTGTTGACAATCAATCTCCCTTGCGAAAATGAGAAGAAGCTTTAAGCTCATGAGTTCAACATAATTGTTCCCACCCTCCCCTAGTCCCCAGAAAAGGTGGTATGAGTGGGTTAAAGATAGATGTAAAACAGCCCCATCCCCACAGTTGTTTTCCAAAGCAGAACCATCGTAGAAACCCCAAGGCATAGAGTCGTCGATTTCAAGAGCAAGGACATCTCTTTGTTTCGCAACTTTGATATGATGTGGGTAGGCCTGTAAGAATCCATAGATCTGTACAACTGTGACCACCGGTGTACTGGTTTTTTCTTTGAAGATCATGCCATTCCGTGCCAACCAAATGCCCCATGCCACCAGTAATGGAATATTTCTGTAGGATATGCCAATTGGGTCCCTAAACCACTGTGACCAAGCTGATAGCATTGTATCCCCTTCCCAATCAAACAGGGTATTTGAGATTCTGGAGCATTCCGCCCATACCTGCACCGCGTATGGGCATTGGAGGAATAAGTGAAGGCAAGTTTCCTCGTTTGGTTTGCACAAAATGCACCACCCCGGCCTGGCCCTGTTCTTTCTCTGTAAAAAATCCCAGGTAGGTATGGTATTTTCGAGGGCATTCCACATGAAGAGACGATGTTTCAACGGGCAGTTTATCTTCCAGATGGATTTCCACCACCACACCAATTCACGTGGATTAATGAAGTGACTCAAACTGATGTATCCATTCTTTGGTGTGAACACTCCATTTGGAGCCCCTTCCCATACCAAATGGTCCTCCTTGTCACGGATGTGAATATGTGAGCAGATGAGTGCTCGGTAATAGGTTCTCAGTTCCACCTGTTCGTCCACCGATAGTGCCAATGTGTCTGCATCTATCCACGACTGATTCCATGGGTGGATCCTATCATGAATCGCAAGTTGGGATAAGTAAGTTATGCCCATATCCCGAAGAGATGTAATCAGTTCACCTGATATAATGTGTCTACCTGCACTCCCAACCCAGGGATCTTCCCCGACATGAAGAGCATGTCCATTCCCAATATTCCAAGCTAATAGGTCTCCAACCACAGAGAAATATTTGATAACAGCTTTCCAGATAACAGAACTACAATTATGGGACTTATTCGTAGACCGAACCCAGTCCATAACAGATAAAGGAGAAATATATTTCTGGATGACAACTCTTGTCCAAAGGCTTTCAGATTTTAGCAATCTCCAGACCCCTTTTGCTACCAGGGCTTTTGAGAAAAGGTGAATGTTTTTTAGAACCCATCCCCCTAAGGCTTTAGGGATAGTGATTTTCTGCCATCGGACCCAGGGGGAAACAAAGTCTCCTTTACCGTTCCAAAGAAAACGAAAGCATAATTTTCGAGCTTTTTCCAACGTCCCTTTGGGGATCCATGAGAGGGACATCCAGTACACAGGGATGGCCTCTAAAACAGATTTCACCAGGACCAGCCTTCCTGCTCTCGATAACCACCTGTGACTCCAAACCTTCAATCGCTTGTGAATTTTTTCAATAAGCCAGTGCCAATCCTGCTTTGTATATGCATTTGGTTTTAAGTGATACCCAAGGTAGCAGAAACCATCTTCAAGACGTAAAAAAGTATAGGGAAAGATCCTTTGAATAGCCGTAATCTCACATTCCCTAAGTAAGTGAGTCATAAGAGTGGATTTCCTGTCATTGATCTCCATACCCGTAGCTAAAGAAAAAGGTTGGAAGATGTCCTGGAGAGTTTCAATATCCCTAGCCGATCCAGAGCAGAAAATGAGTATATCATCCACGAAAAGCAGATGTGATATAAATAAATTTGGAGCCACTTGTATACCCTGAAGAGTGCCATCCCTACAAGATTTTTTTAGAGCTTTACTTAGCCCTTCAGCAACCAGTAGGAAAAGTAAAGGTGATAACGGACATCCCTGTCTCAGACCTCTTTCAGACCGAAAGAAGGGAGAGGCTGCACCATTGATGAGAACCGCAAAAGATACCGTAGAAATACAACTCATTATCCACCTGATAAAATCCATAGCAAAACCCAGATGTGTAAGGAGTAAATGAATATACAGCCAACTCACCTTGTCATATGCTTTTGACAGATCAATCTTGATTATAGCTCCTTTGATTTTCCTTGCTTTCATACTATGGATGCCCTCTTGTGCTACTCCAATCGCCTCATGGATTTGTCGCCCTTCCAGAAAACCAAATTGTTCCTCAGAGATATGTTTGGACAGAATAATTTTTAGCCGCCTGGCGATAATTTTTGACACCACCTTATATACACAGTTGCACAAAGAGATGGGTCTGAAATCACTTAAAGAGGAAGAATTGTCAGTTTTAGGTATTAGGGCAATAAAGGTGGAGTTAAGGGTAGTTGGGATCCACCCAGAGATTCTAGTGTCTTCAACCATCTGCAATAGATAATTCCCAATAAGCTCAATAAGTGCCAAGAGGAATTCCACGGTCCAGCCATCAGGTCCCGGACTTTTGTCTTTTTGGAAACTCTGTAAAAATCCCTTCAACTCTTCTTCTGTGACACTTGCCATCAAGGAGTGATTGTCTTTCTCTTCCACAAATCGGGGAAAAAGTTGCGCCAATCTGACTATTTCCAAAATGTTAGCCTGTGCAGGGGCTTTAAAGAGTGTTTGGAAATGATTTACCCCAACCCCAGCCATACTATCAAAAGAAGTCTGGGTATCCCCCAATGAGTCTTCCAGGCTCCAAATGGTATTAGACGCCTTTCTTCCTTTTGCGTATGCATGGAAAAATTTTGTGTTCTCATCACCAGCCGTTAGCCATAACGCCATGCTTTTCAGACGCCATGTTTCCTCTTTTTCCAATAATAGCATATTTCGCCTACCCTCCAGTGATACCAGATGTGCTTTTTCTTCCGCTGTTCCCAGGCCCCCGGAGCCAGAATCATATATGGACTGCAGCTCCAGTTCAATCGACTTCAAATCTCTATCATCTCTACTATTCTTTTCATGAGCCCAAGCCTTCACTGGCCTTTTAATTCTTTTGATATTGGCAGAGAACTGATGTGAGGCAGAAGAGCCCTCCCTGGGGTTGTAGGGTACCCAAAGGGATCCCACAAGGTCAAAAAAGGTCTCATCTTTTAACCATATCTTATTAAACTTAAGCGGCCCAGCTGGTTTAGAAGGTCCATCACGAATCTCCATAAATATAGGGAAGTGGTCAGATGAACCCCTCGATCCTACCCACTGCCTCAGAAGATAGTTTCTATCCACAAATAGATTAGACACCAAAAATCGATCCAAACGTTTCTCAACTCTGTTTTCTCCAGTTCTGTTATTCCTCCAAGTAGGTTTTAGAAGAGTTGGCTCAATATCCAGCAAATTATTGGTAACCAACTTGTGAGTGAAATAGTCAGCCAATGGGTCTGGCCGAGCTCTGCTACCCCAAACTTCAGCCGGACCTAGAGAAAAATTGAAATCCCCTCCGAGAATAAGGTTTCCTTCCTGTAGCATAGGCTGAGAGAGAAAAGAATCCCAGAAAGGAACCCGGTTCAAATATGGTCCATAAACATTTACCACCGTAAAACGTTCACCAAGATCAAGAGATGAACATGTCATTCCCAAAGCCGCACCGTACGAGAATTCTAGCCAATAGCCTATCCTCCAGACCGTCCACGAGCATCCAGGGTAGCAAAAGTCCAGCCACCAAACCAACTTTCAAGTAATGTTTTAATAACCTTGCCAACACCCAAAGTTTCTTGAAGTAGTATGATATCTGGGTGTTCAAGAGATACCACTCTACGAAGTGCTGATCTTTTATGGGGACCAGCAAGACCCCTGCAGTTAAAGGACATAAGTTTCATTAACGACCCCTCTTCTGGGCACGCATCGCTCTAAGCGCCCGATCAATAGTCACCTGTTTGCCTTCTAGCAGGTCCATCTTGGCCTTGGATTGTGCTTTAGAAAGATGAGATTTCCTACCCCGACATTTACCATTTTTACTCCCCCCAGCACCCAACCCTCCCGGAGAAATTTTGGTAAGGGATCATAGAAAATAACCAGAGTCCGATGAGGTAGTAGGGGAGGACGAAGAAGGGGGTTCAATAGGGCCAGGATCAACCTCCGGGGGTAAGTCAAGTAGCATCACCCCGTGATTAGGCATAGTATGTGAAGATGAAGGAAGGTCAGGAGCGAGACAAGCAGGTTCCACCAACTCCATATCCGAGGAGATATTCAAAATTTTTAAAGCCTCTAACCAGTCCGGATTATCGAAAGTAAAGTTTTTTAAAACAAAATGAAAGGAGAGGGGGTTTATGGAGAGAGGAATACCTGCAGACAATGTCCCTTGTCCTGAAACAGAAACTGGTTGAGAAGGCTCAATAGATGATGTTCCAGGTACCGAATTTCCCATAAGTGGCACACCCCTAACCGGCTCCTGATGAATGCCGTCAGCCCCTTCCACAGTAGCACCGGGTTCCGATAGAGCATGGCTAGTAGAGTGAGGTTCTACTAGGTCCCGGATAATTCCTTGTCCCTCATCAGCATCCAAAACCACATTTTGGGGAGGTCCTGATAATGGGATATCAGTCGGAGGAGTAGGTGTTGAGATATTGTAACTTCAAAGAATATTATAATTGTACTTTATTATTCCGGAGATGTTTATTCCTCCGTCGAAATGTGGTAACTTGGGTTATTAGACTTCCCTAGTGGAAGTCGGCCCTGTATGTGTTATGTGGGTCAAAGGGTTATTAGACCACCCTAGAGGGGTCGGCCCAGTCAGTTGTAGTGGGGTATTTAACCCATTGGTTAAATACGAGCCTACATGTACTTGTGTAAAAGATATGTCAGAGTAGTGTATAAATAGAGGAGGTGTATTCCTCATTTGATACACACACACACTTGAGAGAGGCGCACTTGTGGAGGAGAGGTCTGCTATGGTGGAGGAGGAGATCATGTTTTTGGTTTGCATCTTTGTATATTTCTGGTCATCTATATTGAGGAAGCTTTACTGGGTTTTCTACCCCATGAGGGTTTCCTAGGATAAATCTGTGTCTCTTGTGTTTATGCTATGCTTGTTGTTTCTTCAGTGATCCTGTATATGCTATTATTGTGAAATGGAATGTAATGATGCTATTTTATGTCTTAGCATATTGAATCTTAACATGGTATCAGAGCTAAACTGAAGGAAGGCAAGGTATGGCACTTACGACACTTGCTTTACTTACGACAATTTGAAGGTTAGGGTTTTATATAGCAAAAACCAGTCATCATGGAACTTTCGCTCTAAATCCATTTTGGAGAAGGTTCAGGATCTGAAACCTTTACAGGTCATAGATAACATCTCCAGGTATCTTGTGTCCAAAGGGCACCCTCAGATTAGTTGTACTGTGTAAGTTATGATCAGTACAAGTTAGGGTTTCTGCCTCTTCCAGATCTCAGTCAAAATCAGGTGACCTAGGAAAAAAGGTCATAACTTGGGCTAGGAAGCTCCAAATGAAATTTTGTAAACATTGACAGGTAGTAAATAGACTTTACTATCTCAGGAAACGTTTTCAGAGGCTGAAGCTGAACCAGTGACACGTGGCACGCCGTATAAGTTCGCTCTCCTATTTTATCCCATAAATAGGTCACGTTGCGACACTTGGAATCACTCTCTCTCAGAGATTCCAATTGAGGTCAGACCTGTCAGGATGGAAAGATAACAGGGCGAGCTATCTCAGGAAAATTTTTCAGAGGCCGAAGTTCAAACAGTGACACGTGGCACGCCGTACAAGTTCGCTCTCCTATTTTATCCCATAAACAGGTCACGTTGCGACATTTGGCATAACTCTCTCTCAGAAAATTCAATTGAGGTCAGACCTATCAGGATGGAAAGATGACAGGTCAGGCTACTGCAAAAAAATTTTTCAGACCCTGTGGAGCAAAAATTTTGGAGTTATAGCAGAAACAATCAGGTACATATTTCTGTCAAAACATAATTATTTTTGGAGCACCTTTATTCATGGCTTCCGGAATTTAGGGTTTCGGAGAAAGTTAGAATTCTTGGAATCGGAATCCACGGCTGAATGCTACTCAGAAAAATCAAAATTTAGAGACCAAGATCGAATTTTTTGGTTGGGTAGAAGACCGGGCTTGATCAAACCCTAGCTCAGGATTTTGATCGAAAAGATGGAAAATTAGGGCTTCAACAAAAGTTGGAATTTTTGAAGTCTGTAACCACGGCTGGAAGCTCCTCAGAAAAATAAGAGTTTAGAGTCTTGGATCAAACCTTTTCATTGAGCAGAAGGGTGGACTTCATCAAACCCTAGTTCGGGATCCTGTCCAGAAGATCCAGAAGTTTCAAAGGCAATTTTGAGGGGTCAAATTTTGGAGATTTCAAAATTGAAGTATGCTAGTTTGATCAGCCCAGCAAGACACATCCTTCCATTCATTCGGAAGTGTGAAAGTCAAAGATTGAATTTTTAGGGTTTCTCTAGCAAACCCTAATCAAGCTCCAGATCAAGTTTCAGGGGGAGTTGAGGCTAAGGCCTTACATAAGAAGACTACAAGAAGTCTCGACAGATATGACTTAAGGAGGTTCAGGTATGTCTTGAAATTTGATTCTTGATTAAGTTCATAATGTGTTTTGTCTTCATGTTATTTATTAGTACAATCTTGATTAATGTTAGAATTGTCTTATCACCCTAGTAACAGTATGAATGCATGTGAATGATCGAAGACATTCATTGATTAGGGCTATATGATTGTACTAATGCATTATGGTGTTGTGTGAGGTTGATGTTGTCTGCTAACAAGATACAGGTACATCACAAAAGACAAATCAAGTTCCATGACCATGACATCATGAAGACAAAGACTCATCCATAATCTTTGTTCTACTTACGAGGTATGTATGACTTTGTTATATTATGCTTAACCTATGAGACATGCAGGTTCTAGCTCAAGATCTCTAAATCATTGAAGAGATTGTTTAGGTATGTAGGTATACTAATCCAGGTATGTTTTCCTATGTCATGTTAGAATCTTACCTTGTATTGGGATCCCTTATATAAGTATACTTGGCATGATTAGATATGCTTATTCATAAAATTAGTAATCAAGGGATTATGCATATTATGTCTTTTATCTTGATTGATGATATGCATAAGTAAAAGAAGTCTTCCCTGAAATCTTGAATACTAATGTTTATTATTTATGATCGTGACTATACATATTCAAGACTATTTAGATGTTTTGATAATGTTTATAATATACTAATGAATGTATGTTTGTGTATGAGATCATGAGGATAACACTACTGCACACTTGAGCATGCACAATGGTATAGAATGAATAGAAGTTCAAAAGACATTTAGAAGACCAAGCGAGAGGCAACCACAAAAACATAAAAGATAAGTATTTGAGTTGTTATTTAAAATAGTAAATGATATTGCTTGTAATAGATTGTATGCATATTTAGAATATATCACGCTGAGTGTAAACATTCATAGAGCATTGAACAGTATACTACTAATATGCATATGGTTGGTAAGTTGGACAAACATTCCATTGTAGCTTGTCTAGAATGAAACCTCTTTGCTGACATGCTGAGAGATGTGCACACTCTCGATAGTATGTTCTGGTGGAGATGGAAGGAATCTAGATAGCCACTGTATGCATACAGGATATGGGAAAGTGTTGTGCCAAAGTATTGGTCAAGATAGTTGCATAACTATGTAAATGATATCTGTATGCATAATAGATTATCATGTCAATATGATTTGATGATTATGAAGTATCACTAATCATGTACTTAAATTTGATTTGTAGGAAAGATCATGATGAATGATGAACACTGAACAAGCGATGGATGTTCAACAAAAGATTTACAAATCAAACACACTATAGAAGGCTTGAGGCTAGAAGATTCTCTTAGAAAGAGGAAGAGAATCATGATGAGATGTTTGCTCCAAGTGGCTAGATAAGACCATTCTCTTAATGGTGTAATTAAAGAAGAAGTCTAAATCAGGTTTTGTATGAGTTCCCAGGATCGATAATCATTTGATGAGCTTAATGATCACCATGGGCGATGTGGATCTCAACCTTCGCTACAAGGTTGAATATGGTTTCTATACACAAATGACATGGATGCAAGAAGGAACTCACCACAGAGTTCGAATGATATTGAGGCTCATATCAGTAGACCCATCTAACGAGAGATGGCACAGATAGATATGCGGAAGATCATTCAATGTAGAGTGTGAATGATGTTCACTCACAAAGGGAGAATTGACAGTTTCTTGATAAGCTTGGACTTTACCAAAAGTAAAGTTGTTACTAACCTTTACCTTAAGGTTGTAGGTGATGAACCTATCATACCATTATTGTATGATGATGATCTCTTTCTAACAAGAAATGAGAAACAAATCATGAAAAGAAAGAAGAAGATGGCTGAAGAAATGAAAATGAAAGATCTCAGATTGATACATTACTTCCTAGGTCTGGAAGTATGGCAAGGCTCAAAAGGAATCTTTCTCAACCAAGGAAAGTATGCTGAGAAATACTAAAAGGACTTGATGTGTTGGTATGGCCACTCTTGAAGTTGTTAGCAGATGACTCATCAGAGTTAGTGGATAGAACTCTATATAGACAAAATTTTGAGTCATTGATGTGTCTAATGAATACTAGGTCAGATATATGCTTTGCTGTGAACACCTTGTGTCAGTATCTAGTGGAAACTAGATGTGTTCACCTGATAAGCTGTAAATCATGTGATGTGGTACCTAAAGGATACAATAGAATTTGATCTATGTTATCTTGGAGATCATGACTTCAGATGGCTACACAGATGTTGATTGGGAAGGAACTTTATCAGACAGGAAGAGCACATTGAGAGGATGTTATTGTCTGGGATCAACCATGATCTCGTGGTTGAACAGGAAACAATCTAGTGTGGCTCTTAGCACAAGCAGAATATATGGCTGCTTGATCTGCTAATTGTGAAGCGGTATGGCTTCAGAATTGACTTAGAGATGGACCCAACTATGACCCTATGTGACAAACAGAGTTGTACCAAAATGGCAGAGAATCCAGTGTTCCATGATAAGTCAAAGCACATAGAGATTTGACATTTCTATATACAATATATGGTGCAGAAAAGAATTAAAGTTCGAATTTGTAACAAGTTGACAATGTACTAACCAAACCTCTACCGATTCGATGTACTAACCAAACCTCTACCTCAAGTAAAGTTTTACGAGACAAACTTAAAATAGTTCAGAAGAACCCTCCTCGAAAGGGGGAGCGATGTGATCACTTATGATGAGATTTCCCGCATCGACAGTGAGGTCGATGATATGGATACCTATATTGGTGATGCCAATAGAGAGGTTGGTGGATGGTCCTTAGATAGGGTCTAAGGTGACAAGGGGATTGCATCATCCTTGAACATATGTTCTCAAGAGAGCTGTAGACGTATGTCTTCGAGAATGAAGTCCTTGGTGGACATGATAGGATTGCATCATCCTCAAGAGAGCCGTAGACGTATGTCTTCGAGAATGAAGTCCCTGGTGGACATGATAGGATTGCATCATCCTCAATAGATCCATAGACGTATGTCTTCGAGAATGAAGTCCTTGGTGGACATGATAGGATTGCATCATCCTCAAGAGATCCGTAGACGTATGTCTTCGAGAATGAAGTCCTTGGTGGACATGATAGGATTGTATCATCCTCAAGAGAGCCGTAGACAGATGTCTCTGAGAAAGAAGAGGGATTGTATCATCCTTGGACACATGTTCTAAAAGAGAGCCGTAGACATGATGTCTCCGAAAATGAAGTCCTGAATGAACAGGTAGGGGATTGTATCTTCCCCGGACTTAGGTCCCAGAATTGATCCGTAGACTGAGGTCTCCGAGAATTGAAGATAGGACTGCATCGTCCCTGGACCTCGGTTCAAAATGTACGTGATGGGATTGCATCGTCCCTAGACATGAGATTTGTCTTAAATGGATAAGGACTGATCATCCTGGAACTGGATCAAGATTGCATCGTCCCTAGACATGAGATTTGTATTAAATGGATAAGGACTGATCATCCTGGAACTGGATCGGGATTGCATCGTCCCTAGACATGAGATTTGTCTTAAATGGATAAGGACTGATCATCCTGGAACTAGATCGGGATTTCATCATCCCTAGACATGAGATTTGTCTTAAATGGATAAGGACTGATCATCCTGGAACTGGATCGGGATTGCATCGTCCCTAGACATGAGATTTGTCTTAAATGGATAAGGATTGATCATCCTGGAACTGGATCGGGATTGCATCGTCCCTAGACATGAGATTTGTCTTAAATGGATAAGGATTGATAATCCTGGAACTGGATCGGGATTGCATCGTCCCTATACATGAGATTTGTCTTAAATGGATACGGACTGATCATCCTGGAACTGGATCGGGATTGCATCGTCCCTAGACATGAGATTTGTCTTAAATTGATAAGGACTGATCATCCTGGAACTGGATTGGGATTGCATCGTCCCTAGACATGAGACTTTTCTTAAAGTGATAAGGATTGATCATCCTGGAACTTGATCTGGATTGTATCATCCATGGACCTATGTCCTAAAGAGAGCGGGATTGATCATCCTGTAATATGATCGTGTGTGTTGCAGGATATGCTGCTATGTATTAGTGAGAATACATGCTTTTGATGATAGATGTATTAGTGAGAATACATGCTTTTGATGATACATGTATTAGTGAGAATACATGCTTTTGATGATGGATGTATTAGTGAGAATACATGCTTTTGATGATGGATGTATTAGTGAGAATACATGCTTTTGATGATGGATGTATTAGTGAGAATACATGCTTTTGATGATGGATGTATTAGTGAGAATACATGCCTTTGATGATAGATGTATTAGTGAGAATACATGCTTTTGATGATATATGTATTAGTAAGAATACATGTTTTGATGATAGATTGGTGTGGATACTAATATAGATGATCCAGATGCTGTAGATCGTGATGATATGAATGCTGTAGATCGAGATGATCCAGATGCTGTAGATCGTGATGATCCATATGCTGTAGATTGTGATGAACCAGATGCTGTAGATTGAGATGATGTGACGATGCTGATCGTGTTGATCTAGATGACGATGTTGATCATGTGATGACGATGCTGATGATCGTGTGATGACGATGCCGACGATCGTGAGGATTCAGATATTGATGTTACTGTAGCTGTTTGAGTACTGCAGAAGATAAAGACTCAGTACTGAAGATGTTGATGTTCCAATATTGAAGATGTTCCAGTAACTGGTTGAGTTACTGATGATGTTGAGAAAGCTTCCAATGATTTATAGATGTATCATGTATGATGTTGATGACTCCTTGCTCGTGCAGATGCTGTTATAATATCCTTCTCGTTAAGGGGGAGTGTTGAGATATTGTAACTTCAAAGAATATTATAATTGTACTTTATTATTCCAGAGATGTTTATTCCTCCGTCGAAATGTGGTAACTTGGGTTATTAGACTTCCCTAGTGGAGGTCGGCCCTGTATGTGTTATGTGGGTCAAAGGGTTATTAGACCACCCTAGAGGGGTCAGCCCAGTCAGTTGTAGTGGGGTATTTAACCCATTGGTTAAATACGAGCCTACATGTACTTGTGTAAAAGATATGTCAGAGTAGTGTATAAATAGAGGAGGTGTATTCCTCATTTGATACACACACACACTTGAGAGAGGCGCACTTGTGGAGGAGAGGTCTGCTATGGTGGAGGAGGAGATCATGTCTTTGGTTTGCATCTTTGTATATTGCTGGTCATCTATATTGAGGAAGCTTTACTGGGTTTTCTACCCCATGAGGGTTTCCCAGGATAAATCTGTGTCTCTTGTGTTTATGCTATGCTTGTTGTTTCTTCAGTGATCCTGTATATGCTATTATTGTGAAATGGAATGTAATGCTGCTATTTTCTGTCTTAGCATATTGAATCTTAATAGTAGGCTCCACAACAATTGTAGGTTTTTGAGTACCTCCATTTTTCCTTCATAAAGGGAGTTTACACTCAGCAACCGGATGACCATAAGCATGGAAGTGACGGCATCTAAAGGGAACATTTTCATAGTCCAGTTTCTGCACATATACATAGGGTCCCCAACTGAGGGTAACATCCGGTGCTAACCCATCCCTGATGTTCAAATTAACCAATATACGAGCAATCTTCCTCTGACGGGATTGTAGAAAACTATAGTCACCATCTAAAAAGGTACCTATCATGTTACTAATCCCTTTGAAATGCCGATCCCACCAATAATGGAGAGGTAAACCGGGGAGCCGAACCCACAGTGGGACTACATCCAATCATTCCCGACTAGCATAAAACATCGGATGCCATGGCTTAATCATGATCGGGCAGTGATCCCAGCTCCAGTTTGAATTTAGGACCCATTTAGTATGTTCCGCATTGTGGAAATTGAAAGCAAACCAGTTGTGGGTTAATTCCACAACCTCCGGGTGATAGCCTAATTCTGCAGCCCAATTTTCTCCCACCCAAGCCTCAATGGTGCGCAGAGAGAAGGATCTGCCCAAATCCTTACCAACCAATGTAATATTGGTCATCCTGACCAATTGATGCCACTTAGTATCTTCCCCAAGTTCATAGTTATATTTGGTCCTGCTCAGTTTCAGCCATCGTTTTCTGCCGCATTTCACCTTATGTGCAGTATCATCCGAAGAAGGACCTCCCCATTCTTCAGAGCTGGTACCAGAGCCCACAAACGGACTAGCAAAACCATGTTGTTCATGTAGTTCCAATAACCCCAGCCTCGTACCATCCCGCGCCTCAGCAGCATTCAAAACAGGAAATGAGTCCGATGATGGGAAGCCAACATTTTCAATACCCTGACATCCCTCGTTTGCAGGAATAGTCCCTTTACTTCCACCCACCGAACCCTCAAAGGCTTGTATGACCTGATCCGAATACCAAAGGGACGTCCCAGCTTCCTTCAATGGAGAAGTCGATGGGATACGGGTTAATGGAGCATTCAACGGCCCTGAACCAGGAGAAAGTGCAAGAAAGTCGGATGGTGAAAACCCTAGATCCGTTCTGTTCTCGAGAGCAGGTAAACCCTCCACATCACACTCAGCAGGGTAAGCCCCATCATGCCACCCAGCTCCCGTTGGTTGCGTCCATATGGGCATGTCGTCTGATGGGTCGAAAGTATAATCCACCTTGTCATCATAGGTAGCCATTGCAGGTAAAAACAAATCCACAGTAAAAAGAGACAGGTGCAGTAACACAAGTAAACTAGGGTTTAAACAATGAACAACCCAAGCACAGAAAAAATTGTAAAGTGTGCACGGTGATCAAAACAATGGTGGACGCCATAATGCTGCTTCGTGCGTCAGGCTACATGAGCCCCATCCTGACAGCAACAGACCGCCGACGGCCCACCGGTAACTAGGGTTCGGCCATTTTTACTTGAAACCGTGACCTCCGTCCCCGATGCTATTGCACATCTTGCACACACACACACACACACACACACATATATATAACATTAATACTTTTTAAAAGAATTTTTTGTTATTGTATGTTTTTTCCATTGCAAATCTCATTGATCACAGTTCCCAATGCTCTGGAGACACTTCTTGTAGTGTACTTATAACTTCATTCTTAGGGCCATTGGGTTGATCTTTGTATTTAAATGAAAAGTAAGTCTATACATTTTTTTCACTATATCCCTCAAAGTTCTATACAACGTTTCCCCCTCTCATTAACTTCCAACACCTCTCTAGTTGAATTGAAAGACAATTCATCATCATGTACATTCTTCTTAATTTTTTTTTATCTTCTTAGGGCGTCTTATTTCCTCATTGTTTGTCCGAACACAACATTCAACAAATTTGAAATCTAAATTTTGAAACATGTTAGCAATCATTGTTGAAAAGCATTATTAGTAAGAAGTCAAACAAAAATCTCATGTTTTCACCTTTTGATCGACATAATTCCTATGTTTGCAATAATTTATTAAAGCATTTTTTCTCTTCTTCACTCAAATTGCGAACAATATTATAGAGTTTCTTTAAATTTTTGCTCTACATGACACACATACGAATACACATCATTTAAACATACATATAATTCAAATATATTATTGTTATATTAAAATTAGAAAAAAATTCCCATGTTCTTTGTTTCGAATGTGGTTTCCTCGCTTCCTTCGCTGTGATTTGATTCCATGATCTTTTATCGGCCATTTTTATCAATAAATGCCTTGCAAAATAAAATGCATAAACTATGATTTTTTTTACATACTAAGTAAAGGATTTCAGGTAAAAATGTATTTGGGTCAATCGATGCGTAGAGTACAAAAGCTCAGCACCGGTGTGCCTTATATAAGATAATGCACCCGTGTCCTCTGTGCATCGACTATATGATACACAATGCTAAATCTATTAACATTTTTATAAAAACAAAATCTAAACAGTGCGTCTTTGAAATATAAATGCACCGGTGTGTATATCCTGTACTATGAACAATAATTAACATGTTGAAATTTTTAATCATGCAAAAACAATGCACCTTATAAGGATAATGCACTGGTGCGTCTATTCTGTATAGTGTGCACCGTGGACTACAAAAGGATTTTTGAAAAACATATGATAACAATAGTCAAAACTTGTCAACTTTGAATTGAATCGAATCACGACTTCGGTCCATGTGTGACCCAAAGACCCATATATTACTATATATAAACAATAAGTTTACAGTGCCAAAATTCAAACCTTATTGTGAAATACAAAGAGAAATAGAAAACAAAAAACACCTATTTCATTAAATCTAGAAAAATTCTATTACAAGGACTTCTATGACATTGAATTTTTTTGTAAACATTTTTATTTATTTCATTTAATTTGTAAAAATTATGCATTAAAGAAATATTCCATTAAAATTGGAAAAACTAATCCTAGAAAGAATGTTTTTATTGATCACAAATTTTATTTACTCCAAGTGTTTTTAATATACAATCATAAAAAATGAAATGTTGTATCATTTATAACTAGTTTGGTATGCCATAAATTAGGAGGAGTATATGAAAATCTGTAATTTGTTGAATCGTGAGAAAAAATATTCATGAAGATATAAAATGTAGGATTAATGAAGTTAAGTTGCACACATAATTGCATGTTTTATTACAAGAAGATCTCTATCTATATTTGAAGTGAACAAAGTATCATATTAAATATTTTCATTGTTAAATAACATATTATAATATAGCATGATTGGAAGGAAATCACAATATTAAATTAAAATAAAATAAATTATAAGAAATGTATTGATGTCACCAAATAATAACTATAAATTCGTCAAAATTGGGATAGTTGTTAGGTACAACATTATACATACACAATGAAAGTGTGAAGAAATCGAATTAAGAAATCATGGCCGAGAATTACTTTCACCAAAAGGCAAAGAAAATGATAAGATTTTTAAATGTCGAAGAAATAGATGTTGAAACATATTTTTCAAATCTTTTAGTTGAACTTTATATATGACCCCATGCTCTTTTGAATTTATTTATGGCACATATCGAATGAGTCTAAATAGTCCACTTAGTACTCATTATCAATTAATTATATGGTTTTACATTGTATTATATTCCAAAAATTACATACTACATTTATACATTCATTTAATGCATATAAGAAGATAAAAGATAGAACATATCTCGTGCTTTGTTGGCCTGTAAGAGATTATTTCAGTTAATCATAATTGAGTTAGTAATACAAACTTACAAAAAAATGAATTGAGAAATCAAATTTCTTATAGTTCAATGTCACTCACTTATGACCAATCACGTACTACCCTTAATACCACTTAGCACTCATTAGCAATAAAAATTACATACTGCATTGATAAACTCCTCTTATTAATGAATATACGCAAATAAAAGTCAATAATTTATTTCATGCCTTGTTGGCTTATATGAGATTATTGCAATTATAAACTATTAACTTAAGAATACACATTTACAAAACTTTGTGCGTGCCTTGTTGGCTTTTATGAGATGATTTTAATTACAAATATTTGATTTAAGAACGCAAATTAAAAAAATATTTTGAATGGGGAAATCAAGTGGTGTAATGCAAAAAAATGTCAAACTTAAGGCAATCATAAATAATATTTTTTTTTGACACAAGCGGTTAGTTTTTGTATTAAAGGGGTGGCAGAGCCACAAGCAAAATTACAACTTCAAAGTTTGTAAACTAACTATCCTGGAAACTGTTTAAAGCAATAGATGCCTGTGATTATACATATTCAGGACTTTTAGGAAAGCATATGCCTGTGTATTAACAAAAACAGGTCTTTCTAGGAATAGACATACAAAAAACAGCAGGGTTGGAAGACAGACTGGCGGCGTCGGTGTTAATCCCTTGAGGAGCGATTGCCTTCTTCTGAGACCTTGCCTGCGTCTTCACGCAGCTTCACCAGAACTCCTTCCATCTTGTCGAGCCTTTTGTTCATGCTTTCGATGGCAGCGGTTACCCTCGTCTCCAACATTTCAAGAGCTTCTGCAAACTCTGCTCTCGAACTTCCAATTTCGTCCTCCATTCTATCCAACCGGTGTCCTCCCTGCACATCTATTTGTCGCATGAACTCCCCTGTCTTCGTACACGACGGCGAAGGGTCCTAATGTCTGCTTCTAGTTCAAGGAGCGGGTCAGGGGATGACGCAGCCGAGTCCTCTGAGTGAGCCATTTTGTCTAGCGGGTTCCAATCGCTTTTCTGAGGAACCAGATTGCAGGAAGCGTAGAGCTCCCAATAGCTGTGCCAACCTGAGTCTACCTCCTTCAGCTTGGAAATGCCTCTCGAATTCAGGGATGGGCTGAGGGGCGCTTTGTGGGAGGTGCTGGAGTCATTTCTCTGTCCATAATGCGGATAGAGAGCCTTCAGGATGAGACGTGGCCCTTTTAACCACATGTTCATGCTCTTGCTTAATATGGTTCTCGTACAGTTCCATAAATGCCTTCGTTCATTACAGAGAGAGGGAGCCGCATGGTAATCAGTACCCCGAATGTCCATGTCACAGATCGCGGGCCCTGTGAGCCCAAAGCCTTTGGAAGTTATGGCACTTAAATCTCTGTGCTAATGTGAAATTGACTTCGCACGCTTGACGGGAGGAGGATGCGAGATTTTGGAAGTTATGGCACTTAAATCTCTGTGCTGATGTGAAATTGACTTCGCACGCTTGACGGGAGGAGGATGCGAGATTTCCTTAGCATGGGAGATCTTTCTGCGTAACTGCTCCAGTACGTCATCCGCAGGAACGAAGACGCCATCATTCTGAGGTGAGGTGAGCGCCCGTTCAGATGCGAGGAAGGAGGGGTGGCGCGGTTAGAAATGGCTATCACACTTGGAATTGCCACGTTGCGAGTGGAGAGAGTTCCCATCCGTCGCCTGGAAATCGTTCCACTTGTCATGAGGTTCCTGCCAACGAGTAGCTCCCAAATAAATGTCGAACCCATAATGTTACGGGATTGGATCCAGGACATGGTCGTTGTTGATTTTAAGAATCCCTTTTCCAAGGGGAATTGCTTCGTTTGCGGCATTGTCGGCCTGAGCATTGTTTTGGACCACACATCACCGAACATTTTCTCATAAAATTGTATCACACTACATTATTTGAATTTTGTTTCCAAGTGACAATGAGAGCTGTCCCATATGAATTCAAAGTCACTTGTATCAGTATTTGATTTTTCAACTACTTGTGGAATGTTTTTACATTGTATTTTATTCCAAAAAATACATCACATTTATACATTCATTTAATGCATACAAGAAGATAAAAGATAGAGCGTATCTCATGCTTTGTTGGCTATTATGAGATTATTTAAATTAATCGTAATTGAGTTAATAATACAAACTTACAAAAAAATGAAATGAGAAATCAAATTTCTTATAGTTCAATGTCACTCACTTATGACCAATCTCGTACTACCCTTAATACCACTTAGCACTCATTAGCAATTAATTTTGTGTTTTAAAACAATTGCAACTTCAATTATATGGGGTTTTATTTCAAAAATTACATATTGCATTGATAAACTCCTCATATTAATGAATATAGGCTAATAACAGTCAATAATTTATTTCATGTCCAGTTGGCTTATATGAGATTATTGCAATTATAAACTATTAACTTAAGAATACACATTTACAATAAGTTATAGATTGGGAAATCAAATGCCTATACCTTTCAAAATCATTCATCTATGACTCATCATGCTTCAATCTAAATTCTAGTACACTTAGCACTCATTATCATTGAAGTAATATTTTTTGTAAGAAATGTGCTTTTATATAGACGGAGGTTTAATTCAAAATTTGTGTGTCACTTGTATTAATCGATATAGATCAATAAAACTAAAGAGAACTTCATTCCTTGTTGGCTTTTGTGAGATGATTTAAATTACAAATAATTGATTTAAGAGTATGTAATTTAAAAAATATTTTGAATAGAGAAATCAAGTGTTGTAATGCACTTGTATTAATACATATAGATAAATAAAACTAAAGAGAGTTTCTTGCACGCCTTGTTGGCTTTTATGAGATGATTTAAATTACAAATAGTTGATTTAAGAGCACAAATTTAGAAAATATTTTGAATGGGGAAATCAAGTGTTGTATGATGCAAAAACTTGTCAATCTAAAAGCAATCATAAATAATACTAATAATTGTATTTATATATCATTGTCAATTATCATCTATCTATAAAAGTTATAAAATCATACAAATTAATTCACTAAAAAATGTGTCCAACTTGTATTGAAATATTGCAATGTAATCGTCAACAAATTTCCATATAATAATATCTTCACTTAATACAAAGAACTCAATGTTCTATTGAACATTCGAATGTAGTTGCGTTTCTGTTTGATGCGATGAAGTGTCTTTAAAAAGGGGAATAGAACTTGCACAAGCCAAGTATCGTGTTCATGTCCTATATAAGCCTTTATTAAGATACAGTTTGACCGATATCCGAGGAATTGAGAAGTAGGCTTTGATGTATCTATTAGCAATACATTTGATTCTGTGTACTTATTTCCATATTGGGACCACACGTCGCTTAGCCTTTTCTCATAAAACCGTATCATACTACATGATTTGAATTTTGTTTGCAAGTGACAATGGGACCTATCCCATATGAATTGAAAGTCACTTGTATCAATATTTGATTTTTCAAGTACTTGTCGAATGTACTTGTTAGTAACATTTGATGTCCATATCGCAACATCATAATGTTTTAGGCAGTATTTTAATACTTCTAGTTGAAAAGGCCTACAAAAGTAGGATTTATCACCAAGCTCCCAATCTGGTTTTCTTTGAATTTGACAACTCGTATCATCTTTGGAATACGACGAGAAGAATACTCCTTCCATTTCAAAGATCAACAAGATCTTCCGACTGATATTAACTCCCATCTGCATTGCTGCCACATATATAACATTAACATATTTTCACTTCAAAACTTCATTGCTTAATGGCATCAAAACATATCCAATTTATTTCCACTCCCAAACAAACAACTTAATGAAAAAAATAAAAGTAATTTCAGTGGAATAGTTTTTTTATACAAACACATTCATACTCAAATCACTAATTTTAAGAATTGTAATGAGATAAACTACAATTTAAAAATATAATTACAATAGTCGAATTCATTTGAACTAATTATATGTTAATATCTACATACTACCTAAATTTTACAGTTTTTAAATTTAAATCAAGCAAACTATTTATATGTTCATTTTTACATACAACCTCATACGATATTTTAATTTTCAAGAAATTATAAGAAAAATTCATATAAGCACATTGCAATGAAATTCAAATCACAATTTAAAAATATAGTTACAATGGTCCAATTCAAACTAATTATATGTTAATTTATACCCACCACCTAGATTTACAATTTTTTAAATTTCAATTAAACAAGCTAATTATAGGTAATTTTTACATACAACCTGATATGATTTTCCATTTTTTTAATTTCTAAGAAATAAGAAAATTTCATATGATAACATTGAACTAACATTCAAATCACTGATTTGTAAGAGTTATAATGATCAATTAAGACGCAATTGATAAATAAACTGCAATTGCTCAAACATAGTAATTGTACGTTAATTTATACATACAACCTAA
The DNA here is from genome assembly GCA_027924585.1 of Larix kaempferi. Classification (NCBI taxonomy): domain Eukaryota; kingdom Viridiplantae; phylum Streptophyta; class Pinopsida; order Pinales; family Pinaceae; genus Larix; species Larix kaempferi. The sequence continues at coordinate 4,337,730 of BSBM01001185.1, forward strand.
TACAATTATTTAATTAATATGGAATACTACATTTTTATGCAAACACATAAGACTATTATTCAAATCACTAACTTTTTATAACTCAATATCTCAATATAAATAAACAAATATATCATAAACTTCAAGATTTTGTTTATAGAGGAAATGAATAACAGTCATCTTAATGTACTATTAAAAGTCATTGAAGATTCTTCAAAATATCTCGAACATCGAGTGCCTTGTACAATTTATTCAATAAGCTCCACAGATCAGCGATCAACCATTTATCCTCATTCTTTCCATCAAACGAAGGGGCAATAATCACATTTTCTTTGGGATTTTCTTTCTTTGTCTCCATTGAACAATCCACTAGAATAGTGTTAGTAGCATCATATTGAGAATACATTCTCCACACTTTTTTCAGATGTTTTTTGTATATAACTTGTGTTGAATTATCAATGTCATTTTTTCCCTTTTGTTGTTTGCAATCTGAAGCAGTCCATGTAAACAAAAATTTAGCTTGTAATGTTTCTGAAACTAGCTTTTTCATAACTCTTGTTGTGTTTTGTTTCAAAGATGTCGTCCAAATTGCAATGTCAAGAGATTCATTTCTGGAACACATTTCAAGAAATGTTTTTGCATGTGGACGAAACCAAAATGATTTTTTCTCTATCGTGTAATCTGCGGCCCTTCCCATTTTCTCGATAAATTCTTTTTGTGATGCATCACCATCAACGCTCTGATAGAAAATGTTATTCAATTCAAAAATAACTAATTTCTTTTGACTTATAATAGCTGCAAAACAACAATGGATCATAGTAAATTCATTTTATTCATGCTACATAAATTATTATTAAAAAAAATTGTTGAAGAAATACACTCACTTTGAGTATTTTTTGTACTAGTTATTGATAAGCCACACTTCTCTTGTATTGTCTTCATAGAACCTAGAGCCAAAATAACAAACCTTCAATCAAATACCAATAATACTTCTTTAAATCAAATTTTTTTTTATAAGACATATTTTATGTTTAATTGAAAATAAGAGACATGTGAAGTACCTGATATGATATCATGTTCTTGACTATGGCTTTCTGTCACATTCCCTTGATCACTGTCTTTTTTCTCCTCGTTTGCTACTGTAATAAACATATGAAATGTTATAAAATGTATCAACGAATGAAATTCATTAAATAAATAGGCATAGAATCCAAAGAATCACTAGAGAAAGAACAAAACAAGTACAATACAACAAAAGAAACAAAATAAATTATGTACCTGGTATGGTATTTTCTTCGTCTTGTATTTGCATCTCGAAAACTTCTTCGACATTGTGCACACTATGTTGATCATTGCTTTGTTGCAAAGTGTCGTTGTTTTCTTTACAATTTCCGCCATTAGTAGTTATAGTAAACATCTTGTTAATCAAGATATATAAATAGCATAGAATCCAACGAATCACTAGAGAAAGAACAAAAAAAGTACAATACCTGGATATTCCAACAGCAATATATTAGACATTGGTTTTTGCAATTGGAAGGATTCTTGATTAGTCAGCATGGTAGTCCTTTGTAACTCGTTTTCTACGACACATGCCATTCTTCTTCCATATGTACAGCAAGCCTGCTGTAAATTTTTCCCCGCATAAAGAGAAATAATCAAATTTAGATCACTATGTTGTTGATGCATTTGCAATAATTCTTCCCAGAATTCAAAATCTCTCTCTTTTTCATCAGATATGTCTCTAAAACTGTGAGAGTATATTGAGGCCTGTAAACTTTTAGACTCTTCACTATAGAAATGTATAGTTAAAACTATATCATAACTATAGTTATTTTGTTCTTTATATTCATAAAGACCGGTAGCCATTTTATAGTTGACATTTGAGTCCTTGACAACAATCTCCAGAGCTTGGCGTACATCCTTACAAGACCAAATTTCTACTAAGATAATCATAGTAAAATCTTTCAACCCATTTTTTTCGATTAAAAATCGAAACAGATCAATATAGTGATCCTTAAGGAATGATTCATCTTTCAAAGCCAATGTATCCAACACAACAAAGTCAGTGTATAACATTGGTTGAAACAGACAAGGAAAAGAGTGCAAAAGTGTTGACAAGAGGCTAGGACCCCCATAATGACAACCGAATTCAAAACTGTTCTCAATTTCCTGTATATCTGTCGATGCATCAATTATTCTATCAAGGACCACACACGCTTGTGGAGAAAGGGACTCTATTTTTGTATTTCGTGATCCTTTTACATATTTACACCCTTCCATTGTCTTACAGAAGTTGGCAAATATGATATCAGTAATTCCATAATGCTCAAGAATATTGGATATTGTAAGAATCTTATCATTCAGATTCTTATCATGACTTTTGCAATATGTTACCATTGCCTCCAAAATTGTTCTTTTGGTTTTCAATTGTGAACAATAATCTTTCATTTTTATGGCATTGGTTGGATGGTTCACTGGAATAGAAAACCAGACAGTTCCATCCAATAGTTTATCTGCTACAGAACACATTTCTTCAGCGGTTAGTCCCTGAAGGGGACGGAAAGAACTTGATACCAAACTGTTCAGACTATTTGTCTTATAGTTTGGATCCTTAGGTTGGTTTGGAGAACACATTAATGTCCCTAGTTTGTAACAATTAAAAACAACTTCCCATTTATCCCAAGTAGTATCATCAAGATATAACAAGACTTTTTTTTCAGCAAAGTTTGTTAGTGGACAATCGAAGAAAGAGCACAACATTTCATCATCAACCTGTTAAAAAATAACAAATATAAATTAGTAAGAATGTGATATCAAAAATAAAATAGCCATGAATTTAGTTATAACAATATAAACTAAGTGCAAAAAAAAAAAAATTGCACACCTTGTCTTCAGCCGTCTTAGCATTCCCACATTTTTGTTTCTTTAATTTATTTGTGGCAATTAGGAATTGTCTTGCAGATCGCACAGAATCAATGAATGGAGTTTTGAAGAACATTGTGTTTGTAGAATTTAACTGGCAGCAAATACGAATCACCACACTGGGAGCAACTAATGGATCTAAGAATCGAGCATTACGTTCTTTGTACTTCTGTTTTGCCTCCCCAGATAGACTGAATTTAGGATTTGATAATATTTCTTTTGCTGCTTGAATGGTGTGTTGCCCATCAACTATCCAAAAATTGATGTTCTTGGCATTTATATCCATTTCATTCATGATTTTCACAGGGTTTCCAATCGGATCAGACTCTTTTTTGTCAAATGGAATCAGAAGAGCATCAGGCAATGATGCTTGAAATTTCTGTAGGAACGATTTTAATAATACTCGAACATTTAAATCATCCCGTGATCTCAATTTATATAACTTGGGTGCTTCTACACATCTTCGAACATCCACCTTCATGGTAAAAGAGCTTGAAAATAAATAACTGTCCTTGAAATTTTCATGGATTTCATCGCATTGGTCAGCAAGCTTCTCTATCTGAGAGTCTTCTTTTTGGGATTTTACAAACTCTGTAGTAGGCATGAACTCACTTTCTTTAATGCTCTGTTCTAGCTCAACTAAATATACCCTTCTCAAAGCAAGCATTTGAGCCTCGAGTTTATCATCTGGTATTTTATCAAGTAGTTTACCTCTTTGTTGCAAATAAAGAAACACGGATGATGTTTTCTTACATCTCACAAAGCGATATTTCATAACGTTGGTAATACGTTGTACAAGATCATCACAACTCTTTAGACCAGATTCATTGAAGCTCTCAAAACTGTCCAACTTAAACTGTGACTTTTTTATTGACTCTGGAAATTCTGTATTAGTATCAATCAAATCTGGTCTAAATTTTGTGTAATCAATTTGGCAGGAAAATAATTTCACTTCATTTTCTTCAATTACCTCCATTTGAAAATCGATCTGACTATGATTGAGAGCATAGCAATTAACAATTATCCCTAGCCTTTGTATATCATTTCCATCCATGGATCCAAATAGATACATATCTGGAAACATATTCATGGGACTTTCAATCTCAACATACCAATCTTCGACATACTCAAATGCAGCAGATGTTTTGAATTTTTTAATCATTTCAAAATTAGAACCCATTGTTGAATTTATAATCTGAGTTGAATGAAGCTTTTGTTTTTTGAATGCTGATTGTGGCATTTTACTTGCTTTGGAGACGACAGCTTCAAAAAACAATAATAAGCAATTATTACTATAAATAAAATGAAATCAAAATCACAAATATTACCATATAGTCTTCTAGTCTAACCATTTCGAAATGAGAGAATAATATTTAAAACCACCATACCACATGGGGGAGACGTTGTTTGTGTGTCACTTGCAATTCGTTTTTTCTTCAAATTATTCCTTGGAATTGTCATTGCACCAGAGTCCATAGCTTCTAAAAACAATAATAAATAGTCGACTATAAGTTTAAATTGTTTTAAAAATACATAAAATAATGAGCATTATCAAAGAATATTCTATTACATGTCTTTTATTCACATGCACAAGAATAATAAGGGTCATGTGTTATGGAAACATATTAAATACTTAGAGATAAATAAAAATCCATTGCATCTAGCACAAGTAGAGACTCATTAAAAAGAAAAGTTTTCCTTCTCAAAAATGCTAGAAGGAAATGCTTATGCTAGAAAGAAAGCTAGCAGTCGCTAGTTTTCATTGATCTTTACCCATGTGCTTATTTCAAAATAGAGCACATGGCACAAGCTCAAGGTATAAGCTAGCAACCACCAATCACCATGGACAGGATTTTTCTATTGGAAAGCTAGCGATTGCTAGCTTTCTTTCTAGCATAGGTATATGTTATTATCCTATAAGTATTTTGCTTATGCTAAAAGGAAAGCTAGCAGTCGCTAGCTTTCCTTGATCTTATGCCATGTGCTTATTTGAAAATAGAGTACATGGCAGAAGTTCAAGGCTTTCCTTACCTAACTAATTTATGTTTTGTGACCTCATGCGAAGCTTGGAGGCTACACCAAGAATATAATTTTTGAGATAATTTCTATTGCTAATAACAAGTAAATTATACAAAGACACTACCTCTAGTTTTCTATTGCTAATAACAATTAAATGTTACACATAGATTACCTCTAGTGCAAAAATAGACATAAACATAGTAAAATATACATAAAGAAAACCTCCTTCGTTATAGCTTTTATACCAAATTAAGTTTATTGGTTTACTTAAAGACCTGTGAACAAAAAAATAAATAAATTGAACCCATATAAATGATAGACTATAAATCATCATATATTTTTTTTGAACAGAAACTAAAAAGGAGTATATTATAAAGGGGCTGTGCACAGCCATTCAGTACATAGCAAAAAGAGAGGAAGAATAGTCCTTCAGAGCAGAGATAGAGCATTGTAGACTAAGCCTGCAAAGGGTCCAAAAAACTATATACAGAGTTCTTCCATGATGACTAACAGAATGGGAAATATATACCCTTATATATCTTACATAATAAAAGACAAAAAAACATATATCCTTAAAAACCAGCTTACAGGTGGCCCCTGAAGTGGACTGGCTGCACCACTGATTCTTCCTCCATCTGACGCTCCCCTTCAACAGTTACTGCATTGTTCCTGCTGCCCTGGTTCATGGAAATGAGTCATGCAAGGTCCTCCTGGATCATATCCACCTTCCCCATCATCTCGCGCAAGGAGCTTTCATTATCATCGATCCTGGAGTCATGGTTGCTGATTTGAAGGGAAGTGTAGCTCACAGTGTCCTCCATCTTTTTTATAGCGCAGGCTATCTCCCTGTTATCCATAAATCTTATGGAGACTATCTCATACAGCCGCCCCAAACATTTCTTGATGTCCTGGATGCCGGTATTGTCCCCTGGCTGAGGCATTCTGCCAAAATCAGAGGAAATAAGAAGACAGTCAAACTTCCTGAGCAAAGAATCAGCAGTTAAATTACTACACGAACCCTCACGCGCTGAGCAATTAAGGATGCAACTGAGCACTAACAGTTCCTAATGGAGCACCGAACCCCCTTGTCCGTCAGAGAAGACCTTTAAATCATCATATTTTTATGTCATTAACCAAGTAGTTCTTTTATCATTACATTTTGTTAACTCATTAAACAACATAAGGGTCATGTGTCTTGGAAACATATTGCTTACATAATAAAAGACAAAAAAACATATATCCATAAAAACCAGATTACAGATGGCCCCTGAAGTGGACTGGCTGCACCACTGATTCTTCCTCCATCTGACACTCCCCTTCAACAGTTACTGCATTGTTCCTGCTGCCCTGGTTCATGGAAATGAGTCGCGCAAGGTCCTCCTGGATCATATCAACCTTCCCCATCATCTCGCGCAAGGAGCTTTCATTATCATCGATCCTAGAGTCATGGTTGCTGATTTGAAGGGAAGTGTAGCTCACAGTGTCCTCCATCTTTTTTATAACGCAGGCTATCTGCTTGTTATCCATAATTCCTATGGAGACTATCTCATACAGCCGCCCCAAACTTTTCTTGATGTCCTGGATGCCGGTATTGTCCTCTGGCTGAGCCATTCTGCCAAAAGCAGAGGAAATAACAAGACAGTCAAACTGCCTGAGCAAAGAATCAGTAGTTAAATTACTACACGAACCCTCACACGCTGAGCAATTAAGGATGCAACTGAGCACTAACAGTTCCTGATGGAGCACCGAACCCCCTTGTCCGTCAGAGAAGACCTTTAAATCATCATATTTTTATGTCATTAACCAAGTAGTTCTTTTATCATTACATTTTGTTAACTCATTAAACAAGAAGACATCTATCCATCCAGACCATGATCTGCACAAATGATGTATAATAAGGGTCATGTGTTATGCTAGAAGGAAATGCTTATGCTAGAAGGAGAGCTAACATTCGTTCAAAATAGAGCACATGGCACAAGCTGAAGGTATAAGCTAGCAACTATCAATCACCATGGACAAGGTTTTTCTAATTGAAATCTAGCGACTGTTAGCTTTCTTTCTAGTATAAGCATGTGTGTTTATTTTAGAAAGAAATGCTTATGCTAGAAGGAAAGCTAGCAGTCGCTAGCTTTCATTGATATTTTGCCATGTGCTTATTTCAAAATAGAGTAAATGGCACAAGCTCAAAGTATAAGCTAGCAACCACCAATCACTATGGAAATGATTTTTCTATTGGAAAGCAAGCGACTGCTAGCTTTCCTTCTAGCATAAGTATGTGTTCTTATCCTAGAAGGAAATGCTTATGCTAGAAAGAAAGCTAGCAGTCGCTAGCTTTCCTTGATCTTGTGCCATGTGCTTATTTGAAAATAGAGTGCATGGCACAAGCTCAAGGTATAAGCTAGCAACCACCAATCACCATGCCCAAGGTTTTTCTATTGGAAAGCTAGCGACTGCTAGCTTTCCTTATAACATAAGCATGTGTGTTATGCTAGAAGGAAAGCTAGCATTCGTTCAAAATAGAGCACATGGCACAAGCTCAAGGTATAAGCTGGCAACCACCAATCACCATGGACAGGGTTTTTTATTGGAAAGCTAGCAAATGTTAGCTTTCCTTCTAGCATAAGCATGTGTGTTTATACTAGAAGGAAATGCTTATGCTAGAAGGAAAGCTAGCAGTCGCTAGCTTTCCTTGATCTTGTGCCATGTGCTTATTTGAAAATAGAGTGCATGGCACAAGCTCAAGGTATAAGCTAGCAACCACCAATCACCATGCCCAAGGTTTTTCTATTGGAAAGCTAGCGACTGCTAGCTTTCCTTATAACATAAGCATGTGTGTTATGCTAGAAGTAAAGCTAGCATTCGTTCAAAATAGAGCACATGGCACAAGCTCAAGGTATAAGCTGGCAACCACCAATCACCATGGACAGGGTTTTTTATTGGAAAGCTAGCAAATGTTAGCTTTCCTTCTAGCATAAGCATGTGTGTTTATACTAGAAGGAAATGCTTATGCTAGAAGGAAAGCTAGCAGTCGCTAGCTTTCCTTGATCTTGTGCCATGTGCTTATTTGAAAATAGAGTGCATGGCACAAGCTCAAGGTATAAGCTAGCAACCACCAATCACCATGGACATGATTTTTCTATTAGAAAGCTAGCGACTGCAAGCTTTTCTTATAGCATAAACATGTGTGTTATGCTAGAAGGAAATGCTTATGCTAGAAGGAGAGCTATTCGTTTAAAATAGAGCACATGGCACAAGCTGAAGGTATAAGCTGGCAACCACTAATCACCATGGAAAGGGTGTTTTATTGGAAAGCTAGCGAATGTTAGCTTTCCTTCTAGCATAAGCATGTGTGTTTATACTAGAAGGAAATGCTTATGCTAGAAGGAAAGCTAGCAGTCGCTAGCTTTCCTTGATCTTTTGCCATGTGCTTATTTCAAAATACATCACATGGAACAAGCTCAAGGTATAAGCTAGCAACCACCAATCACCATGGACATGATTTTCCTATTGGAAAGCTAGCGACTGCTAGCTTTTCTTCTAGCATAAGAATGTGTGTTATGCTAGAAGGAAATGCTTATGCTAGAAGGAGAGCTAGCATTCGTTTAAAATAGAGCACATGGCACAAGCTGAAGGTATAAGATAGCAACCATCAATCACCATGGACAGGGTTTTTCTAATTGAAAGCTAGCGACTGTTAGCTTTCCTTCTAGTATAAGCATGTGTGTTTATTTTAAAAGGAAATGCTTATGCTAGAAGGAAAGCTAGCAGTCGCTAGCTTTCCTTGATCTTTTGCCATGTGCTTATTTCAAAATAGAGCAAATGGCACAATCTCAAGGTATAAGCTAGCAACCACCAATCACTATGGACATGATTTTTCTATTGGAAAGCTAGCGACTGTTAGCTTTCCTTCTAGCATAAATATGTGTTCTTATCCTAAAAGAAAATGCTTATGCTAGAAGGAAAACTAGCAGTCGCTAGCTTTCCTTGATCTTGTGCCATGTGCTTATTTGAAAATAGAGTGCATGGCACAAGCTCAAGGTATAAGCTAGCAACCACCAATCACCATGCCCAAGGTTTTTCTATTGGAAAGTTAGCGACTGCTAGCTTTCCTTCTAACATAAGCATGTGTGTTATGCTAGAAGGAAAGCTAGCATTCGTTCAAAATAGAGCACATGGCACAAGCTCAAGGTATAAGCTAGCAACCACCAATCACCATGGAAATGGTTTTTTTATTGGAAAGCTAGCAACTGTTAGCTTTCCTTCTAGCATAAGCATGTGTGTTTATACTAGAAGAAAATGCTTATGCTAGAAGGAAAGCTAGCAGTCGCTAGCTTTCCTTGATCTTTTGACATGTGCTTATTTCAAAATACATCACATGGAACAAGCTCAAGGTAGGTATAAGCTAGCAACCACCAATCACCATGTACATGATTTTTCTATTGGAAAGCTACTGACTATTAGCTTTTCTTCTTATCATAAGTATGTGATCTTGTGACGTGTGCTTTCCTTGATCTTGTGACAAAATCTGTCTCAGGTACTGTCGGCTTCCACGACAGTCACCTATAAGGAATGACATCCTAAGTTGGTCACTAAGTACCTTCGTCAAGTGGAGAAAGAGCAGTTATCCCTCGAACGGTATTGGGTCGTCTCCTTTTCAACAAGTGGTGGTGAGCCCACTTGAGAGAACATACACCCGCAACCTTGGGTTTGACCTCCTATGGCGCGGTGCCGCTCTTTCACTTGCCCCATGTGGCTATACACGACCACTTGATTTAGAAGGATTTATAAAGCACCCTAAGGACAACAACTATGTTTTTGGATGCCTAGCCCCAAAATCGTACCTAAAATACAAGATTCTTTTGTGCCCTCCTATGGAAGTATTAAGTGAGTAGATTTAAGCTATTTTTGAATTTAGTGAGTGACGAGAGAGTTTCTTGTGTGTGTGTGTGTGCATCAAAGAAAGTGACGGTTTTGAGCGCACATGAGATATTGCATATAAATGAAAAGGATTTTCTTTTAAAATGAAAATAATGCAACTCAACCTAATAGAAAAACAACTAAATAAACCATGTAAAAAAAACTAAATAAAATAAATTGTAAAAATAAAAAAAAATCTATAAACAAAATTGTAAAAGTAAAAAAAAATCTATAGACTTACCAAGATTTTCAACCTCTTTTTAATCAGGTCTTCTTCTTTACTTTTTGTTTGGCTAAGACTAAAGCTAATGCCAATGCCAATGCCATTTTTTCCCATAACTTCATCTTCATCTTAGTTGGTCTTGCCTCTTTGATAGACAATAATCTAGAAGCTATGAAGCCAAGAATACTTGAATGGAAACTGTACAATATATTGAAACTATATGTAAGTTACAAACTTATATCAAATAATTAAATATAAAAACACTAGCTATTTAGATATTTTTATATACAAGTAATGCTATATATTACATCTTATATACACGACAGTCACCTATAAGGAATGACATCCTAAGTTGGTCACTAAGTACCTTCGTCAAGTGGAGAAAGAGCAGTTATCCCTCGAACGGTATTGGGTCGTCTCCTTTTCAACAAGTGGTGGTGAGCCCACTTGAGAGAACATACACCCGCAACCTTGCGTTTGACCTCCTATGGCGCGGCGCCGCTCTTTCACTTGCCCCATGTGGCTATACACGACCACTTGATTTAGAAGGATTTATAAAGCACCCTAAGGACAACAACTATGTTTTTGGATGCCTAGCCCCAAAATCGTACCTAAACTACAAGATTCTTTTGTGCCCTCCTATGGAAGTATTAAGTGAGTAGATTTAAGCTATTTTTGAACTTAGTGAGTGACGAGAGAGTTTCTTGTGTGTGTGTGTGTGCATCAAAGAAAGTGACGGTTTTGAGCGCACATGAGATATTGCATATAAATGAAAAGGCTTTTCTTTTAAAATGAAAATAATGCAACTCAACCTAATAGAAAAACAACTAAATAAACCATGTAAACCATGTAAAAAAAACTAAATAAAATAAATTGTAAAAATAAAAATAAAAATCTATAAATAAAATTGTAAAAGTAAAAAAAAATCTATAGACTTACCAAGATTTTCAACCTCTTTTTAATCCAGTCTTCTTCTTTAATTTTTGTTTGGCTAAGACTAAAGCTAATGCCAATGCCAATGCCATTTTTTCCCATAACTTCATCTTCATCTTAGTTGGTCTTGCTTCTTTGATAGACAATAATCTAGAAGCTATGAAGCCAAGAATACTTGAATGGAAACTGTACAATATATTGAAACTATCTGTAAGTTACAAACTTATATCAAATAATTAAATATAAAAAACACTAGCTATTTAGCTATTTTACATCTTATATACATTCATAGAATTGATAACTATTTTTATGTACAAGTAATGCCATATACTTATATACATTCATAGGAACGATTAACATGCATTGACAGTGTTGGATTCTTTCCTTGGCGTACAACTCAATTCATGATATCTATGGTAACAAAACCACTTTGGGGGTGTCCCCATTTTCCACTAGTTTCCCCTTTGGTAAACATGCAACCTTATTTGCAACCATGTTTTCTCAACTATTGTTTCTCCATCAAGTATGAAACAATTGGAAGAATTCAAAGGAATCAATCATACTCTAGATTCTCATTTTCATACGCTCAAGAACTACATCTTTGAGTTGAGGATTTCTTCTTATTAGTCCTATTAAAGATGAATATTAAATGATAGTAGCTATCGTATTTAAGGGTAAACAAGGGAGTCTCATACACCAACAAGATAGCTAACCAACATATATGAGGTAACTAAATTAAACCAAAATTAAACCCACCCAATTCTTTGGATTAAAAAAGGATCTGATATATGACCTGACATGTAACGTCTTTAAAAAAAATTAACCCCAGCAGATTATCTATAAATACTGTTTAAATTTATTGGTTTCAAACACGTTGAGACACGTTGAACTTCTTCCTACTTATCAAGATTTAACAATGATATAAGTTATCATGGATAAGTCAATTAAGTGTTTAGTGGATGACTTAATTAGTAAAAGATTATCAAGTTCTCATGTGTAAAATAAATGTCATTAATTGTAAGTATTCTCAAGTAAAGGTGTCTTCAAGGTGAAGTATAAAAGTTAAACATTAATAATAGAGGAGTGTGCTATATAATTGTTGATCATGATTAATTAAATCATTTATTATATTTCATTGTTTATACACAGAGGTACTATGTTGACACTTATCCATTAACCAAATAAATATTTTAAATTACTATTCACAATTTAAATTAATTACTATTATTATTAATTGTTATTGTTATTATTATTATATTATTAATATTATTTAATTAATAATAATAATGATAATAATCCCTTTTATAAAGTATAGTGGGTTGAATAATAATGAATTTATTAAATAAATTATTAATTTAATTAACGGACGGAATCATCCCAAGTAAATTAAAAGGATATGTTTGAATATGTAGGATATGTTTGGGGTTGTTAAGGTAACTTACAGAATCCATTCCAGAAATCTTCTTATCTTACTGCAATCGACGGTTTCAGGTATTTTTCTGAACCAGCTTAATTAGAATGTATTTTCTTTTATTTCCAAGCTATGCATGTCAAACGAACAGAATTAAATGGAAAGTTTTAGGATTATGTTTATTTAACTGCAGAGACATGTAAACATATAGAAAACAGACAGTTAAACATTTACAGAAACAGAAATATAGATGGTTGAATCTCTTGTTTTCTTCTAACAATAATTAAGGGAAAAACTAGGTATAACCTGATAACCCGGAATAGACCCAGTGCCTAGATAGGGCACTACAGTTGGTATCAGAGCGCAAGGCTCAGACACTGAGACCTTAGGGCCTAACTACACCTGGAACTTTAGTGAAATTTACTAGAAAATAACAAACCAGTATGATGGCTGCAAAAAGATAATTTGAAGAGCCTTTTCCCATTTATTCGTAAGGCGTAACAGAAACAGAATTTGAATGATATATATATATATATAACTGCTTATTTAGGGCTCAGTCTAGACCCCATTAAACAAACCTTTCCAGAAAAACAACAACATTTCTATATACACTCTTTTAATATTCAAACCCTAATATTAATCCAATGCTAAAGCATTTGGGATAAAAAAAAACACTTCATTGCATTTATAGAAAGAAATTGTATTCATAATAAATACGAAACAATGAGTCTCGCACAGGATTTACAGAGGGTTCTCCAAATTTCAGACCTGCAGCCAAAGTGATCAGTTTTCATTTCCTATTATTTTAATGCAGATCTGCCTTCTTGCCTGTAACATTTTGCTTTAAACATTCATTTCAATAAATGTGGCATAAAACAAATATTCAAATAATATTGTTGCCTGCAATATTGTTTATAATACAAGCATCGCAGCAATTTCGACGCAGAAATCGTTTCATTTGAGCTCGATATGATCCATTTTGACCAATAACTAAGAAGATTTACAAGCATGGAAAATGCATGAAACGATTTCCATATTGCTCTCCATTGTTGCTGCTTGTTTTGTCCGAAACGAATTTCATACAAAATGTTGCTTCCTTTGAAACCCTAGCGCTCAAGCCAGGTGTACCAAGCGCCTGGAGCCCAACGCCACATCAATTGTCCTCCAAGCGTTTTTCTTCTTTCCTTTGTGCCCAGCCCGAACTCAACAACTAGAGCCAATTGGCCGACGCACTTAACACATCAATGCCCACCATCGAATCCCATGCACTGAGTTCACATAAGAGGACGGGAATATATAAAAGATGCGTTGTGCTCAACCCCAAGGACTCATCAGGGAACTGAATGCCAAGCCAGGCGGGTCCCATGGATTTCATATCTCCCATCGTCCATGAGATTACCCACATATCTGCCCAGCACCGAGGCTCTTACATGAAACCAAGAGCCAAGTCGAAGCAGCCCTACAATGCCAAATAAAACCTTATTTCCTCCTTAAATAGGCATACTTTTGACGACACGTGAGACGGTTTCCGCGTTGCCCATGAGCGGTTTACTATACCGCTTTATTGGAATGCGGACGAGTAAGGAATGAACACGTGAGATGGTGGTTTCCTTTCCGCGACCACCAACCACCCTTACCATGCGTACATGTTGCCGACGCGGAATAAGGAGAGCCGTCGATCCTGCGTTGGCGTCAATCCCCATGCGAAAAAGAAAAGGTTTTTTTTTGCATTTGATATTGTTTTAATTTTTTATTATTATTATTTTAAATTAATGTTTTTTAAATATTAATTTAATTTTATTAATTTAATGTAGTGTCTCTCAAGCATGCCCCTTTTTAAAGCTATAATTAATTAATTTCACCTAATACACTGCTGTGCAATCTTTGGTTCTCACATCATATCTGTCCATCGTACAGATAATAAATTTTGAATGAACACCATAATTAATGTGTAATTGCCAATGCCATTAATTAATTTCACCTAATACACTGTTGTGCAATCTTTGGTTCTCACATCACATCTTTCCATCGTACAGATAATAAATTTTGAATGAACACCATAATTAATGTGTTGCCAATGCCATTTCCCGGCTTCTTCCATCGTGATTCATGGCATTGGGCACACATTTTCCAGTTGCAGATTAAAATTTTGGCAGACTTTATCTCCAGGGTATTGAGCTATCCAATAAGCTATGGCAGTCAAACATCATTTGCACTGAAACAACCATGCCCCGGGGGACCAGAGCTTCTGGAACCAAATTGGACCATCAAGGATTTCGGATCAGGTACTCCGGCTGATTGCACTTTATGCTTAAGGGAGACTCTCGCTACAGCCCATAGGCATCCGCATCAAGTTCCAATAAATTGCTGCGAATGCAAGGGTTCGGGCTCTTGGGGCAAACATCCTTCTCAGAGGTAGGTACCGTATTGTGAACCATGAAACTTCAACCCCCTTGCTGGTACCAATTTTGCAAAATAGTAACATTACAAATGTCCATTAGCTAAAGCTATAATTATAAGATTCCATTGGCGAAGAAAATAAGATTCCATTGGCGAAGAAAACCGTAGTAACCTTAAGTTAAGATGTTAATTTGTTAATAATATGGGGAATGGCCAGGGTATTTATTTGGTTCTCTCTGATATTGGAACTGAAGGAGTGTGAGATATCGTTCTAGCTCATGTCCATGGAGTAAAGGTCCTTGTCAAATACATTCGGCTGTTGGAGGTTGACAATAGCCGACGGCTGGGCCTATCAAAAATAAGGTAACCTCTTAACCAACATTTACAGTTTAGACTCTAAATAAAATTGTAATTTTCATAAAAAATTAAAATATATTGAAAGTAAGATTCCGAATTTAATAATTTAAAGGAAATAGAAATATATTTATGCTCAATTAAGACAATTTTGCAGTTTAGATGCAATTTTCTTTTTACAAAACTTATCCATTTTTTAGATATAGATTTCCAAAAAATTAGTTTAATTTGAGGGCTTGATTAATTCCCCATACTAACTACACTAACTGTGTTAAATGAGAGACTAAAAAACCATTCAAATAGATAAACCTATGCTGATGAAAAATGACAATAGAAATGAAAAATTTACCTTGGGAAAATATATCCATAGCCTCAGCTCTGAATCTATTAAAATGATTTACTTCAACAAACAAAGGGAAAGTGGTGGCGGTTGGATTAATGGTAGAAGCAACGCATGCAAAGTTTGATCCATGTTTAAAGTTAGATCCCACCAATTTCAAATACTAGCTCAGTAATGTTGGATTCATTGCCTCGTCTGTAATTCATTCATTAACAAACAGTCAGTCTAGACTTTCAAATCTTTACATCAAGAAATTACCCAACAAGATATAAAACGTCCAGGTACATAAAAAAATAATCGATAACCAAGCTCTCCCCAGATTCGTAGTATCTCCAAGTGTGTTTTTCCTGGCTGGGAAGGAGAGAATGCAGCCTCACTCCTGCCACAAGGACGCCTATGTCATAATTCGAGTGTCCAAAGTTGAAAATTGCAGTGAAATTACAAGCCCCAGCCCTCGGGTCTTGAATCTGCCACCCTACAATGCCAAATAAAACCTTATTTCCTCCTTAAATAGGTATACTTTTGACAGCACGTGAGACGGTTTCCGCGTTAGATCCCACCAATTTCAAATACTAGCTCAGTAATGTTGGATTCATTGCCTCGTCTGTAATTCATTCATTAACAAACAGTCAGTCTAGACTTTCAAATCTTTACATCAAGAAATTACCCAACAAGATATAAAACGTCCAGGTACATAAAAAAATAATCGATAACCAAGCTCTCCCCAGATTCGTAGTATCTCCAAGTGTGTTTTTCCTGGCTGGGAAGGAGAGAATGCAGCCTCACTCCTGCCACAAGGCCGCCTATGTCATAATTCGAGTGTCCAAAGTTGAAAATTGCAGTGAAATTACAAGCCCCAGCCTTCGGGTCTTGAATCTGCCACCCTACAATGCCAAATAAAACCTTATTTCCTCCTTAAATAGGCATACTTTTGACAGCACGTGAGACGGTTTCCGCGTTGCCCATGAGCGGTTTACTATACCGCTTTATTGGAATGCGGACGAGTAAGGAATGAACACGTGGGATGGTGGTTTCCTTTCCGCGACCACCAACCACCCTTACCATGCGTGCATGTTGCTGACACGGAATAAGGAGAGCCGTCGATCCTGCCTTGGCGTCAATCCCCATGCGAAAAAGAAAAGGTTTTTTTTTTCGTTTTATATTGTTTTAATTTTTTTTTTATTTAATTTTTTTTATTATTATTTTAAATTAATGTTTTTTAAATATTAATTTAATTTTATTAATTTAATATTTAAAAAACATTCATTTAATTTAATTCGTTTAATTTAATTTAATTAATTTTTCCTGGCTGGGAAGGAGAGAATGCAGCCTCACTCTTGCCACAAGGCCGCCTATGTCATAATTCGAGTGTCCAAAGTTGAAAATTGCAGTGAAATTACAAGCCCCAGCCCTTGGGTCTTGAATCTGCCACCCTACAATGCCAAATAAAACCTTATTTCCTCCTTAAATAGGCATACTTTTGACAGCATGTGAGACGGTTTCCGCGTTGCCCATGAGCGGTTTACTATACCGCTTTATTGGAATGCGGTCGAGTAAGGAATGAACACGTGGGATGGTGGTTTCCTTTCCGCGACCACCAACCACCCTTACCATGCGTGCATGTTGCTGACGCGGAATAAGGAGAGCCGTCGATCCTGCCTTGGCGTCAATCCCCATGCGAAAAAGAAAAGGTTTTTTTTTTTCGTTTTATATTGTTTTAATTTTTTTTATTAGTATTTTAAATGAATGTTTTTTAAATATTAATTTAATATTTAAAAAACATTCATTTAATTTAATTCGTTTAATTTAATTTAATTAAATTAATTTAATGACTTTTAATTTAATTTGATTTAATTAATTTAACTTAATGTCATTTAATTAATTAATTTAATTTAATTAATTCAATTTAAATTTTTTTAATTAATTCAATTTAATTTAATTTTTTTTATTTTGTTTTATTAATTATTATTTAATTTAATTTAATTTAGTTGTTGATAAGAATTAAAAAAAAAAAAAATACCATGTAAAAGAAAAGGGTTTTTTTTGCGTTTTATATTGTTTTAATTTTTTTTATTATTATTTTAAATTAATGTTTTTTAAATATTAATTTTATTTTATTAATTTAATGTAGTGTCTCTTAACATTTATTTAATTTAATTCGTTTAATTTAATTTAATTAATTTAATTTAATGACTTTTAATTTAATTTGATTTAATTAATTTAATTTAATGTCATTTAATTAATTAATTAATTTAATGTCATTTAATTAATTAATTTAATTTAATTAATTCAATTTAATTTTTTTTTAATTAATTCAATTTAATTTAATTTAATTTAATTTAATTTTATTAATTACTATTTAATTTAATTTAATTTAGTTGTTGATAAGAATTTAAAAAAAAAAAAAATACCATGTCAAAATAAAAGGGGTTTCGGCAAAATTTCATTTAATTCGTTTAATTTAATTTAATTAATTTAATTTAATGACTTTTAATTTAATTTGATTTAATTAATTTAATTTAATGTCATTTAATTAATTAATTTAATTTAATGTCATTTAATTAATTAATTTAATTTAATGTCATTTAATTAATTAATTTAATTTAATTAATTCAATTTAATTTTTTTTTAATTAATTCAATTTAATTTATTTTTTTTTTTTATTTTTATTAATTACTATTTAATTTAATTTAATTTAGTTGTTAATAAGAATTTAAAAAAAAATAAAATACCATGTCAAAATAAAAGGGGTTTCGGCAAAATTTCTTATATAATTATATAATGCTAGTGTTATTTTATTTATATTTAATTAAATTTCGTATATATTTTTATTTAAATTTCGTGTATAATTATATAGCGCTAGTATTATTTTATTTAAATTTAATTAGATTCCATATAATGTTATAACCTAGGTTTCTTAAAAAATTAAAAGTTAATATTTAAAAATATAAAGCTACTCACGAACTTTCAATTTAAAAGTTCTTCATAGATTTAAAGTTTTAAGGTCAATTATAGTAAGGTTGAAGTGGTTGGTGAAGTTATATTTAAATTAGCATAGATAAAATTTAAATTATAATTTATATTTAAGGGAGAAATTTAAAATATTTAAATTTAATATATATAAATATTTAAAATTTTGGAAAAGAAATAAATAAATAAATAATAAAGAGTGGTTTAAGTGGTTTGGTGAAGATCTAGGGTTTTATAAATCTATGTATTTAATCAAATTGTCTTAGTATTTATTATATTTAACATCCTACATAAAATTAAATTCAAAAAATTCAAAAAATATGTAGGTGTAATTATATAATAATTTTTGGATGGTCAAATTACAATTTCTCATAAAAAAAATTACAATATCTTTAATTTTTCAATTCTTGGTTCATTGCATTTCATGATCGTTGAAATTGCATTTTCATTTTACAATTCAGCCTACTCATATGGAGTTACAAACTTTTACAATTCAACCCAGTCATATGCCGTTAGTTTGGAACACAAGAATGAGTATATATTTCTTTTACAAATCAGCCTACTCATATGAAGTTACAAACTTTTACAATTCAATCGACTCATATAAAGTTAGTTTGGAGCACAACAATAAGTATATATTTCAATTGAGAAGAGGTTATCATATATAACGGCCTATATTAAGAAAACCTAATAACGGCCTATATTAAATGCAATTGTGAAATTACTATCAGGTTATCATGTCAGTACCATTTGTCAAAAACCCAGATTCATGGTAATGTCAGTACCATTTGTCAAAAACCCAACCATGTTAATGTCAAAAGAGTTGTAACCAAAACTTGCATTGAGTTGGCAGAATAATCAAAAGTCTATAGTTCTACACCTGAGTGAACCCTTTCTTAATATATTTTTACGGAAGAACACTACACTAGTACCATTTTACTCCCATTTACAAAACCTGTAAAGGTTGGCGGTAAAGATTCACCAGGCCAGTGACAAAAAAATATCGTGTGCTCCTATCTATGAATATGTTCGAACTCAAACGAGGGCGGGAAGCGGCAATGTCACTTGTATCTGGTAGTAAGGCGGAACAAAAAATTTCAAAATTCAAAATTCAAATGGGCGATACAGGAAAACGGTTTCATGGAAAACGACGTTAATATAGACATCTGTAGATAGATTTAGGCCCATCTCCCTCTACAACGTTTAATACAAGATCCTCAAAAAGATAATTGCAATCAAGTTATGGAAAATCATCCCTTCCATCGTCTCGATTAACCAAGGATGATTTGTCTTTTATTTTTTTGGAACCTTGAATTACCTTCAATTCTGTAGGTTTCAATATCAGAGATTGCTACTGCAAAAAAGGTTTTTATATTTGAGATGGTGCACTGGACTTGTGCCTTAAATATCATTCAACTAGCATTTTGAAGTTAGGGTATGCTTTGCACTCTGACCTGAAGCGTCTTTCTGATTCCTATGGAGAGCTGGAGTGTTTTCGCTACTGTGAAGCGCCTAAATTAGACCTTCAAAAGGTTTTTCCATCTGTTCCAGGGGGGCTTTCCGACCTTGCAAAGACTGTGCTGGGAAGTGCTTTAAACAAAAGTACTAGGATGAGTGACTGGAGGGAGCGTCCCTTGAGCAATAGTCAGGTACACTAAATATAAATCCATGCTACGTTATAAGTTGCACTACAAAGTATAAGAACGGTCCAGTACAAACCTCTAAAAACTGATAAAGTTTGAAATAAGAACATACAAACTACAAATTTAAACGTTGCTACGAAATTTATATGGGAATGTTCAGATCAAGATTTTCAAGCATACAACAGACTCGCAGATATCTCCAGTAACTGAAATATGCAACCTCTTATAACTTGAAGAAGGCACAAAAATACCCATACCCCATGGGCCTTGTACAAAATCCAGATACTAAACTAAATGGACGAGAATGATAGGAATTTGTAGGACGAGGAGTACTTGAAGTTCTAATTTACAGGAGGACGATTCAGCCGCTCCAGCTGCTCGCAATAGGATTCAGGTTCTAATTTGCAGAGGACAAGAACAATGTTTCAGCAGCTCCAGCTATAGGAATTTGCAGGACGAGAATGAGGACCAGGTCTCTTGGCATTTTGCAATGGACTGCACTGCCTTGAATGCAGGTAGATGGGCGTTGAATGCAGGTAGGTGGGCGTTGAACCTTGAGAATATGGCGGGAGCGAGACTGTGTACGATGAGATCTCCAGGATATGGCTGCAGCTGGCTCATGATCAAGCTGCACGTTTTCGATGGGACTGTATGGCGCTTCGTGTGGTACTACGCCAATAATTATAATACATTATTATAATTATAAAAACTAGTTGAATGATATTGCAATATTTCTCATTTATGCAATGACATGAAATGGATGATAATGTATGGTATGTTCTTATTTCATATTCCTTTATGGCATGTTCTTATTTCATATTTCTTTATGGCATGGATGAAAAGTTAATGTATTATTATATTTTATAATACCTTATTATAATTATAAGATTTAGTTGAAAGATATTGTAATATTTTTTATTTATGCATGATAGTATAAAGTAGTGTGATATTACATTTTTTTTTGGGGATAACTGGAAGTAGAAGAAAGATTAATATTTTGTCTATATTTTGTACTTTCTTATGTAATTTGAAAAGTTAAATGTATTATTATATTATATTTTATATTACGTTTATGTGATGAAATGAATTAGGTAAATTTAGGATAATGCATCACCATATTTCATATTTCGTTAATGGGATAGCAAGATGTAAAGGAAAGGTTAATGCCTTGTTTATAGTTCATAATTATTTTATGGGATACTATGAAAGGCTAATGTATTATTATATTTATACTACGTTTATATGATAATATGAACTGGTTGAAAGATAAGATACTGGTATGATATTTTTCTTGATGTTATAAAATGAACTAGATGAAAAGTTAACACATGCCTATATTTCACAGTTCACTTAGGGGATTGTAGGTTGTAAGATTAAAGACATAGCCTTCCTTTTTGTCAAATTGTACCCTTAGGGTTTCCGTTTGCAAGTGTTACTTATTTAAGATATATTTCAACTATG
The DNA here is from genome assembly GCA_027924585.1 of Larix kaempferi. Classification (NCBI taxonomy): domain Eukaryota; kingdom Viridiplantae; phylum Streptophyta; class Pinopsida; order Pinales; family Pinaceae; genus Larix; species Larix kaempferi. The sequence goes on from BSBM01001185.1 coordinate 4,359,305, forward strand.
ATAGAGATCCTTGCCAATTCACATATGGAATAATTGTTCCAGAACAAATGCTTTGGAAAGCCAAAGAACTATAACTTAGGAGTAGACACTTATAGTATAAAAAAAACAAAAAGAAGAAGAAGAAGAAAAAAAAAAAATCATTCACTAACTACGAGCATTAAATTGTCGAATAGAGATGGTATCAATAACGTAAAATTGTATTTTAAGAAAAATCTACTCGGAGAAACTTGGATGTAATGTCCCCTTCCATCAATTTCGTGCCAGGAAGGAAACGTTAACCAAATACCGGGCGTATTGACAAACTTAGCCTCATTTATTGCTAAGAAAAGCATGGATTATTAAAATTTCTTGTGTGCAGATTCATACTTCAAATAAACACAGTGGAATAACATACTAGCAAGCACACAAACAGTAATGCCTAACATATATATATATATATATATATATATATATATATATATATATATATCATAGCAGAGGATGATTCAGCATATAGAGACTCAATCTCGTTCCAATGCCATGCATAGATTCCAAATTAGGATAATCAATTCATTTCCTTAAACATGGACAATTTAACATATTGCAGAACACAAAATGCAAATAATTTATAATACATAGAACACTTATCTTGAAGATGAAGCTGTCCAAACAACTAGCTATGTGAGAGCAACGTTCCACCCAACCATAGATCTCTGTCCAGCTTGTATTCTTTTAGCTGAGAGATCACCACCGAGCTGGGTTATGTATCCACTAAGGAGTAACTAGTTGGGCTCACTCACAGCCATGGTTTCGGTCAACATCTATGCTAAGCCAACACACCCTTGGGTTTATCAAGCATTCAAGAAGATAGAGGAGGGTAACGCTAAGCCAGTGAGCTCAACCACAGAGCTACAGGCATCTCAAGTGAACTCAACAGTCAGGCACCCACATTACCTACCACATCCAACACAAGGAAGATCCCCTTCTCTGCTACACAGTCCCTCAGGAAACTCTTCCCTCTAGTGCTCTTCAGGATGGGCATAGAAAGGTCCAGCTGCTAATCCTTGAGATCCTAGCCTTCACTGCGTTTATCAAGCAAACCCAACCTCTGCTCAGTCATTCACACTTGGATTTCTCACAGTTTTGTTATTCAATAACTCAATTCCTGTCACTTCATTTCCAGGCTGTAAAAAATTGGGTTTTCCAATGGATGTCGGGGTAGCTAATGCTCTCAATTTCGCCCCAAGGTTCGTATCTATGGATCCCCCATCGGATTTCACTGTCAAATACCAATTTTGGGTGTTGATGGCTCTTCAAAACGTGGGTTCCTGCAAAGTCGCGATTTCTGGTTTTTCTCACTGCTGGGCATTTGTTTTTGGATGGAAAATGGTGCTGGTAACTTTCACAATGGAATGGGGATGAGGAAGAAGCAACTCCCATGAGGTAGAGTGACTTGTGGTACAAGAAAAATAGAGCCCATACCTGCCTTACAACAAAATTAAATGTCAGCAAGGAAATTCAAATGGGTTCTCACAATGACATTTGGCAGCATATGATTCATCCCCACAACCCCCTCACCACTCCCTAGTGGATACACATGGCCCCTTCTCATTCGTTGCTCCCATAGCCAGTTTTGGTATTTTATTGCAATATCAAGTATTTACATCAATTCACAATATCCCATGGCTTAATAGCACATGGGTAATAACATATCAAATACTTGCCCATTTTAAATAAAATCCGAACATATACTAGCGGGGCCTTGGCCTTGAGCTCCACGCTAGGAAAACATACATTACATGTATACAATATTTACATGAAAGCCAATATTTCCTAAGGGTCAAAATTGGGGTATTACATTGGAACAAAGACCAACGATATTTTAAACCTTTTTCTACATAGCCATGATGAGAAAACAAGTGGACGGATATAATCGGTGGATTTGCTGAATGACGAAAAATTGATCAATTTTAAATGATAAGACACCAAGATGCTCAGATTGACGAGACTTTGACGGATTGCCGAGGAAGAGAAACCAACTTAAAATTTGAAAACGAGATATCAATGTGATTGGTATGATGAGCTGAACTCAACAACATGCATTTTGCATTACGACAAAACCATTTATGAAAACTCATGACTACGAACTTGAAATTTAACCATGGTATCGAAATGGTCAAATGAAGGCAATGTTTCGTAAAACGAAGTATGGAGACGATTAGCATAATAAATAGAACGCAATGAAGCTAACCTTAGGTCATAATCAAACATGATAAAATGACAACTAGCCCTCGAGATGGAACTTGATGGGGTTAAGAAGACACTTTGTGCGACTTGATGAATCTGTCGAAGTGGTCTTATGATAACATAAACGAAGAGATAAGGGAAATACATTATAAGCTCATGGAGCTGAACATGATGATACTAATGACAAGAATAAGTGTTATCGAAAATCTAGTTGGGACCGACAGTTATTGAATGTACTATCGAATTGATATTATACACAATTATGATTGAGTTCCTGAGAATGTATTGGAACCATGTTGGAAAAAAAAAAAAAATAATAATGATTAGAACCACTTGTGCTTAATATGGCCATGATTGTTGGAGAAAAATAGAAGGGAATGGAAACAAGATGATAATAGGAAATTAAGATAAAGTTTAGTGTCGAAAGTACAAGAACAAAAATTAACTTCAGGATGAAGTTCTATTTAAGAGGGGGTGTATGTAGTGCCCCTAGACTACTGTAGACATTGAGGGCACCTGCTGAGTGACCTCACTGTTTGAAACATTAATAAAATAACCCTATGATTTACGTTTGTGAGAAATGTGTGTAGCGACAGGTGAAACGGTTCACCGACGGACACACAAAGGAATATGAAGGGTCGTAGAGTACGGGTAAATCACACACAGGGAGAGCGACGACGATGTCGACTTCTGACGGAATACCACGCTTGAGCAGATAAGCACTGATCCGCTTGCTCCTAGTGAAAATGCTTATTAAACTTAACTGCATAAAAACATATAAGTTTGCACCTAGAGCATTACTTAGAAATGCATTTGAGTACTTTAGGCATTTGCATATATCTAAACATAAACAATCATTGGAGAATGTTATGGCAAATTATCACATCGTCGATCTACTGCGTATGGCTTGAGGGACTGTACAACAGTGAAGAGAATACTTCCTTGTGCTGGGTGTGTAGGTATTGTGGGTGCCAAGCTAGATAGATCTTGCAAGGTTATCCCTGGCTCTGTGCTGGAGCTCACTAGCTTAGCAAATCTTCCCTCCCATGTCCTAGCAGCCTGATAAACCCAATTGCAGATTGGCTTGGCTCATCTTGGTGTATGCTTGGCTATGTGTGAGTCTGCTGTTCCTTGGTTCCTTGTAGAGATCATGCCCAGCTCAGGGGTGGCAGTCGTGCTGAGAGATTGAGGAGCACACTGGCCTATGGTTGGGTGGAACGTTGCAGTTGCATAGCCAGTTGCTTGGGACTGCCTTATTGAGATAAGTATTCTCCTGTATATTCTTGCAAAGATTTAATTGATGGATATCTGAATGTAGGGTGATGGTGTAAATGAATAATTTTACTTCCGCTGTGTTTTTACGAGTTTATGCAATTCCATATGATCTTTTATAAATCTGCAAAGGTCTTTAATTGGCTGTTATAGAGTCTTGAATGTATGATAGATATCAACAGCATTTAGTTAACTTCCGTTGTGTTTCCATTGTATAAACATATACTTGTATATATATATTTTCATTTTCATTTGAATGCTTGTTTAATGAATGGATATGGGGGCTAGATGCCCGGTTTAACCTCACGATCCCTCCAAAAATCCCCTCCTCCATACTTCCCACCATACTCATTAGATCTATCCCTTTGCTAATCTATGCCTCCCATGCTACCTCCCTCCCTCTCATCCCCCTTTCTATCCCCTTTTCCATAACAAACCACCTCTCTACCCCACCCCCCCCACTCTCTCTCTAACCCCATCTCTCTCTCCGATTATCTTTAACCCCCCTCCTTTATAACTCCCACACTCTCTCCCTCTCTCTCTTTAACCCCTCTCCTCCTCCCTGTTATTATACAAACTATCATCCCTAGAACACCTAGGCTGTGTGGACCAAGGGGCTAGTTACAGTAAGTGGGGAGGACATAGGTCCAATGTCACCATAACCTAACTCCTCATCTTCTTTGGTTAAGTCCTAAACCCATGGGAGAGTCCCTAATGGAGGAATAACACCTGTAAGCACCAACACACCTGGAAATACCATTCTACAATCATTATGGATAATATTAGTGCCTTGCATGGAGTCAACAATGGATAATAAAGACAAATAAGTAATATAAAAGGCATAATTCAATATACCAATCAATGTCAATGAATATCACAAGTTCAACATACTTCACAATTCATACAATGCATCTACTTGATGCATACCAAGTATCTACCTGATACATATCATCATACATGATCCATCTGATCATACTGTGTATCCACCTGATACAAAATTAATACAAACTTAACCGAATATTTAGGGACACCTAAAATTGAAGTTATTGACATTTAGACACTGACCCATTATAACCCTCCCTTGACCCAACCTGACGATCATGTATTGATACAACTAGATGTACCTTTTCCCATAGATCCCTTTAAATTTGTTCAAAATGTACAACATAATATGTCTAGAACCAAATTATGGTTAATCTAACAAGCATGGGATGTACTTCCACTACACCTAGTGTCTTTTGAGGAAACATGAATGCTTCTTATGTATATTTAGTTATCAAAATCATTTCTTCTACCCATATGCCACATGTTTCCAATGTCTCTTCATTCTTAATGCCATCTATTAGCAAACACATTCCAACCCTACGTTTTCCTAGTCTTGGAATACCTTCCACAAGTAATTTTATGCCTAGTTCGAGCTTCTCCTTTGGTGTATGTAATAATCTATTGATCCCTCAACAACTCCCCAAGTTATGTGATGTGGGGCCCCACCTGAAATTTTGAGCTAAAGGCCACTGATCCAAGTGTTGTTACTCTTTAATGATGTCTATACAACTACAATTTGGACGGAGTCCTTATAAGGTATGTTTTATCATACCATGTCTAATATTTCTCCTTTACAGGTTTTTTTATTATCATGCCATACACTTGGATATAGTAAACCCCCCCCACCCTTACTGCTTATTCTTTCTGTACAAGCAATTCATCCTTGAAAAGTTTGACAAAATATGAGTGAGAAAACTATCCGTGATTCCATAAGCTTAAATTCCACTTGATGAAAACCCTCAGTTTGTTTCACCCCTAAACCATCCAAAGAGTCGAGCTTGCACATTGTTATGGTCGATGGAGCCCGCACATTGTTATGTAACATTGGTTGAATGGTCGATGGAGCCCGCACATCATTATGTAACATTGGTTGAATGGTCGATGGAGCTCGCACGGTTGATGAGTCAATAGCTGTATGCTTGAAGTCGTTTTCTCACGCTCCTTTGGCTTCTGTCTCCATGAATACTGGTTGCTGGAACAGTGGAAACCTATTGGAACACAACCAGTATTCCAATGAATCAGATCCCTTTTTTGTTTCCACGAACACCAATGTCAAAGAATGCTTTCCTGCATGAATTTCAAACATAGTTGTAACAACAAGGGGACTAGGACTACTTAAGCGACTTGGTACAGGCTTCAAGGAAGTACAGTACTTAGCATGTACCAGTACTTGGTACATGCTAGTGTTACGCAAGCAAGTTTGATACAAAAGAAAACATAGAAGATATAATGTGGTACGGCAAGAGAAAATAACATAATGTCGATCATGGATTAACAAAAAAAAACATGCGATACTTTGAGGGGTGTGCTCAAGTGGAATGTGCATCCAAGGAGGATGCAAGTTAGTTATTCCAACTATGAGTCAAGTGCATGTGAGCAAATATGTGTATGACAATGAGTGCACATGATGAGCATGGGGTAACTGTGCATGACATATGAAGTGCACTAAGGGAAGATGAAATATCAATGTGGAAGTTGAAGCGACAAATATGTGCTGAAGTAGTCATATGGAAGTTAAAGAGTAGTTGAAGATGGATGAAGCGTAGGGGAAGCTGCACCACGAGTAGTCATTTGAGAGGGGTTAGCTAGATGGTCTTGAGACATGGCAATTGAGAGAGTCTACCATGGACCTCAAACATAGTGGTAAGGCAAATGTTGTAAATGTGTATATATATTGTTATGTTTGAGTAATGAAAATGAGTAGAGAAATTCCCTTATTATAATTTGGTTTTCTATGCCCTCTAAAATTGTTTCAACTTTTATGTTTGTAGTGCTTTTCTATTTTCAACTTATATCTTTCGAAGCATTGTACTTAGTCTGCATAAATATGATTTCATAGAATTATGCCCATCAACTCTTTAGTTTGCTGTAATAATAACCAACTTCATAGATTTAGTTCATTTAATATATTGTTAGCACTCTAAAGTCTGAGCTAGTTCAATTAAAAAATTTGTAACTCAATCTTATTTTGATCCTATATTCGAAGAAGAAATAAATATATAAAAAATAAAATAATCTTATATCAAAATAACCTATTTTGACCACAAATTTATTAAGAATCTAATGTATGTCATATACCAAGTCCATGCATATAATGCATAATATATATATCTTGTCCCTTCAATGTTCAGACACGGTGTTCAAAAAAGCGAATTTGAATTTCAAAACTCAAATGCCCGCGCTCCACGAAAGTTACCAAAGGACGGTTCCTCACCAATTTCCTCCATTCTTCGTCATGGCAGAAGATCCATCAAGGATACCTCAGAAAACTCACCATCGGGACTCGGTAGTTCAAATCTTGTGCATTGGAGGAGCGCCTTCAGGGCTTGCAAGTTTCCTAGAAGGAAATGGGTGAAAGGATGCTGTTCTCTCCATACTAAGGCTATGATGAAGGCGGTGAGCATTTTGCAACAGTTCATAAGATTTTTGGGGCGAGCATTGTCTGGAAATATTTGCTATATATTCTCATAATCTAGCGCTGCCAAACAGTTGTCACACATCCTACAAGGCACATGCTCAACTATGAGATCCAGTCTATGCCTGCTTAGGGCACATTTCCTCCTTGCACCAACTGGTATATAAACTAAATAGCCTCAGCGTATGCATTATTTGTTGTTATTTCCATAAATTGCTTCTCTTGGTATCTCCAGCTCTCAAGATATGTGTAATGAATTTTTTACAGGAGTTGGCAGGCCGAAATAACTAACCTTCACGAGCGTGGGTGGCCAGCAGCATTTCATTCGGTGTTTCATCCATCTCCATGAATCATCCTGACAGCACCACATTAGTTCCAGGTACATCTCTCTGCCATGTCATCCTATCTCCTAGTGCTACAAGGCATTCTTGTCTCATCAAATTCTCTGGCATTTTCTTAACAAAATTTCATTCCCTAAACCAAATACTATCCAATTTCTGGTCTAGTCGGGTTTAGTGCGTGGAATGTTCATAGAAACAACTGCAACATCTCATGGGAAATACCTGCGCACTTTGCCATCCTGCTTTCCCTTATATATTAACTCTAGCTAAGCACATGAATTCATTCAAATTTTATTATTCAGTGTAATTCTTTGTGTATGATCATGTTAATGCTCTCGGATATGGTTACAATCAAGAATTGTTATATGTGTTCAATCCTTTCGTTCGCCTAAGTAAGTATGTGAAATGCAGGAAGCAAGCCCTAGACCGATCTATCCAAAGATTGTGAAATGTGTCAGGGACCTCGATTTAAAGGTTGGAGGGTTAAGTCGATTATTTTATATATTTGAAGTGATTGTGTGTTAAGTACCAAGTGAATTGTGGTATTAAGGCCTGTGTAATACGTTTGTGGAGTGCATGCGATGTGCAGATGGTCATGGTCTACAAATAATTGTTAAATTTCGTGAACTTACTGTTAAGTGAAAGACAAGAACCCTCAATAACTTTTTGGAATGTTTCCCTACTTGTCAACTCGGCGTTTCCATGTTCTTCCTTGTGAGATCCACCCATTATTTTTGGGTTGTGATGCAGCAGTTGAGTGATGTGTTTTGGGCAGAAAACAATCAGTCTATTATGGTGATGGTGCGATATAGTTGGGAATTAATACCCCCTCGGTTCTCGATCGTAGATCTTGTGGTAGAATCTTCATAATAATTTTCATAATATTTGAAGGTTGACCCTAGCGGAGAAAAACAGTTTGGTTAACTCCCTTGAGCGATCGCTCATTTATGTGACAACTCTTTTCTGCTCGACGCCTGCCTCTCACATTTTCTTGTTGAATATTAGAGTCCATATGTACTTTAAGGGTTTAGTTGTCACCCTTGTCTCCTATGCCAAACTCCTGTTGAAGAAAAGGAAATAAAAGTTTTAAAATTTCTGCATTCCTTTTGTTTGGGTTGTTACATTTCCAATGCTAGCACATGTCCAATTTTTACATAGTTTTTTAAAGCTAGAAACATGTTCAAGCATCTTTAAACACAAATATATGATATTTACTAGGAAAAAAACAGTACTAGGAAACATACATGTAGGAAATTTGAGTCACTTGGTTGGGCTCCCTAGTGAACCTATGTTGGTATCTAGCAATTAGTACCACATTACATAAAATATGCTTAGAGATTTAATCTTCCATGTGCCTTTGGGTATATAGGAAGTCCTTATTTTCGCCTATACCCATGCTTCCATAAACTCTTCGATTATCTTACATTGCTATAGTACGTGCTAAGAATATCACTTTGCGGGGAGATCACTCTTAGGAATCATATAATATGACTAAGGATATGGTCTATGTCATTAGTTAGTATTTTGAAAGATTATAGATGAATAAACTACCTAAACACTTGAATATTATGTTGGCAAGAACGTTGAAGAAACCCTAAATTTTGAATATATGTCAGATTAAAAGTTCAATTTATAATCGAAGAAGGATAGAATGATGGATAACATCAACCATAATTTTAGTACAAAAGGAGAAGGATGAGAAGGTATAAGAAGGTCACCATAAAATAATTGTTGAATTTGAACATCATCTTCAGAATATGAAGGAAAAATATGATCTTATTATCTCAAAAGTAGAAGCAATTGAAGGTCAATAATTATAATAGTTGGAGCATGTCATTGTACCAAAAAGGAGAGGGGGTGATAAGGGCATCAAAATTTACGAAGCACCATTAATGGTGGAACCATATTAATACCTCTTTACAATGAAATATCGGAAAAAATACAATAAGTGTCAACATTACAAAGGATGAAAATGAAATAATCAATGGTTCATATAATGAGGCAAAAAGGGACCATTATTTAATGTGATGTTATCAAAGAACAAAAACTATAACAAATTGGAGAAGCTATAATAATGCACATGCAATCAAAGGAAAGGAAGCCATGAAGAATTGACAAAAAAAAATTAAATATAGATGGATGGATAATCAATAGTAGTAGCAAGAGAGAACAAATATAAATAACCATTATTATTATTAGGTTTCATCACATATAAAAGCCTTAGCTACAAACATTTGATGACAAATCCTTTTTATGGGGTGATATGTTATAACTCCATGGGATGTATATATGGGGTTGAATATATAGGTAATGTGGTTACATGAATATTTAATAGGGATAACCCTAATAGGGGACCCACAAGTACAATTGGGGATATGGAGAGATAGGGAATATTATATAGAGAGATGTAGTTACAATCATTATAATTAAGGATTCTCTTAATGAATATAATGATTTTTCTCTCTCAGGATTTCACAGTGTGCTTGTTTATTCTCCATGATTTTTGGATTCATTGTGTTAAGGAGGGGTTTATTGATGTTTCGGACCTATGATATGTAGTCCATCTTCATGATAGGTAAGAATATGGATTGCGTATCGTAGGTATGAAACATCGATAAACCCCTCCTTAACACAATGAATCCAGAAATAATGGAGAATAAATATAAGGATTTATTATTTAATTCATCTCTATTATAACTTTAGGATTTATGTTTCACTCTCATATTTGGTGTACATTGGTTTATACACTATTTTATTAAGCTATTTTATTTACAAAATCCGTAACATGCTTCTTGAAAAACCTCCCACAAAATGCATTGTTCTCCCATGGTCTAGTACTTATATGTATATGTTGATATAAACCTTCCTTCCCATTGTTGGTCTTACTAGAGCAATGGCGTATGCATCCTCTAATGAACCAATCTACATCTTCCTGAATTTGGCACAAGACACATATCTACAAGTTATTATTTGTTTTCTCAAAACCAAAATGGCCTCCAACATCAGAGTTATGGGCCTCTGTTATTAGTTTTTTCCTCTCACCTATATAGGTGTATAACACTTATATATCTTGTTGAGAAATGCATCTTGGAGATGATACTAAATCTTGCTGTCACTTTAATTGATTCTTCATGACTTTGGCCTTGTATCCATGAAATATCTTCATGAAATTGTAATCTTATGTTCTTTCCTCTTTGTATGAATCATGAGTGAAAGGATCCATGTGCACCAAATTAGCTAAATCACTGATATCTATTGAGATATGATTTTAAATCTATGAGGCATTAACCATAAAGATATGGTTTAACACATTATAAGTTGCAAAAAGATGGCATTTAGAGTAGAATATTTTTATTTCCTCTCATGGAAATCCCATATAAAACCTATGCGGCATTAACCGTTTAAAATATATGGGACATTAGCCATTTAAAATCTATGGTTCACTGACCATGAGATCCCTCCGGACGTTACATTATGGATCAATCAAACTAGATGGAAAAGTTTAGTGTCGGGTCATAATAGTTTAGTCCTACCTATTAAGTTTATAGAGAGATTTAGGATTGATCACCAATTTGGTGTGTAACTTGTAGTTGTTTGCCTTGCATTGGAAATGCTATGCAACTATAAAACAAAAGTAGAACAGAACATGGAGTAGAATAGAACCTGCTCGAGCAGCAGATGCAGGGGTCTCGCTGCAGAAGGGTGAGATGTTTGGTTGAGAAGCAAATGCAGGGGATGGGCTTCCACAACGGAAGAATGAACAGGGAGAGGCAAGATGCCAATTTTAATTCACCAACATTTACGACAATGTGACAAGTGCATACCGAGGAAACTGACATGTCATACTTAGTTGGAGATTGGAATGCTTGGAGTTTGAAATGCCAAAAATAGGTACAAAAGTTGAGAGTGGTGTAATGATCAAAGCATAATTATTGGACAAAAATTAATTAGACTAAGGTATAGATTAATTACAATTTGCATTCCCTTGTTTCTACAATTCAACAAACTTGCAACATCTACCGGCTTGGTATAGAGGTAGACCATCATAAAAGAGAAATCCAATTTTTTTAGATATAGAGAAAATACACCAGGAATTTGAGAGGATGGAAGATGTATTGAACTATGAAATGCAGATGGGTGCTAATTCTCATGTAAAGAGAAAAGATTGGCATTCTATGTGTTGACACTAAGGTTTGAGAATGACTAAATCCAAAAAGTTTGCTAAAATGTCCAAAAAAGGAAGAAATTATCACAAAGGAGGTTGAAGAAAAGGTTGACAATTCAAAAACAAGAGGAAAAAACCCACTTATGCAAAGTCCGAAATCAAATTTGTGAAAAGATTAAACCCCGATCAAGTTTCGGTGGCGGAGATGTCAACAATCCCGATCAACGGCCGATATTGCTTCCCGCATCGCCAAAGTGATTGGCGGCAAATAGATGTGGGCGGTAGCGGACTCAATACCGCCGGGACACGTGTCCAAACCTCATCGTTCCGCATATGTAATATAGCGGTAAAGGAAACCACCATAGCGCCGGGCGGAACCACCAAATATGGAAGCGCGGTGGGGTCAGTACACGTGGCAGGGTGGGACCTGATACGTGGCAGATAGAGCAAGCGTGGTGGGGTCATATCACATGGCGTATACTTTGTAGCAATCGGAGGGCCGATATAAACCTTAGTCAAATCAACGGCCATTGTTTCATCCGCATCTAGGAAGGTGCACACTGGATATGAGGAAGAGCGGTCGCGGAGAATAAACCACTCGAACAGGTGTCAGCAGGTGGCTGATCCGCGCAGAGAATAAACCCGAAAAGAAAACAGCGTTTTGATCGCGGATACCACCAGATGGAATAAAGGGAGGCGAGATCTGACGGTCCAAAACAAAGTCTCGAGATCAATGGTCAGATATGAACCGCATTCATAAAGGTGCAGGGAAGTTAATTCAAAAGTCATATAAAACAAAATAGGCTCCACATAACGGCATTCTGCATGTGTCACTATCCAGAAGAGCTCTGAAGACTGGTGGAGATCTGCGATTGCGACAGAAGGCGAAAGGCGGGTACATACAGGTAGGGTCGGGTTACCTGTCCTACTTTTTTAAACAGAATTTTGTTTAAAGAAACGTTTAAATGGAGACTGTGCACGATATAGACGTTTTTAAATCAAAAGAAGCCCTAGAGGATAGAGACGAAGACGTCTACGATACCCTAATTAGGTTTCCAATATCTGATATAAAAATTAGGTTGTGTGAATTGTTAAAGGAAGGGACAGACCCCCACAGAGTTCACCAGTCGTCTTTGATAGCCTTTTGCCTCGACCAAATCCCTTCTTTCCCAGAATTCGTATCATGGTGTGTCGAAAATTACTCCCGGGAAGAGAAAGTCGTTCTAAACAGCCAAAAGACCCAAGTCATTTGCGAATTAAAGCCAGCAGAGTTAATTAAAGCCCTAGAAGTAGATTGTTCCCAAACCCTTGGCCCTGAGGTTTTCTCTGAAGTCTCCGTTATTGAAAATTATCATCATGTTTCTAAAAATGATAGGGAAATGTTTTTGTCATCGTGTCTCAATCCAGAGACCAACATTTCGGAGGTCCCATACCCTATAGATATCAATCTTTTTAATGAAAATACCCAGTTAGTTTTGACATTATTGGCCGTAGTTCTAGGTTTGGATACGGATTTGTATGTAACCGAGTTTCAATTGAGTTTATTGTACAAAATGAGTACAGTCCAGTCAGGGATTGGTGAAAATCAAATCCCTCGACTTAATTTTGAAGCATTTTTAACAGAAAAGATTCACGACCAGATGGTCAATTTTCCTACTCTCAGACATTTCAGGTTTCAGGCCTTTTTGATGAAAATGATTATGACAGCCAGTCAAGACGAGTTGCAGTTCCCACAAATCATTTTCACGTCTTTACTAGAAAATAACATGTTCAATTACACCAATTACATGCTTTCAGAGATTTATAGAATGATTTTTGGAAAAAATCTGCCTAGAGTACTACCGAAAATGCAGGCATCCATGCAATTGAGTACAGAATACGCAACAGGAGACTGGTTTTTGTCGAAAGACAGTACAGTAATCAGATTATATGGGTTCAGACATAAACCCTATGTGTTACCAGCTTTTCTTACTTTAAGGGTTTTTGCCTTGGAATTCTTAAGGCAAAAGTTGATTGTGGAAGATAACAATTTTTTGGTTCACAGACAAGCTACAGACATTAAATACCCATTCACATTTGGTCCGTTCACAGTAAAGAATAAGAATGCTGTAGTGTATATAGAGAAGTTGTTGACGGATATGAATTTTGAGTCAGATACGGCTATGGAGTATGACCCGTTAAACATCATATCAAAACGAAGAACGGAGCATCGTATCAAGGCCCTGAACCATCAGATTGTTGAAGGAATGTCGGACAGAGCCAATTGGCTAGAATATAATGAAGAAATCATTCCGGATGCATCCGACAAAGAAATGGCATTGATTGACACAACAACAGGGACAGAAAGCGAAATAGATAGTGCATTGGTTGGATCTAAAAGACCCATACAGGACATAATGATCATTGAAGATGAAGAAACAGAAAGAGGTAAAAGATTGAAAATGAATGAACCACAAGAGTTAACAACAATTTCAGAAGAGGCTAAAATAGCTGAAAAAGAAATACCAGAGGTTACAGTTAAAGAGTACAACATTGAAGAAACCCCTGTAGAGGGTGATGTAAATAGACCCCAGAATATCATGGATGTGTTTGATGAGCATAGTCGAAATAAACAGGAGTCCGCGAAACAAACCAGTCAATTGTTTCCGAAGGTTAGAAGTATATCTGGGACTGATGTAAGCTTATTTACTAGCAGAAATATCAGGGAAAATACCTTGAAATTTTCAGTTGTCACAAAAAATAAGATTTTAGAAATGAATTTAGATTTGTCTAAAATAAATGCCCCGGATAAAATTTTATTGCATAGACAAACTGGAGAAGTCATATATTCAGACTATTTGGGAGCCATATTAAGAGCAGACAAGTTGAAAAGTTCAGTGGATAAATTGAACAATCAATTGAGACAAGAGAAGGCAGAGAATAAGTCTCGACAGCAACAGATTAAAAAATTGCAAGCAGATTTGATAAATAAAGAAGGAGATGCAGCAACCAAACTGCTCAAAGAGAAAGACGATACGATCCAGATGTTGAGAAAAAAATTAAAAATTCCAGACACTGTACTCATCCAAGGAGCAGAATTGACAATATTGGAAAAAGAAAAAGAAGAATTATCTAATGAAGTCAATGATGTTACTGCTAAAATGTTAAAGCTTTCTGATGAAAAAGATCGGTGGGAAAAAGAGAAAATCATTTTAGAAGAACAGTTGGCAGAAGCGAGGAAAAGATTAGCAGGAAGTGGTCAGCAACAAGTACAAACAGACACACAGGAAGATAAAACGGGAGTAGATGATATTTTACAGGCTATGTCCCAGGTAAGCTTAAGGGAAAATGAAATCAAAGAATTGAAGGTTGAAATACAGAAGCTGACAGAAGAGAATGAAATAAAAAATAAAGAAATAAAAACCTTGCAAACAAAGAATCGGGAATTAAGTAATAATAATAAAGGATTAGCAGCTCATGTGACAGGGCAAGCTGCTATGCAAGGTTGTAAACACCTGGTGTGGGACCAAATTATAAAAGAAGTTGAGAAACTAAGACCATATCTGGATTACATAAGAGTCAAGGAAAAGGTGGTCAAAGATGCCTTCGAAAGTTGCAGAGCCGTCAGGGAAAGCTTAAATAAAAAGCCAAAAGACGTAGCCCAGAAAGCAATAACATTTTTAAACAGTCTAACTGAAGCAGACCTGACAGCCATGAATATAACGAACAGAATTTCAGTCATCACATGGGCCAGAAGGATCTTGGGTAAATACTCGCATGTTGAGAATGTTGAAGCTAAAGCTGGAGAAATACGGGAAGAAGTAGTAAAGTTCAAAAAGCAATTTGAAAAATTAGTAAACAAAGGGTTCCCTACTTTTTGGAATGAAAACAATGAATTAATTCCTCCGAATGATTATAAGAGATTGCTGTTTGATATAAGGATGGATCACAGAAAGTTCCACCAGCTTGATCATATGCTTACAGGGAAAATTTTAATGGAGAAAATATCAGAGGATTTTGAAATTTTAAATATGGTAATCTCAACCTGTGGAAACCTTCTTCCTGTTTCTTATGCAGGTCATGTTGAAATGCGAGTCTTGGTGAAGGAAATGACCAACTATGACTTACCCGCGGCCGACCAGTGGACTTATGTGGAAAAATATGGAAGGACAAGATATTCTGTCCATTCATAGAGGCTTTCAAAACTCTCGCCAAGTGGCGAAAAGATGATATTCAAAATTTTTGCCAAGTGGCAAAAAGATACTTTTATTTTAAATTTGTAATATTATTTGGAGACAGTTATCTATTGCTCAAAGACAGTTATCTTTTAAGTTAAAATATTTTCAGTTATTAGTTAAAAGAAGCAGTAATGTCAAGCTTCTTCCAAATTTTGTATAAGAACAATGAGAGTCATTGTTGAGGGGGTTGGAAATTTTTTGAGAGACAGTGTATGTTTGGAGATCTATTTTTTGATAAATAAAAGCAGTACAGTGAAAATACCCATCTTTTGAGACCAGAGATTCATGTGTTGATCAGCTTTACAGTCCGTTTTTTCTTTATCTTTATATGTGCATGTTCACTTCCTTTGTTATATCTTCCATTATGTTTTTCTTCTATATTTAAATGAATGTCTGAAATAATTCGAGATTCATACTGGTTATGCCTCGTTTTATATCATTTAAATATTCACTATTTTCTCCAAAGTTGACAATGGAGAAAAGTTGGAACTTATTATGGTGGAGGAAGGGTTGTTGCAGGTTATGTTATGGTTTTGATAATTGATGTCACTCAACCACATTTGATTGTGGAATATGTTGATGAAGGGGACACACATCCATGGAGGACTACAGATTTGAGGCACACCATAGGTAAATCAAACACCAAAGCATGTGTTAAGAATTATTCATAGTTTATTGAATGTTTTTTTGAGAAAATACTAAGTTTGTTATGTTTGTACAGGTGCAAATGTTTGTTCAACATTTTCTATTGGAGACAAAGTAGATCTTTTACAACATGGAGTGAAGGTGGGTGAGGGCTCCATATTCAATACAGAGCATAGTGTTTATAAGTGTTTATAAATGACAAGCTTTAAATTCTAACCACTATGCATCCTTTCTTTTTTTTAGACTGAAACATATTGTAGTTTTAATTGATAACCGGTGAAACAGCCACCGGGTGCTTGGTTACATAGTTATCGCTATCTGAAGTTACAAAATTCTTGGACTTGAGATAGCACGGCCCTGTTTGCCTCAGCGTCAGCCTTTCTTTACAATCTTTCCATGAACCTTATTCTCATGTTGACATGTCCAAAAGTTATTCATCTAACGAGTTAAATGATGGTCTCTATGGGATAGGCTATTATGAATCTTTAGGAAATGTGAACTTAAAGAGATTCTTATTATTTTTCTATTGGACTGTTAGCTTTCCTTCTAGCGTAAATATGTGTTCTTATCCTAGAAGAAAATGCTTATGCTAGAAGGAAAGCTAGCAGTCGCTAGCTTTCCTTGATCTTGTGCCATGTGCTTATTTGAAAATAGAGTGCATGGCACAAGCTCAAGGTATAAGCTAGCAACCACCAATCGCCATGGACAAGATTTTTCTATTGGAAAGCTAGGGACTGCTTGCTTTCTTTCTTGCATAAGTATGTGTTATTATCCTAGAAGGAAATGCTTATGCTAGAAGGAAAGCTAGCAGTCGCTAGCTTTCCTTGATCTTGTGCCATGTGCTTATTTGAAAATAGAGTACATGATACAAGTTCAAAGTATAAGCTAGCAACCACCAATCACCAAGCCCAGGGTTTTTCTATTGGAAAGCTAGCGACTGCTAGCTTTCCTTCTAACATAAGCATGTGTGTCATGCTAAAAGGAAATACATTTGCTAGAAGGAAAGGTAGCATTCGTTAAAAATAGAGTACATGGCACAAGCTCAAGGTATAAGCTAACAACCACCAATCACCATGGACAGGGTTTTTGTATTGGAAAGCTAGCGACTGTTAGCTTTCCTTCCTGCATAAGCATGTGTGTTTATGATAGAAGGAAATTCTTATGCTACAAGGAAAGCTAGCAGTCGCCAGCTTTCTTTGATCTGTTGCCATGTTCTTATTTCAAAATAGAGCACATGACACAAGCTCAAAGTATAATCTAGCAACCACCAATCACCATGGACAGGATTTTTGTATTGGAAAGCTAGCGACTGCTAGCTTTCCTTCTAGCA
Organism: Larix kaempferi; assembly: GCA_027924585.1. NCBI lineage: Eukaryota > Viridiplantae > Streptophyta > Pinopsida > Pinales > Pinaceae > Larix > Larix kaempferi. The sequence continues at coordinate 4,376,961 of BSBM01001185.1, forward strand.
TAAGTATGTGTTATTATCCTAGAAGGAAATGCTTATGCTAGGAGGAAAGCTAGCATTCGCTAGCTTTCCTTGATCTTGTGCCATGTGTTTATTTAAAAATAGAGCAGATGGCGCAAGCTGAAGGTAGAAGCTAGCAACCACCAATCACCATGGACAATGTTATCAATTGGAAAGCTAACGACTGCTAGCTGTCCTTCATGGCTAGATTTTTTCTATTAGAAAGCTAGCAATTGTTATCTTTCCTTCTAAGCATGTGTGCTTATGCTAGAAGGAAATGCTTATGCTAGAAAGAAAGCTAGCAGTCGCTAGCTTTCCTTTATCTTGTGCCATGTGCTCTATTTTGAAAGAAGAACACGGAACAAGATCAAGGAAAGCTAGCATAAGCATTTCCTTCTGGCATAACCACACATGTCATGTGCTCTATTTTGAAATAAGAACATGGCAACAGATCAAAGAAAGCTGGCGACTGCTAGCTTTCCTTGTAGCATAAGAATTTCCTTCTATCATAAACACATGCTTATGCAAGAAGAAAAGCTCAAGGTATAAGCTAGCAACCACCAATCACCATGCCCAGGGTTTATCTATTAGAAAGCTAGCGACTACTAGCTTTCATTTTAGCATAAATGTGTGTGCTTATGCTATAAGGAAATGCTTAGGCTAGAACGAACGCTAGGAGTCTCTAGCATTTCTTGATTTTGTGCCATGTGCTTATTTCAAAATAGAGTACATGGCAGAAGACCAAGGTATAACTTAGCAACCACCAATCACCATGCCTAGGGTTTTTCTTCTGGAAAGCTAATGAGTGCTAGCTTTTCTTCTAGCATAAGCATGTGTGCTTATGCTAGAAGGAAATGCTTATGCTAGAAGGAAAGCTAGTAGTCGCTAAGCTAGGAGTCGCTTATAATTCAAAAAACTTCTATTATGTATTAGTATACTAATAGTGGCTTGGGATTTTGTAGGAATCTAGTTCCATATAGATGTTATTCTTCACTAATCTACAATATAGGTTTAGATGACACCAAATAACTATTTTCGGGAGTACTTAAAATAGGGATGACTCCAATCAAGGATATTTGAATTTACTTTGAACAATTGATACAAAAAAAAATCTCAGTGAGACATGATTATACAAACTTGCATGATCAATCATGGTTGGATTCCAACCTACTTAATAACTACCTTCAATACTATTACAAGTTCCATGATTATACAAACTTGCATGATCGATCATGGCTGGATTCCAACCTACTTAATAACTACCTTCAATACTATTACAAGTTCTTAAGTATGGAAAATTTTTAGACATTTTTACAAGTTTTTCTAAGAATAGTTTTGTGTTTGTATTAAGATTATATACATTGATAACCAATCTTGTTTTGATTACGCTTTGTAGCTCCATCATAATTTATATGTAAAGTCCCTTTTGGCGGTGGGGACTAAATGGTGGGGAACAAGGTTTAATTTGCACAACAAAATGATGCCATACCCTTTTTAGCTATTACAAGTACATTATTTTTTTGTAGATTGTGTTTTGCCTAAAATATAAGAGCACACTTTACATGGTTTAACCTTAACTACAAATTATAATTCAATTGTGTGTTACAGAATTTGTAGGAGCGACAATGGAAAGTATAATTTTCACAAAAGGGGACTATGTTGACGTCCTGGTTAATGGTCAAGTTATTGGGCTAGGAAAGGTTGAATCTACAGAAGTTGGAACTTATTATGGTGGAGGAAGGGTTGTTGCAGGTTATGTTATGGTTTTGATAATTGATGTCACTCAACCACATTTGATTGTGGAATATGTTGATGAAGGGGAGACACATCCATGGAGGACTACAGATTTGAGGCACACCATAGGTAAATCAAACACCAAAGCATGTGTTAAGAATTATTCATAGTTTATTGAATGTTTTTTTGAGAAAATACTAAGTTTGTTATGTTTGGTGTACAGGTGCAAATGTTTGTTCAACATTTTCTATTGGAGACAAAGTAGATCTTTTACAACATGGAGTGAAGGTGGGTGAGGGCTCCATATTCAATACAGAGCTTGGGAATAAGGTTCATGGAAAGATTGTAAAGAAAGGATGCATAGTGGTTAGAATTGAGAAGGTGTTAGAAAATGATGCTCCTTTACCACATCCAACTGGATTTGAGGAAACACTAGGGGGTGCAATAGAATCTTATGAGATTTGGCCAGAAATAGATTTGAAACCTCATTGTGAAGATCAACCCATAAATATTCCACAAGATAGGGCTGCAAGTATAAATTTCACAAAAGGGGACTATGTTGACCTCTTGGTTAATGGTCAAGTTATTGGGCTAGGAAAGGTTGAATCTACAGAAGTTGGAACTTATTATGGTGGAGGAAGGGTTGTTGCAGGTTATGTTATGGTTTTGATAATTGATGTCACTCAACCACATTTGATTGTGGAATATGTTGAAGGGGACACACATCCATGGAGGACTACAGATTTGAGTCACACCATAGGTAAATCAAATACCAAAGCATGTGTTAAGAATTATTCATACTTTATTGAATGTTTTTTTGAGAAAATACTAAGTTTGTTATGTTTGGTGTACAGGTGCAAATGTTTGTTCAACATTTTCTATTGGAGACAAAGTAGATCTTTTACAACATGGAGTGAAGGTGGGTGAGGGATCCATATTCAATACAGAGCTTGGGAATAAGGTTCATGGAAAGATTGTAAAGAAAGGATGCATAGTGGTTAGAATTGAGAAGGTGTTAAAAAATGATGCTCCTTTACCACATCCAACTGGATTTGAGGAAACACTAGGGGGTGCAATAGAATCTTATGAGATTTGGCCAGAAATAGATTTGAAACCTCATTGTGAAGATCAACCCATAAATATTCCACAAGATAGGGCTGCAAGTATAATTTTCACAAAAGGGGACTATGTTGACCTCCTGGTTAATGGTCAAGTTATTGGGCTAGGAAAGGTTGAATCTACAGAAGTTGGAACTTATTATGGTGGAGGAAGGGTTGTTGCAGGTTATGTTATGGTTTTGATAATTGATGTCACTCAACCACATTTGACTGTGGAATATGTTGATGAAGGGGACACACATCCATGGAGAACTACAGATTTGAGGCACACCATAGGTAAATCAAATACCAAAGCATGTGTTAAGAATTATTCATAGTTTATTGAATGTTTTTTTGAGAAAATACTAAGTTTGTTATGTTTGGTGTACAGGTGCAAATGTTTGTTCAACATTTTCTATTGGAGACAAAGTAGATCTTTTACAACATGGAGTGAAGGTGGGTGAGGGCTCCATATTCAATACAGAGCTTGGGAATAAGGTTCATGGAAAGATTGTAAAGAAAGGATGCATAGTGGTTAGAATTGAGGTGGTGTTAAAAAATGATGCTCCTTTACCACATCCAACTGGATTTGAGGAAACACTAGGGGGTGCAATAGAATCTTATGAGATTTGGCCAGAAATAGATTTGAAACCTCATTGTGAAGATCAACCCATAAATATTCCACAAGATAGGGCTGCAAGTATAATTTTCACAAAAGGGGACTATGTTGACCTCCTGGTTAATGGTCAAGTTATTGGGCTAGGAAAGGTTGAATCAACAGAAGTTGGAACTTATTATGGTGGAGGAAGGGTTGTTGCAGGTTATGTTATGGTTTTGATAATTGATGTCACTCAACCACATTTGATTGTGGAATATGTTGATGAAGGGGACACACATCCATGGAGAACTACAGATTTGAGGCACACCATAGGTAAATCAAACACCAAAGCATGTGTTAAGAATTATTCATAGTTTATTGAATGTTTTTTTGAGAAAATACTAAGTTTGTTATGTTTGGTGTACAGGTGCAAATGTTTGTTCAACATTTTCTATTGGAGACAAAGTAGATCTTTTACAACATGGAGTGAAGGTGGGTGAGGGCTCCATATTCAATACAGAGCTTGGGAATAAGGTTCATGGAAAGATTGTAAAGAAAGGATGCATAGTGGTTAGAATTGAGAAGGTGTTAAAAAATGATGCTCCTTTACCACATCCAACTGGATTTGAGGAAACACTAGGGGGTGCAATAGAATCTTATGAGATTTGGCCAGAAATAGATTTGAAACCTCATTGTGAAGATCAACCCATAAATATTCCACAAGATAGGGCTGCATTCACATGTACAAGGGTTTCTCTTACACATGGATGCATAGGAACAATTATGTGCATTGCCAAAGGAATGATAGTTAATGTCCATGAGGATGACATGGTTGTGGGTGAAACACTAGGTGAAGATAACTTTGGTGTTTTTGTGGAAGAGATACATGGGTATTGTGAAAGATGCAAGATTGGGGATAAGTCTATACATGGATTGGTTAGATGGCCAATACATAAATTGGTGGACAACATAGGTGAGATGTTAAGGGTCAAGACAAAGTACAAAGAGCCACCCATGGAAATGCTGATATGGGATGTTATAGAGGATACAAGTCCTTTATACCAATGGGATGGGGATCTTTATAATAAAAAAGATCAAGATGTCAATGTTCTTAATGCATCGAGGCCATATAAAAAGATTAAACGAGCTATGACAAGAGAAAAAGTTGCAAAACGTCAAACCAAGATAGATAAAGAGAAAGAAGTCCGACTTTTGGCTGCAGATGAATGTTGTAAACAAGATTGTCTTCAACATGTGGATAGGAATGCCATTGCAAATGCTAGAAGGGATATGGAATGCAAAGAGAAAAATGGTATCAGGGAATTTGTATTGAATTCACTTGTTTCAAACACTATCATGTCAATGAGCCATGGCCATGGCCTACCTCCTATTACTAGAAAAGTAAAGGACATGAGATTTGATGGTAATGTTATTTGTAAGAAAGCATGGTACAAGATACATAAGATTCCTCAAAGCACCTTCTATAGCTACCAACATAATTTTGAACAAGGACATATGGAATCCATTCATGGTAACACCAATAGATGTAAAGCACGTGCACAAACTGTGGCGGCCATAGAAATACTGCATAAAATTGTAATGGACAATTCAGATTTTTCGCCAAACCAAACACGTCAAGTCGAAGCAGATGGAACTTCTTCTCCTCTAAGATTGTTGCCTTCGACTTACACACAAAGCTCTTTGTTAAAAGAGATCAATGTGGGTTTGGAAAAGCTCAATTGTCCATTAATATCACAACCAACAATGAGCAAGATTTGGAACACTCATTTTTGAGACGTGGCATTCTCAAAGAACACCAACTTCAGTAAATGTGGTGAATGTATTGTGTTGAAAGCACAAATGAAGTCAGCAACTACAAAAGAGTTGGAAGAAACGGCACGCGCTAGATTGAACAAACATAACAAGATCGTTATGTGCGGAAGACATTGCTACTATGCCCACAGAATCATGTCAGAGAGGTTTCCAAACGAGTATTTGAGTATTATCCATGATAAAATGGATAAAACAAAGACTTCAATTCCAAGGCTACGCGTCAAATCAAAATCTATTGTAGGAATAAACTTGGGTTTGTCATTGACAGGTATGCTAACACATGGGCATAAGACAGGAGGTTTTGGTCATTTCTCCCTACCATTTGTACATATGGGATCACAATTTACCATTACATCACTTGCTAAGTGCTTTAGGGACCTTGAAGACCCACATCTTGATATGTATGGTGATCTTCTTTATGAGAGTGGAAGTTCAAGAAGCCCACTTTCAAATGCATTACTTGACACCTCTATTTACTCAAAATGTAGAGTGTACAAGGATGAATTTTTATCTCATGGAAGATTAGAAAATCAAGATATCGATTTTAAACCTCTTCCTCCACATTTATTGTTACAATTGGATAATGCAGCAAGTGATAATAAAAACCGTTATCTTTTCATGTTTCTATCACTTCTCACTGCACTTGGTGTCTTCATCACTATTGAGGTTGGGTTCTTGCTCGTGGTACACACCCATGAAGACATAGACGGGACCTATGGGAGAATGTATTCCAGCTTGAAAAGTAAAGATATATATTCTCTACCTGAGATGATGGATACATATCGCAAAATTGAAGAAAAAAGAGTGTTTCCACCTAAACTGATTGATAAGGTGTATGACTTCAAAAGCTTCCTTAATGGATACATCAAGGAAGGAAAAAATGCACTAGTTGGACATCTTAATGTTCAGTACTTCCAATTTCTTGTACTCAATGATGTTCCGGTATTAAGATATAAAGAATCCATAAGAGATGTTGAGTGGTCAGAACCAGTTGAGTTATGGAATACAGACGATGAAGGTCGATCTAAACTGCCCATAGGGAAGCCATCTTTCTTACATCCCAAAGAGAATGAAATCTATTTAAAAGAACTAAAAGAAGGAATAACATCATACATAAAAATGTGGAAAGACACAATGGGTGGTGAGGAATTGCCAATTGTTACACCAGAATGGAAAAATAAGGTAGAGTATTGGGAAAGAGTTCTTGATACTTTATATGAAGATTACAATGATCATGATTCATCTTCTGAGGATTTCTGGCCCAAGACAAGGCAAACTCTAGATGTTGGTCGTAATGCGCTTCATGCAATCTCAAATATTATGGATGGGGATTTTGATACTATGACAGGTGAACCCGTGTATGTTGGACCCAAGTGCAATAAGCCAAAGACAACATTCAACCCTATTAATGATGTTGAGAAAGGAAAGATGTTGCTAGTTAGATCAGGAAACGAGGAAGAAGGGGAGATGATTTGGATGGCAAAAGCCACCTCAAATATATTTCAAGATGATGAAAGTGATACTCTTCATGTTAAAGTTGATTGGTGGAAGCCCGGTTCAGGGAAATACAATGGAAAAGTATTAGAGGAATATTGGGTACCAAATCCTGATGACATAGAGCTTGGATCTATTCCAATTGATACCATAGTTTGGGCATGGATGGCTAAGAAAGAACATTGCAAGAAGGCCAAGATAAATAAACATGGTGTACATGCTGTCCTTGACCTACTTGAACGAATAACATGAGATTAGGTGGAGATGATTCATGGATGTAATTATGTTCTTTGGAGGACCAATTAATACATGAAGAAACATTTTTCAATTTTTCTTGTATATTGAATATTTTCTTCAAATTTATTTGGGGAGTTTTATATTATTTGGTACAAATATGAAAATTTTGTTTAAATTGCAATGTATTCATGTGACGATACATCATGCAAATTACATGACACCATGAAATATTAAACTTTCAATGATTTGTTTATATTAACATAACTTCTCCCATAACTTGGATAATCAAGTCCAATAATGCACTTAAAATCAATATCTTCTAGTTTTGGCCTATTAAAACTATACTGGAGTCAATTTGGCATATTAAAACTATATTGGAGTTAATTAGCATTGTTTTCAATGTAATACGTTCAAACACCAAACAATATCTAACATGGAAATTACAAATTCCAATGCTTTGTCTAGATCGACATAACTTCTCACTCCATCAAACTTGGATAATCAAGTTCAATAATACATTTAAAAGCATCATCTTCTAGATACGATCTATTAAAACGATAATGTTGGGCTAGCTAATTTGTATTCTTTTCAATATAATACATTCAAACACTTCATGAATGTATATTATAATAAAATAAATTAAACTGTACTAGTTTGTTTCTATTCCAATTCATAACAAAATTATTTATTTTGATCATTAAAAAACACGCCTTGACTTATAAAATATTTTCTTTTGACATCTGTAAAATGTTTCCAATAAAAATTACCAATAAAAGTTGATAATAATTTGATTTTGATTGTTTTTTCTTTTGACAGTAACATAGGGGTAGATTGTATTAGTGCCGGTATTGAGCAACCGAATGCTAATTACATAGAGTTCCCAGATACAGTACACCTCCATAGAAGTACAGCGAGCTTACAGAGATCGCCCAAAACTTGGCAGGGCTCCACTACTCCCAAATGCCAGATATTATTTAGCTATAACAGAGGAGAAAGGCGTATTGTACTGCTGGAGCGATATTCATTTTTCCAGCTTAGCTTTCAGAGTGGTGACTTCAGCTTCAAGTGCTGCGATCCTATGGCCGAAGTTGCCATGAGTGTTCGCAGCATCCTTGAAACCAGTTCCCGTCTCATCTTTCATATCATCCATTTGTTCGGAGAAGTCTGCCCGGAGTTGCATGAGTTCTTTGTTCAACAGGTCCCAGGTTTGCTCTCCTGCCTTGGAGAGCGCCTCTAACTTTGCTTTCTGGTCATCGTGCTTTGCCCTCAGACGCCCCAGGGCAGTTTCCAGGGCTCCAATCCGTTCTTCCGTTGTGAATCCGGAGCTCGAAGAGCTGTTCGACGCCATCTAGTTCAGGAGCACACCGCGAACCTTGATCTGAGCTCGGACTTGACAGAGGGAACTCGAAATGCTTGATACCTTAAGCCTATTAGCAGAGCTCGCTGATAGAGAGGAATGAGTTCGAGACAGGGGAGGAGCTCCTTTAAGAGCATACAGGGAGACTCCCGAGGGCGCAAGGACCTGTCTCTGAGCTGTGGTGCAGGGAATCTCTGCATTCGCATGAAAAACATGTTTTGGGAAGCCAAAGAGCGTGCTGTGAGAAGATACAGGATCCCCTGCAGCTATGGGATGTCACATCGCTGACGCGAGCCATCTATGCTTAATATGCCTTGAGCCAGCTCGACCCCTTTGTTTGCTTCCATGTCTGCTTGCTTATTCAGCACCCGAAGCACATGGTAAAATCTGATTTTTTGGAAATGTTTGCTCACCTGAAGAATTCTTTGAAATATATGGCGCAGTTTGACATTCGGAGGGGTCTTCTTGGTTATGAGGGCTCTGATCAGAATCCTGGAGTCCCCAAAGACTGTTAAATTGCTAATTCCTTGATCACGCGCAATATTTAATCCTTGCCAAAGACTGCAGAATTCAGCAGTGTTATTCATAATAAAAATTCATAATAATTTGATTTTGATTGTTAAATGACACACAGATACTTATAAAAAAAATTGATTGTTAAATGCACTTTTAATAAGTTTAGTGGGTTTTCACTTTTGTATTTGTAAGAAACAAAAATGTACTTCAATGTTTCTATTCTAATTCATTGATTTCAAATGTAGTCCAGTAAAGCACTTAGAAGCAACATATTATAGACTGTCCATAAAAACTTTATTATGGGAATAGCTAATTAATGTTTTTTAATGTAATATGTTCAAACATTTCAAAAATAAATATTGGACATACAACATATTATAGACTTTGTCTATAAAAACTTTACTATGGGAGTAGCTAGTTAATGTTTTTTCAATGTAATATGTTCAAACATTTCAAAAATAAACGCTGGACACTTGCAATAACTAGAATGGGTTTTCCCTCTTTCTTCATGTATTTGAAAAAAAACCAATTGTACCATAAAATTTATATTCTAATTAATAATTTTTTTTGACCTTAATCGGTATACTTAGACTTTATCCAAGACAATATTTTCTCTTGTTGGCTCTAAAATAGTGCCAACCACATATCATAATATATAGTAGTATTGAATAATGAATATTTCTTTAAATGTTAGATGATTATATTTATATTATAAAAAGGAATCTAGGCTTAACCAATCAACATAATCCAAAGTAATAATTGATAGTTAACAATGTCCAAAACATGTAGAAACTTGTGGGCTCATAATAATCCCATAAAATGAAGGGAAAAAGTGAAGTGCCTAAGTATCTATTGTGCTATATACTTGACAAAAATGTCCTCAGGCATACAATAGACAATACATATAAAGGGAAGAAAATAAAATAGAGTACGACCTAATTTTCGATGTTGTTGCTCGTAGATATGTTATTGATTATTTTTCTAGTCAATATTCTAAAGATTATTAGGGGTAGTGTCATCATCCACAAGTACAATATTACAATGACTACAGGAGCTAATACGTCTTCATGGTATTAGAGGTTTCACCTAATTCCTAGACATTTCCAGTTCTCGTTGTCTCTTGAAGTTGAGCAAAACCCCCCATGTTCTAGCCATCCATTATCAAGATTGAGAATTACTAAGTTATTATGCCAATACATAAATTTGTTATAGTAACAAACACATTGACTGTTATGTCATTAAATAGCTTTCTAGGTCACTTTAAAATGGCGACAATCTCTTACTAATATGGTAATTCAACACATGCACAATATATGCTTTATCAAATTATAAATAAAATGGTTAATACTTTCAACATACAAATAATGCCATTAGATAAATTAATAGGAAAGAAATATTAATACAAATTATAAATTATAATAATAAAATAATGTAAAGAATCTAAGTTTAAGCATAGGAAGATATGCTTCAAATTAATATAAATTTGATTTTATATAGCTTATAATGATAATATTGTAAAAAAAATGGTGAATATATAGATTGAAAATGGTAAATTAATGATAATGATAATATTGTAATAATAATGTAGATTGATTTTATATATATTGTAAGGAATCTAAGATTAATATTCGGAAGATATGCTTCAACTTTATATAAATTTGATTTTATATAGCTTATATTGATAATATTATAAAAAAATGGTGAATATAAAGATTGAAATGAGTGAATTAAGTAATTTTTTGGTTTTTCATTTTTCGAAAACTCAATCTTGTTGAAGTTCTAAATTCTAGATCCCTTGTATAATTCCAAATTTAATGAAATATGTGTTAAAAGGAAAGCAAGGAGAACCCCAGGGTTTGCATTAATGAAGATAAATTTGAAGGAAGAAAAACACAAGGGTTTGCAACATTGAAGGTAACTCTTATATCATCTATTGTCTTAAAACAACATATAAAATTTATGTTATTTTTTTAATTTATTTAGGGAAAAATTACCCAAAATTTCTCCTCTACAGTGTTGTATGTGTCCACGGTGATCCCTTACAAAATTTATCTTCAAAGAAATCTACCTCTCGAAACTCTTCCATGGTAAATCTCTCTTCCACAAGTCTCTCCTCAAACTTTTGGCCAAAAAAGGTTTAGGGATTAGGGTTTTCTTTTATTTATAATCTCACCATATTAAAATTAAATTCTCTCTCTTTTTTTCATTTGATATGTCAACCCATTGGTGATAAACTTGTGCACCTTTTTTTTAAAATTGGGATTTTAGTGCGCCACTCAAATAATAGCACACTAGTGCACTATACTCATATAAGCACACCATATAAATTGTAGAAAATAAATTAAAAATATAATTTTTGCAATTTTTTTGGTTAGGATAATGGTGCGTAAGTAGATAATAGCACAATTATGTGTTATAGTAACAGAGCAAGACAAAAAAAATCGAAGTGTAAACTTCTGCAATTAATACTTTGTGGAGGTGGTTGAGGAGGTTTCAATTGGTGTGCATATGGACTTAGCGCACCAGTGCGTTATTCATGTTAAGGCAAGCCAATGTGCCAACACAGATTTCGGTGCACCTATTACTTAAAAAAAATAGAATGTTGTCTATTTCCCATTTTTTTTTTTAAGAATAAAGATATGTATTGATTGTATTTTTGACTCAAATGCAATGGAAAAATAGAGCGATAAATCAAAAAATTGATTCTTCAAATTCCATCTCACTCCATATCATTCCAAGTTCAAGTTCATTGTTGCCATCACTAGTAATTCCATATTTATTTATATTTTGATTATATAATTGAATTTATGTTGTCTTTTCATGTGCATTTGAATAATTGTACATTGACTTTTGCAGGATTCTAATTCTGGTTCGATTTCTTATGCACATGATATTCCACCACTCCCAAAAATATGTAAGGTCATGTTAGGAGCAAAATAACCTAGGTAGATGGTAGATGAAAATGGAAGGCAACTTTACCCCACCAGATGTAACATTCCATCATCCAATAACCATACTGGACTATTGCTTGGTTTTTCAACCAAGCATGTGCAAGGATGCACCTGCTAACTAGTAGCAGCAGTCTCAATATAAAACAAAAACAACTATGAATAAACTAATATAATCAGATCTAACATTAACATGTGTAAAAGAAATAAAAAACTGAATTTAAGAACATAAGCAATAAGATCTATGGAAAAACAATAACTTGAAAAATATTTGATTTTGTATTACCTCAAATGGTGAGGATGATGGGTGTTGAGCAACTCCAAAGTTGAGAAGCTCCAATATCCAATGGTCTCTTCTTCTCCAAAGCTTCAATGGGGATCTTCAAACTTGAAATGGGAGGCAATGGCTCTCAAAGGGAATTTGGCAGCATAAGGATAGGATGAAATGTGGATGTAAAGTGAGGAGCCCCAATCACCTTTTTATAGTTTTTGGTGATGGGGAATACGATTATGGTTTTAAGGAAACCAATGGTATTGGCCAACATGGTTTAGGTCTCTTTTTCCCTCTTTTTCATTTTTTGAATATTTTTTATATTTTTATTCCCTAGTTTTAATATTTTTGGGAAATTTGGAACCTTTTTGAGGGTTTTTTTGTGTATTTTGAGGGGAAAAAGGTGTATTGTGGTCTTTCTGGTGACCTTTTGATGGATTTAGAGGCTCAAATGGTGGGAAAATGGACAAATGGGTCATGTGAATAAGGGAATGAGCTAGTGAGCACTTTTTGGGTGTTAACAGATTGCCCCCTGATGTGTGAGGACAGGAGCTGATCGTGTGGCCGATAGACATCATAGTTCTTTTGTCTTTTTCCGGGGCAGTGGAGAAGAGAAGAGTCCAATTGGAGACTGGAACAACGGCCCCTTGGAAGCTGCAAAAAATGAAAGAAAAAATGGCCTCAAAATGAATAAGGAATTATCTTTGATAATGGACGAGGCGGGCATACCCATGCTCGTATCAAGACATATACATAACAATTAGGCCCAAGAAGGGGGACCTGAAAAATACATAAAAGTATGTTGGTACATCATAATGGTCCAGAGGGGACACAAAGCTGGGACATACTCATGGTCATATATGTTAAGATTCAATATGCTAAGATAGAAAATATCAACATTAAATTCCATTTCACAACAATAGCATATATAGGATCACTGAAAGAACAACAAGCACAACATAAACACAAGAGACACAGATTTATCCTGGGAAACCCTCATGGGGAAGAAAACCCAACAAAGCTTCCTCAATATAGATGACCAGCAAATACAAAGATGCAAACCCTAGAGATGAGCTCCTTCTCCTCCATAGCATACCTCTCCCTCACCTATGCGCTATTCACAAGTGAGTGTAGTGTGTGTTAAATGAGGAACACACCTCCTCTATTTATACACATCTTTGACTTGTATTTTATATTAACTAGGTTGGCCCCAACTTAAACACTGGGTTAAACACCCCATTATAACTGACTGGGCCGACCCCTCTAGGGTGGTCTAATAACCCTTTGACCCACATAACACATACACGGCCAATCCCCAGTAGGGAAGTCTAATAACCCAAGTTACCACATTTCGATGGAGGAATAAACATCTCCAGATATACAATAATGTCTTCACGGAGGAATGAAGCATCTCCGGAATAATAAAGTACAAATATAATATTCTTAGAAGTTACAATATTTCAACACTCCCCCTTAACGAGAAGGATATTATAACAACATATGCATGAGAAAGGAGTCATCAACATCATACATGATACATCTATAAATCATTGGAAGCTTTCTCAACATCATCAGTAACTCAAGCAGTTTACTGGAACATCTTCAATACTGAAACATCAACATCTTCAGTACCAAGTCTTCATCTTCTGTAGCACTTGAACAGCTACAACAACATCAACATCAATATCTGGATCCTCACGATCATTAGTATCATCATCACACGATCATCAGCATCTGGATCTTCTCGATCTACAGCATCTGGATCATCTCGATCTATAGCATCTGGATCATCACGATCAACAACATCGTCATCTATATCATCAGCATCGTCATCACATGATCTGCATCATCGTAATCATACGATCAACATCATCGTCATCACACGATCAACATCAGCTGGATCCTCTCGATCAACAACATAATAGAATCAACTGGATCCTTCGATCAACAACACAATAGCATCAACTGCATCCTCTCGAACAACAACACAATAGCAGCATACCCTACAACACACACGATCTATTTAAGACACCATATCATGTCTTGGGACGATGCAGTCCACTCGTCAACTTAGACAAAGTCTAAGGACCACTTCTCGGAGACATATGTCTACGGATCAATTCAGGGGCTGAAGTCCAGGGATGATACAATCCCCTCACTCTTAGAGACATCTATCTGTGGATCACTTTAGGACTAAATTCCAAGGATGATACAATCCCCACTCTCGGTGACATCTGTCTGTAGCTCACTTTAGGACTAAAGTCCAAGGATGATACAATCCCCACTCTTGGTGACATCTGTCTGCGGCTCACTTTAGGACTAAAGTCCAAGGATGATACAATCCTCACTCTCGGTGACAACTGTCTGCGGCTCAGTTTAGGACTGAAGTCCAAGGATGATACAATCCTCACTCTTGGTGACAACTATTTGAGCCTCAGTTTAGGACCGAAGTCCAAGGATGATACAATACTCTTATGTACATTTTGAACCAAGCGCTTAGGGATGATGCAGTCCTATCATGTACATTTTGAACTAAACATTCAGGGACGATGCAGTCCTATCACGTCCATTAGGGACTTCTTTCTCGGAGACATATGTCTATAGATCAATTCAGGGGACCGAAGTCCGGGGATGATACAATCCCTCTCGTCCACTAGGGACCACATTCTCAGAGACATATGTCTACAGATCAATTCAGGGGACCGAATTCTGGGGATGATACAATCCCCTCTTGTCCACTAGGGACCACATTCTCGAAGACATATGTCTACGGATCAATTTAGGGGACCAAAGTCTGAGGATGATACAATCCCCTCTTGTACACTAGGGACCATGCATCGACCTCATCGTCGTAACTAGAAGCCTCATCATCAACCTCATCATCGGAACAGGTAACCTCATCATCAATACAGTATCCACACCAATACAAGTATCCACATCATCAATACAAGTATCCACACCAATACAAGTATACACAGGTATCCTTATCATTGACCTTACCATCAATATAGGCAATCTCATCATCGATACAAATATCCACATTGATACCAGTATCCAAAGATATCTTTATCGACCATATCACTCCCCCTTTCGAGGAAGGTCCTTTTGAACTACACCAAGCTTGTCTCGGAAATACTCAAACTTTACTCAAGACAGAGGTTTGGTCAACACATCAACAATTTGTTCATCAGTGCTCATATACTCGAGCTTGATAGCTCCTTTCTGCACCATATCTCGTATATAGAAATATCGGATCTCTATGTGTTTTGACTTATCATGGAACACTGGATTCTCTGTCATCTTGATACAACTTTGGTTGTCACATAGAATCACAGTGGGGTCCATCTCTAAGTCAAACAATCTCGATAATGACTTCCAAAGCCATACTGCTTCGCAACTAGCAGAGTAGACAGCTATGTATTCTGCTTCAGCTGTGCTGAGAGCCACACTTGACTGCTTTCTGCTAAACCCCGAGATCATGGAAGATCCCATATAATAACATCCACCTGATGTGCTCTTCCTGTCTGATACACTTCCTGCCCAATCAGCATCTTGTGTAGCCATGCAATCTGAAGTCATGATCTCTAGGACTACATAGACCAAAGTCTATCGTACCCTTTAGGTACCTTATCACATGCTTTGCAACTATCAGGTGAACACATCTAGTTTCCACTAGATATTGACTCAAGGTATTCACAACAAAGAAGATATCTGGCCTAGTGTTCATCAGATACATTAATGACCCAATAATCTGTTTGTATAGAGTTACATCCACTAACTTTGATGAGTCATCTGCTAACAGTTTCAGGTTGGAATCCATGGGAGTGGCCATGGCTTTACATTCCAACATATCAAATCTTTTCAAGATTTCCACAGCATACTTTCCCTGGTTGAGAAAGATTCCTTCTGGGCCTTGCCATACTTCCAGACCTAGGAAGAAGTGCATCAATCTGAGATCTTTCATCTCAAACTTTGATGAGAGCTTCTTCTTGCACTCGATAATCTGTTTCTCATTTCCAGTCAGAAATAGATCATCCACATATAGCAACAATATGATAGGTTCATCATCCATAACCTTGAGATAAAGATTAGGATCAGCTTTACTCTTGGTAAATCCCAAGCTTGTCAAGAAGCTATCAATTCTTCCTCCGTGACTGAAAATCATTCACACTTTGCATTGAGTGATCTTCTGCATATCTATCCATGCCATCTCTCGTCAGATGGGTCTACTGATATGCGCCTCAAGATCATTTGAACTCCGTGGTGAGTTCCTTCTGTATATAGATACCATCTTCAACCTTGTAGCAAAGGTTGAAATCTGCATCACCAATGGTGATCATTAAGCTCATCAAATGACTATCGATCCTGGGTACCTGTATAGAGCTTTCTTCAATTGAATCCTGGGATTTTTCTTGATTCGCACTTCTTCTTCAATCACACCATTGAGAGAACAATATTTATCTAGCTACTTGGAGCAAACATCTTGTCATGATCCTCTTCCTTTTTCTAAGAGAATATTCTAGGCACGAGCCTTCTATAGTATGTTTGATTTGTAAATCTTCTTGTTGAACATCTATCACTTGTTCAGTGTTCATCATTCTTCATGATCTTTCCTACAAATCAAAATTAAGTACATGATTAGTAATACTTCATAATCATCAAATCATGTGGACATGATAACCTATTATGCATACAGATATGATTCACATAGTTATGCAACTATCTTGACCAATACATTGGCACAACACTTTTCCATATTCTGTATGCATACAGTGGCTATCTAGATGCCTTCCATCTCTACCAGAACATACTATCGAGAGTGTGCACAGCTCTCAGCATGTCAGCAAAGAGGTTTCATTCTAGACAAGCAACAATGGAATGTTTGTCCAACTTACCAATCATATGCATATTAGTAGTATACTGTTCGATGTTATATGAATGCTTACTCTATGCATGATATATTCTAGGAATACAAATATGCATACAACTATTACAAGCAATATCATAGACTATTAAGTAATTCAAATAACAATTCAAATACTTATCTTTTTGTGTCTTGTGAGGTTGCTTCCTTCTTGGTCTCTAATTCCCTTCCATGTCATGAGCTTCTATCCATCCTTGACCACTATGCATGCTTAAGTCTGCACTAGTGTCATCATCATGATCTCATACATAATCATACATTCATTAGTATAAGCTCAATATTATCACAACATTATGACTCTAAGTAATCTTGAATATGTATGCTCATGATCATTCAATACATGGGTATACTAATATCCTAGCACAAAGTAGGATTCTAACTTGACATAGGAAAACATACCTGGATTAGTATACATGCTTAGTTATGTCTAACATACCTAAACAATATCTTCTTTGTTCTCTTCAATGATTTAGAGACCCTGTGCTAGAACCTGCATATCTCATAAGTTAAGCATAGTAGAACAAAGTCATACATACCTCGTAAGTAGAGATTCTATATGGTCAAACATTATGGATGAGTCTTTGTCTTCATGTCATCATGGTCATAGAACTTGATTTGTATTTCTTGATGTACCTGTATCTTGTTAGCAGACAACATCATCCTCATACAACATCACAGGTGCATTAGTACAATCATAAGTGTCATAACCCTAATTAAAAAATGTATTCTATCATTCCAATGCATTCTTACTTTTACTAGGGTAATAAGACAAGTCTAACATTAATCAAGATTGTACTAACCTAAATAATATGAAGACAAACATAAACTTAATCATGAACATATTTCAACAGATACCTGTATCTCGTCAAGTCATACCTGTCAGGATTGATTTTAACCCAATCCACTTTGATTTACTAAAACTGGATCTGGAGCTGGATTAGGGTTTGTCAGAGAAACCTAAAAATTCAAACTTTGACTTTCACACTTCTGAATGGATGGAAAGGTGTGCCTTGCTAAGCTGATCAAGCTAGCATACTTCAATTTTGAAATCTCCAAAATTTGACCCCTCAAAATTGCCTTTGAAACTTCTGGATCTTCTAGAAAGGATTCCAAACTAGGGTTTGATGAAGCCCACCCTTCTGCCCAATCAAAAGGTTCGATCCAAAGCTCTAAAATTCTATTTTTCTGAGGAGCTTCCAGTTGTGGTCATAGAATTAAAAAATTCCAACTTTTGCAGAAGCCCTAATTTTCCACCTTTCTGATCAAAATCCCGAACTGGGGTTTGATCAAGCCTGGTCTTCTACCCAACCAAAAAATTTGATCTTGGTCTCTAAATTTCAATTTTTATGAGTAGCATTCAGCTGTGGACTCTGATTCCAAAAATTCCAACTTTCTCTGAAACCCTAATTTTCCATAGCAGTGACGATTCAAGAATGAAGGTGCTCAAAATCCAAATTTGTTTTGACAGAAATATGCACCTGATTGTTTCTGGTGTAACTCTGGAATTACAAATCCACAGGGTTTGAAACTTCTTCCGGTGATATCCCGACCTGTCCTCTTTCCAACCCCATAGGTTTGACCTCAATTGGATTCTCTGAGAGAGAGTTATGCCAAGTGTCGCAACATGACCTGTTTATGGGATGAAATAGGAGAGCGAACTTGTACAACGTTCCATGTGTCACTGGTTCAACTTCAACCTATGAAATTTTTTACCTAAGATAGTACAGTCCGTTCACTACTTGTCACTTTTTACAAAATTTCATTTGGAGCTTCCTAGCCCAAGTTATGACCTTTTAGCCTAGGTCACCTGATTATGACTGAGATATGGAAGAGGCAAAAACCCTAACGTGTACTGATCATAACTCACAAAGTACAACGAATCTAAGGGTTTCCTTTGGAAACAAGGTACATGGGGATGGTATCTACGACCTATAAAGGTTTTAGATCCTGAAACTTCGCCAAAATGGATTTATAGTGAAAGTGCCACGATGACTGGTTTTTTTCTATACAAAACCCTAACCTTCAAATTGTCGCAAGTGAAGCAAGTGTCGTAAGTGCCATACATTACCTTCCTTCAGGTTAGCTCTGATACCATGTTAAGATTCAATATGCTAAGACAAAAAATATCAGCATTACATTCCATTTCATAACAATAGCATATATAGGATCACTAAAAGAACAACAAGCACAGCATAAACACAAGAGACACAGATTTATCCTGGGAAACCCTCATGGGGAAGAAAACCCAACAAAGCTTCCTCAATATAGATAACTAGCAAATACAAAGATGCAAACCCTAGACATGAGCTCCTTCTCCTCCATAGCAGACCTCTCCCTCACCTATGCGCTATTCACAAGTGAGTGTAGTGTGTGTTAAATGAGGAACACACCTCCTCTATTTATACACATCTCCAACTTGTATTTTATATTAACTAGGTCGGCCCCAACTTAACCACTGGGTTAAACACCCCATTACAACTGACTAGGCCGACCCCTCTAGGGTGGTCTAATAACCCTTTGAACCACATAATACATACAGGGCCAAACCCCACTAGGGAAGTCTAATAACCCAAGTTACCACATTCCGACGGAGGAATAAACATTTCCGGATATACAATAAGGTCTTCACGGAGGAATGAAACATCTCGGGTATAATAAAGTACAAATATAATATTCTCAGAAAATACAATATTTCAACAATATAATGACTGATCTCAATAACTGATACACTGGAGAAGAGCAACAACCATTCTGAATAAGGTTTCAACAGGGTTGATAAACTGCTGGAGATGAAGGTGTCCAACATCTGTAGGGACTCAATGACTGTGAGTCAACTTCTGAGGAGTATATGTAACTATATACTCGAGGGAGTATAAAACTGCAGTACATATGATAATTGTTTCCAAGCGCAACCCGAATATCCATAGGAATGCGTAACTGGTTGTTGTTAATTTTTCAGAATTTACTTCAATCTGATCTAGGATCTTAACTGAGAGAACAATATGTACAGCATATCTACAACATATCAATCATGGACACAATAATGAAAGCACACAAGAGACACAGAGTTTACTTGGGGAAAATCGTAAAGGTGAAAAACCCCAATAACTTCCTTAGAGATAGATAGAGCAATGATACAACCCAAGCATAAGAGATAGACATCTCCTAGCAGCAGCTTCTCCTCCTCCACAAGTGCGCCACTCTCCCGAGAGTGTGAGAGAGAATAGAATGATGAAATAGAGTGCCTCCCGCACTCTATTTATACTTGACTTGACTTTCCTAATAGCCTTTACTAGGTCGGCCTTAACTTAACCACATAACATAATGCTGACTAGGCCGACACCCAATAGGGTGGTCTAATAACCCTTTGAACCACATGGTCGACCCCCAATAGGGTGGTCTAATAACCCTTCGACCCACATGACTTATATAGGGCCGACCTCAACAAGGTGGTCTAATAACCCATCAAGTATAAGTTAAGACACTTACAATATAAATGATGAAACTTCCGTATAGAGGAATAATAACATCTCTATAGGAATACAAACACTTCCGTATAGAGGAATAATACCATCTCTATAGGAGTACAATATACATATATGAAATACATTCCGAAGTTACATATACATCAAGAATCCCTCTTAACTAGGAAGGTATTTCTCGACACAGGTCTTCTAGCACAAGTCTTCTTCTCTGGATCATCGTCACTAGATAATCGTCATCGAGTCATCACCATCGTCACTGCTGTTGCTATCTCAATCAATCTCTGAATCTACTCATCATAGGAAGTTCTATAGAGCCAGTCCTTTTTCATACTGGATGTAGGCCCACCACCTGTAGGTCTTCATCATTTGTGTGAACAGTCTGATAGAGGTGGTCTCTCAGGACTAATTTTATGTGCTGATGCAATACCTGACAAGAGCATCCCAGGAACATTTATGTGCCTAAGCACAACCGGCAAGTTCTCCCAGGACTGATTACATGCATCCCCTTCACAATACCTTTAAAGAGCATCCCAGGAACATTTATGTGCCGCAGCATGACCTGCAAGATCTCTTAAGAGCATCCCAAGACTTATTACATGCACACAGCTCAACCTCTCGGATCTCTAGGACTGATTACATGTGAATAGATAATACCTTTAAAGAGAATCCCAGGAACATTTATGTGCCACAGCACGACTGACAAGATCTCTAAAGAGCATCCCAGGACTTATTACGAGCACATAGCTCAACCTATCGGATCTCTAGGACTGATTACATGTCTCCATAGTAATACCTCATCCCAGGACTGATTACGAGCACACAGCTCAACCTATCGGATATCTGAGGACTGATTACATACTACATAGCAATACCTCATCCCAAGACTGATTATGAGCACACAGCTCAACCTATCGAATTTCTGAGGACTGATTACATGCTATTTGCACAACTTGCCACATATCATCTCTGACCTCCAAGTATCAACCTGATACTCATGATCTAACTGATCATCATCGCAAGAAGCATCATCCTGATGCTCATGATCATATTGATCATCATCACTGTACCGCCCTGATACATATCATCTGGAGCAACATCTTGAAGCTCGTCATCATGATCAAGGAGATCATACAATGCAGTCACCTGATGCATACCAAGTATCTATCTGATACATATCACCATACATGATCCACCTGATCATACAATGTATCCACCTGATACATACATAGATACATGATCCACACAATGTATCCACTTGATATATATTAACATACATGATCTACCTGATCATACACAGTATCCACCTGATACATATACAGATACATGGTCCAAGCATCCAACATGATGCATATACAAATACATATAAATGATCCAACTGATCATATCCAGCATCCAACATGATGTGTACATATATATACATATAAATGATCCAACTGATCATATCCAGCATCCAACATGATGCGTACATACATATACATATAAATGATCCAACTAATCATATCCAGCATCCAACATGATGTGTATACAGAGCAGTAACTGGAGCATCGTCTTGATGCTCATCATCTAGCGCTTACATCCATAGCCATGTGAAGGATACTCCTTCCAACATACTTGGAATGGCTTCAGCAAATGTCTCCATCACTTCTTCCTCGAAGTGTCGTCAATTTGAAGAACACCAAGTCTCTCTTTGAAGTACTTGAACTTCACTCTGGCTAGTGGCTTCGTCAGCACATCTGCAATTTGCTCATCCGTCGCAACATACAGGAGCTTTACTGCTCCTCTCTGCACCATATCCTTGATATAGTGATATTTGATCTTAATGTGTTTCGACCTGTCATGGAACACCGGGTTCTCAGACAGCTTCATACAACTCTGGTTATCACAGAAGATACCAGTAGCATCCAACAGGAGATCAAATAACTCAGATAGTAGTTTCCGAAGCCATACTGCCTCACAACTAGCCGAACAGGCTGCATCATACTCTACTTCGGCTGTACTCAGTGCTACACAGGATTGCTTCCTGCTAAACCAAGAGATCACACCTAATCCCATACTGAAGCAGCACCTAGAAGTGCTCTTCCTATCTGCAGCATTGCCTGCCCAATCTGAATCAACATAACCCTTTTGATTTGCATCATACTTGAGCCCATAATGCACTGTACCCTTCAAGTACCTCAGAATATGCTTTACAGCAACTAGGTGAACACTTCTCGAATTACTCAAGAACTGGCTCAATGTGTTCACCGCAAAGCAAATATTTGGTCTTGTGTTCGTCAGGTACATCAAGGACCCAATCATCTGACAATACATAGTGATATCAGCCAGCTCAGATGAAGCATCACACATAAGCTTCAGGTTCGATGCCATAGGTGTGGCCATGGCCTTGCAGTCCATCATCCCGAACCTCTTCAGGATCTCTACTGCATACTTCCCTTGTCCAAGGAATATTCCATCTGCACTCTGGCACACCTCCATACCTAGAAAATAGTGCATCATCCACAATTTCTTCATCTCGAACTCGGTAGCAAGCTTCCACTGCGTGTCGGAAATCAATCTGTCTTCACCTGTAATAAACAGGTCATCCATATACAAAAGTAGTATCACTGGATTGCCTTCCTAACCCTTGTAGTAAAGGTTGGAATCCACTTAACTCTTGATAAATACCAAACTGGATAGAAAGCTATCTATCCTACCATACCAAGTTCTGCACATATATGACTCCCTGTCATGTGTCTCAGAACCAAGTGGCTGCTCCACATACACTTCTTCTTCAACTACACCATTCAAGAAAGCTGTCTTGAAATCCATCCGGTGTATCTTCCATTTCATCACTGCAGCCAAAGCAAGTACGGATCTAATGGAAGTGTATTTGGTTGCAGGAGAAAAAGTCTCTATGCTACCACCTGCATCATGCTTGATCTTGTAGATCCTCTTGGAAGTCACTACATACTCCCCTTCAGGTCTTGGGACTGCATCCCAAACATCTTCATGATCGACTGGTACTCCTCGATCATGGCATTCTTCCCAGATCCTGGGAACTTCAATATCTTTAATATTTTCAATAGATACCTTTGTTGCTGAACAAATGTTGTAGTCCTTTTGTAGGTGATTGTATACGATCTTTCCTACACAACAAGTTAAATTGCATGATTAGAAAACATCTCATAGTTTTCAGAACAAATTCTTACACATAAAGAAATATGTCATACAGTCATGCAATTATCTTAGCCAATGCTTCAATACAACATTTATCCATATCCTGTAACTTTCTAGATGCCTTCCAATCTCTACCAGAACATTGTTAAGAGTGTGCACAACTCCCAACATGTTAGCAAATAGGTTTCATTCTAGATAAGTAGCAATGGAATGTTGTACAGTGACATAGGCTACTTACCCATGTATATTAGTAGTATACTGTTCATCAATGCAACTATTCTAATATGCATAATACATAACCTAATTCTAGGAACATGAGTATATACATTATTGACTCCCTCTCAGTCTTTGCTTCTTTTTTGCAACTCCATTCTGATGTGGATTGTGAGAAGTGGTCAACTCCCTTTGAATATCTGCATCCTTGCAGAAACTACTGAAGTGTGCTCCTTCTTGATCTTTGCTTCCTTGCAGTAACAACTAGAGTGTGCTCCCTCTTGATCTTTGCTTCCTTGCAGGAACAACTGGAGTGTGCTCCCTCTTGATCTTTGCTTCCTAGATTACTTGTCCTTGAACTTATAACCATCACTTATGCATGCTTATTAGTATCATCACTATGTTATCCTTGAGGTCTCATACATAATCACACATTCATTAGTATAATCTTAATACTATCATAACACAATAATCTTAAACATGTATAGTCATGATCATTTCAAACATAGATAATAAACATTAGTATTCAAGGTTTCAGGGAAGTCTTCTTTTACTCATGCATATTCTTATTTGATCATAGGACTCTTCTAGTTAGTTAAATCATCAATCAAGATAAGAGACATAAAATGCATAAACCCTTGATTACTTACATTTCTAACTTTATGAATAAACATAACCAATCATACCAAGTATACTTATATAAGGGATCCTAACACAAGGTAGGATTCTAACTTGATATAGGAAAAACATACCTGGATTGGTATGTTAGCTAGTTATGTCTAACATGCCCACATGATGTCTTCTTGTTCTCTTCAATGACTTGTGCTAGTAACCTGCATATCTCATAGGTTAACCATTATAGAACCAAGTTATACATACCTCGCAAATAGATATTCTAAGTGATTCATGACAATGGATGAATCTTTGTCCTCATGTCATCATGATCATATGTTCTTGAACTAGAACATGATTTGTCTTTCTTGGTGTACCTTTCATGTTAGCGGACAACATAAACCTCATACAACACCATAATGCATTAGTACAATCATAAGTGTCAACACCCTAATCAATGAATATCTTCTATCATGCATTCATAATTTTATTAAGGTGATACGACAAGTCTAAATTTAATCCAGATTGTACTAAACGTAATAACATGAAGACAAACATACCATGAACAAATCTTGAAACATACCTGGATGAGTCATACCTATCGAGATTGCTTGTAATCTTCTTATGTAAGCCTCATCTCCCTCTGAAACAGGAACTTCTTCACTTATGCAGGTGACCAATCCATTCTCTTCTAGGATTAACCCAATCCACTTGATTTGCAGGAACTGGATCTGGAGTTGGATTAGGGTTTGTTAGAGAAACCCTAAAAATTCAAACTTTGAATTTCAAACTTCTGAAATGATAGAAATATACGCCTTGACGAGCTGATCAAGCTGGTATACTCATAATTTGAAAACTGCAAAGTTTCACCCCTCAAATTTGCCTTTGAAACTTCTGGATTCACTAGACATGACCCCGAACTAGGGTTTGATAAATCCCACCCTTCTTCCCAATCAAAAGGTTCGATCCAAATCTCTAAGCTTCTATTTTTCTGAGGAGTTTCCAGCCGTGGTCATAGATTTCAAAAATTTCCATTTTTGCAGAAGCCCTAATTTTCCACTTTTCCGATCAAAGTCCTGAACTAGGGTCTGATCAAGCCCGACCTTCTGCCCCCAAAAAAATTCTGATTTTGGTCTCTAAATTTTGATTTGGATGAGTAGCATTCAGCCGTAGTCTTCGATTACAAAAATTTCAACTTTCTCCAAAACCCTAAATTCCGGAAGCCATGAATGAAGGTGCTAAAAAATAATTCTGTTTTGACGGAAATATGTACCTGATTGTTTCTGGTGTAACTCTGAACTTTTCGATCCACATGGTCTAAAAATGTTTCCTGTGATAGCCTGACCTGTCATATTTCCAACCCCATAGGTCTGACCTCAAATGGATTCTCTGAGAGAGAGTTATTCCAAGTGTCGCAACGTGACCTGTTTATGGGATAAAACAGGAGAGCAAACTTGTACGGTGTGCCACATGTCACTAGTTCAGTTTCGGCCTCTAAAAAAGTTACCTAAGCAAGTACATTCCGTGCACTACCTGTCACTTTTTATGAAATTTAATTTGGAGATTCCTTTCCCAGGTTATGACCTTTTTTCCAAGGTCACCTGTCTATGACTGAGATCTGGAAGAGGCAGAAACCCTATATTGTACAGATCATAAATCACAAAGTACAACGAATTAGAGATTGTCCTTTGGACACAAGGTACATGGGAATCTTAGCTTCGCCTTGTATGATTTTCAAGCCCTGAAACCTTTCTTAAATTTATTTATAGCGAAAGGGCTACAATGACTAGGTTTTGCTATATCAAGCCCCAACTTCGCAATTGCATCAAGTGTCATACATGCCATACCATGGCTTCTTTCAGGCAAGCTCTGATACCATGTTAATTTTTTAGAATTTAATTCAATCTGATCTAGGATCTTAACTGAGAGAACAACATGTACAACATATCTATATCATATCAATCATGGACACAATAATGCAAGCACACAAGAGACACAGAGTTTACTTGGGGAAAACCGTAAAGGTGAAAAACCCCAATAACTTCCTCAGAGATAGATAGAGCAATGATACAACCCAAGCATAAGAGATAGACATCTCCTAGTAGCAGCTTCTCCTCCTCCACAAGTGCGCCACTCTCCCGAGAGTGTGAGAGAGAATAGAATGATGAAATAGAGTGCCTCCCGCACTCTATTTATACTTGACTTGACTTGCCTAATAGCCTTTACTAGGTTGGCCTTAATTTAACCACATAACATAATGCTGACTGGGCCGACACCCAATAGGGTGGTATAATAACCTTTTGACCCACATGGTCGACCCCCAATAGGGTGGTCTAATAACCCTTCGACCCACATGACTTATACAGGGCCGACCCCAACAAGGTGGTCTAATAACCCATCAAGTATAAGTTACAACACTTACAATATAAATGACGACACTTCCGTATAGAGGAATAATAACATCTCTATAGGAATACAAACACAACCGTATAGAGGAATAATACCATCTCTATAGGAGTAAAATATACATATATGAAATACATTCCGAATTTACATATACATCAACAGTTGTTTTCTCAAAAAGACTCATAACTGTGGTAGAATCAGGTGATATCCAGGGTCTTCAACAAATAACTGAAAGGACCGATACCCTGTACGAGTCTCAATGATGTGATCAAGGTGTTTGAAGTCGAGCATGTGAGAAAAAATAATTTGGAGAGCCAATGAGGGGTCCTTTCAAAATGATCCGTAGGTACTCATCATTAATGGCGATGAGTCCAAGGCACAAGGACCTCTAGGTCTATCCTCTGGAATAGATTTGGTTGGCGTTGACAGAGGGAGACCAACAACTACCAAGGCAATGATGTTTCCTTGATATGAGCACGAGGTGTACAACTGAAGTGTGGTAGTACTGATGGTAGGACTGACATACTGTGGGGATGGGGAATAATTGGGGTCATATAGTGGGTGGACTCAAACTTCCTTTGTTCAGAGCATGATGGCATGGTTGACCTGGCAGCGTAGGAAACTAACTTTTAGGTGTGGGGATCATAGCTTAGGGGTATGTATTGTAGACTGGAGTGACTCTAGGGGGACAAGCTGATGGATGCTTTTGGGAGACTCTCAGGGTGAGATACTGCAGAATGATCTGAACAAAGGCAACCATACTGGGGAAGCTGCTTTATGAGTAGACATGATCTGTTGTGGCACCGAAAAGCACTGTTGGGTCCTTGTTCATAGTTTTAATGAGCTCCAAGAAAGGATAAAAAGTGTGCTCTGAAATGGTACTATCTTGTGGATTTATGTGAGCTCGGGATTGTTCATGCTCGTGAGTGCTTTCATTTTTTAAGAAGTCTAAAAACGATAAGATGACTCTGAATTGGTGGAGGAGTACCGTCCTGTGGATTTGTACGAGCCCAAGACAGTAATTGCTCATAGTTTGCTTTCAATTTTAGAGAGTTTGAAAGTGATAAGTAGATTCCATTGGTGTTCTTTTTTGTATGTTAGTCTCCAAGGCCCGAAAAAGTATAAAATGATGCAAATGAATAACTCTTCTAGCGAATGTGACTAGAGTATTCCTTTTTCGTAATTAGTCTACAAGGTCCAGAAAACGAGTTAACTTATACTAGGTAGACGCCCTTTCAGATACTTTTAGCGAGCATGAAAGGAAGCAAGATTGCTCGGCGATCTTTTCATTGTTTTAGGAGTCAGAAAAGAGCTTAACAGAAACTCCCTAAGTGCCTTTTTCGTAAAAGAATTGCTCGACCCGAAAAAGGGATAGAATTATACCGAACAAAAAGGTTATTGGTGAGAGCAAGGAATGATCTTGAGCATCATCATGAGCATGGAAAATTGAAACCGGTGATATAATACTTGTAAAAAATGAACCACGACCGATGTGGCACGCAAATCGAGGTAATGAGGGGCATTTTGGAGAAATGTCCAAAAATTATGGGGGTGAGAGTGAGAAATGATCTCAAGCATTATCACGAGCGCAGAAAACTGAACCCGACGATATAAAACTTGTCAAAAACAGACCACGGCCGATGTAGCACGCAAATCGAGGCGACGAGGGGCATGGGAAAAATTGCCCAAATAATCTGGTGCTGAGAGCAAGAAATGATCTCAAGCATCATCACGAGCGCGGAAAACTGAATTTGGCGATATAAAAATCATCAAAAATGGACCACGGCCGATGTGGCACACAAATCAAGGCAACGAGGGGCATGGGAAAAAATTCCCAAAAAATCTGGTGGGGAGAGTGAGAAATGATCTCAAGCATTATCACGACTGCAAAAAACTAAATCCGGTGATATAAAACTCGTAAAAAATGGACCACGACTGATGTGGCATGCAAATCGAGGTGACGTGGGGCATGGGAAAAAATGCTCGAAAAAGAGAGCTGGTGGAATTGGGAAAAGAAGTGGACTATCATGAAGTTCTCGCTACGCTGATTCCAATGGTACCAACGGTTTGAAAAACGGACGTTGTATGATGCTGAAATGGTTGATTGAAAATGGTCAAATTTCTATAAATAGCAAGTGGGCCCAATGTGACAAGTGTCATTTTCACCGTTGAGTTTCACAGAGTAATTGAGTTGGTCAGAGCATTTTCTTGATTTATGGGAGATTCAACCGTTGGTTTTTCCTTCTGTGAGTTTCAGGTAAGCCTATGTGCCTTAGCCTTTCAAATTATTTCCTTTCTTGTTAGCGTCGGGGCCTTGGAGTCTACGTAATTTCACGTTGGCTTCCCAACGTGGAATATCATGGGTTTCGGCTCATTTTCTGCAATGCACATCGTGGGTATGGGCTTGATAGCCGCGATGTGCATCGTGACTGTGGGTCCGACAGTCGCAATGTTCATCGCGGCTGTGAGGGCTAGTAGTCATGATGTTCATCGCGGTTGTGGGGCTTACAACCACGATGCCCATCGCGACTGTGGGGCTAATACTCGCGATGTTCATCGCGACTGTGAGGTTGAAAGTCGCGATGTTCATCGCGGCTAAGAGCCTGAAAGTCGCGATGGGCATTTTGGGGAAATTTTTTTATTTTGCTAAAAAAATTTCCTTTGTTTTTTGGCAGGATGTTGAGGAGACCGCTGGTGTCGTGGAGGGAGAGGGAGATTGATGTGGAGCTGATGGGTAGGATTCGAGATGACCCGAATGTGCGGGTGGCCCTTGGCATTGGGTGGACTACTAAAGTTTGCTCAGATTCCCATTATGCATTCAGTCAGAGATCTGCTGAACAAGTTGGTTGACTTCTGGGTCCCGGAGGAGGTGGCTTTCATGGTGCAAGGTGAGCGACTAGAGATCACCTTGACCGATGTGTACTTTCTTACTGGATTGCCCTGTTTGGGTGAGATAGGGGAGCTGCAGCCGAGGATTCCGGCTGGCATGGATATTGAGGATCTACTGGAGAGATTCTGCATTCCAGGGGCCCGTACACAGAATAGCGCATTGAATGTCTCTGATCTGCAAGAGCCAGAGACGCAGGCGGTGGTGGCTTGTGTTTTGCGGGTTCTTGGTGCACAGGCGCCCCATCGTTTGTCTGGGGGGAAAACGATGATGGTAGACAGTGTCCTAAGGGGGAATTATTTTGCTTGGGGGTAGATGTTTTTGGCCTGTGCTCGGCAAGAGTTGAACAAGGTTAGTCAGGAGGGAGGAGAGTTCAGCTATGCTTCTTTCCTCTATTGTTTCTTTTTTGAGCGGGTCCCTACCTTGCGGCCACGTGTGCCGGTTCGGGATGGGTTGAGGAGTGAGCCGCGGCTGGTGCAGTGGGGGGAGATGATGCCCTGGGGTGGTGGTGGTATCCAATGGTTCTTCTCATTGGAGATGTATGACCAGTGGGAGCAGGTGCCTGTTGGTATTGATGATTATCCGTATGCTGGTATGGACTTCCAGGGAGACCCTGAGATGCCTCAAGCTCAGGGACAGGCTTGGGGGTTGGATGGTACGTCTTTGTTTTTGTTTCTCTATTATATTATGTTTAGATGTTATTTTTATGAGTATAGATAGAGATGTTTTATATGATACTGACTTGATTTACTGTGGGTTTTTTGCAGATGTTGGTCCGAGGCCACTAGTGGATCATACAGGACGTCGGGACGGATGGTGGTGGTGGTACCTCCACCGGTAGTAGCATCGCCGCCTCGTGCATGAGGAGTTGTGCGCCCACGAGATGACGCCCTAGAGGACATACGAGATACCTTAGAGGGGCTTCTAGTGGGTGCACCAGAGGAGGGTTGGAGGGATCTAGATCGGCCTACTATCGAGCGTTGTTTCAATGCTCCCCGTGAGTGGCGGTCGATCCTGCTGAGAGTAGCTATGGTGATGGCCGAGAGGAGAGATCGAGATCAGTATGATCTGGAGGAGCCAGAGGATCCCGTTGATCGTGATGATTAGGTGATCTTATACCAGCCCCCAAATGCTGATGAGCATATGGGGATGTATTTTGTTGATACACATTTTGTATGGCTAGTGTACCTTTTGTATGCATGTGGATGCACATCTTGTCTTTTCGTTTACATTTGTTGATGTATATGTAACTTCGGAATGTATTTCACATATATGTATATTATATTCCTATAGAGATGTTATTATTCCTCTATACGGAAGTGTCGTAACTTATACTTGATGGGTTATTAGACCACCTTGTTTGGGGTCGGCCCTGTATAAGTCATGTGGGTCAAAGGGTTATTAGAACACCCTATTGGGGGTCGGCCATGTGGGTCAAAGGGTTATTAGACCACCCTATTGGGGGTCGGCCCAGTCAGCATTATGTTATGTGGTTAAGTTCGAGCCTACATGAGTTAGGTAAAAAGGCAAGTCAAGTCAAGTATAAATAGAGTGCGGGAGGCACTCTATTTACTCACTCACTTCTCACACATGCACTCAAGGAGGAGTGGCGCACTTATGGAGGAGGAGGATCTGCTACTAGGTTATGGCTATCTCTCTTGGTTGGTTGTATCATTGCTCTATCTATCTCTGAGGAAGTTATTGGGGTTTTTCACCTTTATGGTTTTCCCCAAGTAAATCTTTGTGTCTCTTGTGTGCTTGCATTATTGTCTCCATGATTGATATGCTGTAGATATGCTGTACATGTTGTTCTCTCAGTTAAGATCCTAGATCAGATTGAAGTAAATTCTGAAAATTTAACATGGTATCAGAGCTAGCCTGAAAGAAGGCATGATATGGCATGTATGACACTTGTTGCACTTACGATGCTAGGGCTTGATATAGCAAAAACCAGTCATCGTAGCACTTTCGCTATAAATCCGTTTTGGCAAAGTTTTCGGATCTGAAATTGTTACAGGCCGAAGCTAAGATCTCCAGGTATCTTGTGTCCAAAGGAAAACCTCTAATTCGTTGTACTTTGTGATTTATGATCTGTACAATATAGGGTTTCTGCCTCTTCCAGATCTGAGTCAAAATCAGGTGACCTTGGGAAAAATGTCATATCTTGGGCTAGGAATCTCCAAATGAAATTTCGTAAAAAGTGATAGGTATTACACAGTATGTACTATCTCAGAAAACGTTTTCAGAGGCCGAAGTTGAACCAGTGACACGTGGCACGCCGTACAAGTTCGCTCTCCTGTATTATCCCATAAACAGGTCACGTTGCGACATTTGGCATAACTCTCTCTCAGAGAGTCCAATTGAGGTCAGACCTGTCAGGATGGAAAGGTAACAGGCCGAGATATCTCAGAAAACTTTTTCAGAGGCCGAAGTTAAAACAGTGACACGTGGAATGCCGTACAAGTTCGCTCTCCTGTTTTATCCCAAAACAGGTCACGTTGCGACATTTGGCATAACTCTCTCTCAGAGAATCCAATTGAGGTCAGACCTGTCAGGATGGAAAGATAACAGGTCAGGCTATCTCAGGAAACGTTTTCAGACCCTGTGGATCAAAAATTTCAGAGTTACACCAGAAACAATCAGGTACATATTTCTGTCAAAACAGAATTATTTTTTGGTACCTTCATTCATGGCTTCCGGAATTTAGGGCTTTGGAGAAAGTTGGAATTTTTGTAATCGGAGACCACGGCTGGATGCTACTCATCAAAATAGAAATTTAGAGACCAAGATCAGAATTTTTGGTTGGGCAGAAGGCTGGGCTTGATTAGACCCTAGTTCGGGACTTTGATCAGAAAAGTGGAAAATTAGGGCTTCTGTAAAAATGGGAATTTTTGAAATCTGTGACCACGGCTGGAAGCTCCTCAGAAAAATAGAATCTTAGAGATTTGGTTCAAACATTTTGATGGGGAAAAAGAGTGGGCTTCATCAAACCCCAGTTCAGGGTCACGTCCAGTGAATCCGGAAGTTTCAAAGGAAAAATTGAGGAGTGAAACTTTGCAGTTTTCAAATTCTGAATATACCAGTTTGATCAGCTCATCAAGGCGCATATTTCTATCCTTTCGAAAGTTTGAAATTCAAAGTTTGAATTTTTGGGGTTTCTCTGACAAACCCATATCCAGCTCCAGGTCCAGTTCTTGCAAATCAAGTGGATTGGGTTAATCCTAGAAGAAGATGGATTGATCATCTGCATGAGTAAAGAAGTTCCTGTTTCAGAGGGAGATGAGGCTAAGGCCTTACATAAGAAGATTACAAGCGACCTTAACAGGTATGACTCATCGAGGTATGTTTCGATATTTATCCATGATTAATTTTATGGTATGTTTGTCTTCATGTTATTATGGTTAGTACAATTTTGATTTTAGATTTGTCGTATCACCTTAACAAAATTATGAATGCATGATAGAAGATATTCATTGGTTAGGATGTTGACACTTATGATTGTACTAATGCATTATGGTGTTGTATGAGATTTATGTTGTCTACTAACATGAAAGGTACACCAAGAAAGACAAATCATGTTCTGGTCCAAGAACATATGATCATGATAACACGAGGACAAAGATTCATCCATTATCATGGATCTCATAGAAGATCCATTTACGAGGTATGTATAACTTGGTTTTATAATGGCTAACCTATGAGATATACAGGTTACTAGCACAAGTCATTGAAGAAGAACAAGAAGACATCATGTGAGTATGTTAGACATAACTAGCTAGCATGCTAATCCAGGTATGTTTTTCCTATATCAAGTTACAATCTCATCTTGTGATAAGATCCTTTATATAAGTATACTTGGCATGATTGATTATGATAATTCATTGAAGTTAGTAATCATGGGTTTAGGCATATTATGCTTTTTACTTTGTTTAATGATATGACTAACCAGAAAAGTCCTATGGTCAAATAGGAATATAAGTAAAATAATATGTCTCTTATATTGATTGATTTGACTAACCATAAGAATCCTACATAAACCTTGAATGCTAATGCTTATTATTTATGTTTGAAATGATCATGACTATACATGCTTGAGATTATTGTGCTTTAATAGTATATGTATGATTTAATCATGATACTAATAAGCATGCATAGGGACCAAGGATGAATATGAGTTCAAGAACAGGTAATCTAGGAAGCAAAGATCAAGAGGGAGCACACTCTAGTTGTTCCTGCAAGAAAGCAAAGGAGCACACTTCAGTAGGTTCTGCAAGGATGCAGATATTCAGAGGGAGTTGATCATCTCTCTACATTTCACAACAGAAAGGTGTAGAAGAAGCTACCTCAGATTAGGACTCCAGCAGCTCCTGCAAGGAAGCAAAGACTCAGAGGGAGTCCACCCAACGAACAAAGAAAGATAAGTATTTTAATCATCATTTCTTGCATATTTGTTTGTTTAAATAAAATTGTTCAATAATGTATATACTGATGTTCCTAGAATTAGGTTGTGTATTATGCATATTAGAATAATTGCATTGATGAACAGTATACTCCTAATATGCATGGGTAAGTGGCCTATGGCACTGTATAACATTCCATTGCTACTTATCTAGAATGAAACCTCTTTGCTGACATGTTGGGAGTTGTGCACACTCTTAACAATGTTCTGGTAGAGATTGGAAGGCATCTAGAAAGTTACGGAATATGGATAAATGTTGTATTGAAGCATTGGCTAAGATAATTGCATGACTGTATGGCATATTTATTTATGTGTAAGAATTTGTTCTGAAAACTATGAGATGTCTTCTAATCATGCAATTTAACTTGTTGTGTAGGAAACATCGTATGCCATCTCCTACAAAAGAAGAACTACAACATTTTGTTCCAGCAACAAAGATATCTATTGAAGATATTGAAGATATTGAAGATATTGAAGTTCCCAAGATCTGGGATGAAGAAATGAAATGCCTTGATCCGTCGATCATGAAGAATGATGTTTGGGATGTAATCCCAAGACATGAAGGGAAGTTTGCTATGACTTCCAAATGGAACTATCAGATCAAGCATGTTGCAGATGGCAGCATTGAGAAATATAAAAGTGATGAAATAGAAGATGCACCAGATGGATCTCAAGACATCATGGTGTAGTCATATATGTGTGCAGAACTTGGTATGGTAGGATAGACAGCTTTCTATCCAGTTTGGGCATTACCAAGAGTAAAGCAGATTCCAACCTTTTCTACAAGGTTGAAGAAGGAAATCCAGTGATACTACTTTTGTATGCAGATAACCTGTTTGTTACAGGTAAAGATAGATTGATTGCCGACACGCAGCGGAAGCTTTCTTCCAAGTTCGAGATGAAGAAATTGGGGATGATGCACTATTTGTTTTTGGCATGGAGGTGTGGCAGAGTGCATATGGAATATTCCTTAGACAAGGGAAGTATGTAGTAGAGATCCTGAAGAGGTTCGGGATGATGGACTACAAGGATATGGCCACACCTATGGCATCGAATCTGAAGCTTCTATATGATGCTTCATCTGAGCCGGTTGATGTCTCTTTGTATCGTCAGATGATTGGGTCCTTGATGTACCTGACGAACACAAGACCAGACATTTGCTTTGCTGTGAACACATTGAGCCAGTTCCTGACGGATCCGAGGAGTGTTCACCTGGTTGCTGTAAAGCATGTTCTGAGGTACCTGAAGGGTACAGTGGATTATGGGCTCAAGTATGAAGCGAATCAAAAGTTTAACCTGCAGGGTTATGTTGATTCAGATTGGGCTGGCAGTGCTGCAGATAGGAAGAGCACATCTGGATGTTGTTTCAATATGGGATCAGGTGTGATCTCTTGGTTTAGCAGGAAGCAGTCCTGTGTAGCACTGAGTACAGCTGAGGCAGAGTATGTTGCATCCTGTTCAGCTAGTTGTGAGGCAGTATGGCTACGGAAGCTACTGTCTGAGTTATTTGATCTCCCGTTGGAAGCTACTGGTATCTTCTGTGATAACCAGAGTTGTGTGAAGCTGTCCGAGAACCCAGTGTTTCATGACAGGTCGAAACACATATAGATCAAATATCACTATATCAGGGATATGGTGCAGAGAGGAGCTGTGAAGCTTCTGTATGTTGCGACGGACGAGCAGATTGCAGATGTGCTAACGAAGCCACTAGCCAGAGTGAAGTTCGAGTACTTCAGAGAGAAGCTTGGCATTCTTCAGATCGAGGACACTTCGAGGAAGAAGTGATGGACACATTTGCTGAAGCCATTCCAAGCATGTTGGAAGGAGGATCCTTCACATGGCTATGGATGTAAGTGCTGGATAATGGGCATCAGGATGATGTTCTGGTTTCTGCTAGATATGATCAGTTGGATCATTTTTATGTATGTATGTACGCATCATGTTGGATGCTAGATATGATCAGGTAGATCATTTATGTATGGATGCATCATGTTGGATGCTGGATATGATCAGTTGGATCATGTGTATGTATTTTGTATATGCATCATGTTGGATGCTTGGACCATGTATCTGTATATGTATCAGGTGGATACATTATATGATCAGGTAGATCATGTATGTTGATGGGTACATTGTGTGGATCATGTATCCTTGTATGATCAGGTAGATCATGTATGTTGATGGATACATTGTGTGGATCATGTATCTTTTTATGATCAGGTAGATCATGTATGCCGATGGATACATTGTGTGGATCATGTATCTATGTATACTTGGATGATCGTGGATGACGAGCTTCTCCAGATGACATGCAGCAGGATGTTGCAGTGATGATGATCAGGATGATCATGTGTACATCAGGATGATGTTTGATGAGTATCAGATGATACTTTATGGCCGTGGATCAGGTTGTGCAGGAAAGCATGTAATTTGTGCCCTGGGAGATTTGCAGATGGTCTTTCGAGGTTTTGCCTATGGCATGTAATTCGGTGCCCTGGGACATCTGGCAAATGCTCTTGCGAGGTTTTGCTTGGGAGGACATGTAATTTGTGCCCTGGGAGATCTGCAGATAGTCTTTCGAGGTTTTGCCTATGGCATGTAATTCGGTGCCCTAGGATATCTGGCAGATGCTCTTGCGAGGTTTTTTCCTATGGCATGTAATTTGCTCCTGGGAGATCTGGACAGGATGAAAAAGGCCTCAGATGCTTCAGCCAGGTTTTGCCATGACCACATGTAATTTGCTCCTGGGAGATCTGGACAGGATGAAAAAGGCCTCAGATGCTTCAGCCAGGTTTTGTGGTGGACCACATGTAATGTGCTCCTGGGAGATCCGACAGGTAGAGCTGTGTGCTCGTAACAGCCTGGGATGCTTCAGCCAGGTTTTGTGGTGAGATCACATGTAATGTGCTCCTGGGAGATCCGACAGGTAGAGCCGCGTGCTCGTAACAGCCTGAGATGCTTCAGCCAGGTTTTGTGATGGGTCACATGTAATATGCTCCTGGGAGATCCTACAGGTAGAGCTGTGTGCTCGTAATAGCCTGGGATGCTGCAGCCAGGTTTTGTGACGCACGTAATAAGTCCTGAGGATTCCACAGTATGGCCAGTGATGACGAAGACCTGCAGGTGGTGGGCCTACATCCAGTATGAAAAAGGACTGGCTCTGTAGAACTTCCTATGACGAGTAGATTCAGAGATTGATTGAGATAGCAGCAGCAGTGACGATGATGATGATTTGATGATGATTATCCAGTGACGATGATCCAGAGAAGATGACTTGTGCTAGAAGAACTGTGCTGAGAAATACCTTCCTAGTTAAGAGGGAGTGTTGATGTATATGTAACTTCGGAATGTATTTCACATATATGTATATTATATTCCTATAGAGATGTTATTATTCCTCTATACGGAAGTGTCGTAACTTATACTTGATGGGTTATTAGACCACCTTGTTTGGGGTCGGCCCTGTATAAGTCATGTGGGTCAAAGGGTTATTAGACCACCCTATTGGGGGTCGGCCATGTGGGTCAAAGGGTTATTAGACCACCCTATTGGGGGTCGGCCCAGTCAGCATTATGTTATGTGGTTAAGTTCGAGCCTACATGAGTTAGGTAAAAAGGCAATTCAAGTCAAGTATAAATAGAGTGCGGGAGGCACTCTATTTACTCACTCACTTCTCATACATGCACTCAAGGAGGAGTGGCGCACTTATGGAGGAGGAGGATCTGCTGCTAGGTTATGGCTATCTCTCTTGGTTGGTTGTATCATTGCTCTATCTATCTCTGAGGAAGTTATTGGGGTTTTTCACCTTTATGGTTTTCCCCAAGTAAATCTTTGTGTCTCTTGTGTGCTTGCATTATTGTCTCCATGATTGATATGCTGTAGATATGCTGTACATGTTGTTCTCTCAGTTAAGATCCTAGATAAGATTGAAGTAAATTCTGAAAATTTAACAACATTTTGTTGCACATGGATGCAAAGTTATGATTTTGTATGCCCATGGAGGCATATGTTATGCACGTGGATGCAATGTTTTGATTTTTTGTACGCCCGTGGAGGCATATCTTATGCACATGGATTCAATGTTTTGATGATTTTATAATGCCTATGTGATGTATGTCGTGATGTCCTACATGTTTTGGTTGACATGCCAATCTAGAATTTTTTTAGCCATTTGGTCTGCTACAGTGTTATGATTTCTTGGGACATGAGTGAAAGAGATGGATTCAAAATGTCGAATCATTTGTTTTGTGCGCATGAATTTTCTAAATAGATAGGGATTGCATACCTGGTAATAGTTATTGAGCTGGGAAACAAGGAGCTGGGAGTCCAGGAAAACACTAATGTGACTTATGCCCATTTGGAGAGCAGTGGCCAGTAGACCGGTTACGACATCGTACTCAGCTTGGTTGTTTGTGGCAGCACCTATGAACACTCTGTCGAGGTGGATCAACTCATGTGAAGGGGAATAAATTACCCAAGTTGTTGAAGTGAGATTTGGAGACCAACAGCTTGCGCCATCGGCAAAACCGACATGGTAGAGTGGGACAAGGTCCATCCGTGTTCATGTAGGAAAGAAAGAAAATGTAAGGTTTTGAAAATTTACAGTGAAAAAATCAATTAAAAAAAACTATACAATATGGACTATGGTGTCCAGGAGTTTTTATGGGTAGAATCTTTTGAGGTACAACCTGTTATGGGGGTTGCACATGGGATTGCCTTCCGAGTCGGTCAAAATGTATGCTCCATGTCCAAGGCAAGTGTGTATGATATATGGGCCTTGCCACATAGATTGAAACTTTCCTTTGCC
Organism: Larix kaempferi; assembly: GCA_027924585.1. Classification (NCBI taxonomy): domain Eukaryota; kingdom Viridiplantae; phylum Streptophyta; class Pinopsida; order Pinales; family Pinaceae; genus Larix; species Larix kaempferi. Next base: position 4,415,992 of record BSBM01001185.1, read on the forward strand.
TGTTTTGTCATGGGCTTTGTCGTAAACAAGTACCAGGTCTCCTTCACTAAATGCTCGTGGGTGAACATGTTTATCGTAATGAAGTTTAGATCTGTTCTTTGCGGCTTCGATTGTTTGGAGAGTTGCACGGCGATCTTCGTCGGCCTGCTCTAAAAGAAGTAAGCGTTCTTCAATTAGTGACGTATCGAGGAGAAGTTCTACAGAAATTTGTAATGTTGGTATCTGGCATTCAATGGGGAGGACAGATTCCATGCCATGAACTAAATGGAATGGGGTAAAGACGGTGGCGGTTTTAGTCAACGTACGGTATGCCCATAATGTGGGAAAAAGCATATGATGCCAATTGGATTTATTTTTGTCGACAATGCACTGGAGGATGGTTTTCAAAATTTTGTTAACAACTTCGACTTGGCCATTCCCTTGGGGGTAGTAGGCGAAGGAGAAATGATGTTCAAACTTAAGGAGTGTTGATAATTCTCTCCAAATGGAGTCCTCGAAGTGAAAGCCGTGGTCTGAGATGAGTTTCTTTGGTACTCCGAAATGAGCAATAACATGGTTGAGGAAAAAACGGGCTGCAATGTCGGCTTTGCAATTGTAAGTAGGCATGGCTTCCGCCCATTTGGTAAAGTAATCAACAGCCACAATAATGTGTTTGTGGTCATCGACTGATGCGAGATTGCAATCCATGAAGTCGATGGCTCATTTGCAAAATGGTCTAACAGTGACGATTGGATGAAGGGGGGCGGGGGGGGGGGGGGGGGGGTTCTTGCCTTGGGGGCAAAGAGCTAGCATTTCTTGCCTTGGGGGCAAAGAGATAGCATTTTTGGAAATGTTTGACTGCTGTGATACAATCAGTGAATAATGATGTCCAAAAATAACCTGCACGAATTACCTTTTGGGTGGTGGCCATTCTAGAGAAATGGCCGCCGCAGGCACCGCTATGACAGTCGTTAAGGACTTGTTCTGCTTCATCTTGGGAAAGGCATCATCGTAGGATTGTGTCGACGCCACGTTGATAGAGGACATCACCCAAGAGGAGATAACGGGGGCCATGGTGATGGATGCGATGGCGTCCATGATGGTTGATGTTGGGTCGAAACTTCTGTGTGCGGAGGTATACCAAAATGTCGTCGTACCAAGGGTCGTCAGACGAGATGATGAACAAATGTTCGTCGATTATTTAAGTGTGGATAGCTGGTGATGATGAAGAGGATGGTAAGTCCGTGATGAGTTGAGCGAGTGCTAATGATTTTGTGCTCTTCGGGGTTTTAAAAGTTAGGTCATATTCTTGTAAGATAATCACCCATTTGGAAACACGGCCTTGTAGAAGGCGGCGATTCAAGAGATAGACCATTGGGTTGGAATTCGCCACAACCGTATTCCACTCAAGCTTCTGGAACCAGTTTGGCTACTTCAACCCTCCTAAGGGAGAGGCCTTCCTGATAAATTGGTGTTAAACCGTGTCAACAAATAATAAGGGATTTTTGTACCCTAAATGTCAAATCACTATGTCTCCACATGAAAAATGAGTGAGGGGTGTTATTTGGATACTTATCCCCTCAGTCCTACCTAGCTACAAAATTCTTTTTGTGTTCCCCAAGTGGGGTTAGAATATTGGTTGAGTTAGGGTAATTTTTAAGTCTCACTTGAAATTATTGTGACAGATTGTGTGCTGGTGTAGGTGTATACCAAAACAATGTGCCTCGCATGGGCGATTTAATCACAAACCAAAATAATGAATTTAATTTGTGAAAAAATTAAAGACGTTTCAAATGTAAATGCTTTAATAACCTTTTCAAAAAACATGGATCCTTTAAAAAGTAAAGCACATAAAAGATGTAAAAATAAATGGATTTTTAGAGTCTTTCTTGTGAAAAAAAGTAAGCAACTTTAGAAATATGGTTCTAACTTTGCAATGTATAGACTTAGAATCTTAGAAATACTTAAAAAATCTTTCTTTCAATTATCTAAAAAATTTTAAAAAGATAAATGAAGTATTTAACAAATATCACTTTAATAATGCTGCAATAATGACACAGTGGGCTGTAAAAATTGTAGAAATTAATGCTGGAAAAATAAGCTACTTTGGGAAAAAAAAATTTTTGAAAAAAATTGGCCGAAACGAAACAGGAAATATCGCGGCTTTCAGGTCAAAACCCGCGATGAGCCGTGCGACGATATGGGAGAAAGTCGCAATGGACCGTACGGGAAAGTGTGAAACAGTCGTGATGGACCGCGCGGGAAAAGCTTGCCCAGCCGCGATGTGCAACACAGGAAAAGGTCTCCCAGCCGCGATGTGCCGCGTGGGAAAAAGTTGAAAAGCCGCGATGGACCGCGCGGAAAAAAGGCTCATAGTCGCGATGGACTGCACGACTTTGGGGCTGAAAGTCGCAATGTACGAATGGAAAAACGACCGTCGAAAAACGAACCTCAAAATGGAAATTTTGGGCTATTTCGGGCTGCAGAAAGGGCCAATGGCTAGGGAAGCTATCAAGAAGCTGAGTAGTATGGCAGATCTACAGTTTTAAAAGGAAAAAACAACTAAAATAAAGATCTTAAGCAAAGATTTAAAGTTCGAAAACCAGCGGAGTTGCCAAAAGCTGTTGCTTGGTTTTTCAACCAAGCATGTGCAAGGATGCACCTGCTAACTAGTAGCAGCAGTCTCAATATAAAACAAAAACAACTATGAATAAACTAATATAATCAGATCTAACATTAACATGTGTAAAATAAATAAAAAACTTAATTTAAGAACATAAGCAATAAGATCTATGGAAAAACAATAACTTGAAAAATATTTGATTTTGTTTACCTCAAATGGTGAGGATGATGGGTGTTGAGCAACTCCAAGGTTGAGAAGCTCCAATATCCAATGGTCTCTTCTTCTCCAAAGCTTCAATGGGGATCTTCAAACTCGAAATGGGAGGCAATGGCTCTCAAAGGGAATTTGGCAGCATAAGGATAGGATGAAATGTGGATGTAAAGTGAGGAGCCCCTATCACCTTTTTATAGTTTTTGGTGATGGGGAATACCATTATGGTTTTAAGGAAACCAATGGTATTGGCCGACATGGTTTAGGTCTCTTTTTCCTTTTTTGAATATTTTTTATATTTTTATTCCCTTTTAATATTTTTGGGAATTTTGGACCCTTTTTGAGTGTTTTTTGTGTATTTTGAGGAAAAATATATATTTTGAGGGGAAAAAAGGTGTATTGTGGTCTTTCTGGTGACCTTTTGATGGCTTTAGAGGCTCAAATGGTGGAAAAATGGACAAATGGGTCATGTGAATAAGGGAATGAGCTAGTGAGCACTTTTTGGGTGTTAACATGGACCATTGGTACTTCAGAGTGAATTGGATCTCTTTTATGACACCCCAGTAGTATGTGGTTGTTCAAAATGTAAAGGGTTGAATATGAACCCTAAGTGTGTCACATTGTCAGATTAGATTAATGACCAACTACCCAAATTTGATAGTCTAATACCTCCCACTGTGGTTAATGATCCAATGGGAAAAATAGAAAAGACACGTAGGAACACTTCCATATGCTCATTCTTTGAAAATTTGGAAAACAAATCAACCATGTTTCGTCTTAAATTGACCAACATGTCTCCCTTTTTCAAGTCAACAAAGAGTTCCAGTGAGTCAATGTATGATATCAATAATACCTAAAACATCTCTACAAGGAGATCTAAAATGTTGTATGGGATAAGAGATAAAATTTCCAAGTACACACAAAGGTTGGTTCAATTCTTGGAGGGTACTGATGACTTATCTCTTCCAATCCATCTACAAAGTAAATACCAAACCGGTTACAATCGTGCTTTGTATGGTGCTTGGCCATCTTCCCTGTCTGTGCCATATTTTGGCACCAAATTCTCCTATCGCGGTAACAATTATAGGATCATCACAAATTCTAAAATAGATGCTCTAAACACTTCCACATGTGTCGATTCCTCCCAAATATTCATTAGCAATTATGCCATTTTGTGGTCCTCTTTATAGTCAATCTAATTCTTTGAATATTGTTAAATACAAGCATAGTATTTTCGTGTATAGTATGTGCATGAATGGTTATGCTTCAAGAAAATTTAATAGGAAGAACCTGTTATATATCTATGGTCATCAATGCACTCATGGGAACGTTCTAGGGTTCATAAATAGTTGTAGGTGCTCATTGTTTAGTGCAAATTGTTCATTTGAGGAACACTCCAATGACAAAGATTATTTATGAAAAAGAAGGCATCCAAATTTGTTGTTGTGCATGCAATACATAGTTTATCTCCCAGTGATGAGTTGTTAATAAAATATAACTTTTGTAGAACACCAAATGATCGTAAAAAACAACTTGCATTGGTACTACCTTTAGAAATCCCTTTGGGTGTAATAAAAGATCATTGAGTAATTGCATTTTTGGATTTTCAATGGAAATAATGTTAATGTATTAAGTATTTCCACATTTGTTTTATAAGTGGTTGATTGTGCATGTATTGTTGAAAAAAACATTATATGATTCTAATAAATATTGGGTATAATGTTTCAACATACTAAATGAATTTTATTTATTAATATCATCTATTTAATGATCAATTTTGTTTTGGAACCATGATTCTAATGACGTTCAACCTATCTACCATCTACCATTGCACCCTAATACAATGTCAAATCGAGAAGGATGCTAAGTGAATTGAGCTCAAAAAGGAAGCATACTAAGCATGGTTTAATTAACCACCTATTTAATTCCCACTATGTCCCAAGCCAATGTCATGTCCCCAAATTTTTCATTGGATCACAATGGCCTAAGCCACTTGGCCATGTTCATGATAGTTTGTCAAATTGGTGCTAACGGTCAAATGATTGCCAAGTTAGTAATAATGAAAAATTAGATCCAAATGGACAAGGTGGGTCACATGAAGAGAAAGTTCCCAATTAAAAGTTTGTAATGTCCCAATCCAAATAAATTATCATGGACTAAAAGTTCCACTAACCTGCTAGTTCTCTAGGTTGGGGTGGAAACATCAAAATTTGGAATAAGGGAGCTACAAGACCCAAAATGAACTTATACTTACAAATTGACATTAAATGGTCCAAATAAACAATAATAAAGAGGAAAATGAAGTGGCATTGGATCATGAGGGCGCATAAGAGGTTGTGGGACCCACATGTGGCAAGATTCCCCACTACACTTGGCATCATTCTCACACAAATTTGAGTTCAAGGTGAAGGGTAACGTACTTGGGATAGATGAAGAGGCAATATCCATGGAAAGAATCATGGAGGGTCAGCTTGGAGTGGAAGAGTAACTCCCAATGAAGAGGAAGAAGCATAATAGACAAATTGTGACACTTGTAACAAGATTCCATGGCATCTGTGACAACAATGATGAAGGAATCTATGAAAAATTCAGACCTGATGGAAGACCTATGAAAAATATGACATATTAGGGCTAAAAATAGCCTCCACGAGGGTGCATAGAGGGAGTTATGGTCATCCAATATTCCCAATTCGAATTGGGGAAAGAGGAGTGCAAGGATGAGGAGGACAAGTGTCTCATGAAGGAATCAATCACTAACTTGAGTTGGGTGAGTGTCTTGGAGGTAAATTATACCTCATGATTCCACATGGAGTTAATAAAAATGGAGGATGACAAAGGATACCATATTTTGGATAATTTTTGTTTTGCACTCTTGGAGGGCTTAGCTTGTCCATGCACGGTGGGTGTTCACCTTCCCTGTTATTGAACAAATTTCGAAGGTGAAATATTCCTATCCAATTTGGTTGGAGGAGAGAAAATTTTGACCTAATATCAGAGCTTATAGGGTGTGTTTAATGCAGGTTCAATTCCCTCTACAGTTCGAGTTCCTTTCATAGATATTCTTCTCATTTCTCTTCTCACATATTCTTCTCAATGTCCATGTTCTAGTGTTGATGGCACACTCATAGTTGTATAAAAATTGTGGAGCATGATTTTTTGAATCCATTTTTATAAGATATTATGTATGGCACTATTTTGAGTTTCATATCTAATCCATATCCCAAAATCTCATGTCTATCATGTAAAATTCCAAGCAAACCACTAATTCGAGCTAGTTTCCCGTCTACTTTCTTATGGAATTTTTGGAGTAGTTTTGCGTCTGTTTTGTATCAGACTTTCTTTGAGTTTTTGAAGCTGTTCTAGAAGAATATAATGTAATGTATATGACCAAAATAAACTATGTAGGACCCTTTGGAATTTGATTAAAGTTTATGCAACATTTTCCATGTCCATTGTTCACAATTTCCAAGCAATGTCTAGGTGTTATAACTCTTTGTTTGATGGGTGCAATAATCAGTTCTAGATCACGATCAATGCTACATTTTGGTTTTGAATGAATTCCTTTACCTATTCCAAGCCTCTATTAAAAAATTTGGGATTTTCATACAGTTTTTGGGAAGCCAAAGAGTTAGTCACTAGCGAGGGATTACACATTGAAAATTGCTAGTATTGTTCCCTTTCATTCCTCCTTGATTAATGAAAGTCCTAAAGGCCTTTAGGAAGTGTACGAGTGTCCAGTAGATGTATTAGGATGTAATAAGACCCATAAATCCCTTCCAAACATAATTTGAAATCATTTGGTACAGCTAGTGGTTTCACTAGTCCAAGGTTAAAAAATGGCCAAAATTGAACAAATTTTCATATTAGGGATATTATAGTGGTATTAGAGCATGGTTCTTGCACCTGTGCATTGGATAATCCATTGAAGAAGAAAATTGGAGCCATTTCCTACTCTGATGATGATTTCTATGAGCAATATGATGATGAATATGATGAGCAATATGAAGAGTACTACAGACAGTATGAGGAAGAAAATGTCCAGGAAGTACCTTCTACATATATCTCCCATCAAATCACATTTGGAAGAAGAAATAATGGTTATTAGTATAGCCACATTTATGTATAATATGCATGTTCCACCATAAAATATCCTTGGAGGAAATAACATGGTGGAGGGAAACTTGCAAAACCCTGCCCCAACAATATCAAGCCTATAGTGTTATAATGAAATCATCCTCAAAAGTTTCTTTCGATTTTTGTTGTGGATTCTTTGTCTGGATATAGGCCCAAGAAAGAATATGTGGAGTTAGTGAAGAAAGGTATATGCCTTTATTGAAAAAAACCTTGGAGAGTAAATCATATATGTTTGAGTGAAAAGGAGGAGCGAGATGAGGAGACCACCACCAATGTTGGGGAAGAAAATACCATCACCCTTACTGCTGAGTGTTTTCAGCATAATGAAGCAATCACCTATTCAACTAGGGATCATTTAGAGGCATCTCTCACATAGAACATGGATCAGAGAGTAACTAATGATGGTTTCTCAAGTTCTGTAGAAGCATATTGTTAGGAACCCATGTCTTTACTTTGTTAGTATATTGTTGTTGGACGCATATGCTTTGTAAGTCGTCCCGTAGTATTTGTTGATCAATAGTTTATGTTATTGTTGTTGGCGCATATGCTTTGTAAGTCGCCCGTAGTATTGTTGATCCATAGTTTGTAGTGGCCCATGGTTTTGACCCATAGTATTGGCGCCTAGACTTAGTATATAAGTGTGTGTTGAGACCTATGAAGACACCGTGAAGTTATTTGTATTGAGCGTGCTCATAGGAGGTTTCCCCCTCGAAGTGGCCTATGATCAATATAAAAGTGATTATGAGTTCTTTCATTTCTGCTATTTCGCATATTTTTATTAATTAATTGTTGCAGGTGCATCACATCTGGTATCAGATCACTTTCTTGGGCTCGCTGGGTGAAATTTCTGCCAAAATTTTTTTCGCATCTGTTGCAGGTTCGGATTTGGGAATAATCCCTATCCGCTTAACTGTGGGAAGTACTTGGGCATAAGCCCTAAAACTCATTGTGAGGAGTACCACAGGAACCCCGAAGTAGCTGGCCCATTGAGAGGACCTGCCAGCGAAAAGGGCAACGACCCCTACTTGATTGACTAGTTCCCACCCGTGAGGTAAACCAAGAGTTGTCGTTTGTGGCAAAGTGGTTATCAGTTTTACCTGAGCCGTGGAGTGAGGGGTACTGCCCCAATACGCAAGCCGTCAGATAGCATTGGTGGCCGAGTGAAACCCTTGAATTGTTAGGAAGCCGCACATCCCTGGGGTCCATATCTATTTTCAGCCGAATTGTTGTTGATCGTTGTTGCGCCATTTTAGATCCAGTCGTTCAGATCCATTTTGCAAGCCATTCCAGATCCAACCATTTTCAATCCATTCAGCGCCATTTCAGATCCCTTCCGAACCGTAGCTGCTCCAGTCTGGAAAAAAAAAAAAAAAAAAAACCCAGTTTTTTCCCCATATCTCCCTTATTTTCCCTCTGTTTCCCTTGAAATTTTCGGGGAACCCCTGTCATCCCATTCTGCATATTTCATTCCTGAGGACCCTATCCCCAATTCCCTTTTCCAAAGCCCGAAATCCCACATTTGTCTATTTTTAGGGTTTGCCATAACTTCCTCAGATTTCACCCAATCACCTTCAAATATTACCACATAGTTATTTTCTGAATTCTGCTTCTTTGTTCCCCTCTGTCAAATTTTTCCATTCTTTCACCCTGCTTCTGAAATCCTCATTTTTGCTTCCCTGTCTATTCAACAGTGTCCGAAACCTAGTCAAACCCCAATTACCCTTCAGATTTTTTCCCAAGTCCAGATTTTCCTTTACTGAAGTAGTTTCTATTTTTGTTTTCTTACCCAGTCAACCGATAAAAAAAAAAAAAAAAAAAAATCCTGGTTATGGTTGTCACCCGTGCAGGAGCAAAAACCATGGAGGACGCCCTTGCAGCCATCCAAGCCAAACTCCAGGATCTGGATCAAAAATTTCTCGGCCTCCATCTTGAACATTCAGCTATGAACAACAAACGACAGTCCGAGTCTTCAGCAAACAATGGGTTCTCTTCTTCCAGCAATTTTCGTGGTCCGAAGATTGATTTTCCTCACTTCAATGGTACCGATCCAACTGGATGGATCTATCATGCATAACAGTATTTGAGTCTGCATAATACTTTTGATGTCAACGAAGTTTCGCTGGCATCCTTTCATTTGGAACAGGAAGCTCTTCAATGGTAATGTTGGTACATCAAGGCTCATATAGAGCCCAAATGGCCAGACTTTTGCCATCTCCTTTTGCAACGATTTGGTCCTAGTGCTTTTGATGACTTCACAGGAGCCCTCACTAAACTTCACCAAATTGGCACTGTGAGAGAGTATCAAACCGAATTTGAGAATCTAGCCAACCACACTGAAGGATTGTCTGATGACTTTTACCGGAGTTATTTTATCAGTGGTCTAAAGGATGCCATCCGCTCTGAGGTCAAAATGTTCTGTCCCAACACAATGATGGAAGCCCTAGGGTTGGCTAAGTTGGCAGAAGACAAGATTGCAACCCAACAACGCTCCAAGCCCACTTTTGTTCCCTTCCGAAATATGGGTTCTCAACGACCACCTATACCGTAGACTCCTCAACCAACTCCTATCAAGCGTTTGTCTGAAATAGAGATGCAAGCACGCAGAGAAAAGGGGCTTTGCTATAATTGTGATGATAAATTCACGCGGGGACATAGATGTGTTCAGCAAAAGCTCTATCTCTTGGATGTGGATTCTCCGCCTGCCTCTGAAATTGGTGACAAAGATCCAGAAACACTGGATGCTCTGGTCGACATTCAGGAACTGCCTATTGACCCTCCGTCTCAGGATGACCATCCAGAGATATCTCTCCATGCTTTAGTTGGAATCACCACCCCCCAAACAATGCGGCTCAGGGGTTACTTCAAGAAGCTTCCTCTTACAATACTCATTGATTCTGGTAGCACTCATAATTTCATTGACCCTCGGATTGCCAAACAAGCTGATTGTTTTATCCATCCTTGCTCCAACTTTGAAGTCATCATTGCCAATGGGGGCACCTTACCTTGCAAAGGGAAGTGTTGAAATGTGCGTATCTCTATGGGAGATTATACCTTGCGCTCTGACATGTTTTCCTTGACCTTAGGCGGATGTGATGTGGTTTTGGGTGCTCAATGGCTACGCAAACTTGGCCCTATCTTATGGGATTTTGCTGAACTTTGGATGTAGTTTTCCCTCAATGGACAAAAACACACCTTGACAGGATTACAACCAGGTTCTCTCAGCATCATCAGTTCACATCGCATGGAAAAACTCCTCAAGAAGAATTCACATGGTGTCATCGCTCAGCTCCATTCCATTCAGATGCAACCTTCAGCGGTCTCCACTACTCCTTTAGATCTACAACAAATTCTGGATCGATATACAGGTGTTTTTGCTGAACCAGTGGGATTGCCACCTTCCAGGCCAGAAGACCATCGTATTCAGCTCCTTCCTGGCAACATTCCTCCCAACATCAGGCCTTATCACTACCCATTTCACCAAAAAATGGAGATTGAAATGCTCGTTCGGGACTTATTAAAGCAAGGTATTATCGCCCAAGCACTAGTTCCTTTTCTTCTCCAGTTATTCTTGTCCGCAAAAAAGATGGGTTATTCTTCTCCAAGTTGGATCTTTGTTCTGGGTATCATCAAATTCGGGTTCATGAGGATGATATCCCTAAAACAACTTTTCGCACACATGATGGCCATTATGAGTTTTTGGTCATGCCCTTTGGCCTCACTAATGCTCCTTCCACATTCCAGGCATTAATGAATAAAATATTTCGATCCTACTTGCGGAAATTCATTCTGGTATTCTTTGATGATATCCTCATCTACAGTAAAACATGGGATGAACATCTCCAGCATCTGGATCTTGTCATGCAACTTTTCTCTGACCATCATCTCCATGCCAAGCAGTCTAAATGTGTTTTTGGACAGAAGGAAGTTGAGTATCTCGGGCACATTATCTCAGCACAAGGGGTTCGGATGGATCCTATCAAAATCGATGCCATGAACAATTGGCCGCATCCTCAGACACTCAAGAGACTTCGTGGTTTTTTGGGGTTGACTGGCTACTACCGCAAGTTTGTCAAGGATTATGGGAAGATTACAGCTCCATTAACTGCTCTATTGAAAAAGGATGCTTTTACATGGACACATGCTGCTCAGTGTGCATTTGACAAACTAAAACAAGCTATGTGTACTACACCTGTTCTAGCTATTCTCGATTTTTCCAAGCCCTTCACTATTGAGAGTGATGCTTGCGACAATGGACTTGGTGCCGTTCTCCTTCAAGATGAACATCCCATTGCATTCACCAGCAAAGCCCTTTCAGGTAAGAATTTAGCTGCCTCTACCTATGAGAAGGAAATGATGGCTATTTTGCATGCAGTACAGAAGTGGCGCCCATACCTATTAGGGAATCATTTCTGCATCAAGACTGATCACCAGAGTCTGAAATATTTCTTGAAACAGCGTGTCTCCTCCCCGGTACAACAGAAATGGGTTAGCAAACTCATGGGTTATGACTATGAGATCACTTACAAGAAGGGGAAAGACAATATTGTGGCAGATGCTCTTTCTCGCACATTTGATGCTCAAGGTTCTCTTTCAGCTATTTCTATGCCTGTTCCAAATTGGTTGCAATCTGTTCAACAGGGTTATGTCAATGACTCTTCCTTATCTCAAATCATCCAACGCTTGACCAACAAGCCTTCTGCTGTACCACATTACTATTGGGATGGTGCTTCTCTGAGATACAAGGGTCATCTGGTGCTTCCCCAGAGCACAGATCTTCAACAGGCTGTCTTCTATGAACTCCATGCTTCTCCATCGGCAGGGCACTCTGGGTTCCTCAAAACGTATGAACGGGCACGGCGTAACTTCTTTTGGCAGGGCATGAAAATGACAATTCAACAGATGGTGGCCGAATGTGATACCTGGCAGCGTAATGAGGGTGAAACAACACTCCTTCCAGGATTGCTCGAACCCTTTCCCATACCTACACGGATTTGGACAGATATTTCTATGGATTTCATTGAAGGGCTCCCTAAATCTGGTGGGAAGACAGTGATTCTCGTTGTGGTTGATCGCCTCTCCAAAAATAGTCATTTTTTGCTCTCAGCCATCCCTATACAGCCTCTTCAGTCACTCAACTTTTCCTGGACCAGATCTTTTGTCTTCATGACATCCCTTCTTCCATTGTCTCGGATTGTGATGCGACTTTCACCAGTCATTTTTGGACTGAACTATTTCGCCACACTGGCACCAAACTGAAGATGAGTTCAGGGTATCACCCACAAACAGATGGTCAGACTGAAATTATCAATAAATGCTTGGAAACTTATCTTCGTTGCTTCACCTCTGAACAACAACATCAGTGGGCAAAGTGGCTCCCTCTCGCGGAATGGTGGTACAACACCTCTTACCACACTTCCTCTAAAATGACCCCATATGAAGCAGTCTATGGTCAGGCACCTCCATTTCTTCTTCCATACACCCCCACCAGTTCACCAGTTCAGGAAGTTGACACGGTCCTTCGAAACCATGATCAGATTCTTCGCATTTTGCGGGACAATCTTCACATGGAAAGAAATCGCATGAAGCAACAAGCTGATCAGCATCGTTCTGAGCGCACTTTTCAAGTCAGCAATATGGTTTTTCTTCGTCTCCATCCGTACAAGCAGTCTTCCCTGAAACTCAAAGGGTGTCATAAGCTCGCTCCAAAGTTCTATGGGCCATATCGGATTCTTCAGAAAATTGGGTCCGTTGCTTATAAATTGGAACTTCCTCCTTCTTCCCGCATTCATCCAGTCTTTCATGTCTCTTGTCTGAAGAAAGTTCTTGGCACCAACATCAGTGGACAAACGATTTTACCCAAATTGGATAATGAAGGATCCATCCTTTTGGAGCCGGAGGCCATCCTCAATCGGCGCACTTGTCAGCTTCGCTCTCGCTCTATCACAGAGATCTTAATTCAGTGGCACGTCATGCAACCAGAGGATGCTACATGGAAACCACTCCTTCAGATTCAACAACAATTTCCACATCTAAAGCTTTGAGGACAAAGCTTTTTTTAATGGGGAGGGGATGTTAGGAACCCATGTCTTTACTTTGTTAGTATATTGTTGTTGGACGCATATGCTTTGTAATTCATCCCGTAGTATTTGTTGATCAATAGTTTATGTTATTGTTGTTGGCGCATATGCTTTGTAAGTCGCCCGTAGTATTGTTGATCCATAGTTTGTAGTGGCCCATGGTTTTGACCCATAGTATTGGCGCCTAGACTTAGTATATAAGTGTGTGTTGAGACCTATGAAGACACCGTGAAGTTATTTGTATTGAGCTTGGTCATAGGAGGTTGCCCCCTCGAAGTGGCTTGTGATCAATATAAAAGTGATTATGAGTTCTTTCATTTCTGCTATTTCGCATATTTTTATTAATTAATTGTTGCAGGTGCATCACACATATACTGATAGATGCTATGATGTGGTGCCTACAGATGGGTAGCAAGATTGCATGGAGACACCTACTAATGGATGTCCATCCCTCTATATTGGTGACATATAGATCAGCCTTAATGAGGTTGCTGCAAGTCCCAAATCCATTGAGCACGAAGAAGAATACTTTGTAGCAACAAAATATGAACCAAGATCAGCTTCCCAATCATCACTTGAGCTTCCATGTGGAGTTGATCCCAAGAAAGAAGAAGAAGAGGAGGTTCTCTCTAATGAACCATCCTTCATTGAAGGGTCTTTGAATATGAGTGAAAGAAAGATCTATGAGGCCCTTATCATAATCCATGACAATCAAGCATTGGTGTCAAAGTCTTGTTGGAGAGTTTCTTCATTGGAGGATCCATCCTTCCTTGAAGACATGGAGAAGATTCAAAGAGCAATGTGCAACATTGAAGGTAATTTCATGTCTTTTATTTTTGATAGAAGCGATTTGGTTGAGCTTAATGAATGGTTACATGAGGCATACTTGAAGACTAATGAGGATATTCATAAGCTCAAAATTCAAAATGAGCAACTTCTTGAGAGGTTGCAAGATATTTTTTCTTCCTTCTATGTTTCAGATTGTCATATGGTAGATTGCTTGGAGGATTCTCATGACATGATGGATCATGAGAAACATGGAAAATTTCATGTGCTTGATGTGTTTGAAGATGAGCTTAAAGAGACCCAAGAACTTGTTGTGGTGAAAGAGGAATTTGAGTTGCCTCTTGATGATGGTTATGCACTTTTTGAAGAAGTGCACGATTCCACTACCTTAGAACCAACCTATGAGGAAAGTTTCACACTTTTGAGGGAGGTGCATGATCCTACCCCTATGGAATCTTCACATGATGAAACTTCTGCACTTTCTGATCATTTGGGTGAGTTGGTTCATTCTCCTACATCCTACACTTCCACATTTTGCAGCATTCATCCTAATGAAGTATGGGTGAAATGTTTCTTTCTGATGGTGCCACATGAGGAATATGAAACTCATATCTACCCTTTTGATGATGGCATGAATAGAATACCTTCTTCTTTGCATTTGTAGCAACATCCATTGCTGTCATTTGATATATCTCACATATATGGACACACCTATGATGTTCACTTGAGTCACTTGAAGACTCATGATTTTCCTTGCTCCTTGATTAGTACATTTGATGTTGGAGGAACTTCATCAAATAATTGGGTGAAGAGATATATGATTGGAGAAAATTCTTATTGGAAGCAACATCCTTTGTTATTTATTGATGATGGCATGAATAAACCACCTTCTTCTTGGCATTTGTAGCAATATCCATTGATGTCATTTGATAACTCTCACATACATGGACGCACCTATGATGTTCACTTGAGTCACTTGAAGACTCATGATTTTCCTTGCTCCTTGATTAGTTCATTTGATGTTGGAGGAACTTCATCCAATAATTGGGTGAAGAGTTATATGATTGGATAAAATTCTTATTGGAAGAAACATCCTTTGTTATTTCTTGATGATACACATATTCATGGATGCATATATGATACTCATTCTTCTTCTTGCTCACTATGTAATTCACTTGATGGGAGAGTTTCTTCATCCAACGTTTGGGTGAAAGCACAAATGGAAACACTCTATGACACCTCCCACACTTTCTTGGAGCAAATTTAACTGGTCACTTGATGCTTGTATGAACTTGGCACATGATGATCTACTTGATTGGATGTACAATTACTTTCATGATTCTTTGATGAGCCACCTTCTTGATGTACATTTGTATGATGTTGTTATGTATTTTGATGATCTATATTTTGTACTTATGATGTTTGAGAGGATGCTCATTAGAGAGTGGGATCCTGGCATATCCCACCTTGATGTAAAATTCTGTGTTATTCTTCTCATTGATGGAATGCGCCAGCTATGGGATCCCGACATTCCATACTTGGTTGAAATAATTTGGAGAATATTGTACACCTCCTACTTTGAGGTATTGTTTTGGTAGACCTTGTGCATGATAGGAATGCACAAGCATTGGGACATGGGCATCCCACATTTTGATTTGTATGTATTCACACTATGTATTGATGGGGTGCACAAGTGTTGGGACTTTGGCATCCCATACTTGCTAGATTGGTTCTTATGCACTAGGAGAGTGCACAAGTAGTGGGACCCAAGAATTGTTGATCATTGGAAGCTCATTGGGAGCACATTTTGGCTGGTTGGATTGAGGAATAAAGCTTATTATTTTCCCCATGCATTCATCTTTGCAACAAATGGTGATGGTTCCTACATGGGGAACATATTGTTGGATGGAATTATATTTTTTTCCTTGCAGGGTGTTATCATGACTTCCATGTGACTCTTATGCATCACATAGGAGAATATATATTGAACCTTGTATTCTTAAGGATCATTTGGGATCCGAGGATCATCGTTGGATTCAACTATTTCTATTTTGGACTTCATGAAACAGCTTGTAGAAGTTGGTGGAAAAGTAGACAAATGTTTCATCATACATATCATCACTTTCATGAGGTGAGAAGCCATTGGTTGGGTTCAAAATTATATGGAGGTGGTTCATATTGCTTGAAGACAAGCAATATTGGGAGGGGAGTGTAGCTAGTGTTTTCACACCAGATCGTGCTAAAGAGAACCTACTAAGGGTTCAAGAACCCTTAGTAGCAGTTCATAACAATGGAAAAAAAACTAGATAATAAGCAAATGATATGTGCAAATAACAAACATAAAATAAATCTAACTAGTGCAATAAAATGATAGATCAACAGGAACCCATGAATGAAACTTGTGTTTTTATATTATATGGAAAACAAGGGTTTGCAGTAATGGTTACCTCAGAAGATGAGGTGATGGGGGCCCTTGTAGCAGTACGAAGAGTAGCGTACTAGGTCTCTAGAGTTCCTTGCTCTTCTCCAAGTGATCGATGGGTGGCCAAGATTCAACTATATGGGCACAAAAGCTTGAAAGGGTAGGTTAGAGTGCTGTAGGAAATTTGGCAGCATAAGGGTTTGAAGAGTGATTATGGATGTATATGAAATGGGGGGCCTCCATCACCTTTTTATAGTAATTTTGGGTGGTGGAGTATTGACCCATGGTTTTGGGAAAACAATAGTATTGGCTAGTGGTATTTTGATTTTTCCCTCTTTTTTAAAAAAAAATTATTTTGACCTTTTCCCCTTTTCCTTTTCTTTTTTGGGGATTTTCACCCTTTTTTATGGGATTTTATCCTTTTTTGGAGAATTTTCATTAATTCAGGAGGGAAATAATGATTTTTTTCCCATCTGGTTACCAATTTGTGGTTTTTTGGGGTTTTGGAGGCAAAAATGTAGGAAAAGTGGACAAATGGGTTATGTGACTAGGGAGATGATCCAGTGAACAATTTTTGGGTGTTAACAGATTGCCCCCTGATGTGTGAGAGCAAGAGCTCATCGTATGTCCGATAGGAATAATAAGTTTTTTCTTTTTCAAGGGGTATGAGCATTGTGATGGAGGAGAGAAGAAACTGGTTGGAGACTGGAACACATGCTCCATACAAACTGCAAGGGCTAAAATTGGAAATACATCACCTCAAAAATGGATGAGGAATAATATCAAATATATGGACGAGGCACGAATACCCATGCTCATATCAATATATACAAATAATAATGAGGCCCAAAAGGGGACTTGAACAATACATAGAGAACTGCTGTGTACATCATAATGGTCCATGGGGGACATAAATATGGGACATACTCATGGTCCAACCATGACTAATCTGAAGATCTGATACATGGAAACAATGGCATTCATCCTGAATGCGGTATCATGACAATTGATGCTCTGCTAGAGCTGAAGGTGTCCAACAACTATATGGATTCAACGACTGAGAGTCATAATCTCAAGGGTACACTGAACTGCATTTGAACTGGATACTTTAGGAAGCCTTGTAGCTGAAGGGATTCAGAACAATGTCACCAACGCAACCCAGATATCCGTGGGAACATACAACTGGGGGTTCCAAATAGACTCACCGATGTGCTAGAGTTAGGGGACATCCAGGGTCTTCGACCAATAAATGAAGGAACCAATACCTTGTACAAACCTCAACAGTGCGATGATGGAGTTGACGTCGATCACGTGAGAAACAAAAATTCTAAGAGGCACTAAGGACTCCTCTCAGATGGTCCGTAGGAACTCACCTCTAATGGAGATGAGTCCAAGGTACATGGACCTCTGTGTCTATTCTCTGGAATAGATGTGCTGGCATCGACAAAGGAAGACCTGCAAATACCAAGGCAATGATGTTTCCTTGATAGGAACACAAGGTGTACAACCAATAGGTGATAGTACTGGATGTGAGACTGACATACTGTGGGGGGATACAGGAGTCGTAGAGTGGGAGGACTCAAAATTACTTTGTTCAGAGTATGACAACAAGGCTAACCTGGTAGCATATGAAATTGATTTCAGGGAAGGGGATCATAGCTTAAGGGACTAGGGACTATGACTGCAATGGGGGAGACTCAGGGGGGAAAACTGATGGGTGAGATCAGGAGACTCCAAGGGTGACACATCACAGAATACCCTGAACAAAGGAGACCATGCTGGGGATGCTTCCATAATGAGGGGACTTGATATGATCTATTGTGGCGTCGAGAGGCATCATTTGGGCCTTCTTCATGGTTTAAGGAGCTTGAAGAAGGGATAGAAGTGTGTTCAGGATGGTACTATCATGTGGATTTATATGAGCCCAGGACAGTGCATGCTCGCGGGTGCTTTCAATTTTAAGGAGTCTAAAAGTGATAAGAAGACTCTGAAATGGTGAAAAGGTACCGTTGTGTGGATTTATACAAGCCCAGGATGGTGAATGCTCGCGGTCGCTTTCAATTTTAAAGAGTTTGAAAGGAATAAGAAGACTCCAAGGGGGTTCTTTTTCGTATGTTAG
Source organism: Larix kaempferi (assembly GCA_027924585.1). NCBI lineage: Eukaryota > Viridiplantae > Streptophyta > Pinopsida > Pinales > Pinaceae > Larix > Larix kaempferi. The sequence continues at coordinate 4,434,342 of BSBM01001185.1, forward strand.
TCTCCAAGGCCCAAAAAAGCATAAAAGTATGCAATGAAGAACTCTTCTAGCCGATGTGACTAGAGTATTCCTTTTTCATAAATAGTCTACTAGGTCTGGAAAAGGATTAAACTTATACTAGATAGACACCCTTTCAGGTAATTTAACGAGCATGAAAGGAAGCAAGATTGCTCGACGATCTTTTCATAGTCAGAAAAGAGATTAACAAAAATACCTGAGTGCCTTTTTCATAAAGGAGTTGCTCGACCCGAAAAAGGGATAAAAGTATACCGAACAATATAACAACCAAGCAAGGAGGAAGTGTTCAATCAAGGGACAACCATGGGAACCAAGAAAGAAGGGGTGGGGGGAACACTAATGGGGTCTCCTTGTAGGTTGATGAAATGGTGGAAAAATAACGCAATAAGTGCAGTTGGGATGGAGCGGAGGTCTCATGGATAGGACGCGATATAAAAAATGGTGAAAACTGACTATGACCTATGTGGCACGCAAATTGAGGCGATGAGGGGCATGGAAAAAATTCTCAAAAAGAATTTAAGTGAGAGCGAGAAATGATCTCAAGAATCATCACGGGATCGGAATGCTGAATCTGGTGGTGAAAACAGTGCGAAAAATGGAGGTCATATGACCCCAGAATGGTCAAAGCAAAAATTAGGGTAAAAATGGCTATAAATAAAGGGGATCCCACCAAGCCAAGGATGTGGTGGTGGCGGCAATAAATGATGACCTGTAGGGGAGGAATACTAGGCGTATCAAATCAAATCAAATATACAAGTGACACGTGACCTCGAAAATGGTTGAGATCGCACATGTGAAAAAGTGAGCAGGGTTAGTGACCTCCCACCATGCTATGTGCATGGGGTTTGTGATTGTGGATCACATATATGTTGGGTTGAGAAATGAGATCATTGACATGCTGAGATAGATGTGATGGGGAAGGTTCAAAATTATTGATCATGCCCCCTATCCCAGGGTTGAGGTAATCTATTATTCCCCCTAACTCAGAGGTGTCAATGTGGTGTGGATGCTGTCTCAAAGAGGGATCAATAGGGCATCGACCAACTGCTGGCGGGGGGGTGTAACATGAGGCTGTGGGCTATGGTTGAATACTGAAGTGATGATATGATGATGGGGGATTCCCATTGTAGGGTGGATTCCCCTAGTATCATCGACGAGAATGACGATGATAATGAGTAGGCAAGATTTTGGGCTTGCCCCCATGCTGTGGACATGTGATTTCCTTGTCGATTTGAAAAGGTTGAACAGGTGGGTCAGAGGGATTAGTTGAAGGGGATGACAGGACAGAGGGGTCGCTAGTGGAAACCATGTAATTCGTGTTAACCTTAGCTGATGAGGAGAATTCAGGTGGGTGAATATCCTCGATGGTAGTAATGGATGATTCTAAAGAAGACTGATTCATTTCGTGGAGAACCAGTCGATACTCAAGTAAGTCCGTACAATGATGGGAATAGTGGCTATAGACTCTGCATATGGCGTAGGAGTGGTTGGTGCACAATGATTTTTTATGCAGGTTGGGGGTGGGTTGTAGTTTGACAACCGAAATATTGGGGTCATCGTCCAACGTCTTAATGTGTTCTTGGAGGTTTGTTAGTTGTGGACAATTATGGGTAGCATGGCCCAAGTCATCGCACAAAGAACACTTAGGAGGTGCGAAAAATGTAGGGGGTATTTCATAGGTTTGGTTGCATGTGGTACAATATGAGTGTGCGTGGCCCTGCCCCCAGTGTTGTTGGAGGAAGATGTTGTTTCCACACCAGGGGGTGGACAATTGGCAGTGTTGATTTGTTGGACCGGTTGGAGGATGACTTGTGGCATCGAAGTAGGATTAGGAGTAGGTAAGTACCACACAGGCAGTCCTAGTGTTAACCTAGGGAGATTCAGCGTGGCCATCATTGGCATACTTACTACTCCCGAGGGTGGGAACAAGAATGAGATTGTGTGAATTGGTGTGGCTCCGACATGGCTGGGGACCAACACCGGTTGAGGAAATAGTGGGGGTTGAGGGGTAGGCGCCGATTGTTTTGATGAAATGGTGCACAAATAATATATCTCAACGGTCAGCGGGGGATGTGGTAAAGATCGAAAATTGGATACCATTGGAGTCTCCGAATAAAGTCCAGGGGCGATAGTGGAAACCAAAGAGGTGGGTGCACCAAAAACAGGTTGTTCAAGAATGGGGAGGACGTTATCAAGAGTAGCGGGCGCATTTGGGTTGTAATAAGTAACCTGGTCGATTTTGACGACCCATCCCTCATGGGGGAGCATCATGATGCAGAACACCGATGACGCGACAGTCTTCATGGCGTACATGTAGCTTCATCCTAGGAGTAAGTTGTAGTCGAGCTGTGCATTTATGACTTCGATGTCAATCAGGACAGTTTTTCCAGCTAATTGGACTGGAACATTAGCCAAAAGGCCTTGTGGTTGGGATGAATGACCATCATAAGATCGTAAGGAAGTCGTGGATGACTGTAGGGTAGGGGATCCGAGCTTCTGCCACATGAATGTAGGCATAATGCATGTAGAGGAACCCTCATCGATGATGCATCAATGGATAACAAGATTCCGCACTAAAACAAAAACTTGAAATGCTAATGTGGAAGGCATGCATGGTTCATATTGGTCTAAATTGAATTCGATCATCTATGAGTCAAAAGGGTCTATTGCACCTATGACGAACAATAGTATTTTGCACTGCGTTGGGGATTTCTTTAAAACTTATAGGGATGACATAGCAGTAGGGGACTGGGCTAAGTCATCCATGATATTATAGTTGGGGGTAACACGAGCATTAGGGTTGTTATTAACTCACCGCAAAGGAAATATGGGAGCTTTGGGAGCCCCTTCGAATGGTGTGGGGGGTATGCATAATGACTGATCTGTGGGAAGAGTGTTAACAGCCTTGTCTGCAGGAATGATTTCTGTGGTGGAACCATATTGGTTACGACGGGTTTATAGGTTGATATCAACCGAAGACATCATTAAAAGGTGGTGGTACCTGTGTCAACATGTTGGTTTCCATGGGTTGCGTAGGTAACTTGCTATTGTGGTGCCGCAACCCCTTGAGGGGGAGCCAAAGGTTGGGTGGCTACAACCCCTTGCGTGGGTAGGGGGTTCTGGAACACCATAGGTTGTGTGTTGGGTTGCGGGCGGTTAGGTGGTGTCAGAGGTACAACATGTCCTTACCGTTGGGCATCGTCATCCCAAAGTTGACGAGCTTGCTCTAGATGGGGTAGTTGTGGTTGTAATGACCATATATCTCGTAAATAGAGCATGGGTGGTTTGTGCGTAAGTTGGGGTTTTTTATTTTCTGAGGTGGTAGATCGGGATTTTGGTTAGCTAGTGCATCACCATTATTATTTGAGGGGTTTGGTGGTGGACCGCCTGTATCCGGAGGTTGGTTTTTACCTCAGTTACAACCTTGTCCCCTATTTTGTTGTCCTTGTTGGTTCCGTTGGGAAGGTTGGTTTTGCTGTTGGTTTTGTTGGGCATAAACTTGCCCTTGGGGAGCAGGGGGGTTCTGCAGTTGGGCAGGTGCTGGGGAAACCTGTGGTGGGTAATAAGCTGGAGGGTATGGGGGTTGTGTGGGTGTGGGTACAACCAGTTGGTGGTAGTAGGCAGGAGATGTGGCAGGGGGGTATGCTGGCGATGTGTGACCGTAGAAATGCACCAGACATGAAGCTCCATGTATATGAGGGGCTTGGGCCACGAGAACATACAAAGGTGTTTCTCCTGAATGGGTTGTAGCATGCGAAAGGTCGAGACCACTCATGGAGGTATTATGCGTTGGGTTATACGCTGGGGTTGTGGCAGGGGGAATATGGACATATGTTTGGTTATGAGATGCAACATGCCCGATAATGCCGTCGACAGCATGGGATTCCCCCGACGCGTCCTTCCTGGAGGAATCACTGCTAGTAACATAAGGTAAAATAGAGTAGAGGTAGCTTGATTGTGCATAGATGAGGTCAAACTGTTGGGATTTTAGGATGGCTTCTTCTTCAGTTTGGGGCCGTTCGGATGCCACATCCTTGGTGATAATTGGTATGAGGGATTTCAATAACCAATCTAAAAAGATGCGGCCATCTAACTTGATCTTACACAAACTATGACGTCGATTCCATTCATGAATATGGTCAGTGATATGGGTAGCTGTGTTCTGTCTGCAAGATAGTAAAATATCAACACCAATGTCATAACGGACGGGTAATTGGACGGAACTGCAGGAAAGTCGAAGCAAGGGATGTAAAAGTGGAATGTGTCCCATGTGGCTATTCAATATACCATTTAGTTGCAGAGCCATTGAGGGTCCATTGTAAAAGGCGTAAGTGGATCGAGAGATCCACTATGGAGTTGGAGGAATGCCATAAGTGGAAGGACATGATATGGTTTTGTGGGTCCTCACCACCCTTCCCTTCAAACTTTGGGATGTACGAAGAGAGTTTGGTAGTCATGGGAGGCCATGTAGGATCATGTCGGATCAAATTGTTGGTCAATCGGGCCAGATCAGGGAGGTTGAGACTAGCAATGAATGGAAAACTAGTAGGAGGATGTGACATAGTTGAAGTGGTCTGCGTGCTAGCCATGGCATCGATCGTGGGGCCACCTCCACCGAGGGGTGGGCCAGTGGCGTGAGTCATAATGGTGATCAAGGGACCGCCGATAAATGACGAGGAGATCATGTAGGAAGGGCATGTTCCCCCAAGTGTACTACTAGTGACCAAAGGGATGGTGGTCGGAATAGATCCACTACTGGTGGGTATGGAGGCAGTGACTGAAATGCCAGGTTTAGGTACTGTAGATGGAATAGCAGAGATAGATGCTGGAGTGGTGGCTGGGCTAGTGGTGGAACCACCACCAACAATCCCTCCATAAAAGGGGTTGGGGTTCGTGATGGCCATGGGGATAGACAAAGCTGTGTATATGGGTAAATCTGACTTAGAATCAGAAGTAAAATAAGGGGCGTCAGGATGAAGATCAGGCGACGATGATGTGCATCTCTGACGAGTGGGGCCAAGTGGACCGTGCTGCAGGGATAGTCCCCGTAGGAGACGAGAGTGTCTTGGTGAATCAATGGTGACAAGTGTAAAAGTGCTGAGGGGCTATGGTGGATAAAATGCTCAAAAATCCTAGTGCAATCATGTGTGCAAAAGGAGCGCTCAAAAAATATGGCACTCAGGCCAACAACAATGCTAGCAAACACTAGCTATAACAACGTGCTACAACAAGAAGAGCAGTCAATGAAATGGTTAGAATACCAACAAGCAACACCCCTATAAATAAAAAGGTAGAATCACTAATCCAATGGGGGCATAGGAGCATGAAAACACCTATCTAAGAGATATGGAAGCTCACACAAATCGTATCCCCTACAGGGTGATGAAATACATAGTCAGGCAATATGAAATGTCGAACCAGATGGATAAAGGATATCCCTTTACCGAGAGGGACTCCGGGTAAAAGAGCTCTACAAGAATGGAAACTAAACTACCCCGTTCATGGCACGTCTAGAAAGGTGTCTTGCAGCTTTAGTTCTTTGGTTGTCGCACACTCGGTATGGGCGCTAGTATGCATGAAAAGAACAACGAATTGGTGTCCTTCAGTATAGAATGGAGTGCGACATTCCACTCAGACTTCCAGAACCAATCTTGCTACTTGCCCTCCTAATGGACAAAAACTATGTCTCAAATGTGAATGACAAAGGGGGTGTTATTTGGATTTCTAAACCCAAAGGGGGTGTCAATTAAGCCAATTTTAAGTCTCTCTTGAATAATGGGGAGAGTATGTGTGCACAAGTGGTGTGAACCTAATATGGCCAGATAGTAAATGCTGAAATAAACAACTGAGACTGAAATAAAAACTTTAACTTTTTGTTTTTCAAATGTAAAAACTAATTTCTATAACATTCTATTTAGAATTTTCAAAAACAGAATACAGATCTGAATTATTCTTGAAAACATACATGATCTGAAAAAAAAAACAGTCAAAACCGATTCCAGGAAGCAAAGATATCTTCGTTTCAAATCTGCAATTTTTTTCAGGAATTTTCCACATGGACGGAAATACTGCAGATAGGATATATTTTTACTGGATAATCAGATTTTGACCAGACCAATTCCATTAGATCAGAAATATCTGAGGGTTTGATTTGACATATTATATGTCATATTTCCGGTTAATAGAATGAACCCTATATCCGTTACAAAACCGCCCTCAAAATTCCAACAAAATAATAGTGCATAGATCTAACTCGAAATGGAGAGATATCGCAAGGATCACAGCCCGGATCCACATATCTGCCAAAAATAAAACAATCCAAGCTAGATAAAATGAAAAAAAAATGGGTAAGGGTGGTCAAAAGAAACCCTAGATCCGCAGAGATCGAACCTGGTGGGAGTCACCCAAACTGTAGCTAGTGTTTTCACACCAGCTTGTGCTAAAGAGTACCTACTAAGGGTTTAAGAACCCTTAGTAGCAGTTCATAATAATGGATAAAAAATAGATAATAAGCAAATGATATGTGCAAATAACAAACATAAAATAAATCTGACTGCTGCAATAAAATGATAGATCAACAGGAACCCATGAATGAAACTTGTGTTTTTTTATATTATATGACAAACAAGGGTTTGCAGTAATAGTTACCTCAGAAGATGAGGTGATGGGGGCCCTTGCAGCAGTACGAAGAGTAGCGCACCGGGTCTCCAGAGTTCCTTTCTCTTCTCCAAATGCTCAATGGGTGGCCAAGATTCAACTAGATGGGCAGAAAAGCTTGAAAGGGTAGGCTAGAGTGTTGTAGGAAATTTGGCAGCATAAGGGTATGAAGAGTGATTATGGATGTATATGAAATGGGAGGACTCCATCATCTTTTTATAGTGATTTTGGGTGGTGGAGTATTGACCCATGGTTTTGGGAAACCAATAGTATTGGCTAGTGGTATTTTGAGTTTTCCCTCTTTTTTTTAATTTTTTTTTTTTTTACTTTTTCCCTTTTTCTTTTTCTTTTTTGGGGATTTTGACCCTCTGTAGCAAGACTTCTATGGTGGTTGATTGCAGAAGGAATCGGGGAAACCACAGAATCCATAGTTAAAAATAGAAGTTTTGAATCCAAAACAGGATCCATCATCAAAACAAATTGCCGAGTTTTATGAAGAGCCAGAGATCTGATATATAGTAATGAGAAGTAGAGACAAGCTTTAGGTCGGCTTACGGGGAGTTAGGGTTTAGGGTGAATTATTAAAAATTTTAAGTTAATTTGCTTAATTTAATTAATTATAAAAACCTAAATATTAATCCTAACTTTAACATTATTTAAGAAGTTATTAATTGTTGAAAATTATATGTTAGTATTAGATTGTAATATTAAGGTTAATTTTTAGTTATAGAAAAATAAATTTATATATAAATATAAATATGCATATATATCTATATATATATATATATATTTAAAAAGATAGGGTTATATTAAAAAGTGTTTAGGTTCAATTAGTGAGTAAATATTCAATCAAATGTTTAATGTAAACAATTTATTAATTAAATTAAATTATACTAAATTCTTTAAAAATCTTAATATATTAATTGATTTCAACAAAGGGTGGAGTAAGTATGAGGGTTGAATTAATAGAGTTATTTTAATTTTTAATATTAAACTAAAAGGTATTAAGTTAGTGCGTGTATTAGATTTTTTTAAAATTAATAATTTCTTTAATTATTGTAATTAAATAAAAATTTTAACTTTATTAAAATATTATTAATTTTTTTTTTAAATTATTATTATTATTGACATAGAGTTATCAACATTAGGGTTCAAAAAGTTTTAGAATTAATATAAAAGGGGGGCTATTAGGTTAACTACTTGATCTATGGTTTAGGATAGAAGGAAGCCAACTAATGCTAACCTTGAGGCCTCCATCCCTATTCAAATTGTCTAGATGTTTGATTATTTCTAGGGCTTCTCTAAACTTTCTTTTGAAGTAGTGGTTTTCTTTAGCTAAGATTTTGGTGTCTTCTAGACAGATTTGATGTTTGGTTTTGGAACAATGTTCTGCAAGTGCCGAGGTACGGATACGTTCATTCCTTATGTCAGCATCATGTTCTTTAAGTCTGGTGTGGAAGGAACGCCTAGTCTCACCTATATAGCCTATTCTACATGAACATGGAATGTTGTAGACACCCCTAAGTTGTTTTGGTTCGATAGGATCTTTTATAGATCTCATTTTTTGTTTAACTGTCTCAAAGGATTTGAATGAGGTTGTAATATCTTTCTTCTTAAGGATTCTTGAAATCTTATCTGTGACCCCTTGGATGTAAGGTAAGTAGGTTCTCACGTTACAGGTTTGGGTACTAAGAGTCTTAGCCATATCATTGGATGTTATACTATTGTTATGGTGCCTATTATTAGCCTTATCTAAAGATTTCTTGATAACCCTAGGTTCGTAACCTATGTTCACGAAGACATCTTTGAGGTGGTCTTTTTCTTCCTGGAGATGCTCGATGTCCAAGATCCTAGAATCCCTAATTGCTAAGGTGTTAATAAATCCTATTTTCTGAGAGGGGTGGTGGTGGGAATCTGTGTGGAGGTAGATTTTTGTATGTGTCTTCTTCCTATAGACCTTATGTCCCAAAGTTCCATCTTCTTTTCTAGTTATCAAGACATCAAGAAAGGGGATGATTCCATTCTCCTCTAGTTCCATTGTGAAATTAATGTCTGCAAAACGATTATTAAGATGTTCAAAAAACTTTTTAAGTTCAATTTCACCATGTGGCCAAATCACGTTGGTGTCATCCACGTATCTCTTCCATCGTGATGGCTTTAGTGGGTAGGAGTTCAGAGCTTCTTTCTCGAACTTTTCCATGAAAAGTTTTGCCACTATGGGTGAGAGGGGGGATCCCATGGAATACCCTAGTGGTTTTCTCATAGAATTATCCTTGAAAACTGAAGAAGGTGGATTTGAGACATACTTATGCTAACCTAGCTGTGTCCGGATCAATCACCTCTTTGATGACTTGTATAGCCTCATCCAATGGTATCTTAGTGAATAGGGAGACTACATCAAAGCTTAAGATCATGTCATTAGGTTCTAACTTCTCCTTTTTTATCAACTCCACAAATTCACTTGAGTCCTTGATGAATGATTTTGTGTTTCCTACTAGGGGACCTAGGATTCTAGCTACATGTTTTGCAAGTTCGTAGGTGGGGGAGTCTATGGTGTTAACGATAGGACGAAGAGGGACTCCTTCTTTGTGTATTTTTGGGAGGCCATAGATTCTAGGTGTAATCTCCCGGTTTGGAGTCAAGTGTTTCTTTATTCTATTGTCAAGGTTTGAGTTTTTAATGGCTCTTTTTACCTCCTCAATTATCGTCAAGCTTAGCTTGTCCATGCACAGTGGGTGTTCACTTTCCCTGTTATTGAACAAATTTCGAAGGTGAAATATTCCTGTCCAATTTGGATGGAGGAGAGGAAATTATGACCTATTATCAGAGCTTAAAGGGTGTGTTTAATGCAGGTTCAAGTCCCTCTACATTTCAAGTTCCTTTCATAGATCTTCTTTTGATTTCTCTTCTCACACATTCTTCTCAATGTCCACGTTCTAGTGTTGATGGCGCACTCATAGTTGTATAAAAATTGTGGAGGATGATTTTGTGACTCCATTGTTAAAATATATGATGTATGGAACTATTTTGAGTTACATATCTGATCCATATCATGAAATCCTATGTCTATCATGTAAAAATTCCATGCAAACCACTAATTTGAGCTAGTTTCCCTGAGTCTACTTTCTTATGGACTTTTTGAAGTAGTTTTGCATTTGTTTTGTATCATAATTTATCTGATTTTTTGAAGCTGTTCGAGAAATCTATGATGTAATGTATATGAACAAACTAAAATATGTAGGCCCGTTGGGCATTTGATTAAATTTTATGCAACATTTTCCATGTCCATTGTTCACAATTTCCAAGCAATATCTAGGTGTTACAACTCTTTGTTTGATGGGTGAAATAACCAGTTGTAGATCATGATCAATGTTGCATTTTGGTTTTCAATGAAGTCCTTTACCTACTACAATCCTATATTCATAAATTTTGGAGGGTCATACAGTTTTTGGGAAGCCAAAGAGTTAGTCACTAGTGGGGGATTACACATCGAAAATTGCTAGTATTGTTCTCTTTCATTCCTCCTTGATTAATGCAAGTCCTAAAGGCCTTTAGTAAGTGTATGAGTGTCTAGTAGATGTATTAGGATGTACTAAGACCCCTTAATCCATTCTATACATAATTCGAAATCATTTGGGACAGTTTGGGTTTTCACTAGTATAAGGTCCGAAATTGGCCAAAATTGAACAAATTTTAATATTAGGATATTACAATCACCAATTCAAAACATCTATAGTAACAATAGTTCTTCACAAGTTGGGGCTGAAAGCAATTATATAGAGGTTGGTATGGATGATTTATTATGGGATACCCATTCCATGGAGGGAATTGAAAAAAAAAATCAACTAGGTGAGCTTGAGAATGATGCTAATATTGTCGATGCCCTTTTCAGAAGCTCGAAATCTGCTTCCACCACCCGATTCTCTTTGGGAATGGATGAAGTTCTACGAAACTGGGGGAAACAATGTTGTTGCACAACTTGAAAGCAATGTATGGTAAGTCATACACGTGTTTCTTAGCACTACTAAGGTAAGTATCCATCAAGTCCCAATTAAATAAACAATGAAAAGAGATTTGTTGCATGATTAATGACATTGTACATTTATATTTCCCACCAATTGTAGGTTACTCAAAGAAAATTTAATTCCGAGTGATAAAATCCTCTTAGAAAATTGCAAAGAGGCAAAGAAACTATTGAAAATGTTGGGTGTTGAGTACATATCATATCATGCTTGTCTGACTGATTTATTTATATAGAGGAAAATATACCGACAAAGAGATATGTCCCAAATGTGAGCATGACATGTACCAAATACAAAAAAGGGTAAGGCATGTGGTCCTCCTCATAATATATTGAGGCACATGCATATAATACCATAGTGAAAACGTGAAGCTAGGAAACAATTCCATGAAAATGGAGTGAAAAAAAAAGAGGGCGCGCGGATGAACATGGGAAAAAAATTCAACCTCAAACTCTTGGCTGAGAGTGTAAAAAACTCTAGGTCGAGAGTTTTGAGAGTTCAAACTCTAGGCTGAGAGTTTAAAAAAAATATAGCTCGAGAGTTTGAACCAATCACCGTGCTGTATTTTCAAAAAAACTCTTGGACGAGAGTTTGAACTAAACTCTCAGCCGAGAGTTTGGAAGGTATTTTTCGGCCGAGAGTTTATGGTCAACAAAACATGTGGAAATATCTGACATCTTTCTGCAACCTGCAACTTCAGGAAGCCCAAACCACTGCAAATTTTAAGTATTATTTGTCGGACTTGGTAGCAATGGATTCATCTCTAAATCTAGTTTCCAATGATATAATAATTGTTTCATTTCAATTTGAATTTCTATTTATTAAGATTTTTTTTCTAAACCTTATCCCTTAAGAATTTTATTATTTTGGAAATTACCCAAAATGAAAATTCAATATCATAACAACGACAACACCAAAAAAATTGAAAATTCTCAGAGATCATAATTGGCTCGTCCTATTCAAAAGGGTACTTTTAGTTTTTCCAATAAGAGTCACATTTGAAAGAAAATGTGAAGACAAAAACATGTGTCGATAATGCATCATTTTCTGAACATATGTTGTTTCGATAAATAATAAAAAATAGTTCCCAAGTCTTAAAAAGCTCCAAATATAGTCCATGATCAAGTGTAGTGTGTGTAGATTATGAGCCTACAATGTTTTTCCCTAAAAGGAATAACCATCTATCAAAAAATCGACGTCAACACAGGTCATTCATTATCCATACCTAAAATTTTCAAGTATATGCCGTTGGTTGACAACAAATTTGTCCCATGATATGTCCATAAAAAAATTAAAAAAAATACGAGTAGACAGATAATTCAATTCTCTAAAACCTTTGTGTTCACTTCAAGTTGAAATTCCTAAGGGAGATATGGGTTTGAAGAGGTCAAAGTTGAAAAACATAAAATTTAACAGTTTTGTTTGTCAAAAACAAGCCAAAATTGTTTCCCAACTTCATGTTTTCACCCACCAAGGATTTAAAGGATTTTTCATTGCAAAGAATTAGCCATGTTGCAGGGGTGGCATGCTTCGTCAGAAGTGAGCCAAGAATTATGCATATTCCTGTAGATTTAATATCCATGGAGCATATAGAGGATAAATAGCTTGATAAATTCAAGGATGAAGTATGAAACCTTTGATAAAGCATACCATGGATGGAGTTAACCCTTATTCCCTCCAAAACACCAATTATTTTGTTTTTCCATTGGTAGTGATTAATAACAATATCCTTCCATGGTTATATGTGAAGAATGAACATCTTACGTTGGCTCTTATAGTTCTTGGTAGAAGACAAGTGAAGAATATTTATGTATACCTCCAACCATTGATTAAAGAATTCAGGCAATTATGGGATGGGATACAGGTATACAATGTATCAAGACCCATCTCAGTGGATAGGTCTTTTACAACGTATAGCATATGTTCATACACCACACATGATTATCCAGGACTAGGATTTTTCTCTAGTAAGCATGTTAATTGATTTGATTTTATCCATACTGTTATTTGACAAACTTAATTTGTTGCAACTTCCTTCTTTGGTGCTAATGTGTTCCATGTACAATAACATCACAGGTCTTATAAAAAAAGGGTATCATGGATGTAAATGTTGTGGACATTCAATAAAGGCTAGGTGGTCCAACCACATACAAAAGACGATGTACGATTGCTCAAGGGTGTTCCTCCCAAAAGACCACCCTTATAGAAGAGAAACATCTTCTTTCAATGGTAAACCAAAGAGAACTCAAAGACCTGAAATAATGACACTAACATACTAGCTTAGGGCATATGAAATAGAGAAGGAGAAGAAAATTGCAAAATTTTTCAATTTAAATGGGGAACCTACGCTCGATGATAATGAATTTTTCGACACTTATGTTGAGAAAATTTCCATTGGGATGAAAAGGAAATCTGTGTTTTATGAGATTCCATATTGGGAGCATCTTAATATTCCCCACTTACTAGATCCCATGCATATATTAAAAAATATTTCATCTTCTTTATGGAGGCACATATCATCGAAAAAAACCGACACATTAGTTATTACGAGAGTTCTTATTTCTTTATATACTAAAAGAAACATTAGCCAAGAAAATAAAGTAGAGGAGAGGTTGGAACCTCTTGGTATTTTAAAGAAGATGATGTCCCATGGGTTTTGAATAAAGATGATCTTTCTTTCACAAAGGATGTTATATTGAGTGTGAAGGAGCCTTCATTATATGGGTCAAATCTTTGATGCTTCTTCACAATAGACGAACAATTGTTGAGGTTATCTCATGAGCATATGAACCTTCTAAGGGTATGTATGTCAATTACATGATTATTTTTCTATAGTGTAGGTTATAATATGCTATGCATTCACAGTTTTATGTCAATTAATTGCTTACATGTTTATTTTGTGGTGTCATTATCCTTTGCTTGTGCGTGGTTGTGTAAACCATGACTTCCCCCATGATCTATGATGAGCCATACCTAAATTATATGCATTTGTACATTGGATTACATCAAAGGACATTCACATGCCTAGAATTCCACGATGGCATCGAGAGATCGTTGAGATTGTTTTTATGTTGGACAAGAAACTTCCCACAAGTTTCATGCACTTAGACAAAGGGAAAAACTCCATGGTTCAGTGGCAGAGGAGTGCATAGTATATCAATCATTTTATTATTCAAGTAAAGACATCAAGCAAAGCAACAACACATCGGGCATAGTGTTTTGGGACGACCAACGAGATAAGGACAAAATGGAAGGGGAACTACTCGAAATGAATGGAAAAAGACACATGATAAAGAGTATGTTACTTACTTTTTGTCAATTTTCTACAGAGTAAATGTTTACATTGAACTTGATAATATAGATTTGATCTCATACCAATCGGTTTCATTTCATAAATAGATTAGCAGATGCATAAATTGATTCCCTCAATAAATTTGTTCTTTACAATGTGGAGGCAATGCAAACATGGGTCACATTGTATGAAGAGTAGAGAAGGAAATGGGACAATAACATGAAATAATTTAGACAGTTGAATGGTAGAAGCATCCCTTATCCCAATCATTTAAAAGAAAACATGTCAATGATTTGTTCCAATAATTGGGTGGTTGACCAAATCAAAGAGAAATATAAAGCATCTAGTTGTTACCCGTGTGGTGAAGATGATGCAATAAACATAGATATTGGGTGAAACAACTCTATAATAATATCTTAGTGTACATTGCTCATTTTATAATGCACATTTGAATTATAATATGTATTATGTTTTTATTAATGCTCGTCTTACTAAACATATGACACGTCCATTCTTCACATTCTTTTAGGTGCATTTATTCCCATCTATGTAGGAATATGGCAATTCCTTTTTTCACTGAGGATACTTATGATGGACGTGCCATGTTTGATTATGGAGTGGAGGTTGCTTTCAACCAAAATAGTTGTGCTAGCCATTGTGGTTAGAACATAATAGAGGGGAATATAGGTTACATCAGAAAGATACAAGAGATCATGCAAGTGTACTTCTAATCTTTCCAATGTGTTATCTTTAAGTGCAAGTGGTGGATACTTTCAACCGAAATACTATAAAGGAATATCATGATAGTGGGATAATATGTATCAACTCTTAAAAATGCGGGATGAAAAGAAGGAGCCTTATGTTTACCAAAACAATGTAATCAAGTGTTCTTTTACCTGGATGTGATGGATAGAGATTGGTGGTTCATACTAAGACAAAATTTGAGATCAAAACATCCTTTTGAGAGAAACAATGTTATAATGACAAGGAAGGAAGATAATCAAGGTGATGGGAATGGACAATGTTATGTACATGTTTTATTTCGACAATTATGTTATGGTTGTGGCATTTTATTATGGGTATCTATAATTAATAAATTTTATTTTTTCTTCATTTTATGATGTTGGATATGAAAAAGTAACTACCATTTACAACCATCTAAGCCAAACTTATCTACATGAAAGGCATTGTTTGACTATACAATATAATTCCAAAAGACTGAACACCTAGAACTTGAGCCAAAAGAGAAGAGGCTTGCTGGAATTGAGAACGTGTTTGTAGTTGATCTCTAGGATCACCGAAAAGATCACCAACTGCTTTGTATGTTGAACGGACCCATAGAGGAAGCGGTTGTGCTAGAGGAAAATGAGCAGGAGGAGGTGGATTTTCATTCTCACTGTCATCAATAAAAACTGGAATTGGATTGATGTCAAGGAAGTTGGGAGTAGAAGAAGGCATAGGCACCGAATTAGGCTCACAGGCCATAGATGGAATGAAAGCCGAGTTAGGCTCGCAGGCTAAGATATTTTCATCAAATTTTACATCTCTTCTAATTATTATATCATGAGAATGTGGCTGAAGAAGTCTATAACCTTTTACATTTTTAGAAAATCCAACAAATATGCACTTTTCACTTTTAGGATGCAATTCTTTTCGTTTTTCATCCGGAATATGAGCCCATGATTCACTACCAAACACATAGAAGTGACTTACATCTGGTTTAATTTTAATCCATGCTTCTTCCAGTGTGTTATCTAATAAAGCTTTAATGGGGGTGCGGTTAACTATGTAATTTGCACAATTTATGGCTTCAGCCCAAAATTGAAGACTTAGTCCCTTAGCTTGAAGCATACAATTAGCCATTTATTTTAAAGTGCAGTTCTTCTGTTCAACTACACCATTTTACTGTGGTGTATATGGAACATTATGTTGTTGTTGGATTCTTTGTTCAATGTAGAAAGTAGTGAACTTGTTGTTAACATATTCTCCCCCATTATCAGATCTTAACTTAAGAATTTGATGACCATATTGTTTTTCAACAAGGGCCTTGTAGGCCAAGAACATGCTAAATACTTCACTCTTAAGACTTCACTCTTAAGTTTTAGGAAATAAACCCAAGTGCGTCTAAAGTAATCATCAATGAAAGTTAAGAAATATTTGAAACCAGAAAATGAAGCATATGGAAGAGGACCACACAAGTCACTATGCACAAGTGCCAAGGGGACGAGGTGTGCCAAGAGGCACGTTTGTCAAAACTGTCCCAATGATGTTTTCCGAGTACACAACCAGAACAAACACCATCCCTGCAAGATACCATTAGAAGAATTGTCACCATATTTTCTTTACATAGTTGTTGCAATGAGAGATAATTTAAGTGACCAAATCGCTCATGCCAAAAAATTTTCAAGTCATCACTATGAGCAACAAAAACTGAGGGAAAAGGTGATGAACCAAAGTTGTTAAAATTGTACAACCTGGTAATATCATCAACAATTCCAGTGGCTAGGACATGCTTACGATATTTAAAATACTTGATTACAACTTGGTGAGGTGTAAACATTACAATTTTACCTTCACCAGAACGAGTGATTTGATAGACTGACAACAAATTGCAAGAAAGTTTTGGAACACATAGTACATCACTAAATTGTCCATTATCTACTGGAACTGTTCTAGATCCTACAACACTAAGAGATCTGTCATCACCAACAAGTATTTGTTTGATGTTACATTCATGCATAGTAGAAAATATGGCTTTATCCTTATCCATATGATAATATTCTCCATAATCAATGAGATACTCATTCAAAGTAGAAGAAGAAGATGCATTATAGAAAAAAACAGCACAAAGTGCATGTCCATGAGATGAAGATTCTGAAGACGGATCAAGGCTGATGTGGTGCTTCATCATTGATGCTTCCAAGGATGTTATCTTCTTGAAACATTTAGATTCATCATGATTATATTTCCCGCAAAAGTTACAATGATGCTCAATCTTCTTACCTTTTGGTTTGTTTCCTTTGTCATTTTTTGAAGAATAAGCTGGCTGAGAGGGTTCGGGACCTTTGTTTGGATTATTATTGCGAATATTTTTCTTCTTGGGATGCTTGGAATTCTCTTTTTGTTGTACCAGAAAGGCTTTGCCAGATGTATCTGCATTGCTAATCATTCCAAGATGTATGAGCTTATCTTGCTCTCTAATCAAAAAATAAAAAAAGGATTCAAGAGTAGGATCTTTATAGCTAGTTGGATCCAAGGATTCTTTCATGGAGTAAAACATAGATACAAAAATAGAATATGCAGGTCCAAGTTTGGAAATAATGATAAATGCATTGCTTGTCTTCTCTTTTAATTTTTCATTTTGCACATAAGAGTCTAAGAGTTTTGTACTTGGATAGATAATATTGAATGCATGAAAAATCAGTTGGATTTAAGGAAATCAACTCATTTTCTAGATGGTGACCTCGAATCTCATTATGTTTACCAAACACAGATTCCAATTTTTTCCAAGCTTTATCTAGTTCATCGATTCTAGATATGTGGAATCGTAAATAATAGAGTTTGACATCCCAATCAATCCATGAGTTTCATCACATTTATTGTCCCATTTTATTTTCTTATCAACATCAGTGGGCTCTATATATTTACCCGAAGTAATTCGGTAAAGTCCCCTACTTCGTAGGACATCCTCCATACAATATTTCCATGAGAAGTAGTTGGAACTAGTAAGTAGAATATCACATGAGGCGACCATACTGTAAAATGAAAGTTGTAAAAACAGAACCCAATGGTCTAGATGAAGAGATATTGAAAACCCAGGCTGTTTTAAAAAAATGACCTTGAAAACTAACTCTAGATGAGGAAGTTATGCTTGATTGAAAAAAATGGTTGGACCCCAACAGATACGAGGCAGGAAAATGATTGACCCAACTGGAAAAAAAGACCCCCCTTCTTCCCAAGTCTAACATTTTAAACTCACTTTACAATAATGTTGCTTTATTTGAACCACTTTTGTAAAATAAGTGGAGTTTCACTTTTACAATAATGTTACTTTAAATATTGCATGCAAAAAACTAAAAGACTTTAAGTGACTCACTTTTATAATTTAAGGGAGATGCACTTTTACAATAAAGTAACTTAAAAATAGAAATTATATGCAATTTTAGAAAAGTAACTAACAAGAAGACTTGAACTTAAGACCTCTTTACTCTTTTAACCAAGTGAGCTAATATTAAAATGTACGTACAAGATGGAAATGAGGAAGGGTTTGTTTTTACTCTTTTGTCTTGAACTTCATGCTTGCCAAAAAAATATGCCTCGAATTTGGGTTTGGACCTCGTTAGCTTACCCAGACTGTATATGTTTTCTCACTATTTCTGATTTTCCGTAGTTGCACGAAGTGCACGATAGAGAGCATACGCAGTAAAGGAAACCCTTTTCCTTCTAATTTTGATTTGCTGAGATCGCACAAGGTGCCTGGAAAAGAGCATATGTAGAACGAGAAGGTAACAACCTGAAACTAAAACAAGACTAGATCTGAAAAGAAAATGAGAAAATTATTTTAAATAAAAAAACGTCACTAGAACAATATACCTTTAGATCTGATGAAATGCAAGTACCTTGGGAAAATAGAATCATTTTTCAATGAAATGAAAATTGTTCCACACTGGAAACGACATTCAGGATGCAATGAAAAACCTCTCATAGCCCAAAAATGCTCAGAAATTTTAGAACCAGAAAGCCTTTCATAGCTCCGACAACACCAGTTCAAGCTCTAGATCACCAACAAAAGCTGCTCTTTAGAAAGGCTCTGATACTATGTTCGACTACACAAGATAATTCCAAAAGAATGAACACCTAGATCATCCACTCACACAAATAGATCACATATCGACACACCAATTTTTTCACATGGTTTAAACCCTAAAAAAGGAAACACTCCACAGCCCCAGCCAAATAGCTACTTGAGACAATTTATTATGCAAAAGAAAAAAAAGTACAAATGAGCTTCTTATAATCAATCAACTACCAAGTGACCCTCCATGATATTTAAATAGATATCATGGACCAATCGAGTGTTAAACCACATATCAAAGGTAGTTATGATCTAAGAGAGTTTGAACCATCGGATCACTCTATGTCTAGAACATATTGTGACCGTCAAATTAGATATTTACAATGCATAGTAATGCATACTAAAGAAACACGCTTTTCCTAACGAATATATTATAACAAGTTGATCTTAAATAACTCCTAAGTGTCTAAATATCCTAACAAGCATATTACCCCTAGGCACAAAGTATTTATGGAGAAACCTTTGGCTCAAATGAAAGAAAGGTTGGAAAGTTTTTGATTTGGTTTGAATTCATATGAAGCCACATATAACTATATGTTAGTGAAATTTCCAAATACAATGAAGTTTATATTTTGAAATATTGGGTAACCTTTTAGATATTCATATATTGTGTATAATGTTACTTTGATAGTCCTATATTGTGTATAATGATATCTTTTTTCAAGAACTTTGTAATTGCCAGTAATAATTTTATATGTGGTTGGATCCAATCTTGGGTGTTCACACATTTATTTCATGTATTGGATGTAAAATTATGATTAGTGATTTTTATTGTGTAATGATAGTAGATTGTATATTGAATACATATATTGTGTATTGAATGTATAGCAACATATTTTTAATTGAAATAATAATGAATATGAGTTATCTATCATGTTATATATAAATTATGATATCAACATATTATATGTTACTATAGTACATATGTTATAATTTTAAATTCAAAGTCCATGTGGAAGTATATGTAGCACATTTGAATTAAAAAAAAACTTATGATTTGATGCAGGAGCATCGGAGCCTAGGAAAACCAGTCGAAGATGATCGACAAGAAAATTTGACCAGAGGGATTGTTGACGACCATTGATGCAAAGGGAGACTGTATGTCAAAGCCCAGTAGTCAAGCAGAACTATCGAACTGTGGTCGACATAAGGAGAAGGTCAGAAGTTGACAAGTTAGGATGTCGACAAACGACATGTTGGCGGTGAAAGAGGCCGGGTGTCAACAGGTTGTCGAACAATGACACCGATGGATTGCGGTGGAAGCCAAGCATGGAGGACGGGGCAGACTGGTAGCCGTGGAAGCAAAGTAAAGCCGATAAGCAAGGTCAAGGTGACGAAATACAGTATGGTCGATGACATGGGGATGACAACTGTAGCAGAGTCAGAGAAGCGTGGAAGTCAAAGTGGAGTCCTTAGATGAAGTTATGAGAAGTTATGTAGGTGGTTGGGATCAGGACATATGTCAAACCAGGAAGAGGTTGTGTAGCATGACTAGAGGGCATTGAAAACTGTAGGTCTGTAGGATTTGGAGGATTCGACGGACAGAGGTAGAGTGTCTCGGGGAATGGAGTAGGCCTCGGGAAGAGCAGCAACAGAGTTGAAGAGAAGTGCAAAGGCACACAACAGGGATTCGATCCATATCTCATCGTTCAGCAGAGAACCAGGAGAGGGATAAGATCGCACGCAACCAAGAACATGCCGAGAAAGACAAAGTTTCATTTTGTATATTGTAGTAGGCTAAGGCCAACTAGTTTCAGAGATTTCTTTGTATTTTCACATTGTAATTTGATTCAGTTTAATAGAATCCATCTTCTGGAATTCAGTTCACATCTAGTCTGTGTGAGCACCTGTGTGTTTTTGTGTGTCATAGTTAAAAAAGAGGGTACGACCGACCTGCCTTGCGCCAGTTGGTATCAGAGTAGGAAGAACCTGCATGTGTGTGAACAACTCCAGCTGAGGTTGGGTAGAGTTGTGCATAGTGGTGAAGTCCGGTTGTGATTGGATGAGTGAAGATTTTAGCTGAGGTTGACAGATGGCTAAAAGGGGCGTTAATGTTCGAGGTACGAGATGAAGAACGCATGGTGTAGCAGTCATAGTTGATCATGAAATGTTCGAGTGCATGCGAACAATGCAAAACTTGATGAGTGAAGTCGCAACGATCAAAGACAGCCAAAGACGTGGTTGTATTCCTGATGCGCTAGACCACAACGACAAGGAAGTCGAGGAAGTGGAAGCATGAGAAGCAACTGAGGAAGAACCAGAAGATAGACTGATCAAGCTACTGTCAGAGATGAGAGGTCGGACAAAGATGGATGTACCGACCTACTCAGGAAGTCTAGATTTAGAAGACTTGATCGACTGGTTCAGAGAGACGGAGAAATACTTCGACATAGAGCAGATTGAGAATCCTAAATGGGTTAAGATTGCATGTCTGAGGTTGAAGGGTCATGCCTCATTGTGGTGGGACAATGTATAGGTTGACAGAGTCAAAAAAGGCAAGGAGAGAATCAAGTCTTAGGACAGGTCCAAGCTGAAGGAGAAGTTCTTGCCTAGCGACTGGTCAAGGTGCGAAGAATGTTTCTGCAAAAGGCCAAAGTAGCAGAATCAGAAGGGAAGCTGTCAAAGATAACCGACATGCGGAAGGGAAAATGACCAGAGAGAGAATGCAAGGAAATTGATGGGATGATCGAGACACCCACTGTCGGGTGCGTATGGTCGAACTGGTCCGACAGAAAAGAAAGGATATGACATACCAGCTGTAGTCTGTTAGAAGTGTCGCAGTATGGGACACAAGTCCTACAAATTCCCAGAGGATCTAGACGTGGAAGATGAGTCGAATCCCAGACGTCAAAGAGATGAGCAAGTGGACGATAGGACGAAATCAAAATCCAATAGTGGCGAAGAGGGCAGAGGAGGAGGTCGAACTATGATGGTTAGGGGAATTTTGGTTCAAGATAACCGACGCGACGAGAAGGATCCGACACAGCGAAAGGCTATCTTTCGAACGAGAGTACTAATCGATGACAAGTATTCCAAGACCATAGTCGATGGTGGCAGTACAGAAAATCTTGTGTCGATAGCTGTCATCGACAAGTTGGGTTTGAGATTTCGGTAACACCGAAATCCATACAAGACATCATGTCAAGGTAACTAGATAGTTCCTAATAAAATTTAAGGTTTGAAAGCTTGAAGACAACGTACTGTGCGATGTAATCCCAGTGGACGCATGTCAACTACTTTCCTTCTAGCACCTACAGGTACTGGGAGGTTGTTTTTATCAAGTAGCTGGGCCATTATATCTATGGTCTTCTTCATGCAAGCACTCTCAGGATGGAATCCTCTGTTACAGTGGGGAAATTTGGTCTTCTCCTTTAGTCCTTTAGACCTTGCTTTCCTCTCTTAGAATTCGAAGCCCATTCTGAATGATAGGGAGCATCTCTTGGCTTCTGCTCATTCGAATTACTTTATTTTCCTTTTTTATTCCCTCTTCCATTCACATTCTTTCCTTCTATAGCAACAAGAGATGAATCCATCCTTGGTTTAATCACTCCCATTTGCACTAGTTTTTTTTTTCTCTTTTGTGAGAGACTGGATGAGGGCTTTGTTGATGCCCCGAAGATTGCAGCATCAAGCAGAAAGGGATTCTCCCCAAGAGACTATCCCGATTAGATTGTCCACCATTTGGTATGGGGAATCCGTCCGGTTAGCGGTTCCGGCAACCGTTGGGTTTGGAGATTTGCTTCAATTATACCGGTTATGGCCTGATCCATCGTTCTTTTGATTTTATAATTTGAAATGATATGCAAGTGCGTAAGCTAACTTAATCTAAATGCAGAACTCGAAACAAATCTGTATCTAAAACTGAAATAAACCTAAACTATCCCTGCAAGGAGTAAATTATATGTATGAGTAAAGTGCTGGAAGAGTTATATAAAGATCAACAGACAACCATTAAATCATAGAGATAGAGCTACAGCGAGAAAACAAGAGATATTAGAAGATAGCTTCCAATTCACATATAACACATTCCATTACTCATGTAGGAGAAAATTCATTTGCACAGGAAACAATAAGATCATTCAATACAGAGAAATAGTTCAATACAGCAAAGAAAGATCTCATAGTAGAATATGAAAGTCACAGGAATAATCTAGCATGCATCCAACATCCATTTCCATGCAAAAGACGTCCTCTCCAGGCTCTTATTAGGTAGATTTCATTTTCTTGAAACAAGTGTAAGATAGATCGTACAAGTTCAGAAAAATGATTTCCCTGCCAAAAGTCCTTTGCACTGTTTCCTAAACTTCTATTTATATCATTACAAAATTCCTCTTGGGATGCCACCTGGCTCTTTACACTTGTCCTCTACAGACTTTTCCCTTTTAATAAACAAAAATCATGACCCTTTTCTTAAAACAGACAATTCCTCAAAAGAAAAGGATAGCTGTCCAATGGTTCTACGCTTTAGACATAGGAAGGCCAAAAATACAAAAATAGGAACAACGCCTTAGGGTCAGCGCGTTCACTCTTGGGAAGGCGCTCCTGCTGGGAGAGAAGCACTTGGATTGGCTGATACTGCTGCTACTGCTGGGAGAGAAGCACTTGGACTGGCTTCTACTGCTGTTGTTGCTGCTTTCTTTTCCTCCTCTGCTATGTAACTGAACCAGATACTAGTGTCTCTGATAACTACATTTGCTAAGGAAGGGAGCAAGATCTTCTTGGAAGTCACATCTTTACCAAGCTCTACTCCAATACCCTGAATTTCTGCAACTGCTGCTTGATGGATTTCTTTAAGGAAATGACTGCATATTGATGACAACCCGATATAGTGATGGAGATCATCAATGGCTAAGACATCGATCTTCTTTACATATTCTATTTGAATGCCTAGCTCTTCCTTCAAGTTTGATAAATGTTGCTCTTTGCTCGGGAACTCATCAAGGGACTGAGGGAAACTCAACTTGCACTTATCATGCACTTCATGGATTTTTTGATAAAGACTGTTACTTTTATCCATTGTTCCTTGGATCTTAGCCATTAGCTTAAGGCCAAAGTTCCTGCAGAATTCCATAAGGGCTATATCTTCATTAAAACCATCTACAGATTTGAATGGGAGATGCTTGGGGAAATCAACCTTCCCTTCTCTCCATTTCATCTGGCTAAGGATGTTTGCTTTAACCCGAGTATATTTACCCTTAAGCCTATTGGCCTCTACATTAACTTCTTTCAATCTAACCATCATGGCTTTGAGCCTGCACACTTCTTCAGTAATCAGCTCTTGTGTGGCATGCATTTGTCTCAGGATGTCACAGGACAGCTCATGAAAGGGAGACATATCTATTGTCTTGCTCTCTGCTTGCTCTAATTGCTCACCCATTGATTGCTTATCTGCTTGCAGCTAAGACACCCTAGTTTCCGAATTGTTCTTTTCTACTTCTAAAACCATCATCTGGACTGCCAGGTGCTTCTTTTCTTCTTCTAACTGACGATACTTATCTGACAATTCCTTACGCTCAACAGACAGGCGATTATACTTATTCACTACAAGATCCCTATAAGCCTGTTCATTAGCCACAGTACGTTGTAACATGAGAGCTCTCCTCTTTGTTGACTCAAATTCTCTCACCATATCAACCACGTTGTCCTGCGTTGCTTTTGCTACTTCTATAGCGGCGGATGCCATGGCTATGGGAGCCTTATGTGTATTTTGCATTACTGTGGTCTCCCGTCGGGTAACAATATCTTCTTGGAAGAGTCTCTTTATCCTCTCTTCCGATTTTAGGACTACTGCCTTTCTCTTCTTATCATACACAAATTCATCCCATCGGGACACAGTATGCTCTTCTGATGGAGTGTAAGGGACAATTGGGAGGTTTATTACATTTATTTATGCCTATGCGGGTGGGGTTTGGACTACTTGAGATGTGCCTGTTCCCATATTTTGGGTGCCGGAGACACCTACTTGAGCTGTGTCTGTCTCCACATTTTGGGTGCTGGGAACACCTGCTTGAGATACATCTGTTTCCATATCTTGGGTGCCAGAGCCACCTGCCTAGGCACCTTCATCGATCTTAAGTTCTTCTTCCGTCTATTGTTCCTCTTCAGCCTTACGCCTTCTTTCTTCTTCTTTAGCTTGCTGCTGATTTTCACTTTCTTTCATCTGCTCTGCATCTTCTGTTTCTTTCTGTAGCCTTTCATCTTCTGCTTCTTGCTGCAACCTTGCAACTTCAGCTTCTTGCTGCAACCTTGCAACTTCAGCTTCTTGCTGCAACCTTGCTTCCTCTTTCAATCTTTGCTCTTCTTGGGCTCAGGAATCAGCTGCTTCTCTCTCTTTCTGCAGGCTGGTTTTTTCGGGCTGGGGTAGAGCTAGAACTTGCTCCACTGCCTTGACGACAAATCTGCAACTTAGTTATGTTGCTAATGCCTCTGAATGCTTCTTCCTCGGCATCATAGTAATGAGCATATTCAAAATGAGCATAAATTTCTTTGCAATGCTCGGCAACCTTTCCCCGCCTATCATTTCTATGGAAGAACATTTCACTGAAGTGGAAAGCTTTCAGCTCTTGAACAAATTCCTCAGCTGATGCAACCCCTGAGAATTTGTAGGCTCCTATGCAGAAGGGTAAAGGAGGGAAAGAAGCCTTATGTTGCTTGTTAAGCACCCCTCCTATTCCATCAAGGAAAATTTGTCTGACTGCTTCCTTGAGGACTACATAATTAGTAGCGTACTTTGGCAAAATGTATGGCACTTTGGTCCCTCCAAACATCCTGATGTAGGTGCCCTGCTCTGAGAAATAAAAGTCTCCATAGTTTTCCAGGATCTCCATGGCATTTTCTGACAGACAATTGGGCTCTTCCTTGAATATCTGCTCATATAGAGGCATGATGAACTCTTCGCAGATGAGCTTATAGCTTGCTTTTTAATTTTGAGCCCACATTATTTTATAAGTAGTGTAGACCGGGGTGTTGGCTTTATCCCATGTGCAACCTAGGCTGGGGAAAGATAGCTTGGCCAAAATACATTCAATGATATAGGAAGACATGTAAAATTCTGACTTTTTTAAGGCCATACCTTCTCTTGCAGCAGCCACTGTGGATGCCAAACTGTCGGAAAGGATAGTAGCTCAGTCAAACACAATCCCTTTGAATGCTATGAAGTGGATGATGGGGGCCCACTGTATCCTATATACAGTGCCATCGGGCATGCCAAAAATTCTGCATAGCATCAGGGCGATTAATCTAAACGGAGGTCTTAGGTTCTGAACATCATATTCATCATTACCTCTCTTTCTCAAGTGTTTTCCTGTGACCAATAATTTTTTGGCCATCTCAATATTGTTCATCTTTCCCAACCATTCATCACTTAGAGCTTGCTGGGGACGTGAGAATTTGTAGGCTGCAGCAATATATGCTGGATGGAATGAAGTGAAAGCCTCTCCCCTGCTGTCATGTAATACTCTTGTCTCTGAGTTGGCATGTTCCAATATCCACCCGATCACTTTAGAGCATGGGAATAATTCAGGGCAGGTAGAATCCCTAGCTGTGCTGGAAGCTTTGATGTTGAGGTAGATTTGTTCTTCTTCCAATAATACATCTGGGATATCCTGGTCCTTGATCATCCTGTAAACATCTCCCCAACGGACCTCGGGAGGAATTCCAGTGGTACACTTAGTATATTGGAACATAGTTTCAGTCCTTAGTGGCACTGGCTCTAGTTCCATCACTTTAACTTTCTTTCTACCACCTTTTGGCATCTTGGCTTATCCCTGCTAGCAACCAAATGCAAATCATTATAAAAAATTGCAACATGTTATGAGAGTGTAACAAAGAGAAGGACCAATTCAACATGCTAATGAGAAATATAGACAAATTATGAAGCTGCATGCTGGGGAAGCGAAATAAATCACTCCAAAAAAGAAATATGGTTCTGAGACTTGATTATCCTAGGGAGACAAAGTCTAGTCAGGAGCTTTTGGAATGCTTCTGAAAAGGTAGGCATATGACGTGGAAACAACCTGCTTCCCGCCTAGCCCTTGGAGAGAGGGTATCCTTCATTGTTGCACTTCTAATGGTCAATGGCGGGTGAGCCTATGAATAAACGATGAAACAAGGGATTGTTTTCCACATTCATTAACTGAGCCTAACAAGGTGAGTGGTCGAGTATCTCAACTGACCACAACTGCCATTAATAACACTTGCGAAACAGTCTGTGGCCGGTACAAAGCTTGAATCAGGGTAGGAAACGATCGAAATGCAGTCAGTGAAGAACTTGGATGGTCATGGCTACGACTTTTAGCTGGTGGGGATGGGAACATAAGGGGCCACGGTGGCCTTAAAAACAAAAAACGACATATGCTACCAATGTCTATCGACCACGTTATGGACGGGAAAACCCCAAAAGTAACTTGATGTGGAGATAAGACAAAAATGGTGGTTAAAAATCCTACCTGGAGACAAGATAGTGGTTGAGTGAGGTGGACGCGGTCGTGGATGCGCTGAACTGGAGCGGTCCGGCACAGTCTTCCCAACGACATTCTTTGAACAATAAACTAACAATGTGATCAACCAAAACCCTACCATCCTTTTACAAGGTTAGACACGTGCGGCATTAAATGGGTTGGTGGTGTCATTAAAATGGGGTTTTAATGCCTTGTACGGTGTGGTCATTTCAAGCCGTCTCGGCATTTGTGTGCAACCGTCGGTTGCGGGGCGGACTTAAGAGTCTCGTCCGCAATTGCGGAACAATAACGTGAATGCTCCCGCAGTTTTGGGAGAGCCTTTTGAATTTCTTTCCGCAATTTGGATAGGGATATGCAAATTGCTTCCGTAATTGCGGAACAATATCGTGAGTGCTTCCGCAGTTTCCGAAAGGTTTCGTGAATGCTCCCGTAGCTTCGGAAGGGTTTTGTGAATACTTCCGCCATTTCGGGAGACTTTCGTGAATGGCTCCCGCAATTTCAAGAGAGATAGGAAAATAGCTTCGGCGGTTTCGGGAGAGAATTGCGAATGGCTTCCGCAGTTTCGATAGAGTTCGCCGAATGTTTCTGCCATTTCGGGAGGGAAACTTGAGTTCTTCCAAAAAACACTAAGTCTTTCGGCGGTTTCGGGAGAAATATGCGAATGGCTTCCGCAGTTTCGAGAGAGTTTGCTGAATGCTTCCGCCGTTTCGAGAGAGTTTGCTGAATGCTTCCGCCGTTTCGGGAGACTTTTGTGAATGCTTCCGTTGTTTTGGTAGATTTTCGTGAATGCTTCCACCGTTTCGGGAGACTTTCGTGAATGGGTCCCGCAATTTCGGGAAAGAAACTTGAACGCTTCCGCAATTTTGGAAGGGAAACCTGAATCGTTCCGCAGTTTCGGAAGGGATTTCTGAATGGCTCCCGCAATTTCGAGAGGGAAACTTGAATGGTTCTGCAGTTTCGGAAGGGATTCGCCATTTGCTTCCGCAATTTCGAGAGAGAAACTTGAACGCTTCCGCAGTTTCGGAAGGGAAACCTGAATGCTTCTGCCGTTTTGGGAGGGAATCTTGAATTTTAACTTAGAAGAAAAACTTCAATTTTTTAAAGCAAATTCCTCAGTTGAAAAACAAAACTAAAAAGGAGAATTAATCTCTTTCGGCAGTCTCTCTAGAAAAAACAAAAGGAGGGGCCCCAATATGTACAAAATTTTTTTGGGGGGATGTTGCTGCAACAACAGGCTTCAAGAGAGGGAATTTTCCAATTTGGAATGGATAGCTTCGCTAATTGGAAGGTGGAGCCAAAAACTGAATAATAAGGACCCAATTTTGACAGAATGGAAAGGATAAGTTGCTTGTATTCTTTCTCAATTCCATATGACTTCAGCTGTGAAACCAACTTTTTGAATCTTGGGAAGAACTCATTGATAGAGTCAAAATTGTTGGGGCTCATAGAGATTGACTCATTCTCCAATTGATTCCCTCTCAAATAATCCTTTTTACCAAACAATGATTTGATCTTTGTCCAAACCTCCTTGGGAGTATTCAGACCAGAGAGATGAAAGTGTAGATCATCGAAAATACAAAGGAATAACACACCAACTGCTTCATCAAGTTTATCAAGATATTTGGATTTCTCCGTAGCACCAGTAAGTTCGACTGCTATCCCAAGTAATGCTCTGGAGAGACTTCTGCTCTTCATGAATATCTCCATTTTTCCTTTCCATTCAAAATAATTGAAGGAGGTGAGTTTGAGATCCATAGTAGCTACTGACTGCGCTTCTGAAGATGGAATTAACCTGCAAAAAAAATGAAATTTGGTTGGAAGTTTGGTATAGAGTCTAAAGAACACTACTTTAGGATAGTGATCACTTTTATCCAAATCCTTCACGCCTGGATAGACCCAACTGGATTTCTCCTGTAAATTCAATGCAATGGCACCAGGATTTAATGTGGAAATCTAGAGGCTTCTGGTGCTCTACTAAAAAATAGTTGTTCTATAAACTATTGCAATTGCTGCAATTCAAATAGCTGTAATAAGATTTATACCATGTGAAATTACACAAGTGGAGATCACTTTAGCTTGAACAATGCTCACAATTTCACTCAATAATTGCAGAGAAGAATATACAGAAGATGATCAAAATTCACACTTGAAACTCAAAATGTGAGAAACTACTGTTAATACATTCATCAACTGTAAGTTGGGAAAACGTTGACAATACAATAGAATGAATTCAATATCATCCAAGGTGATTCTAATTCTCCTCGAGGAATGGATTGGACTGCATTAGAACCATCTCCCAATCAGGTGTAGTGGCCACCAATAGTCAAAGATTAGTCAATGTGAGTCTAATTGAGTCTAACTGATGCATGTGAGCACAAATCTAGGGAAGGAGACTCCAAGGAGGGCATAGAATAGCTGTCAGTGGTCAAGTAGAGATACTCTAGTCTCTGCAACAGTCAATCTAAGATCCACGGTCAGTTAACTGAATAATCAGTCCTCAAATCAAGGAACTGATCCCCAAATCATAGAACTGACTTATAGATCTCCTAAATTAGTGGAAGAGGGCGCAGTTGTACTCCCATGATGGAAACAAGGGTGCATTAGTGTCTAGGAGGGATAATACTGAGCAGAAACAGGCTCCAGGGGGACCAAAACTAAGTACTAGGTGTTGGGAGGCTACCATACTGATAAATGGATGCATGCAATGCATGCAAATACAAATGATGATGGTGAGAATATTCCAACACACCCCCGCAAGTCGGACTATGAGGAAATATAAATGAAAAAATAGGGACCTGGTAACTAAGACCAAAGGTCACCCCATACGACAATCTAAACAAAAATGCGAGGAAAAAGAGGGAAACCCAATGGGAAAAATTCCCCCCCTTCAACATAGATTGTAAAAATCTAATTATGCATGTGCATCACTAACCCCAAGAGGGGGTAAGTGAACTTGTTCTCTGAGAAAGCATCTGTCAGCAAGAAAAGGACCTATGTGAGAAAGTGCAAACCTTACATTCTGAAAATCAGATCTGGTTCTTCTTGGATCAAGTGGATATCCAACAAGATCATTGACAGATGTAAGAGTTGTGACAACCCATCTAGGAAGAGGATTTGGATCTTCAGGTGCTATATCTTTAGGTTCTTGTGGATATGGATCTAGAATTTGCTATCTTCACTTTTAGGTGCTAGATCTTCAGGTTCTTGTGGATCTGGATCTAGCATTCGCTCTTCATCACTTTCAGAGTCAGAATCTTAACTTTCTTGAGAGGAAGCTTCGTTCTCTTGCTCAACAAGCAGTGGTGGTGTGGTAGGCAAGTTGTCTTCATCAACATGATGAGAATCATGCAATGGCCATTCCTCAAACTGAACACTTCTTTCAAGAAATGTTTTCTTAGTAGATGGATCTAGAAGTTTGTAGGCCTTTGCACTCAGTTCATAACCAAGTAGTATGCACTCTCTACTCTGTGGATCTAAGGATCTCCTTTTCTCAGATCGAATCCTTTCCCAAGCTTTGGATCCAAAGAATCTAAGATGAGATACATCAGGTTTGTACCACTTCCATGATTCAAAAGGAGTTTTATCTTGTAGTCCTTTGTGAGGGACTCTGTTCTGGAGGTAAGAAACACAACTAGCAAATTTCCCAAAGACTAGGATGCAATCCCTTAGACTTGAGCATGCAGGTTTCCATCTCTTTCAAGGTTCTGTTCTTTTGAGCTGCAACATTTTACTGTGGTGTGTAGGGAATAGTGTCCTACATCTCTATACCTTCATATGCACAAAATGACTGGAACTCACTCTTT
Organism: Larix kaempferi; assembly: GCA_027924585.1. NCBI lineage: Eukaryota > Viridiplantae > Streptophyta > Pinopsida > Pinales > Pinaceae > Larix > Larix kaempferi. Next base: position 4,465,448 of record BSBM01001185.1, read on the forward strand.
ACATACTTTTATCCATTGTTAGTGCAGAGGACCTTGATCTTCTTGTCAGAGAAATTTTCTACAGAATCTTTGAAGAACTTGAAGTATCCAAAAAAAATTGATTTCAATTTAAGAAAATACACCCAACTGAATCTAGAATAGTCATCAATTAAAGTTAATATATACCTTGCTTTGTTCATAGACAGGTTAGGAAGAGGTCCTGAAATATCACTGTGAATCAGGTCAAGAGGTGAAGAGGCTCTCCTCACCTTCCATTTCTCAAACTTATGCTCGTGATGCTTTCCAATCAAGAAACCTTTATAAGTTCCTTTAGAAAATTTGATGTTGGTCAGTCCTTCAACCATTTTATGATTGTGCATGTCTTGAAAGTACTTGTAGTGGAGGTGCCCAAATATCTCATGCCGAAGTCTACTCTCTTCATTTGCATGTGTGAGAAGTGCACTCTGTTTTGAGTAAGGTAGGAAGTGATAAAAATCATAGAGTTTCGAATGATGATCAACAATGCCTTTTGCAATTATGTTTCTAGTTAATATCTATTGTATTTCGACCTCATTAGGAGTGAAGATGACCTTCTTGGGTACTCCTGTATGAGTCATTTGGTAGACAGAAAGAATATTTGCTGCAAGAGTAGGGACATATAGTACATCACTGAAGTACCCATGCTCAATATTGATCCTTCCAATCCCCTTAGAGGAGACTTCAAAATCATTTCCCATCAATATTGAAGGACTAGTTGTAGATTCGAAATCAAAGAAGAGATTCTTACAAGAAGACATGTGCCTGGATGCTACAGAATCAATGATGAAGGAGGAATCATATGAAGTACCATCCATGAGTGTATGGAACCTTTCCTTGTCCTCAGATTTGGGGTCATATTATTTCCTTATAGCACCTACAGGTACTGGGAGGTTGTTTTTCTCAAGTAGTTGTGCCATTAGATCTATGGTCTTCTTCATGCAAGCACTCTCAGGATGGAACCCTCTGTTTCAGTAGGGACATTTGGTCTTCTCCTTTTGACCTTGCTTTCCTCTCTTAGAATTCGAAGCCCCTTATGAATGATAGGGAGCATCTCTTGGCTTCTTCTCATTCGACTTATATTCTTTTTCTTTTTGCTTCCCTCTTCCATTCGCATTCTTCCCTTCTACAGTTGCAAGAGATGAATCCTTCCTTGGTTTGATCACTCCCATTTGCACTAGTTTGTATTGATTTTTTGTGAGAGACTGGATGAAGGCTTCAAGAGTGGTCATTTTCCAACTTGGAATGGATAGCTTCGATGATTGGAAGGTGGAGACAAAAACTAAGTAATCAGGACCTAATTTTGACAGAATGGCAAGGAAAAGATGCTTGTATTCTTTCTCAATTCCATATGACTTCAGTCGTGAAACCAAGTTTTTGAATCCTGTGAAGAACTCATTGATAGAGTCAAAATTCCCGGGGCTCATAGAGATTAACTCATTCTCCAATTGATGCCCTCTCAAATCATTCTGTTTCCCAAACAATAATTTGAGCTTTGTCCAAACCTCCTTCGGAGTATTCAAACCAGAGAGATGAAAGTGTAGATCACTGGAAATACTGAGGAATAACACTCCAACTACTTCATCAAGTTTATCAATATATTTGGATTTCTTAGTAGCACTAGTAGGTTCGACTGTTGTCCCAAGTAACTCTCTGGAGAGACTTCTTCTCTTCATGAAGATATCCATTTTTCCTTTCCATTCGAAATAGTTGAAGGAGGTGAGTTTGAGATCCATAGTAGCTACTGACCGCGCTTCTAAAGATGGAATTAACCTACAAAAACAATGAAATTTGACAAAGGTTTGTTGCAGAGTCTAAAGAACATTGCTTTATAACAATGAGCACTTTTATCCAGATCCTTCACACCTGGCTAGACCCCACTGGATGCTCCAGTGAATTCAATGCAATGGCACCAGGATTTGCTGTGGAAATCCAGAGGCTTCTGGTGTTCTACTGAAAAACAGTTGTTCAATAAACTGATGCAATTCGAATAGATGTAACAAGCTCTGATACCATGTGAAATTCCATAGGTGGATATCAATTTAGATTGAACAAACCTCACAATTTCACTCAATAATTACAGAGAAGAATATACAGAATATGATCAAAATTCACACATGAAACTAAAAAATGTGAAAAACTGTTGTTAATACATTCATCAGCTGTAAGATGGAAAAACATTGACAATACAATAGAATGAATTCATTATCATCCAAGGTGATTCGAATTCTCCTCAAGGCATGGATTGGACTGCATTGGAACCATCTCCCAATCAGGTGTAGTTGCCACTGTTAGTCAAATATTAGTCAATGTGAGTCTAACTGATGCATGCAAGCAAAAATCTAGGGAAGGAGACTCCATGGAGGGCGCATAATAGCTTTCAGTGGTCAAGTAGAGCTACTCTAGTATTTGTAGTAGTCAATCTAAGAGCTATAGTCAATTAACTGAGTAATCAGTCCTCAAATCAAGGAACTAACTGATAGATCTCCTAAATTAGTGTAAGAGGGTGCAGTTGTACTCCAGTGATGAAAACAAGGGCGCATCAGTGGCTAGGAGGGATAATACTGAGCATAAAAAGTCTCCAGGGGGGCCAAAACTAAGGACTAGGTGCTGGGACGCTACCATACTGATGACTGGATGCATGGAGTATACATGCATGCAAATACAAATGATGATGGTGAGAATATTCCAACACATCCCCGCAAGCCGAACTATGAGGAAATATAACTGAAAAAATAGGGCCTTGGTAACTGAGACCAAAGGTCACCCCGTACAAAAATCTAAACAAAAATGTGAGGAAAGAGAGAAAACCTAGTGGGAAGAAATCCCCCCCTCAAGATATATTGTAAAAATATAATCATGCATGTGCATCACTTACCCCAAGAGGGGGTAAGTGAACTTCTTCACCGAGAAAGCATCTGTCAGCAAGAAAAGGATACGTGTGAGAAAGTGTAAACCTTCCATTCTAAAAAATAGATCTGGTTCTTCTTGGATAAAGTGGATCTCAAACAAGATCTCTGGCTGTTACACCTAAAATATTCCCATCATGAGGTTCAGTGTATACACCTCTGGAGTTACCTTGATTTAGTGATTGACCTGGAAGGATTTGTACCTATTGTATACTAGTTTTTGATAGGTCATCGCAGGTTGCACTCCTGCAACATGCAACGTCATACCTTGCTCCATTAAAGGGTGTGACAAAGTCAGTTAGAGGGAAAAAATAGCTTCTTCGAGCTCCTTCTCGAAGCTTGCTGACTTGGGACCTTATCCCTGACCTCTTGGGAGAGTTGGCACTCGATTCCTAACACTTTGGAAAGATCCCTTAAGTCTCTCCTATCATCTCTCAACCTATCCTATCCATATCCTATCCACTTAGTCCTATTTAAATGAAGCTCACTCCCATTCTAAGGGGAGGATGTCTATGTTAATCTTATGTTGGTGAAATCAAGCCCAATATATGTAACATTCTAGCTTGGGGAACCTTCACTTCTCTCAAGGAGCTTTGGCATGGCTTGTCGGAAGGAGCTTGCAGCGTTAAGGCAATGGTTGTAACCTTCTTCTCTATTGTACTTCTCCACTTTTCAATACAGCTAATATAATTGCTTTCCATAAATGTTGTCTCTTCGATAATGTTTAGAGTTTTCCTCCTTAACTGTTAACTTAGATCTATCATATGAGATATATGCTTTCACTTCTCGTGGTTTGTTATATGTTCAACAGGGTTTAGCTACTCGCAATATGGCAATGCTGGAGCATTGGATCAACGAAGGAGAAAGGGATCTACGAATCTAAGGTGAGCAATCTATCCTTACATTTGTACTTCTACAAGATCTAGGAAAGTAATCTATGTTTTGTCCTATTTGTTCTAGACTTACGTTAAGCTAGGGAGATCAGGCCTTGAGTCCACTCTCGGTAGATTGTCCGCGAAGCAAATCTGGTGACCATACTGGGGAATACTGTTCATTTTGTCTTAATAGTTGTCAATCTGGGAGTCATTTTCAGTTGATTGCTTGACACAAGCCTTTTATTTGTCACTTGCTTCTTGAATCGATATTCACCATCGGATCTTCACATCGAAGACTCTGATCTTCTTCCTCTGAGTTTATACTACTCATTCCCAAACCATTTCATGGTCCATTGCTTGGAGATATGATCCATTTCATAACTTAGATCTCGCCTGTCACACCTGGTTAGTGAAAACAGAGCGACACTGTGTCTCTCCTGGTCTCTGTTCTTTGCATGTTGGTCACTCGTCGCAGTCTTTTCATTGGCAGACTCCGACACCATCGCACTTCCCGCATTGGTGAACTGTGACATTGCACTGTGTACAAACAAAGAGTGCGCCGATTTTTCAAATTTGGCATGCAGGCATCCCCTCTCCATCTTTTGATCTGAGCTTTGGTTTGCTGTATGAACTCCCTCTATGTTGCAAGATCCATCCAGAGATCCCATTTTTTATTTGTGTGTTGAGTGTTTGGCTTGGTTTGGATTGGTTTTGGGTTCCATCTCGGACAAGTCTGAGAACTGGTAGTGGTGGGTACTTCTATCTCCTCCACCTTCATCCGCTCACCCTTGCATTCCCTCCTCTCCATTAACTGATCTGGTTACCACATTAGATCATCTCCCAGACCTCATTTTCATTATTCTTTTGAGCTTGACTTGCTTGGTTTGCTTGCTACTGTCTGATTTTGAAACTTGTGTCTTTCAGTCTAACTGAGTGCTTGTCTTTTCTTCAGTTTTTTGAGTGTACTGAGTGCTGCAAGTAGTGTTTTCTTTTCAGTCATCTAGATCTGGAAGTGCAGTTATTATCAAGTTAATCTTTTGATACGTCCATTGAAGAGTTAAAAGTGTTTCTTTCCCATCATTTCTCAAGCATTGTTGAAGAAAATTCGTGCATTGGAATGTTTTGCTCATGCATTTTTTTGGAAAAATTGAATGAATGTGTGATCAGTTGTGTTTTTCTTGAATTTTGAATCATTCATCTTCTTGAAAGACTCGAAGCATGTTTCAATTTTTGCAAAGTTAGTTCCATGCTAAGGAAAGATAGATGCATTTTTAATTCTTATCACCTTTAGATCATTGAAAGTGAAATTGGAAAGCTTGCATACTCCATATTAGAATCCTCTCTTTTCATTACCTAGCGTCATTTTGCTCTGAAAAGAAAAAGAAAAGGAAAAAATGTCGTGATTTGGATTAGTAGTGTTGTGATTTTTTGTGTGTGTTTCGTTGAAAAAGGAAAAGAATGTTTCGGTATCATTTTTCATAGAGTTGGGATTGTGTTGCATTGCATTGCTTTGGAAAAATTATTGGAAAGAAAAAGAAGATTTCTCCCTACTATAGGTAGCATTCATCGAACGAAAAGCATACTTTTCATATGTAGCTAGGGCTTGCATTATGTTTCCTATTATGTACTCACCTCATGCATTCACCTAACCATCCAAGATAAAATTAATGGTAGAACTAGGGTAAAATATTTAGAAACTTGTGTGTAAGTTAGAGATGTGTTTCGGCATCGTTAAGCGTGGCAACTGTTGTTATTTTCCAGCACTGTATCCCGAGGGTATTGTAGTCTTCCACGTACTTATCGGTATATCGAGCTCCTTCACATACCCACCAAGTACCATAATCCGTACTTGGCGTATATCGAAGGGTGTATCATGTACTCGGTAGTATATTGGAAGGTCTCTTGCCGAACGGTTGTGCATTAGACAACACCACTATGGATTTGAGCTCCCACGTACCTTGCGTATCTCGGGAGACACCACTAGGATTCCTGAAACCAACTGAGTTAACCATTTGGCCATCATGGAAAAGCAATACACTGAGAACAATGCTCAGGGAGATTAGCACGCACGTACTGTCCAGGTAATTGGGTATGCAGGAAAGGGTACGGTCCCAATCCTCCTTGTCACGTCATATTGTTGGACCCTGCAGTATATAGTGGTTTGCAATGCCTTGATAATCCCGTGAGGTTCCAGACTTTGAATCCACTCTCTCACATAAGTTTGCTTGTTGCCATAGTTTGAGTAGGTTTTTCTAGATTGCTTTTATTTTGTAGAATACCCTTAGGAGAAACTTTTTGTTTTAGTCACTTTGGCTGACTTTCCTTGGAGAAGGTCCCACAGAATCCAAAACTTGCCACCCAAATATCCCCTTAACTAGAAGGTAATTTCGAGGGTGAGGATGGATCCTCACGCCAGGTTCGGGTCACAAGAAGTGGAAAACACCACTTTGAATATTGGAGGACATTTGTTTCCACATACTCTTCCAGATTCCCCTGCCTCTCATCCCCCGCAGGATGAAGAAGCACGAATCCCCACTTCACAAGACCTATCTCCCATTGCACCGGAAGAGCCTGGATCATTGGAATGGATAAATCAACCCCAAGACGACCTTACAGCAGTTGTTGGTCCTTCAATAGCTTATTGGACATCTTCTACCAGCCACCTAGTGGCTCATTTTTTCGTTGCACCCCCACCTAGTCAGGCTAGTCCCGACGACTGCTTGACACCTTATCGCGAGCAATTGTCTCATTTATGTGCCATGGGTGGGGAGTTTCGAAGTCAAAAATTTCAATAAGATTCGATGATCGACCAATCCCAGGTCGCTCTTTATCTTTTGAGTCCCCGGAATCATCCACACAGGACGCGACCACTGCCGAAACTGGTCAACCATCCATCCCTGCATAGGTATCTCCTAGGCAGGAGACCAATTCGGTACTTCCTACTACCCAACTGGTTGAACAACAATAGTCCTACACTCCCATTACTACCGCAGTTACTTTACTAGCTCCTCCCCCACCTCAAAATTCGAGGGGAGGATACTCCATTCCCCTGGATTATCTTATTAGTAACGTTATTACTATGGTAGCTAGCCAACAACCTATGTTAGTTCAACCTTTGTTTAGTGGTTAGCCTATTGTGGCTGGGGGGAAACCCCCGTTTCCTAACCAGAACATAGGTGGTGGAATCCCCAACGGACCTCCCGTTGGACCTCCCCAACCTGCTAGAACATCCACCATGGGATTATCTCATGTTGGGGGGCCATCCAATGTAACTCAACCCTCGTGGAGTCAAGCGTATCCAAGTTCCTTTAACCCTATACCGGCCAATCTAATCCCGGAAACGCACCATACAGAATACCCTATCCCATAAATCCCTACACTCTATGGGGGCAATAGCCCATTTTACAACATGGACCCCAACCAACTATCCCTAAAGTGCCACCACCCCCGATCGGTCCCCCCCCCCACCACCTGTTGGAGGCGGCGGGCCCCCACCTAACTTAGGAGGGGGTGGACCTCTCCCTTCTAGTGGAGGTCCAACTCATTTTACCAACAACAGCCCCCACCCTTCTAGCAATGGCAGGAATGGTCCACCACCCCCCCATGCGGAGGCGGCAGAGGACCACCCTATTGTGGTGGAGGAGGACATTTCCCTTCGAGTGGTGGAGGTGGTCCACCACCCCCTCCAGGTAGAGGCGGTGGAAGATATAATTATCATGGTGATGGTAGTGGTGGGGGATACCCTCATCCTTCCAGCAGTGGAGGTGGTGGGGGCCCCCATCCTTTTGGCGGAGGAGGTGGTCCACCACTCCCTCCAGGCGGAGGTGGTGGCGAGCCACCGTATTATGGTTATGGACCTCCACCTCCTCTCGGTGGTGGGGGCGTACCTCCACCTCCTCCCGATGGTGCAGGTGGACCCCCACCTTATTGGAATGGACCGCCTTATGGTGGTCGACCCTCTTACGGTCCGGCGGCACACCCCCCTATGGCCAGTTTACTCCTGGTACACCCTATGATCATACTGGTCCTTACACGCCTTATCCATACAATCAATATGCGTAGCCTAATCCACAACTGCCCTTTTTGGCTACCTTGGACCTACCTGACCTATCTCGTTTAACCAATGGTCCCATTTACCACGGAACTAATTGGCCACCTATTTCGGTGAAACTTTCATCTGATATCCCGAAATTTGATGGTACGCAGGGTGAAGATACTAAAAACCACGTGATGACATACCATTTATGGTGTTCATCTAATTCCTTAATAGACGAATCGATCCGTCTTAGATTTTTTCAAAGGACTCTCACCGGTTCGGCTGCCAAATGGTATATCAAGCTACCACCCCAATCTTTTCCTGATTTTGGTTCTCTTGCCATGAACTTTTTGACTCATTTCCAGCTGCCTATACGGTATGAAACTGGTACCGAGCTTTTAACCTCGCTCCGTCAGAATACTGCTACTCACATTTCTGATCATATTCATGAGTGGCGAAGGAGATGTCGTCTCATTAAAGCTCCTATCCCAGACCAACTCCTAGCAAACTAGTTTACGAAGTCCCTCATTCCTGTCATAGCACAAGATGTTGCAATGGGAGGTGCTGTCACTGAAGAACAAGCTATCACGCGCGCCCATGTGCTAGACTTAGTTTATACTCAATCTGGCACCTTGTTTGATATTCTTCCCAACGCACCTCGCAACGCTAATGACCCCGCGAAACCGCTCAAGGGACCCCAAGTTGATGGCATCATTGGATCCCTTCACACCCAGCCTTCTCATCAAACTGTTGGTTCTTCGCACCCCCAGGGTTTGTCCCCATCACCAACATAGATTGGTCTCAGAACCACCAAGTCATCTGCTCCTGCTTCTACTGAAGAAGTGAATTCTGTCTCATCAGCTTCACCTCAGAAGTCCGGTAATAAGAAGAAAAACAAAGGAAAACCTAAGAAATATTCTGCCCAGCAGGAACAAAAGAGCACTCCCGAGGACACCAGACAGAAGGGAAAGCTAAAATATCCTTATTTACTGTGTGGAGATGATCATCTCCAAGGAGTTCCCCCATAGAGACAAAGTCCAAACGTTTCTTACGGGTAAAACCACTCCCGTAGTCCTCAACAAACTGTTTCCCGCTCAAAACTAACAAATGATTGCTCAAACTCCCTCAGCCCAGGGGGAACCATCTAATACCGTGCATGTTCTCATGGTACATAACGAGACAATCAATTTAAACACTCGCTCGCGATCATATGACCCAGTCTCTTCGAAAGAACCTGTTGGAAGTAATACTGAAAAAACTTCCAACTCTATACCTGATGTCGTTGTACCGTCAACTTCTCTCACCTTTGAGAAGTCCTCCTTAGATTCGATATTACGACCACCCAAGAGCACGATTAGAAAAGTTGTTTTCAATCCTAATGCTTGGGTAGCTCAGAACTACAATATCGTAGAAGACTTGACACAAGCCCCTTGTGCCATGTCCACTCTGGAAGTTATGCAGAATTGTCCTAATCAACGCAAAACTCTCCTTGCAGCAATCGGTGCGGTTGACCCTGATTCTTCGAATACCATCATGTTCTGAATTGACTACTTCAAATCGAGTCTTTCCCATCAGCTCGCATTCCAAGTAGCTGCAAACATTGCTGGGAAAATTATCCATCATACTCTTTTGGATGAAGGCGCCTCCACTTCTATCATGTCGATCGCCTATTGGAGGGCCATCGGCTCTCCCGAATTGAATCATTCTCCTACCACGTTGAAAGCATTCGACGGTCGTGGCTTTCAATCTCATGGGCTCTTACAAGCTCTCACAGTTGAGTTAGGCGGAAAGACCATGACCATCAATGTGGAAGTGGTCTCTGCCCCAATAGATTATAATCTCTTGCTTGGTCGCAGCTAGTTTTACGCCATGCAAGCGGTAGCCTCTTCAGTCTTTTGCGTAATGCAATTCCCCCATCAAGGACAAATTGTTACCGTTGACCAGTTAGATTTTTGCACACCAGACACTACTACTCATCCTGGTGACCATGTTCCTTCCATTGGACAAATGTCAAAACAGTATGAGAGTATAGGGGTTGGCCTTTTGAAAGATTCATCTCTCATGGGCGTTTTTCCCACTTTGGACCCCCTAATCATGTTGCCTCGGTGAACATGATCTCTGTAGATATTTCATCCTACTCCATTGATACTTGGCTTGTACCAGACGAAGCCACAACACACTTGATTGGTAACGCGATGCCTCTTTCACCTGCTGAACGTATTTACGAGGCTATCCAATCAGCACCGGAGGACCACTTAACTTTGGCCTCCCTACCCTGTTCTTTATAAAGGGAATCATCTCTCCCCGATCTCTTACTTTAGACTTTTCATTCAGATGAGTCCATCATGGAAGTCATGAATGTTGATGATGGTCCGCGGGATGAACTCCACCATAGGTCATCTTTTCTTCCGCCTTGGGAGTACATAGAGGACAACATTAGCGCCATCTCTTCACTGGACATCTACCCATTCCCTCATTCTCCCATATTACATGTCTTTCAGACTCTGAGGGAAACCCGGCCAACATTGAGCCTACCACCCCGATAGACATTTCGGTAAAACCTGGTGTAGTGGAACACATTCGCATAGGCCAGAAGGGTTCCCCTAAAGAAATAGCCATTGGTACGGTCTTATTCAAGCAATTTTGAGACGTGTTCGCTTTGTCCTATGAAGAGATGCCTGGGATAGAACCCGTGATTGTTTCTCACAAAATAAAAACCTATCCTGACATCAAACCTATACGTAAAAAGTTGCGACCGATACACCCCCGGAAGACTGCAGCGATCAAGGCAGAGATTGAAAAGCTCTTAAAGGATGGCTTCATCTATCCTGTCCCGTTGATGGATTGGGTCTCAAACGTCATCCCTGTGAATAAAAAGCAAGGCACCATTCGTGTCTATGTCAATTATCGGGAACTTAACAAGGCTTGTCCAAAGGAAAACTACCCGACCCCGTTCATCGATCAGATCATCGAAAATTGTGCCAGGAGCATCATCTTTTCATTCATGGATGGCTTTTCTGGTTACAACCAGATTGAGATCAACCCTGCCGACCAACATAAGACAGATTTCATCTATCCTTGGGGGACGTTTGCATATCGTAAACTCCCATTTGGCCTTAAAAATGCTGGCGCCACGTTCCAACGGGCCATGTTGTATGCCTTCCATGATATAAAGGACTTTGTGGAACCTTACCTAGACGATCTCCCTTCTCATTCAAAGCAGCGTGAGTTCCACATGGATCATCTGACGGCCATTTTCCTCAGATGCAGATGGTACAATATCCATCTGAATCCTCATAAGTGTATCTTCTGCATAGAGTCTGGATGCCTCTTGGGGTTTATTGTCTCGAAGGATGGGAGCCGTATCGATCCCTTAAAGATGGAGGCCATTGTCAACCTACCACCTCCGACTAAAATGACGGAACTTCAAAGTCTCCAAGGGAAGGCGACTTATTTAAGGCGTTTTGTTTGTAGCTTCGTGGAGAAGACTCAGGGGTATATGAAGCTACTTAAGAAATACTTCCCATTCATTTGGGACGACCAAGCTCAAAAATATTTCGACAGCATCAAACATGCCATCACGCATGCCCCCGTCATCTAACCACCAAACTATTTCCGAGATTACATCTTATATCTCGCTGCTTCTGCCACCACTATCGCCATGGTTTTGGCACAGGAGGATCAAAATGCCCAGGAACATGTAATATACTATGCAAGTAAGGGTCTCAATGACACTGACACTAGATATTTAGATGTCAAAAAACTTGCTTTCGCGGAGGTCATCGCTGTCCAAAATTTCCGCCACTATATCTTGCTCCGCACCACCACCATCATCGTAGAATCGAACCCCATGTACCACGTACTCACACGTCAGGTGCTTGGGGGAAAGTATTCACGCTGGATTGTGACACTGCAAGAATTCGACCTTCTTTTCGAGAGAGCCAAGTCTAAAAAGTCCTTGGTGTTTGCTGAGCTTATTTGTGAACTTTCCCGTCCTGATGTAGAAGTTGAGCACAATGATTCTTTTCTGGACGAATCATTGTTTCTCATTAGTACGATTGATCCATGGTATGGAGATATTTCATTATATCTTCAAACCCAATGCTTCAATCCTCAACTGTCTCATGATGACCGTCGTAGAATACATCACCATGCGAAGTATTATCTGGTAATAAGTGATACTTTGTATCGCCGTGGAATTGATTCAATTCTTCGACGCTGTCTAACTCACGATGAGGTTGAACGTGTTCTGAATGACTGTCACGCTGGGGCATGTGGTGGTCACCTCTCTGGGATGGCTACAGCCCAAAATATTTTGCGCACAGGATATTATTGGACTACTATCTTCAAATATTATATTGAGGTTGTGAAAAGATGTCCTCCATGTCAACACTTCCATACGAAGAAGCGCACCCATCCTGCCCCGTTACACCCGGTTATTGCCGTGGGCCCCTTCGCAAAATGGGGCATCGATTTTATGCACTATAATCCTACCTCAGGTGGGGGGCATAGTTACATCATAGTAGCTGTGGATTACTTTACAAAGTGGGCCGAGGCAATGCCTACATACCAAAACGACGGCAAAACCGCCGCACTCTTCATGTTCAATCATGTAATAGTGCGGTTTGGAGTTCCGCAGGTGATAGTGATCAACCATGGTTCTCACTTTCAGAACCATATGGTTGATGAACTAAGTGATAGATTGGGTTTTTGCCATGAAAACTCAACGCCCTACTACCCACAATCCAATGGACGGGTCGAGGCCATTAACAAGGTCTTGAAAACTATGGTCCAAAGGATGGTAGGTACGCATAAGTCCAACTGGCACAATATGCTCTTTTCAGCATTATGGGACTACAGAAATTCCGTTAAAACCGCCGCAGGTTTTACTCCTTTCCAATTGGTGTATGGATTGGAGGTTGTCCTTCCTATAGAGTGCGAAATTCCGTCTCTACAACTCGCTGTCGAACTTCTTCCTAACAATAATGCCGAGGAAGAACATTTCCTGTACTTAGCAAAACTTGATGAGTCTCACCGAGATGCTGTCCTTGCTAACGAAGCACACAAGAAATGCATCAAAGCTCAATATGACAAGTCTGTTGAACCTTGTATCTTCAACGAGGGTGACCTAGTCCTCACATACGACCAGAAGCATGATAAACTAGGAGCAGGAAAGTTCAAGTCCATGTGGCATGGGCCTTATGTTGTCAAATGTGTTTTGGAAAAGGGAGCTTACAAGCTTGAAGACTATGACAGAATCTCTTTGGGTGAACCCCGTAAAGGGATTTACCTAAAAAGGTACTATGCCTGAACTTGTCATGCATAGAATTTTCTTGTATATACTGTACATGGTGTGTTTTTTATGTTTTTGTGTGGTGTGACGCGTTTATTTTTTAGTGTCTTTAGATCTTGTTTCTGCTTCTTATACCATGTTCTATCTGCATGTGTAGATGGACACATGCTATGGATTCACGGACAACACCAGCCGGCATACCCGTAACCTTTCCTCGGCAGCCTAGGTACTGTATTCCCCACAGGCAAGCTCATCAACTCAGGAGGAAGTTGCCTCAGATTTGCAACCAACAATGCCGAAAAGTATCAGGCAGTAATTGGAACCCTAACCGATGCTACTTCCTTGGGTATGAACCACATTGTCATCCACATGGATTCTCAATTAGTGGTTTCCTACCTCAACTGGGTCTACGCTATCCATGATCCTACCTTGCTCCGTCTCTTCAGACGAGTACATCTCCTGGAAAGGTCATTTGAATCCATTCAATACCTACACATTCCACGAGAGTTAAACACAATTGCTGACTCGATGGCCAACTTCATTCTAGATTGGTACATCACACACACATAATACTCATAATATGTAAAAGCAATCACGACATGTAAATAATGTACTGTATAAAATCAAACATATGAACAAGATCACATCATTCATCATTTTTAAAACACATAATGTATAAATCACCGAGAATGTCTGTATATATATATATATCATCAAAAGTAGTGCTAGTACAAAAATCTGAAGCACGAAGGTTTTCAGTGAGTCTTTACACAAATCTGAAGCCTCGTAGCTTTCAGTAGTTCAAAAAATGAGGCCTCTAAGCTCTTAGTACAAGTATAATGACATCATCAGGCCTAACGCCTGGCCTGTACACACCCACGATGGATAGCTCTCTGTCGCTGAGTAAGGAAGCTATCCACAGTCCTTGCTACCTTGAGGAGTAAGGCATTGAAGCGTACCCACGCTCCAACCCCAAACCTCTACATAGGTCTCGGTAATTCATCCACTGTCAGCTGGGACAAGTTCCTGTACACCTCCTCCATCTCCACGATGGCAGCATGAACACCTGGGGGCACGACTGCTTCCCCACCTCTATCTCTCCTCGCTAGAAGAGAGGCTCCCACGGGCTGTACGGGGCCCACATCTGCACACACATGTTATATACTTGTCAGCACTACAAAAAAAAAAATCATAAATATACAAAACTAAAAAATAAAAAGGTTTTTGTTCTTACCCATGTCTCCCCATGCTGCACCCTCGGGCAGCACCAAGTCAGGATCCTCTCTGTAATCCGTACAATCATACGGGTAGTCCTCAACCATGAGTAACTGGCCTTCCAGCCACCTGAAGAAATCACCACCAAAGATGATGATAGAACCCCCACCATGGCGGGTCATCACTTCTTCCCATCTGAGCATGTGGGGATCTCTAGACTCCCTGTCATCTAGTCGTACCTGTGGGCGCAAGAGAGGGATCCGCTCCAAGAGGAACGATACCACGATCGATCCATATCCAAATTGCTTGAGCTCTCCCCGTCGACACTTGGTCAGCTAAGCTCGGACATTTGCGAGACCCTCGCACCAGTTGAAGATCTTGGGGGACATATAGTCCTCCGCATAAAGCATCTGAGTTCGAGTGGCCATGTGTGGGGCTTGGCTCCCTGCCACTTTGGTAATCATGAATAATATGGTACACAGCCGGTGGTCCACAACATCCCTAATAGGAATCTTCCCACTGGAAGATTGAGCAAGAGCAATACAATGCTGTGAAACCATTTCATCGACAGTGTGGTCACTAGCCCGTGTTTCAGTGAGAGCTACAGGGTCCCCTCTCTGGGACAAAACAATAAGAAAATAGATGTCCTCAACATCTATAATGAGAATGTGCTCACCGATCACAAAGTATTGTTGGGCCGCATCCCAACACCGGATCATGTGTGACAGTAGAGGGATTTGGGACCTCATCGCCTGGATCTCAAAGAACTTGAGCAAATCATAGTTTCTCAAAGCATTCACGCACTCTGGATAATTGGTATCTTGTACATCTTCTACCTTGTGTTCTCTTTCCCGCCACTCTAAAACCATTTTTTCTTGCTAGCAACCTACCAAAATGGGCATTTAAACACTGTTAGGTCTTACTTCAATCACAACAAGTTCCCTTTTTGGGTTTAATTTATTGTTTGGAAAATGCATCTCCGTCGTCGCACTATGATTTTTCACACAGTGCAATGACGTCACACCCCACAAATTCGGGATTTGTGCCAAGTCAGTCTCGTCGCAGTTCCCGAAAGGGAAAACTGCGACGAGCCGAAGGCGCAATATCCCTCCATGAATCCATAAAAACACTCAAAAATTGAACCTAAAATCAAAATCTAATCCACTAGAAAGTTGCTGGATGAAGTTTAGGCTTACCCGCTCCAGACGGTGGGTGAAATGGAGGCTCGTAGCTCCCGGAATTGGCAAAGGAAGTTTTGGCTCCAATTTGGCACTTTTGCTCCCAAATTGGCAAATGAAACAATGGTGACTATTTTTGGCCCATTTTTCTATTTATAATTGAAAAAGAATATTCCTTTTTCAAATATTTGATGCTTTAGGGTCATTTTCCATAGTCTTAATCATATTTGGGATATTGTTTGGCTATTTGACATAGTTTCCGAGTATGCAAGAGTTGTAAGCAGTCTTTCATGCCATTCCTCATGTCACAACAGTCATGTCAGGTATGAACACTCCTTTGAATGTTTCGTCATTATTTTTACAATGGTTAGATTGTAGTTATTGTGTGATGATAGCACACTCTTCGTTTGTTCTTGTGCTCTTGAAATTATGAGAATAAGTACAGAGTTGCGATTTATCACTTTTCCAGGCTCGTTAAACTCCCATGGAAAAGGACACCCCCGGAGTCTACCGGTAAGCTCTTTTCAGGCTCTCGAAAAATGAAAATATTGCCAAGCGAACTTGTCGTGTTCACGCTTGTTAAAGAATTTGAATGGTCGTCTCCCTGGTGATAATTTACCCCTTTTTCGGACCAAGGGGCACTAATTACGAAAAAGGTATACTCCATCCAATCATGACTGGAAGAGTCCTCTCCCGCGTTGTTTTACCCTTTTTCGAGTGATGAGGCTAACTTTATGAAAAAGGACCATTGGAGTCTTCTTTAGTTCTTTTCAGACTCTCTAAGCATGAAATGACGACCGAGTTTACCTTCTATGGACTCGTTAAAATTTTGCATTGAAGGGCCCGCCATGGGACGAACCCCTCCTATCCCAGGTTCGGAAAATATTTGGGATTGGACTCATCTATGAGATGAGCTATACCGAGCATCTGGTTACCCTCATCAAGCTCGTAAAAAACACATGAGGCACTCATCGTTCATGATGGGGAAAAAGGAAAGCTTTTATGTTACACACTTTGTTAGTGGCAGTATGTAGTCATTCTTGGACATGGCACTCATCTGCATTTGCATACAATACTTGGATCATCTATTTGTCCTCGAGTTCCGCTTACTTCCTGAGTCTTGTTACTCCTTTGATTCATTCAAAGAAAGATTCCGTCATCAGTCGCATTAGGAATTTGTGTCGTACTCGTCATGTCAATACTTCCAAGTCATGCCATGCTCATGTTCAAGAACACGTCCATCATTTGTCATTGACAGTCAGTACACCCGCCACCATGTCAGTCTACTCTAAGTCTGTCTTGCATGTTACTATACCATTCGACCTACTCTACACATATTTTGTCGTGTTTCATGTCGATTGATGGGGGATTCATCATGGCCCTCCTTCGGCGTATTCATCCTTATTGAAATCAACTCATCATCTGAGGATTGAATCTAGAAACCAACCAAGTACCTTGGCCCTGCATGCCTCAAAGGCAGGTTACCTCGCTTTCAACATGAGTTTACATCATTGACTCTTGATTGAAAGATTTCATCTTGTGTTCGACTTCAACTCACTTATTCACGCTTGATGATATGTACTGTGATACCTTGGGAATCATTGACATTAATGATGATCTCCCTCGCACTTGTTAATGGTTTACATCAATGACTAGTAATCAAGTGGTTTCTACCATGTTCGACGTCAAGACATTTGTAATCACATGGATAGATTCGTATCATTGCGGGTTTAGCTTGAAGACTCTGGGGAGTCATGTTCTACCCGGGTTGCGATGGAGTTTGTATTGGGCTATATCACATCGATCCACATTTGTATTGGTCGTGGTTGTGTTATCATCTCATCATGGATCTACATTTGTGTCTAGTAGCCATGATTGTGTTCAGTCGGTCATTACTACCATGGATCTGCATTGTATTGGTCAACAACCATGTTATGAGTCATTTGATACTGTGTACTCAGAGTCAGTTGTATTGCAGCAGCGTCCTTCGTTCGATAAGTCCATTTCCATTCCCTCTATCAAAGAATTTCACCTGTCTATCTTTCAACAGCTTCATGCTTTGGGGGGCATTCTGTTACACCTAAAATCTTCCCATCATGAGATTCAGTGTATACACCTCTGGAGTTACCTTGATTGAGTGATTGACTTGGAAGGATTTGTACCTATTGTATACTAGGTTTTGAGAGGTCATCCCAGGTTGCATTCCTGCAACATGTGACGTCGCACCTTGCTCCATTACAGGGTGCAACGAAGTCAGCTAGAGGGAAAAAATAGCTTCTTCGATCTCCTTCTCGAAGCTTGCTGACTTGGGACCTTTTCCCTGACCTCTTGGGAGAGTTGGCACTCGATTCCTAACACTTTGGAAAGATCCCTTAAGTCTCTCCTATCATCTCTCAACCTATCCTATCCATATCCTATCCACTTAGTCCTATTTAAATGAATCTCACTCCCATTCTAAGGGGAGGAAGTCTATGGTATTCTTACGCTAGTGAAATCAAGCCCAATAGATCTAATATTCTAGCTTGGGGAACCTTCACTTATCTCAAGGAGCTTTGGCATGGCTTGTTGGAAGGAGATTGCAGTGTTAAGGAAATGGTTGTAACCTTCTTCTCTATTGTACTTATCCACTTTTCAATACAGTTAATATAATTGCTTTCCATAAATGTTGTCTCTTTGATAATGTTTAGAGTTTTCCTCCTTAACTGTTAACTTAGATCTATCATATGAGATATATGCTTTCACTTCTCGTGGTCTGTTATATGTTCAACAGGGTTTAGCTACTCGCAATCTGGCAGCGCTAGAGCATTGGATCAACGAAGGAGAAAGGGATCTACGAATCTAAGGTGAGCGATCTATCCTTACATTTGTACTTCTACAAGATCTAGGAAAGTAATCTATGTTCTGTCCTATTTGTTCTAGACTTACGTTAATCTAGGGAGATCAGGCCTTGAGTCTACTCTCCGTAGATTGTCCATCAAACACCGACAGATCTAAGAGTTGTGGTAGCCCATCTAGGAAGAGGAGCTGGATCTTCAGGTGCTAGATCTTCAGGTTCTTGTGGATTTGAATCTAGCATTCGCTCATCTTCACTTTCAGGTGCTAGATCTTCAGGTTCTTGTGGATCTGGATCTATCATTTTCTCTTCATCACTTTCAGAGTCAGAATCTGAACTTTCTTGAGAGGAAAATTCGCTCTCTTTCTCAACAAGCAGTGGTGGTGTGGTAGGCAAGTTGTCTTCATCAACATGATGAGAATCATGCAGTGGCCATTCCTCAAACGGAACACTTCTTTCAAGAAATGTTTGCATAGTAGATGGATCTAGAAGTTTGTAGGCCTTTGCACTCAGTGCATAACCAAACAATATGCACTCTCTGCTCTATGGATCTAAGGCTCTCCTTTTCTCAGATGGAATCCTTTCCCAAGCTCTGGATCCAAAGACTCTAAGATGAGATACATCAGGTTTGTACCCCTTCCATGCTTCAAAAGGAGTTTTACCTTCTAGTCCTTTGTGATGGACTTTGTTCTGGAGGTAAGCAGCACAATTAACAACTTCTACCCAAAGACTAGGATGCAATCCTTTAGACTTTAGCATGCAATTTGCCATCTCTTTCAAGGTTCTACTCTTTCGACTTGTAACACCATTTTTCTATGGTGTGTAGGGAACAATGTGTTGCATCTCTATACATTCATCTGCACAAAAAGACTGGAACTCACTCTTTACATACTCACATCCATTGTCAGTGTGGAGGACCTTGATCTTCTTGTCAGATAAAGTTTCCAGAATCTTTGAAGAACTTGAAGTATCCAAAAACTTCTGATTTCAATTTAAGAAAATACACCCAACTGAATCTAGAATAGTCATCAATGAAAGTTAAGATATACCTTGCTTTGTTCATAGACAGGTTAGGAAGAGGTCCTGAAATATCACTACGGATCAGTTCAAGAGGTGAAGAGGCTCTCCTCGCCTTTCCTTTCTGTTGGCTGCTTTTTGGACAGACCCGGGTTTTAATGAAGCGCAGCAACAAAACCCCTTGGCGCACTGGCCCTCTCGGCAACGAGCTGCGCAACAGCTCGAGGTCTCACCGAAGTGGCTATGGGGGGGGCCAAGGAATCAGATTTCCTTAACCCGGGCGACGCGGAGACTGTTCTATCCTCCTTGGCGATTCTTCAAAGGTGAATGTCTGACCCTTCCAGACTTACAAGCGCAACAGCGCTCAGCTCCTACTCAGCAGCCTAGCTCCACGGTACTTTCCCTCCTGCGCTAGGGCCAATTACCCTCTGTGCGGATATTCTATGCGTCGTCTCGCTAGCGCGTCCGTCGCAGCAACAAGTTCTCCTATCGCTGCGGCGACGTTATCTACCGAGCCCTTCGACCCTTAACTATTATAGTCCTCAAGGAAGCTCCAAGAACTTACTCAATACACTCCTAAAGATAATGCAATATTTCTGTATTTGCTGTTAGTAAGCTAAAACAGGTAATCACCTCAATCACAAAATCACAATAGCGAGAAATATGAAGTCCACCTCCACGGGGAAAAACCACGTCCACGGGAGTATCTTATATTAACCAGAAAGGGATAGATTTATACAATATGCTGCGCACACAGCTGCAGCCTTAGATCTTTCCAGGAAACTCCACGCACACAGCTGGGAGCCCTTCTCTCGATCTATTCTCTTCTTCTTCGGAGATTACAATAGTTCAGACGTCGACTCCGACTGTCTCCAACTCAAGGATTAGCCTCACTGCTAACCAGTTCTAACTCCTGTTTTCTAGCAACACAGTAGAAAACCATCAACAAGATCGTAACAGAGGATGATCAACACGATCGATCCTTCTTACATCTAGCCTCTACTATCTTAGCTAGCTCACTCAGAGGCTTAGCTAACTGACTCACTACTCAACTGACTAAGAAACTAACTGACTCTCTAACATCTACCCGTTACAATTATTCATATATATAGGTGGCCATGGCGGTCGCACCTTTACAAAACTGTGGGCCTTTCCCAGCAGTAATCCCCAAAAACCCTAACCACGCACATGGCTAGGTGTACTGTAGGCGCCGCTTGCAGTCATGTCGCCGCTTCCTGCAGGCTCCATGAATTCCGGCGCAGCTTACGGGTATGGGTGCCTCGTCCTTCGCCTTCAATGCTTTGGTCCGTTGCTCCTCCTTGATCTGAGCAACCATAACTTCTATACTTAGCTTTAAATGAGGGTAGCTGAGCCCTCTACTCCATTGCTTCATTGATTATGGTAGCTGGGCTTTCCACTCTGCTACCTTCATTCCCTTCTGACGTGCGCGCGAGCTCCGCGATTTCCGATCCGTGATCTGCGCTGAGCTCCTCCATCTGGCACCGTACTGCGCACCGTCTTCTTCTGTCCCCAAAATTGGTGCTTATTCAAAACTTAGCACTTTCTCTTCCATACTTGTGCTTTTTCCTCAAAATTCACAGCTTTTACCATAGCTGCGGCCTTGGCTCCAACACTTTCCCAAACTTATGCTCTGGATTCTTGCCAATCAAGAAACCTTTACAGGTTCCTTTAGAAAATTTGATGTTGGGTAGTCCTTCAACCATTTTCTGATTGTGCATGTCTTGCAAGTACTTATAGTTGAGGTGCCCAAATCTCTCATGCCAAAGTATACTCTCTTCATTTGCATGTGTGAGAAATGCACTCTGTTTTGAGTAAGGTAGGAAGTGAGAAAAATCATAGAGTTTCAAACGATGATCAGCAATGCCTTTTGCAATGATGTTTCCAGTTGAGATCTCTTGTATTTTGACCTCATTAGGAGTGAATATGAACATATTGGGTACTCCTATATGATTCATTTGGGAGACAAAAAGAATATTTACTGCAAGAGTAGGGACATATAGTACATCACTGAAGTACCCATGCTCAATATTGATCCTGCCAATCCCCTTAGAGGAGACTTCAGAATAATTTCCCATCAAGATTGAAGGACCAGTTGTAGATTTGAAATCAGAGAAGAGATTCTTGCAAGTAGACATGTTCTTGGATGCTCCAGAATCAATGATGAAGGAGAAATCATTTGAAGTACCATCCATGAGTGCATGGAACCTCTCATTGGCCTAAGATCTGGGGTCAACTTCTTTCCTTCTAGCACCTGCAGGTACTGGGAGGTTGTTTTTCTCAAGTAGCTGGGCCATTAGATCTATGGTATTCTTCGTGCAAGCACTCTTAGGATGGAACCCTCTATTACAGTGAGCACTTTTATCCGGATCCTTCACACCTAGCTAGACCCCACTGGATTGCTCCAGTGAATTCAATGCAATGGCACCAGGATTTGCTGTGGAAATCCAGAGGCTTCTGGTGCTCTACTAAAAAACAATTGTTCAATAAATTGCTGCAATTCAAATAGCTGTAACAAGCTCTGATACCATGTGAAATTCCACAGGTGGAGATCACTTTAGCTTGAACAAACCTCACAATTTCACTCAATAATTGCAGAGAAGAATATACAGAAGATGATCAAAATTCACACATGAAACTAAAAAATGTGAGAAACTGCTGTT
The DNA here is from genome assembly GCA_027924585.1 of Larix kaempferi. Taxonomy (NCBI): domain Eukaryota; kingdom Viridiplantae; phylum Streptophyta; class Pinopsida; order Pinales; family Pinaceae; genus Larix; species Larix kaempferi. The sequence goes on from BSBM01001185.1 coordinate 4,487,500, forward strand.
AATACATTCATCAGTTGTAAGATGGAAAAACGTTGACAATATAATATAATGAATTCGATATCATCGAAGGTGATTCGAATTCTCCTCAAGGCATGGCTTGGACTAGAATGGAACCATCTCCCAATCAGGTGTAGTGGCCACCGATAGTCAAAGATTAGTCAATGTGAGTCTAACTGATGTATGTGAGCACAAATCTAGGGAAGGAGACTCCAAGGAGGGCGCGTAATAGCTATCAGTGGTCAAGTAGAGCTACTCTTGTCTTTGTAGCAGTCAATCTAAGAGCTACAGTGACTTAATTGAGTAATCAGTCCTCAATCAAGGAACTGATCCCCAAATCATGGAACTGACTGATAGATCTCCTAAATCAATGGAAGAGGGCGCAGTTGTACTCCAGTGATGGAAACAAGGACGCATCAGTGGCTAGGAGGGATAATACTGAGCAGAAACAGGCTCCAGGGGGCCCAAAACTAAGGACTAGGTGTTGAGAGGCTACCATACTGATGACTAGATGCATGCAGAATGCTTCAATGCATGCAAATACAAATGATGATGGTGAGAATATTCCAACACTAGGGGCGTTAGGACCCTTTATCATCATGTTGGCCCCATCCCTAGTCATACTTGGAAGCAAATCCAACAACTTAGGGGTTGAATGCCACTTCAAAAAACTCACTTCTCTATCTCTTAGAGATATTTCCGCGCCCTGCTAGTGGTGAAAGACATGAAAATACAACATTTTCGCGCTTTGCATACCTGTGGGGGTGCAAGAATTACAACATTTTCGCACTTTTCTTAATCACGGGGGCACGTAAATCCTTGAATAACCATTCTCCTTAGATTTTGGATCTTGGATCTCAAGGATATTTTCATGGGATGAGGTCTGCCTTCGAATCGCATCTCTCATTCCCTCCTTGGTATGATTTAGGTCCTTTCCATCCATAATATCCTCTTAAGTGGTTGGCCTCCCAAATCCTATAAGAAGAAGGCCATCCATGAACTAAGGGGGGAACTTTGGAGGTATCAAACCTATGATCTTAAGAGTCTTGCAAAGTTATAAAAGGAGAGCTTGGAGGATGATCATGCTGCAACAATATCAGGTATAATCCACTTTGATGTACATGTCTTCATGGCTTTCCATTAATGTAACTTAGCGTATTCCTCCCATTCTCATGTCTTTATGATGAATTCATGAAATTGCCTCTAGTTTCATAGTTAGATCTCTGTTTATATGCATATTGCTTTGGAGAAGGTGTTGTCTTCCTTTTGTAAACATGTCCACAAGCTCGTGATCAAAGGATAGAGCTAGAGTAACAAAGAGATATCAAGGGAAACCACCAAATCAAGGTACAAGATCTACCTGCTTTGTTTTTCCATAGTTTGCAAGTTGTTGAATGAGCTAGATCTACAAGGATTTAAGTATCTATTTGTTTACTTACTGTCTTGGGTAGGAAATCAGGGGCATTTTCTAATCCCAAGGGGATATCTACCTATCCGTAGGGATATTTTCTTAGCACAGTTAGAAATTTCAACTATCAAATTTGCTTAGGTACATTGAATCATTGTACATACACATTAGATTGATATTTATGAAGCTTGTGAAAATCCTCACAGCAGATCTAAGAGTTGATGTATACCTCACAATGAAAGAATTTAGGAATAAGATTAAGAGTGAATAATGCAGTAAGAGAGCAACCGAATAATACAATAGAACTCGGATAGAAGCAAAATAACTTCACACACACTAATTGATTAATCACAATATGGACAAATAAGTAGTACAATGCATGAGGATTCGAATGCCAAGGTGGCAATTCGAATTAGCCTTCATGGAGTGATCAAAGGATCACTGGAGTGTCATCAAAGCACAACTAGAAGTCTATCTCATCATCGGTGGAGTCATCAATGCACAAGTAACTGTCAATCATCAGTCAAACTGAGTCTAACTGAGTGTGGTAGGTGTAACTGAGTGTAACTGGCACATGGAGACACTAAATGAATGAAGGAGGCTCAGTGGAGGGCGCATGAGGAGCTAACTGGAATTAGAATGAGCATTCTAGTCACACTAGAGGTCCATCGGAGTGGTAAGGTCAATTAAGAGTGAGTCAAGCCTAAAATCAAGGAGAGAACTCAGTTAACTGAAGACAACTGGACTGGTAGGTGAAGAAGGGTGCCTTTGTCAAGTGGATGGTGAGATGTGGGCGCATCACTGGCTAGGAGGGCTCAATCTGAGTGGAAATAAGCTCTCGAGTGCTAGAAGACTAGGGACTAGGTGCTAGAGGTATCAACTTGATGACTGGGCAGCATGTGGATGCATGCAGAATGCATGTTGCATGCAGGAATGCATGCAAGACTGAAAATGCTAGTAGGACTAGGATGGAGTATAGGAATATCCTAACAAAGTTGCAGATTCATTTTTGGATTAGAGTTTGAATAGATTGGATGCTTGAACGTTTGTAATTAACCTCTGATTTGCTCTTGTCTCTATCATGGATTGGAACCTTTGTTTTAGGAAATTGAATTTTTTAACATCGACTGGATTTGTCGACTTGGTAGTTGACGTGCATAATCAACTGTTGATGCAACTGCTTTTTTTTTGCTTAGAACAATCAATTGTGATTTTCTTTGGATAATTGGAGTCAATTGATGACTTCATTTTGGGAATTGGTTTAAATACCATCTCTAGATGATTGATTTGTTGAATCTATCGATTTTGTGGTCTCTGGCCGACCTTGTGTTGAATGAAAAAGTATTTGATTTTTGTATATTAAACCTGAAGTATTAGTTGTCAATTGTCAATTGAAGTATTCAAATAATATATGAAGATTTGTTTGCTTGGACAATTCTGAATTTGATTGACATATTCAACTTGGCATAGTCAAATTCATACCTTATATTTAAATTTTACTTTTACTTCCCCTGTTTAATTGGAAGAGTAGAGGTATTACTTTCTATTATTAAGAACTCTATTCTTTGGTTGATACAGTTGTGCTTTTTACTATGTATAAGAGTTTTGCAGCATGGGTGCCTTCGACGAAGATGAATATTTGATCCTACAGAAGTTGAAAGGGGTTTGCGAGAAGAAATCTATTTCTCTACATGTATCTCATGATCGACTTCATGAAGAAGTGAACGACTTACAAACTATTATTTCTTAGTTATAGATATATAATAAAATATTAATGAAGAATGAGTTGGAGACAACCCATACCCAATTGGAGGATGAGGCTTCCCTTTTTTAGACTATGCCTTGTTGTAGTTTGATGAGAAATATTGAAATATTTCTACCCTTGAAAGAGTGATGGGAATATTTTTCCAAAACCTGAACCTTGTAAATGAATTTGGAGTTGGATATAAATCATATCTTATTGATGATCTCAAGGAGTAATTGAAAGCTTTTTTTCACAACCTGAACCTTGTAAATGAATTTGGAGTTGGATATAAATCATATCTTATTGATGATCTCAAGGAGTAATTTAAATCTTTTTTTCATAAAAAAATGTAATGGCTTGAAGGAAAATTTTTTCCAACTAGATGAAACCAATATATACATAGCTAATAAGGCTACCCACTTGTAGGCCTAGGTTGATGAGCTTCATGAAGAATTTGTCCCTCTTCAAGAAAACAACAATAAATTGTTTTGATGAATATCAAGCCTTAAAAAAGATTATGATGCCTTATTATTGTAGTTGACTGAGAAGGATGAGACTAGTAGGGCTTAGAGGATTGCAAATAGAACCTGAAGACTAATGTTCTTGAGCTGTCAGGCTCTCCTATTACTTCTTCCACCTTTGATGATCTTGCTTGGAGTCTATTTGTTTGTAAGAAAAATGTTGTTGATATATGTATACCTTCACATGTTTCTTTGGCTACAAATAATGTTATTTCTATTAATTTTTAGAAACACACTATAGGTATGGGGTCTTGACTATTGAGCAAGATGGGATATATTAGGGGTGGACTTGGGAAGAATGAACAAGGTATTTCTATTCCTATTACCCCTAAGATGACGTTACCTAGAACAAGTCTTGGATATAATGTTGTTACTTCATTGCATATACCCGATTAAATAGGTTAATTGGAACTAAACATTTAATCTAAGTAAAATATTTTCAAAAAACCTCTCTATGCAAAATTTAACCAACTAGAGTCATTTGGTAGTTTGGAAGAATACCAAATGAAAATAATATGGCCTAAAATATCAATAACCACAATAGTGAGAAAGTTAAACAGGACATAGTTTTTGCATATGCAAATGCCAAACACAACTACAAGACACATATATTAGATTGTATGTGGCCCAACATTCTTAAGCATGCCAAACAAGGAGTGAGTTAATGCACGTTTGAATTGTCCTAAACAAACCAATAATCTTATAAGAATCTTAAGCTTTCTAGACATTCATTGCTTGATAATGAAATTCACTACTTTTAAGTGTTACTTGAGAGGAAATTAAACCAAATGATAAATAATTATTTACAATGATATGAAATGGAATAAAATTAATGATTTATAATAATACTATGGACAAAAAAGAATAAAAAAATAGAAGAAATGAAATTAAAAAAAAAAAAAAAAAAACATTTATTTGGATGTGAATTTAATATCTTAATATAGAATTTGATAAACCACATTATAATGACATTCATTGCTTGATAATGAAATTCACTACTTTTAAGTGTCACTTGAGAGGAAATTAAACCAAATGATAAATAATTATTTACAATGATATGCAATGGAATAAAATTAATGATTTATAATAATACTATGGACAAAATAAAATGAAGAAATAAAACAAATGGAATTAAAATCCCCAAAAACATTTATTTGGTTGTGAATTTAATATCTTAATATAGAATTTGATAAACCACATTATAATGATAGGTATCGCCATAAACATGTTTAATATTATAATCCTATAAGAAAACATAATATTATGAAATGGAGAACCAAGTTGACTAGGGTTCATAAGTCTACATCTCTGTAGGTATTTTCCAGTTACTTCTCAATGGAGAATTAAAGTCTTAGATAAGTAAAAGGAATTATTAGAAATTGACAATCACTGATTTCCTTCAAGGATTTTGAATGTGGTGTTAGGAATCTTAAATTTACCTATAGAGATGAGGATGCAAGGGATTATGTGGAAAAGGACAAGACACCAATATTTGATGGGATAAAATAGACTGAAAGAGTAGGGTATTCCATCAACACAAACTTAGACAAAAGGAACAAAATGACTCTTCAACCCAAAACCATAACAAGGGGATTCTTAGTGAAGGAAACATTTAATCCCAAGTATAAATTCAGCTATTCTAGCATGGGATAGTATATTGAATAAATGAAGGACCATGTAGTCATCAACAAATTCATGGGATTTTGGCCCTTTACAGAGGCTCTAACTTGGCAAATCAATTCAATATGGAAACCCAAGTGGATCTCAATCTAGGGTCCAATGGATTCCTCACAACAATCATTACTAATGTTATAGAAAACAGAGATAGAGTTTTTGAGAATGAGAAGTGCTTCTTCAATTCCACAAGCCTTCATCTGCATGTTAGGATATTAATATTATCTCCTGAAATAAAATATTCTCCTATCTTGATATGCATGTAGTTTCTATCCCAAAATTTCTAGGAATGATAAATCCTTGTTGGTATAAGGAACACTCTAGGCAACTTCATTAAAACCCCATAGATCACAAAAATGGGTAAGCACATCACCTATTCTTGAATATGTGTTTATATGGATGTTTCAAGGGCTCTCCTATACTCAACTAGTATAGTTGAGTATAATATTCAAGGATAATGAATGAAACCAAACCTTGGAATACGAGCATACCCCATCCAAATGTAGAAAAAACCATGAGCATGGCCATCTCTTCAAATATTTCCTTGAGGGGGGAAATATTTCATGTAGACATAATCTACCGCGGCTTCCATAAAATTATATGCAACTACTTCTGCGACAAACCAACCTGAAATCTTGAGAAACTCGATGCTAAGGATGACTAAGCTTCTGCTTAATGAGAGTGCGAGGAGCCATGCACAATTTTTCATTACTTTAGAACTAAATATTTGTAGGATGTAGTTTATGTCTTATATATATATAAATATAAGTTTAAATATGTAATTATTTCAAATATTATTATTTTTGGGTACGTTATAACATCAAAATTGGGAATTATTTAGATGACTGCTATAATATTATAAAATTATGTTATGAGATAGACTCATTGTAGAATTTGTTGATGGGTTTACTTTTTATAGAAAGAAGGAGAATATATGTGGCATTATATATTTTTATCATCACCGTGATTTTAAAGTTACTAAAACTATTTTTCTTAAATTTTGGATTCTTAGAGTTTTAATGTGGTGACTCAATGATTTTGCTTTTTAAATTTGAAATTTTCATATTATATAAAATGCAAAGTTATAAAATACTATATATGTTTATATGTATAAACATAATAAGGGAGTTATATAGGAAAAGATGCACTATTAATGATTTGACATGTTTATGTTTATTTATATGTTGAAATATAAATGTGATTTTAATTTAGAATGAAAGAATGATTTTATTTTGGTTTAGAATGAAAGAAAGATTATATATATATATATATATATATATATATCCGTAGTTAGTATTTTGGAAAGAGGGAGAGTATGTAATGTCTCATTGTAGCTAGGATTATGTACATTATTTTGTTTGAAGGAATTTTACCTTTACTTATGTGAAAAAACACTTATGCGTCAACCGTTTCCTTATCTATCCTAGAACTTCAGGATGAAGTTTCTTGAAGAGGAGATGTATGTAGTACCCTACTTTTGCTTTGGACCTTCACTATTATATTATGATATTATTTGAGGGAATTTTATTATGAATTATCCAGTTTTGTGTGGAAATGCCTTGGTGTTGGAAATTGAAGATCTAGCTCATTTATGAATAAATTGAATTTTTGAAGTTATTGCTTATGAATAAGATGAATGATGAAAATTATATGTTTATGTTTCCTGCAATTTATGAAATGACGGTTAATAAATGTTTATGTATTATGTATCATGTGATTTGATGGGTGGTTAAGTGTGAGAGGGAAATGCATACACAATTGATCCAAGGTTGCGTCGATACCGCATCGAATTCGGATTGAGTCGGGTATCCACATCAAGTGGTGTTAACATGGTACAATTTGATGTATTATATTTCTGATTAGAATGATTTGATGTGTGTGGTGTTTTCATGTGTAGGTGTCGGATCATGATTGGCAATCGAACCACATAAAGGTAATGGGGTTGAATGAGGAAGAGATACCTGTAAGACTAGTGATTTATTCCATGCGTCGGGTTGAAAAATGAGAGAAGATATTACCCATGAGATGGATGTTTCCATGAGGGTAGGACATAGACTCAGTCACTCACGAGGATCTACCGAGGGGCACATAATAAAGACACATCATTATTCCTCAGGAGTCATGAGTCTCTCATCAGGGTTGACATGACTAAGTTTACATGGTCTCATCCATCACACCAATCCCCGCCATAGGAAATGGATGCTTGAAGGGAATTACGAAAGTCATGGCACCCTTCATATGCCCTTCGAAATGCAACGCCTAGATAAAATAAAAACACAAGGGGGTAAAAATGTTTATTTTAAAAAGAAATGAAATGGGTTTAAATAATTATGACCAAATAGGGAAGAACATAAATTATAAATTGCAAATGGAATTAACTTGTGCATAAATAAAAATGATTGAATTATTAAATTAAGAATTAGTGAACTCCAAGCACATAGACACACAAATAGGAGAAATGGAGAAATCAAAGGAAACATCTAAGAGAGAATCCAGGAAAATAAGGTGAGGATAAATCTTTAATAAATAAATGGAAAAATATGAATTAGTGTGCAAGTGACACATGGGTGGTGAATAATAAAACAAAAGGTAATTACATATGTCCTAATTATGCATGTGAGAGACACATGGAAATTTTCTCAAGGATATAAAGAGATGAGGGGAGCATGAAGCTCACACACCTCTTTCCCTATTGTTGGATGGCATAGATGATGTCAATTTTATTCGATGACTGTTGATAGTTTGGTTTGTTTGTTCATGTGTTAGTTTGAAAGACCTGCCACCATATTTTATTTACATAGTTTTTGCAATGAGCAATAATTTAAGTGACCAAATCGCTCATGCAAAAGTTTTCTCAAGTCATTGCTATGAGCAACAAAAACTGAAGGAAAAAGTGATGACCCAAAGTTGTTAAATTTGTACAACCTAGTAACATCATAACAATTCTACTAGCAAGGGCATGCTTAGGATATTTGAAATCCTTGATTACAACTTAGTGAGGTGTAAACATTGTTAGAAAAACACGATCACAAAGCAATAACAATAAATAAGATGAAAATATAAATCACATAAACACAATCCAAGAGAGACACCAATATACATGTTTCACCCAATATGGGATGCACCCATGGAGAAATTGCCAATCCTTTTATTATACAGTCCAACAAAATGAAGGGATACAACCCATAGCACATCTGCTACAATTTCCTCTTCACTCTCTCACAATCTCTCTTACACAATCATAGAGATCTTTACAATGCTACAATACACAATCACATTACAATGCCTTCCCTTTAAAGAGGGATTACCATGGGAAAATACTATGGGACAACCAATACCATGGGACCGTAAATCACCCATTATTGACCAAGTCATAACTATGAAATTAAAACATTTGACAAGGCATTTTTCCGAAATTTTCTGCCCCCCCTGGATCCCCCATGGAGAATATATTGGGAGGGGGGAATCCCCCCCATCATGGAATGGGATATAGACACGGTTGAAACATGACCTCTAAATAAGGAAGATCAGGTTCCAAAACCAACGCAAAATAAAGCCTTTCCTTCACCAGAATGAGTGATTTTATAGATTGACAACAAACTGTAGGAATTTCTTGGAACACATAGTACATCATTAATTAACTAATGATCATCTATCTAAACTTTTCCATATCCGATAACACTAAGAGATCTATCATCACCCACAAATATTTGTTTCGTGTTACATTCATTCATAGTAGAAAATATTGCTTTATCCTTAGCCATATGATAAGATGCTCCAAAATCAATGAGCCATTCACTAGAAGAAGAAGAAGAAGAAGAAGAATATGCATTGAAGGAAAAACTAGAAGCACAAAGTGCATGTCCCCGAGATGTAGATTTCAAAGACGAATCAAGAATTAAGGTTGATGTTGTGCTTCTTCATTGCTACTTCCAAGGATTCTTTCTTCTTGAATCATTTGGATTCATCATGATTATTTTTCCTGTAAAATTTACAATGACACTCAATCTTCTTACCTTTTGATTTGGTTCCTATGTCATTTTTGGAAGGATGAGCTGGAAGAGAGGGTTCAAGACCCTTTTTATCTTATTATTACGATGATGTTGCTTCTTGGGATGCTTGGAATTCTCTTTCTATTGTGCTACTAAGGCTTTTCTAGATGTATCTACATTTCTAAGTATTCCAAGATGTGTCAACTTATCGTGATCTCTAATCAAGGAATCACAAAAGGATTCAAGAGAGGACTTTGTATAGTGAACCCCTAGAGATTCTTTCATATAGTAAAATGTATACACAAAAATAGAATACGCAAGTCCAAGTTTATAAATAATATGAAAACACATTGCTCATCTTCCCTTTTTATTTTTTATTCTTCAACTAGGAGACTAGTATTTTTGTACTTAGATAGATAATATTGAATGCAAAAAAAGTCACTTGGATTTAAGGAAATCAACTCATTTTCTAGCTAGTGACCTTGAATCTCAAGGTGTTGTGACCAAACACAACTTCCAACTTTTCCCACAATTTATCCGGTTCATCAATTCTAGATAGGGGGAATCACAAATCAGTAGAAATTGACATCCTAGTCAATCCACGAGCTTCATCTTTATTTTTTCTAGAATCTCCCTGACATGTGGGAGTGGAATTTGGTCTAAGAAACCATGACCTAGGGGCATATAATCTATCAAAATCACCCGGGGATTTCACTTGGTCTGGGCCACACCAACCCTCAATTGGTTGGATTTTGGGTCTCTCCTCCCAAATAGCTCACTCCTAAGGGGAATTGAACCCAAGTCGCCTTGCTAACAAGACCCGTACCTTAACTGAATGAGTTAGCAAGAATTGTAAATCCACGATCTTCATCACATTTATCGGGCCATTTTATTTTCTTCTCATAATCAATAGGTTTTTTTTCTTTCCTTGAGGTAATTCAGTAAAGTCCCCTACTTCATAGGACATCCTCCATACAAGATTTCCATGAGTAGTTGGAACTAGTAAGTATACTATCACATGGGGAAGCCATACTATATTCAGGTTGAAAAAAATAACTTATGTTTTGGATGCAAATATATCAATAAAATAGGTTTTAAGAAAACGACACTAAAAACGGACTACGAAGTTATGCCCCTTTTAAGAAAGGCATAAAAGGGAACCAAATGTCCATGTGGTAAGAAAAGGTTGATCCACGTGGTAGAGAAAAAAAATGTAGTAATAATCCCCCCTCCCCTTACAAAATTTTCCAATAAGCTCACTTGTACAAATAAATTTCTTTAGAAGAAGTGACCCACTTTTATAAAACAAGTGGGAAGCACTTCTTACAATATGGTAACTTTATAACTTAAGTTACATGAACTTTTACAAAAAGTAACAAAAATAAGGACTTGAACCCAAGACCTAGTTATTTTTAAAGTAACTTTTAACCAAGTGAACTAAGAAAAAAATTTAGCAATACTATGGAGGAGAATGGGGGTGTTGTTGTTGTTGGAAGAGTGTGCCTACCCAAAACAATTACCTTTTTTCTTGCAAGACACTTTAAACAACCACCCAAAAACAAAAAAAAAGGTTCTAAAACTAAAAATGTTTGGATTTTGGGTTTAGTATTTGGTTAGCCTTATCATAAATCAAGTTTTCCCATTGTTTCTAATTTACCAAGTTTGCACAAAGCACGCTACAAAGAGCATACACAATGAAGAAAACCCTTTGGACTTAGATTCTAATTTTTCAAGTTCGCAAAGAGTACAAAACAAAGAGAATACATAGATTGAAAAGGTAGCAAACAATAAATGAAAGAAAAACCATATAGAAATATGAAAGAATATGAGAAAAAAATTAAAAATGCGTAGCTGTAAACAACATACCTTTGGATCTGGTACAATGGTCATATCTTGGGAAAACATAAACCTTTTCGGTGAAATGAAACGTTTTTCCAAGTAGAAATGGTGCTATGGATGCAATGTAACACCTCTCACAACCTATAAATGCACATAAATATCAAACCATAAATCCATTTATGACCTCGAAAACACCGATACAAGATCTAGATCACCAATGGAAGTGGAACTTCATCATCGCTTGTTGACGCCCAGGTTAGGCTAGAATGGGTCCAAGTGTCAACATAAAGGACAAGAATACAAACCAAGAAATTCAGTAAACCCTCGTAAGGATTTCCCTATTTCCCAATCATTTGGGATGATTGATTCTGACGGATTTAAGCCTCTGTTAGCCTTATTGGTTGTGTGAACTAAGTGACTAATTTAGAAAGGTTAATAAATGATTTCTTAAGTTCACTATTTATAAAGGATTTTTATTTTGAAATGTATTAACCTTAGTTAATTAAGTTATGCTTAAGTAATGGAATATGCCAATAGGAATAAAGAAGAGAAATATTCATGATTCTTTGTTGAACATTCATTGATAACAATGAAAATGAAAAATCACTTAACTTGCATCGATTAGTAAATATTGTAGAGACAAAGAAGCTAAATCATTAAATGCTATCATTCAATAAAGATAAATAGTTAGTATCTCAAAGTGCTAATAACCAACAAAGGAAATATGTCATGCACAGGAATAAATGAAAACATTCAATATACTCTGTCATCACAATTCATTCACAGAAGACATTCAAAGTGAACAATCATTTATTGCAATTATTAACATTTAAAACAAATTAGTTGATAAATAATATAAGAGGAACATAATCAAAACAAGAAAAAATTATCTGATCATGTGTTGGAACCAAATGCAGGAAGCATCCCATCTTTCATTAACAAGCATGCAAAAAATTACAGACTAGTCTCAGAGAGATAGAGCATTCCACAAAGTCTGATACAAGAAATTGCATAAGAAGTTCCCCTCTTGTTTTCATGTTCTAAGGTCTGTATAAATAAAAATTACATAGGACAAATGAATCCTGAAAAGAAGGATCAAATTCCTGAACCTAAGCAGAAAAACAATAACTAATCTTATATGGATTGGTGACATAGTCCTTCCATGCATTGTACATATCCCACATCTCCGTGACATTAGGATAGCTCGTGTGTTCAAGCTGTAACTGAGATTTGCACAAATAGGACCTGACATATTTAGTTCAAATATTAGACCAGGAATCAAGGAATCCTGACAACGTGGTTGTTAATGATTGGGATCTGGACTAAAAGACCGGAATAATGACATGTTCGATTGGGTAGCATCTCGGATCGCCTCTGCTGTTTGATTTCTATGATCATCCACCTCAAAAATCCTTCGATTTGTTGGCATAGACTCTGCCAAATCAGTGAAGACATGCATCTCCATGATTTCCATGTGATTATCCGTTAGCATACATTGCCTAGCACAAATTTTCTATCCCTTCTCAATCATATGGGATACTTCGTCACAAACAAGTCCCCAGGACTTAATGGAGATGTGGGATCTCATCAATTTGAATGCATCCAAACAAGGCAACACCTGAGGGGAATTTTTTATATGAGCTCGTTATTCACACAACTTTTCATAAAAAGAATTTGATTTTTTCTATCTATCAAAATAATCAGCAAGCATATCCGATGGATTTTCAAAAGAATTAAATTCATCCTGAACCTCATTAAGGCCTAGAAAATATGAGGTTGGGGTTTGTCTCAACATATCATTACACAATCCGGCTCCCTCTTTAAACTCTTGCACAATTAACTTAGTCAAATTAGAGAAGGCATTTGAGACTTAAGTTGTTCAACCTGCATCTTCAGATCAACCAAGCTAGTAGCTTGTTCAATTAGTTTGGCTTCTGAAATTACCTTCTGCTGTGTTAACTGTTGGATTTGAACTTGCAGACTTTGTATCATTGACTCATGCTTGGCCTTGAGGTCTTCTACTTGTTTAGTACAAGTTATGTGGATGGAGTCTTTTTCAGCTTTTAATTCCAAATTCTTGGCCTTATCTTCTTCTAGTGCTCTATTGAGGATAGACACAGAGTCAAAATTATCCCCAATGAAGGCTCCCATTGCTACAAGAACCTCTATAGCTTCCCTCTAGGGATCATTAGTTTCTTTTTTACAAATAACCTAATCTCAGACTTTCCTAGCCTATACTTCACCTTGAGTGTTGGACTTTGGAGCTTTCCTCCTTTTGTTGAAACAATAATCTCCCAACACTACTGCAACATCTTCACCAAAATCAATTGAGTCTTCAGCTGTAGAAAATAAAAGTTACATAGAATGAACAAAAAGAAATGATTGACTGGTAGTGACAACTATTGATTTAGGTGGATCTAAGGATACTGGTGGGTCAATTTTAGAAGAAGAGGTGGCAGTCAGACTAGCAGATAGAAGTACATTGGATTGGGCAGAAGGGTTAGTAGTTTCAAATGGAAAAGGAGTAATAATTTGGGCTAGTAGAGAGTTTGATTGAGAAGTTGTGGGGTGTTCTGAGGTAATAATATCAACTAAATCATTTAATGTAGTTGTTATAGGTGGATCAGAGGATTGAGTAGTTGTATTAAGTGGATTTGGGGTAGGAGATGAAGGACGAGGTGAATTGGAAGTGGACTGTTGGATGGGAGCATCAACAATAGGTACACATGAGAAGCCACTATTTGGAGAAGGATGAGGAATATTAGTATCAACAACTTGGGTGGTGTCCATAGAAGTTACCTGGGAAGTTTTTTGGACTACTAGTGTTGGGTTTATCACCTCCGTAGGTTGTTCCTTCTCTAAGTAAAAAAATCCACTATTGGATGTGTGGAGTGGAGGGTTTACAAACAACTGGGATAGGTTTTCAATATTTATAGATATGGTTGGGAGTATCCTAGGAACATAAGCAACGTCATAAATAGACTGAGTGTGAGCAGATGACTTACTTTGAAGAGTATGAGTCTGTTGTATAAGAAGATTAAGATTATGAATTGGATTAGTATGGTGATCCTCTTTCATAGGTTGTTTTCCATTCTTATTATATAGTTATTGTTGTGTAGTAGACTGAAATGAAGCTGAACTTAGCACTATAGCCTTGTTTGCAGCTTCCATAGCCTCTCTGGAAACATCCTGCTACTGTTGGAAGATCATGTTTCTTTCTTCCACCACCCTGATTCTCTATTTCCTTTGTGCATCATACAAGATCATCCTTTGATATTGGTGTTGGCCCGGTTTTGCAACCAGGATTAGTGCTATGGGCACCTGCTAACTAGTAGCAGCAGTTTCAATGGAAATAAATAACAATAAACTAATTAAACAAGATTAACCATGGATCTATGCAAAGATATTAAGCAAATAACAAAAATAATTTAAAATCAAGAACAAGATAATGTAAAATAATGAATTTGTATTGAAAGAATGGGGCAAGCAAGTGCTTGCGGAATCAATACCTCTAATGGTGAGGTTGAATGGCTCCAAGGATGAGCAACTCCAATCTCCAATGGTCTCTTCTCCAATGTGGTTTGCAATGGCTAAAATGCTCAAGGGAGATTTCAGCAGCATAAGGATGAGATAATGGATGGATGTGAAATGAGGAGCCCCTACCACCTTTTTATAGGTTTTGGTGGTGGGAAATACCATTTGTGGTTTTGTGGAAACCAAATGGTATTGACCAACATGGTTTAGGTACTTTTCCCTCCTTTTTCCTTTTTTTAATAAAAATAATATTTTAATTCCCTTTTTAATATTTTTGGGAATTTGGACCCTTTTTGAGGGTTTTTTATGATTTTCTTGGAAAAATAATCTTTTTTAATGGAAAAAGGGGTGTACTAAGGTCTTTTGGTGACCTTTTGTTGGTTTCGGAGGCTCAGATGGTGAAAAAGTGGACAAATGGGTCATGTGAATAGGGAAATGAGCTAGTGAGCACTTTTTGGGTGTTAACAGATTGCCCCCTGATGTGTGAGGGCAGGAGCTCATCATATGGCCGATAGACATGATAGTTCTTTTGTCCTTTTTTCTGGGTTTTAGGGGAGAGAAGAGACCGGTTGGAGACTGGAGCCACGGCCCTTGGAAGCTGCAAAAACAAAAAATATTACATGGTATCAATATGAATGAGGTATAATCTCTGATACAGGACGAGGCGGGCATTCCCATGCTCGTATCAAGACATATACAAAACAATTAGTCCCAAGAAGGGGGATCTAATACGTAAAGAAATATACTGGTACATCATAATGGTCCAGAGGGGACATTATTGTGGGATATACTCATGATCATGACTGATCTCAATAACTGATACGCTGGAATAACTGTTGAACTGCTGAAACTGAAGGTGTCCAACATCTTTATGGACTCAATGACGATGAGTCATCTCTGAGAAATAATGTAACTGTATACTCAAGGGAGTATGAAACTGGGGTGAACCTGAATACTGTCGCCATGCGCAACCCGGATCTCTATAGAAAAAGTGTAACTGGTGTTATCCATAGGAAGACTCTCAAATGTGGAGGAGTCAGGAGGTATCCGGGGTCTTCGACTAATAACTGAACGGACCAATACCCTATGCGAGTCTCAACGATGCGATCAAGGTGTTGAAGTCGAGCATGTGAGAAACAACCATTTGGAGAGGCACTGAGGATTCCTCTCGAAATGATTCGTAGGCACTCATCATAAATGGTAATGAGTCCAAGACACAGGGACCTCTAGGTCTATCCTCTGGAATCAATGTGGTTGTCGTCGACAGAGGGAGACCAGCAACTAACAAGGAAATGATGTTTCCTTAATAGGAGCACGAGGTGTAGAACTGAAGTGATGTAGTAGTGATGGTAGAACTGACATACTTGTCGGGATTGGAAATAACTGGGCCAAAAAATGGGTAGACTCAAACTTCCTTTGTTCAGAGCATGATGACATGGTTGACCTGGCATCGTATGGAACTCACTAGTAGGTGCAGGGATCATAGCTTTTTTGGGGACTGAAGGGTATGTACTGTCTCCGGGGGGGGTAAAGCTGATGGTAGCTGTCAAGGGAGTTTTAGAGTGACATACTGCAGAATACTCTGAACAAAGGCGACCAAAATGGGGAAGCTGCTATGTGAGTAGACATGATGTGTTGTAGCGCCAAGAGGCACCATTGATTCCTTCTTCGTAGTTTTAATGAGCTCCAAGAAGGGATAAAAGTGTGCTCTGAAATGGTACGGTCCTGTGGATTTTGTGAGCCCAGGACGACGCATGCTCATGGTTGCTTTCATGTTTAGAGAGTCTGAAAATGGTAAGTGGACTCTATTGGTGTTTCTTTTTCGTAGGTTTAGTCTCCCAGGCCTGAAAAAGCATAAAATGATGCGAATGGAGAACTCTTCTAGCCGATGCGACTAGAGTATACCTTTTTCGTAATTAGTCTACAAGGTCCGGAAAAGGGGTAAACTTATACCAAGTAGACACCCTTTCAGATACGTTTAGCGAGCATGAAAGGAAGCAAGATTGCTCGGCGATCTTTTCATTGTTTTAGGAGTCAGAAAAGAGCTTAACAGAAACTCCCTAAGTGCCTTTTTCGTAAAAGGGGTTGCTCGGCCCGAAAAAGGGATAAAATTATACCGAACAAAAAATGGATTTATGAGGGCGAGAAAAGGTCTCAAGCATCGTCATCAGTGCGGAAAACTGGATCCGGTGACATAAGGATTGTCGGAAACGGAGAACGGCCGATGTGGCACGCAAACCGAGGTGACGAGGGGGCGTGGAAAAAATGCCCGGAAAATCTAAAGGTGAGAGCGAGAAATGATCTCAAGCATCATCACGAGCGCGGAAAACTGAATCCGGCGATATAAGACACGTCGAAAACGGAGAACGGCCGATGTGGCACGCAAACTGAGGTGACGAGGGGGCGTGGAAAAAATGCCCGGAAAATCTAAAGGTGAGAGCGAGAAATGATCTCAAGCATCATCACGAGCGCGGAAAACTGAATCCGGCCATATAAGGCACATCGAAAACGGAGAACGGCCGATGTGGCCCGCAAACCGAGGCGACAAGGGGGCGTGGAAAAAATGCCCGGAAAATCTAAAGGTGAGAGCGAGAAATGATCTCAAGCATCATCACGAGCGCGGAAAACTGAATCCGGCGATATAAGGCACCTCGAAAATGGAGAACGGCCGATGTGGCACGCAAACTGAGGCGACGAGGGGGCATGGGAAAAAATGCCCGGAAAATCTAAAGGTGAGAGCGAGAAATGATCTCAAGCATCATCACTAGCGTGGAAAACTGAATCCGGCTATATAAGGCACATCTAAAACGGAGAACGGCCGATGTGGCACGCAAACCGAGGCGACGAGGGGGGCATGGGAAAAAATGCCCGAAAAATCTAAAGGTGAGAGCGAGAAATGATCTCAAGCATCATCACGAGCGCGGAAAACTGAATCCGGCTATATAAGGCACGTCTAAAACGGAGAACGGCCGATGTGGCACGCAAACCGAGGCCACGAGAGAGGCTAGAAATGGTAAAAAAATGGACCCCGTGAAAACGGGAAACGGAAGGAACTTCTATGAAGTTCTCGCTGTGCTGATCCCAACGGTACCAACGGTTTGAGAAATGGACTTCGTATGACACCGCAATGGTTGTTGGAAAATTGGCAGATTTTCTATAAATAGGACGTGGGGCCCAAATGTGTTGTCATTGTTACGTGCGAGTTTGATAGAGCTTTCAGAGCTATTTCTTGATTTCCGGGAGATTTCACCGTTGGTTTTCGATTTAGCGAGTTGCAGGTAACTCTATTTGCCTTAACCTTGTCAATTATGTCTTTTTTGTTTGGCGGCGGGCCCCCGAAGGCCGCGAAACTCCACGTTGACTCTCCAACGTGGAACCGCGCGGGTTCCGGGGCTGAACCCGCGATGAACCGCGCGGGTTTCAGGCTCACAGTCGCGATGTTCATCGCGACTGTGAGGTCGGAACCCGCGATGTTCATCGCGAGTTCATGGGGGATAGTCGCGATGTTCATCGCGACTGTCCGGCCAAAACCCGCGATGTTCATCGCGGGTTTTTGCATGGATCCCGCGATGGTCATCGCGGCTTTTTGTGGAAAAGCCGCGATGGGCATCGCGGATTTTTGTGTAAAAGCCGCGATGGGATTTTTCTAAATTTTTTGTGCTGGGGCTAAAAATTTCTTGTGTTTTCCTGGCAGGATGTTGCGGAGACCTCAGTCCGTGTGGCGGGAGAGAGAGATCGATGGTGATCTCATGCTGAGGATTGAGACTGATGTAGGGGTGAGACAGACCCTAGCCATGAGCGGACTCTTGAAGTTCGCTCAGATTCCTCCTATACGTTCAGTGAGGCGACTCCTGAACAAGCTCGTGCAGTGGTGGGTGCCGGCAGAGGGTGCCTTCATTATTGGTGGTGAGAGGTTAGAGATCACTCTCACTGATGTATATTTTTTGACTGGGTTGCCTCGCTTGGGTGAGGTGGGTGATATCTCACCGAGGTTGCCTCTGGGTGTAGATATGGAGGACCTCTTACATACTTTCTGTGTGGATGATGCTGTTTTGGTAAACAGCTCTATTACTCTTAGATTCCTACGTGAGTGGGATATGCGAGCTGTTGGTGCTTGCGTTCTGAGGATATTGGGTGCTGCTGCACCACATCGTATGTCTGGGGGGTAGACGATGATGGTGGATTCCGTTCTACAGGGTACTTATTATGCCTGGGCGCAGATGTTCCTGGCTGGTGTCCGGAGAGATCTGGACAAGGCCATTAGAGAGGGAGGCGAGTTTTGTTATGCCTCGTTTTTATGCTGTTTTTTCTTCGAGCGGGTGCCGACCTTGCGGCCACGGGTACCCGTTCGTGCTGGTCTTCCGAGTGAGCCTCGGATGATGAGGTGGGGGCAGATGATGCCCCGTGCCGGCGGTGGTGTCCGCGGCTACTTTACAGAGGATTTCTATCAGCAGTGGGAGCAGATGCCTCTGGTGATCGAGGACTATCCCTACGCCGGCATGGACTACCGGGGTGACCCAGAGATGCCTCGTGCCCCAGGACAGGCCTGGGGTTTGGACGGTATGTTTTTGTGCTTTATTTGATATTATATCATGTGTTGTTTGATTTATCATGATGATTTTGTTATATAGTAGCTAATGGTTTACTTGCTTTGCGCAGATGTGGGTCCAGTGCCACCACCTGACCATGTGGCTCGGCGGGGGCGAGCGATGGTGGTCGCTCGTCCCCCTGTACCTGTACGTCCTCCGCGTGGTGGAGGATATGCAGCTCGTGGGCGAGGGGTTGGCCCTCATGATGATGCCATCGATGGTGTCCGACGGACCCTTGCCCGGATCGTAGCTGGGCTCCCCGAGGATGGTTGGAGAGATCTGGACCGGGATATTTTGCAGGGATGTCTCGGTGCGCCACCTGAGTGGCAGTCGCTCCTGTTGAGGGCAGCGGTGTTCGTGGCGCGGCACGGGGATGGTGGACGGGGTGCTTCGGCAGGGCCGGCTCAGGGGAGGATACGTCTGAGGGACGATCCAGCGGGGCCAGCAGAGCGGCGAGTTCGGGGTCGTCATGACCCGGCGGGGCCGGCGGAGGAGGAGTCGGAGGAGGAGCCGGAGGATCCTAGGGATCCTGATGAGTAGATATATTGTATCTGCCCCCAAATGCTGATGAGCATATGGGGAAGCATTTTTTGTATGACAGATGTATTTTTTGTATATCGGGTGCTGAGGGCACTTATGACATGTTCACCATTTGATTTATATATATACGTGGATATATATTTTAGATATATTGTCGTGTATGCACGTGGATGCACATTTGTCTTTTGTATATGCCCGTGGAGGCACATGTTATGCACGTGGATGCAGTGTGTTTGTTGATTTCTGTATGCCCGTGGAGGCGCATGTTATGCACATGGATGCATTATTTTGGTTGTTTGTTTTATGCCCGTGGAGGCACATGTTATGCACGTGGATGCAATATTGGTTTTTGTATATGCCCGTGGAGGCACATGTTTTGCACATGGATGCATTTTTTGTTTATGGATATGACATGATGTGATTGGTGTGCCAGTCGAGGACACTGTTGGCCATATTATCTGCTATACTATTGAGGTGTCTTGGGACATGTGTGAATGTAATGGATTCAAACTGTCTAACCATTTGTTTAGTGCACAGGAATTTTTTGAAAAGACAGGGATCGCGTACCTGGTAATCATTGTTGAGCTGGGAAACTAGGAGCTGTGAGTCCAAGAAAACGTTGAGGTGACGTATGCTCATCTGGAGAGCAGCGGCCAGGAGACCGGTCACGGCATCGTATTCAGCTTGATTATTGGTGGCAGCACCTAAACATACTCCATCAATGTGAATTAACTCATGTGAAGGGGAGTATATTATCCAAGCTGCGGAGGCGAGATTGGGAGACCAACGGCTTGCACCATCAGTGAAACCGACATGGCAGAGTGGAAGAGGCTCCATCTGTGGTCATGTAGAGAAAAACAAATATTTAGGTTTTTTGAAATTTTTTGTGAACGAAAAATGTATGCCTATACTAAAATGGACGATGGTGTCCATCAGATTTTCTATGGGTAAAATCGTTTAAGGTACAACCCGTTGCGTGGGTTGCGTAGGGTGTTGCCTTCTGAATCGGTCAGAATGTATGCCCCCTGCCCGAGGCAGGTGTGTATAATGTAGGGGCCTTGCCACATAGACACGAACTTTCCCTTTCCGGTTTTATCATGAGCTTGATCGTAAGCGAGGACAAGGTCTCCCTCCGAAAAGGTTCTTGGGTGGACGCGTTTGTCGTAACTTAGTTTCGATTGTTGTTTAGCAGCTTCCATGTTTTGAATGGCTGTGCGCCGATCTTCATCGGCCTGCTCTAGGAGCAGTAAACGTTGCTCGATCGGGGAAGTGTCCGGTAGGAGCTCAACGGCGATATGTAAAGCTGGGATCTGGCACTCAATAGGGAGGACGGATTCGACACTGTGAACTAAATGGAAAGGGGTAAAACCGGTGGTGGTTTTGGTTGAGGTGCGGTAGGCCCATAGTGCCGGGAAAAGCATGTGGTGCCAATTGGATTTGTGCTTGTCTACAATACGTTGGAGAATGGTCTTCAAAATTTTATTGATTGCTTCGACTTGGCCGTTTCCTTGGGGATAGTAAGCGGAAGAGAAATGGTGTTCAAATTTCAACATAGTTGATAACTCCTTCCAGACGGCATCTTCGAAGTGAGAGCCGTGGTCAGAGACTAGTTGCTGTGGTACTCCGAAACGAGCGATAACATGGTTGAAGAAAAACCGTGCTGCAGTGTCGGCTTTGCAATTATAGGTCGGCATGGCTTCTTCCCACTTGGTGAAATAATCTACGGCCACAATGATGTGTTTGTGACCGCCGGCTGACGGGGGGTTGCAGTCGAGGAAGTCGATGGCCCATTTGCAGAATGGTCCGACAGTGATGACTGGATGAAGGGGGGCGGGGGGGGTTCTTGCTTTGGGGGCAAATAGTTGGCAGTTCTGGAAATGCTTGACTGTTGTGATGCAATCAGTAAACAATGATGGCCAAAAATAACCGGCCCGAATGATTTTCTGGGAGGTGGCCATGCCGGAGAAATGGCCTCCACAGGCACTGCTATGACAATCATTGAGGACTTGTTCTGCTTCACTATGGGATAGGCAGCGGCGTAAGATTGTATCAACGCCGCGTCGGTAAAGTACATCCCCAATCAGGAGGTATCGGGGGGCGTGGTGTCGTATGCGACGGCGTCCATCACGATCGATGTGTGGTCGGAATTTTTGCGTACGAAGGTAAGTCAAAATGTCTCCGTACCAAGGGTCGTTAGACGAAATGATGAAGATCTGCTCGTCAATCAGGTCCGTTTGGATAACGGGTGATGTTGAAGAGGATGGGAGGTCTGTAATGAGGTGAGCAAGCGCGAGGGCTTTGGTGCTTTTGGGAGTTCTGAAAGTGAGGTCATATTCCTGGAGGATAATGACCCATTTAGCAACACGACCTTGTAGGAGCCGCCGGGTGAGGAGATAGACCATGGGGTTGGAGTCGGCCACGACCGTGGTATGACTGAGTAGGATGTAGTGTCGCAATTTTTGTACGGAAAAGACTACAGCTAGGGCTAATCTTTCCTCGTATGGGTAATTTAGAGGTGGGCCAGATAAGGTCTGGATGATGTAATAAATCACATGCTCTTTGTGGGAGGCATCTTCTTGGACCAAAACTCCGGATACAGCATGTTCAGATGCCGAGACATAAAGGGTGAAGTCTTGAGAGAAATCCGGTGGGGATATCAAGGGGGCTTGTGTGAGAGCTTCTTTGAGGGCTTCGAATGCCGTGTCTGCTTGCTCATCCCAAACAAAGGGTATGTGGGAGCGAAGCAAGCATAAGAAACCATGGACTTTGGTGGCATAATCAGGAACGAAGCGCCTAAGAAAATTGGACCGCCCTTGCAAGCTCTGAAGCTGCCTAAGCGTGCAAGGAGGGGGAAGTTCTAAGATGGCTTTGACTTTCAGGGGATCGACAGTGATTCCGTCTTGGGAAACAATGAAACCCAACAACCGGCCCGCCGGGACGCAAAAGACACACTTGTGTGGGTTCAAGCGGATTCTATATTTGCGACAACGCAGGAAAACTTGCCGGAGGTCGTTAAGGTGGTCTGATCGTTTTCGGGAACGAGCTGTGAGGTCGTCAAGATAGACTCGCAGGATATGGACCAAGTCGTGAAAGCAATAGGTCATGGCTCGCTGGAAAGTGGCACCAGCATTTTTAAGGCCAAATGGCATGACGCGATAGGCAAAGGTGCCCCATGGGGTGGTAAAGGCAGTCTTGTACTGATCCTCCTTGCGGATGTGAATCTGGTTATATCCGGAAAACCCGTCCATGAAAGATAGGACTTCATGGCCCGCACACTCATCAATGAGTTGGTCAATGAATGGCGTGGGGAAATTGTCTTTTGGACAAGCGTGGTTTAAATCACGGAAGTCAGTGCATACTCTAAGGGTGCCCTGCTTTTTGTTGACTGGAACGGGGTTCGACACCCAGGTGGTGTACGGAATAGGGTAGATGAACCCTGCTTTTCGAAGTTTCTCGACCTCAGCCTTAACAGCGGGGAGCTTGGAAGGGTGAATGGGTCGCTGTTTCTGACGAACAGGGGCTACTTCAGGCCATGTATCAATGTGGTGTTCAATAATGGCGGGGTCGAGACCAGGCATCTCGGTATAGGACCAGGCAAAGACGTCTCGGAACTCTTGAAAGAGTTTTTTGTATGCCTGAGTTTCTGCTTGAGTGCAAGATGCGCACAGCGAGATGAGCTCAGGTTTCCCTGGTGTTGTGGAAATGTCTATCTGTATAGTGGGGGAAATGTTTGACATGTTCCCTTCTTCAAAGGCATCTGGTGCTGGGATGGGGTCCTTTAACCAATCGACTTTGGTGGGTATGAAGTCTTTCGACTCGACCGATAGCTGGTTGGATGCGATGGAGGTAGATGCTTCTGGGAGGAAGTACGAGCGATGATGCATATCATCCCAAGGGTAGTCGGGTGCAGTGAGTGTCTCCAAAATTTGCTCATCAGTATTGAAGTAGTCAGACCATAAATCAAGGGGTTCTGGTTTGAAAGTTGTTGAAATCATATATATCGTATTGACTTCTTCCGACGAGGATGATGGTGGGGGGTGGATCTCCTCGATGAGGGGAGGAGATATCTCTAAGTCGACGTTGTTTAACTCGTACAACGCTGCTCTATAGTCAGGTAGATCAGGACAATGGTGAGAGTAGTGTCCATAAACACTGCATATAGCACAAGGATGGTTAGTGCGCAGTGATTTGTCGCGAGGCTGTAGAGGTGGCTCTAATCTGACTACTGGGATGGTGATGTCATCGTCCAACATATTCATATGCTCTTGGAGTGCTGGTAAGTGTGGGCATTGATGAGTTGGATGGCCTATCTCATCGCATAATGAGCATTTGGGGGGAGCTCGAAACACTGGTGGGGGTTTAACTGCCTTAGGAGGTGGTATAGCAGTGTACGGTTTTGGTCCTCTGCCCCCAGTGGGCTTAGCAAGAAGAGGGGGATTTGTTGACGTCGAAGCAATCGTGAGACCAGGAGGAGGTTTCATTGACGACGAAGGGATTGCGACACCAGGAGGAGGTTGATTTGAGGTAACAATAGGTTGTACCGGTTGGAGGATGACGTTTGGTGTCGGCGGTGGAACGGGAGGGGAAATATACCACACGGGTAATCCTAATGTTAAACCGGGTAGACTAAGGGTAGCCATAACCGGGGCGCTCACTACACCCGAAGGAGGGAATAGAAAGGGGATGGTGTGGATAGGTGTAACACCGATGTGACTCGGTACCAATGGCGGTTGACTACCGGGTGTTTGTGTATTCTGTGAAAGAGTACAGAGATTTGCGACATGGGTCTCTGGTGATGGTGGTGGAATGGCCTGGAATGTAGAGGTCATTGGTGTCTCTGAGTAAAGTCCGGGTCCCACAGAAGACACAAAGGAGGCAACTGCACTAGAAGCGGGTTGTTCAATCATGGGAAGAACATTTTCGGGTGCAGCAGGGGCATTGGGATCATAGTAGGTGAGTTGGTCAATTTTGACCACGCGTCCCTCGTGGGGGAACATCATGGTGCGGAAGACTGAGGAGGCGACCGCTTTCATGGCGTACATGTAACTGCGGCCAAGTAAAAGGTTATAATCGAGCTGGGCGTTAATGAACTCTATGTCGATGAGCACAGTTTTCCCACCTAATTGGACGGGCACCTTGGGTAGTAAACCTTGAGGTTGAGCTGACCGACCGTCGTAGGCCCGCAATGCAGTGGTGGATTGCTGGAGAGTAGGGGATCCCAACTTCTGCCAAACAAATGTGGACATGACGCATGTGGAGGCACCCTCGTCGATGATACATCGATGGATGACAAGATTCCGAATGGAAACGGAAACTTGGACTGCTATGGTAGAAGGCAGTCGTGGTTCAGACTGGTCTAAATCAAAGGTCATCAATTTCGAATCGTTTGGGTCAATCGCCCCAATGGTGGAAAGTAAAGTCTTGCGCTGCGTAGGACAGTTCTTCAAGACTTCTAACGCAGACATGGCTGCGGGAGATTGAGCTAGGTCATCTACGATGTTGTAATTGGACGCAGCCCGTGCATTGGGGTTGTTGTTGATTCGGCGAAGGGGGAAGCGAGGTGCTTTAGAAGCGCCATCGAGTGGAACCTGAGGTATACGCAATGTCTGATCAGTGGGATTAGCATTAGTATCCTTTTCGGCGGGGGGGGCTTCAGAATTCGGTCCGTATTGGTTTCGACGAGTTTGGATATTGACGTCGGCAGTGGACATCATCAATAAGTGGTGGGTGCCTGAATCAAACATGGGTTGGTCAGGAGCTGCGTAAGTAATTTGTTGTGGTTGCACGTTGCCCTGTGGGGGGGCTAACGGCTGAGTGTTCACCACTCCTTGTGTTGGAAAAGGGTTTTGTAATACCAAAGGTTGTTGTGGAGGTGGTGGGGGGTTGGGTGGCGGCTGAGGAGCTGCCTGCCCTTGACGATGGGCGTCATTTGTCCATAGTTGTCGAGCTCGCTCCAGATGTGGGCAAGCGTGGGTATAGTGGCCATAGACACCGCAAATGGAACAAGGATGGTTTGTTCGTAAATTAGCATTTTTGGCTTGCTTAGGTGGTCGATCAGGATTCTGATGAGCAGGCGCCGCGTTATTGTTTTGCGGAGGATGGGTAGGTTGTGGAGCTTGGTTACGGTTCTGATTGTTTCCACGGTTGCGTCCTCTTCCGCGGTTTGGTTGCCCACCCTGATTGCGTTGGTTATTTTGGTATTGGGGCTGATGTTGTTGTGCGTACACATGCCCTTGAGCATTGGGGGGATTCTGAGGAGCCGCAGGTGCGGGAGCAGGTTGCGGTGGATAGTATGCAGGTGGAGCTGGAGGTGGTCCGGTTGCCTGCTGGGGTTGTTGGTACCCCTGAGCTGGTGGAGGTGTGAGGTTAGCTGGTGCAACCGGTTGTGGGTAATGCATGGGCTGTTGTGGGAACTGCATGGGGGTCTGTACTGTAGGTTGAGCATAGTATGTAGGAGGTACATATGCTGATGGCACTTGGCCATAACAATGTTGTGGACAAGAGGGTCCATGAACGTGATGGGTCTGGTTTGTTGGAGCATAAGAAGTTGTCGCTCCGGAACTAGATGTAGCCCTAGAAAGGTCTGGGGCGGGCATGGTGCTCACCATACTGAAAGGTTTTGCTTGCGGTGTAATTTGGCCAATAATGCCATCAGCGGCATGTGATGCCCCCGGTGTGTCACCGCGTGCAGAGTCACCTCGTGGGGCGTCCGGTATGATCGTGTATAGGTAACCCGACTGGGCGTAGATGAGATCAAACTGTTGGGCCTTGAGGATGGCCTCTTCCTCAGACTGGGGTCTTTCAGATGCTACATCCTTCGCAATGAGAGGAAGGAGGGATTTAAGGAACCAGTCTAAAAAGATTCGGTCGTCTAATTTGATTTTGCATAGGCTTCGGCGCCGGCGCCAATCATGAATATGGTCAGTGATATGCGTTGCTTTGTTCTGTCTGCAAGACAGTAGGATTTCGATGCCCGCATCATAGCAGACCGGTAGCTGAAAGAACTGCAGGAAGGTCGAGGCAAGGGAGGTAAATGTGGAATGTGTCCCATGGGGTTGCTCGATATACCATTTGGCTGCAGAGCCAGTGAAGGTGCGCTGTAATAAACGGAGGCGGACTGAGTCGTCCACTATGGAGTTGGAGGAACACCATAAATGGAAGGACATGATGTGATTCTGGGGGTCTTCTCCGGCCTTACCCTCAAACTTAGGGATGTCAGAGGGGAGTTTGGTGGGCATTTGAGGCCACGCCGGATCATGTCTAATGGGGTCATTTGTGAGCCTAGCTAAATCTGGCAGGTTCAGACTTGCCATGTATGGTAGACTAGCAGATGTGGGGGCTGGAACTAGGACATGCCTGGCCATAGTGGTATGGTGTAGGGGTCCAGTAGCGCCTAAAGGTATGCTAGGTATGGAGGGTATGTGCCCTCCAATAGGTGTGGTATGGTATGGGTTAGTGCTCCCAAGTGCAACATGGGTTACACTTGGGTTAGGAACCGCACTAGGGATTCCTGGTATAGCACTCCCAAGTGCAACATGGGTTACACTTGGGTTAGGAATCGCACTAGGGATTCCTGGGATAGGGTTTGTGGAAACCGAAGGGGGTATGACCCCCATGTTGGGTATACCCATGACAGGTGGTGGCCATGTGTTAGGCATTCCTGAATGTGGAGTGTTACCCATATTGGGCATACCCAGGGGGGTGGTTGTTGCCGTGGATGGTACTAAAGCAGAAGGGTCTGCAGAGGTCTGACCTATGATAGTTGTAAATAGTGGATCAAATGGTGTTCCAGACATAATTGTGGTTGGTGGTAACTCTGTGGGGTTTTTGGATTCTACCTCCAAATCAAAGGTGAAGTGGGGTATGTCAGAATCGGATGACCGTCTAATTGATTGACGATGTGTCGAATCAAGGGATAATGCTCTGCGTCTGTGACGTGGAGAGCCAAGTGGACTAAACTCTGGGAGTTCGCCCTGTAGACGACGAGAACGTCTAGAATTCTCAATGGTGAGAATATGTTTGTGTGTAAAAAATTTATTTAAGTATCAGGTGGTGATATATAAAAAAGACTCAAAACCCTATTGCAACCAAGGGTGCAAGAAGGGGAGCGAAAAAAAGAAGGCTCTCAGGCCAAAAAAGTCAATCCTCAAAAAGGGCACTTATCCTAGCAGCTGTGCTACAATAAGTGGAGGAATGCAACAACTGGTCAGAATACCAACATGCAAGCGGCTCCTATAAAAAATAGGTGTAACTAGACCACAGGTAGGTTGAAATCATGCAAACACCTAATCTAAAAGTATTGTGACTCAAACAGACGATATCCTCTGCAAGGTGATGAAATCCAAGTCAGACAATATGAATGTTGAGACAACGGCTAGATATCCCCCTATCGGGAGGGACACCGGGTAATCAATCCTAAAAGACAGGCTACTAGGATACTCCGTTCATGACGCGTCGAGAAAAGGTAAATCTGCCGTTTGGTCCTTTGATCGCAATATCCCAATACAGGGATATCCCGATAACTGCGAATGGTAGCCCTTCGGTTACTGAATGGATTTCGGTATTCCACTCAAGCTTCTGGAACCATCCTCGCGACTTCAACCCTCCTAAGGGAGAGGCCTTCCCACAAACCGGTTGTGACCGCGCCAAAAAGTACTAAGAGATTTTAGCTCCCTAATTGGACAACTTCTATGTCTCAGATGTAAGAACTGAGGGGTGTTATTGGAACACCTATCCCCCCAATACTACCTAGCTACAAGAATTCTTTTAGTGTTCCCCAAGTGGGGTTAAAAGTGTGTTCAATTTAGGGTACGTTTTAAGGCTTAGTTCAATTAAGTGATCGTGTGAGTGCACGTGAGGTGTTGTAAACTGAACTTGAAAAAATTAAATGCTTTAAGGGAAATTTTCAAAAAATAAAGGATTTTTCGAAAATAAAAAGCAAATATTTAAGACTTTTTTCACTAAAAGGAATTTTAATGCTTTTCACAAAATAACTCAAAAAACAAAGGATTTCTTGGATTTATGAAAGCAAATAATAAACTTCTTTTTTTAAAAGAAATAAATGGATTTCTTCGTTTCAAGAAAAATTGCTAAGGGCAAGATTCTAAAGAAGTAAACAAGAAAAAATTTGAATCTAGATGAAAATGCAAAATGAGTCTTTCTTTCACTTTCTTGAAAATTTTTAAAAAGATTTCTAGATATGCACTTTTAAATAGTAAATTTTTTTTTCAAAGCTGTAAAATATGCAGAATTTAATACTGTAAAAAATGTGCTATGGTCAGAAAGTACAGTAAATTTTTTTTTCAAGATCGGGATGGCCGAATGAAAAATTCAGCCGCGCGGGTTTTGGACGTACAGCCGCGATGGGCCGCGCGGGTTTTGGACGCACAGTCGCGATGGACCGCGCGGGTTTTTGGCGCACAGTCGCGATGGACCGCGCGGGTTTTGGGCGCACAGTCGCGATGGGCAGCGCGGAAATCGGCCGCGAAGCCGCGGTGTGCAGCGCGGAAAAATGCAGAAAAGTCGCGATGGACCGTGCGACTGTCTGGAAAAAAGCCGCGATGGACCGCGCGGAAAAAAGGCAGAAAAGTCGCGATGGACCACGCGACTGTCTGGCAAAAGGCCGCGAGGCGGAAGCCGTGCACGGAAACCAAGAAACGAACCCGAAAATTGAAAATTTCGGGCTGTTTATGGGGCCAAAACTCAGAGCAGCAATGGATATGCTGTCTAAGATGGCAGATCTATGGATCTAAAGGATAAAAACTCATAAAAAACTAAAATGAAAGGAAAAACTAGAGATCTATAGTTCAAACCAAAGCGGAGTCGCCAAAAACTGTTGGCCCGGTTTTGCAACCAGGCTTAGTGCTATGGGCACCTACTAACTAGTAGCAGCAGTTTCAATGGAAATAAATAACAATAAACTAATTAAACAAGATTAACCATGGATCTATGCAAAGATATTAAGCAAATAACAAAAATAATTTAAAATCAAGAACAAGATAATGTAAAATAATGAATTTGTATTGAAAGAATGGGGCAAGCAAGTGCTTGCGGAATCAATACCTCTAATGGTGAGGTTGAATGGCTCCAAGGATGAGCAACTCCAATCTCCAATGGTCTCTTCTCCACCACCAACATGGTTTAGGTACTTTTCCCTCCTTTTTCCTTTTTTGAATAAAAATAATATTTTAATTCCCTTTTTAATATTTTTGGGAATTTGGACCCTTTTTGAGGGTTTTTTATGATTTTCTTGGAAAAATAATCTTTTTTAATGGAAAAAGGGGTGTACTAAGGTCTTTTGGTGACCTTTTGTTGGTTTCGGAGGCTCAGATGGTGAAAAAGTGGACAAATGGGTCATGTGAATAGGGAAATGAGCTAGTGAGCACTTTTTGGGTGTTAACAATTGGTCAACTAATTTTCTAATTACCTCTTCGAAACTATGTGCATTTTGACACAATGAGTCATTTGGCTCCATCTCATGCACATAAGTATTCCTCAAATGGGCTTGTACAAAGTGTTCTGCAATGAGACCTTTAGGGTCATGCATTATGTTTTATGAAAAAAATAACTTCAATTTATTGAACTCTTTGGAAAGAGTGATGCCATGTGTAGCATTATGGATAGTCAGGTGCCCAATATATAGAGGGAACTTAAGCCAAGCCCTCCTTTTGGAAGAATGGAACTGGCTGTGAACTCCATTGTAGACTGTCTGGAAAGATACCTATGATAGGACCATCATGTTAGGAACAATCCTTGGTAACATATGAACTGATTTGCTGCCCCAAATGCAGATGTAGGTAAAATACTCTCCAATGTTCCAATCTACCATAGTGGAAATCAAGGAGATGACATCCTCTGAAACCTTAGGGGATTTTTTCTTAAAAATGGAAAAGTACACTGCACTAAAAAAATTGTCACAAATACCATAAATATAGGGAACATAGTTGTCCTCCCACAATATTGAACAATAGATATGAATAGGTGGCTTGTCCTTGGTCCAATTCCAACTCATAGTAAGGTAAGAAAAATTGGCACAAATAATGTCCATAGATATGCAAACATAAAGAATTTAGGCTTTTTGATGGTCGGTGTCTTTTGAGACCGAGCAATAGCATCTCTGAAAGTGACGAAAAAAATCTGAGGCTAGTTGAAAATTTTACCTGTTGTAGAAATGTAATAGGCGAGGGGTACCCATTCCAGTTTGAAGTACTGACAAGTATCAGCATCATAAAAACAACTTAGAATGGCTTCCAAACGTTTGTAGGACTCCCAAAATAAGACAATAGGGTATTTTCTGTTCAGTTTCAAGATAAATGTATTAGGGCCAGCCATCCAAGTTTTAAGTAGAACATCCAGTTCATATTTTCTTTCAAATGCTCAGATGAAGTCTTGTGTAAGTAGTTATTGTGGAGATTTTAGGGCATAGATACTAGTAAAAGTGTCCATCTTGAATGAAGCGTATACCACATGGTTCACATCTCTAAGGGTACTGTTTGGAATCTAAGCATATTTGATCATCCATTTGACCATGTCAGTGTATGGCATGACCGCAGGACGAGCAAGAATGCCATGAAATTGGGAGTTACTAATATTCTGATAGATCAGGGATTCCTCCTTGAATTATGAGAAGTCATCCCCATCAAATATGTTATATATCCTATCCCAGACGATGTATCCCCTCAACAATAACTCACCCATTGACTCCAAATTGCCTCAATTATTGAAATGGTGCATGCTACAGGCTTATAACCACACACATCTATGATGCATCTTGCTTCTTAGTAATACCATTCATTTAGGTTGGTTTTCTAAGGAGATGCTAGATCCTAGTTCAGGCACTTGACAACCAATTCTATCTCCACTTGGTAACAACTACATGATGCCTTCTTGCATCAATGGGGAAAGAGGAAAGGCCCTATGGAACTCTTAATGTCTTTTTATTCTTTGAAAAGAGGCAATGATGAAAGTGTGACTGCATTTAGGGATACATTTCTCAAAACTTATCATGAAATGCCTAAAAGTAAAAGGAATTCAAAGGTGGATTCCATGACATTTTTGTTTTTGCTAGTGATTTCCATTTCTCACTACTTTTTGAAGAGAAGCAATCCCTATATTTGAACTCCATGATTGATGATTCCTTAGAGCTGGAAGAAAACATGTAGAATTCTGAATTGTTGGTCTCCCCGTATCATCCTACCAAATAAAATGAAGCATCCCAAGAAGATGGAAGGGAAACATGTGGGGCTCCATGCAAATTGCAAAATCACCTATCAAATGAGTTTTTAGTGTCCATTGAGCAAATAGAGAAACACTCTCAAAATGATAGGCCATTAGATATTATTGAAGTGGGGGCGTCAATAAATTTTGGAGAGCATATTCAAGACTATCCAAGCAATGAAAATGATAAATGGAAGCTAGTAGGTTATGAAGTGAATTATTCACTCAAACAAACCCCGTCTCTATCAAAAGGAATTGTTGTAGATGCATGTTTAGAAAATTCCAATGTTGCTTTGGAGGATGGAAACCATGAAGATGAGCATCGAGGAGAAGGAGATATGCACCATCAATATTTTAATTTTCCAGGAAGTGATGAAAAAGAGGGAAAGAAGTGTTTGTATGAGAATGATGGTTGGAAAAACATGATGACTCCAGATTGTCCAAAGCATAGGGATTTAGAACTTCAAGTTGAATAGGTAATTAAGAAGATGGCATGCATGGAAAAATTGATGGCGTGGCCTAGAATCCAATGAAATGTGCATACACTATACTCAATGATGAATCAAATTTGTTTCCTTCACCTACATTGCATCACACATACACCGAAGAAGGAATTTTTCATGAAAGTCCAATTGCAACATGGATGAAGGAGATTTTACACAAGATAGAGAAAGAAAGAAAATGTTAGAAATGGATAACTCATGCATTCTTTTCCTTTATTCATACCCCTTTAAATTATTCTTCTGAGATTGTTGGTTGTAGTTCTAACCTTGGTTATGCTTCAAGCAACTCTTGTCCTTCCTGCGAACATTTTCCAGTCAATGGAGATGCATTAACTCACTCTTTTGTCCACTTAAACCCAACGCCATTCACCATCCCATCAATTCTCTTCATTTATAAATCCCATAGCCTTCTCAAACTACATGCATGGTTTCCCTAGAAGTTTCATGTCACCTAATAGGCCCACTTTCCAGTTAGGTTATGTAGGTAGGTTTCCAGATTTCCTAGTTAATCCAAATGTTTAATTTTCAACATTCCCAGTTCTTTGTTTTATTTTCCATCTACTGTCTTGAAAAATTGAGTTTTGAGACAAAAATATTTTTGACTCCATGCCCAACTTTTGACTCCATATCCCAATGGATAAAGCACTGGTCTGCTCATCCTAGAAATTATTTCTGGATTTGTGGCACCTTACAAGGAGAAGCCATCCCACAAAAGGAGATGATGTTGTCACTTGGAAATACCATAGCTCAAAAACCTATTATATTTCAGTGCTAGATAAAATTGAACATACAAGAAAAATGACTTATCCGAAGGGAATGACTATTTCAATTTCCCATAAAGGTGGTTATTTTCCACTCGACCAGCATTGCAGGCTTAGACTAAGGATTTTGGGTGTTGTTGCAACCATCTCCATACTTGACATAGAAAAGTTGAATGTATTGCAATTGTCAGTAGAAGTTCCATGAAAACTAAATATCATTTGTTCACTAATATATTTAACGCAATGTCAGACGTTTGATAGGAGTTTCGAACCAATTCCATCAAATATTGTGATGAAGGAACTTGCAGAAAGGTCCAATAGGAGAAGTTTGATCTGATAAAATTCCGAAATACCATCATGGGAAGGTCTGACAGTGTATGGTTCGAAGATCATAAATCATGGGTGCAAACAATATGTTCCTAAGGGAGGCTTGATCGAAAACCACATTGTGGAGAAACATGGTAGTGTTTGTGTTGGAATACTAAATCCTCCTATTTATGTCATTTAAATACATTGGTAGCATTAATTAATCATCTTATGATTAATTCCTATGTATTAGACTAGATAATTGCCATTTGTGCCATTGTGTGGACCACAAGGCAACTTTGGGGGGACTGCAACACTTCCAGGTGTGGACCACAAGATTCCTAGACCACTTGGGCGCATTTCTAAAATATTTTGGATAAGATTCTGGTGTAAAAGGAACTCCACTGATTTTTACTGCTTTTTTCCTTAGGGGGAAAAGCTAGTCAACGAGGGAAACTTAATTTTGGGACCACGCATCATCTATGATGTTTCTTCCTTCAATTTTTGCTATTTGGAATTTTTTTTCATCACACATCAGCTACAGGTCACTAATTTAGAAATTTGTGAGCCTTTGGAGTGACTTGGAGAACATACTTCCCACCTAGGGGGGATTTGCATAGTTTTAGTAAGTCTGAATTTATGATGATCCAAATGGCATATTTAGCCATTCGAATCTCTATTTTAATGCTATATATTGACATCCTATTACTTTCCAAATGTTGGCTGATGTATTATTATTAATGAGAGTTAATACAGTTTGTATCTATTGTGAGTAATTTTCTGTGTTTTTGACTAGTTGTGTGAGATCTTTGTGAGAGTGTGTGATTTCTTGATCAGATATTGGTGTGAACTAAATTTCACATGGTATTAGAGCTATCAAGATATTCCTTTCTCCTTCTATTGTCTTTTTGGATCCAACCAGTCTCAAGGAGGGCACAATAATTCATCCACAAGGTGCATTCTATCACCAAGAAGGCGTAGCAAGCAAGCTTTGGGCACACCCAAATCATTCCAAAATTAATTTCAGAGCTTCCACGGATCAGTCACAGCAGATAATCCTCACTCCATTCAATTATTTTGATTGGAAGGCACACATGGAGATCATACTGAGGAGCAAAGGGCTCTATAGGGTGACTATGGCAACTGAAGTTGAGCCAACCTCAGCAGTTGAGAAATCAAAGTGGCATAATCGAAGAGATGAAGCTTATGGGATGATGTGTCTCACTACATCCAAGGAACTTCTATTCCATCTCGATGGTATTGTTGAGCCCAGAATTGGCCCTTTTTGACCATCATTTAGTATCTTCCCTTACCTTGTCTTACACCAATTACCTTGGCAATTCAACTTATTGTCCTTATCTATTCCCCAAATTACCAAGGTATGGCCGATTATTGTTTTATTGTGTTAATACTTATGATTGTGATGATTAAAGCTGTGCATCTCTTAATCTGTGCTAACATGATGCGATTTATGAAGGTAGTAAGACAATAGACTGCAGGAAGATCGGAGCTGAACAAGTCATGAAGGAACGTTCATCGCTTGTGGAAGGTTCCTTGGGGCTCAAATCGTCAATCAAGGCACAGTCGTGGAAGGGCAGCTGTAACAGAAGAACTATCTTAAGTATGTCGCTGCTCAAATCCAGCTGTGAGCTGGAAGGACCGTCACTCTTGGGACAATTAATACTTCTCTCATATTTGGATATTTCAGTTCTGCCACGCATTGTAACAGCTAGATTATTTAGGGCGCCTGAAGATCAGAGATCTTCATGGCTGCCCAATTATAGGTTTAGATGTTGCAAATTGTATGTATAAATATGGGGAATTGCCTCGACCAAGGGGTTGGACAGCAAACAATTAATTTATCTTGTATTAGCAGCCAAGCCCAAAACTGTGTACTCATTCTTCTGTTAATATAAAGAGTTACTTCTGAGTTAAAGAGAGTGTTGTTCAACCAGCGTCTCTGTGTGAAGACTGGGCCCGTCTTCCACAGAGATTGCTGTGTTAATTTAGGATTTCATCTTTCTTTTTGTGTGATGCTTTGTTCTTTCTTTTGTACGCAGCAGCAATATTCATTGTGTGGATTTCTCAGTAAATGATTATATTTCCGTAAGATTGGTGAATGGTATCTAATAACAGTCGACTGAGTCAGGTTTGTTTTACACATTTCAATTTCTGTTCACACTGCCGTGTCCATCCTATAGCTGAGACGTAATCCCAGGAGCTCTTACAATTTAGCTTTCCTGTTATGTGTTGATTGATTTATATTTTGCAATTCAGTTTCTTAGAACAGTTGCTTCAATCTCTTTTATCAAAATTCTAGAGTAATGTTCAGGTCATGCTTTATGATTCCCAGCTTGATTAGATTAGACAGTTGATTATTTTAGAATGCGAATGAGATTTCCTTCTTGCAATCGTTGATTAGATCTGATACCATTTCTGCTTGATACATAATAGAAAAGAATTGTAGTATAGCAGCTAGAAGGCAATTGGGATTGCATAGATTCTTGGGATGAATATGGGTGATAGAAGATAAAAGTATTCACTTCTTATGGTTTTGTGTTTAAGCATATATTGTGCACTTGTCCTTTGAAATAAAAATACTTTCTCGGGTTGACAATAAATTTCATACGCTCTGTGTGTTGATATTTAATTATCTGCAATTAGAGTGCTTGACATTTTGGCGCCGTTGCCGGGGAAGGATGAAAATTAAACACTAGTCATTAGTCGTATCTGATAATTGCTTTTAGTCAGTCTTTTTGGTTGATTTTGAAATGATCTGCTTCGCATGAATACAAGGGGGGTAAAACGCGATCACCTCCCGACCCCCAAAACCCCACAAATTACTAACAGTACAGGTGGTTCGGGTCGTGGTCGAGGTCCACCGCTGGGCAGAAGAACATTCATCGACGACCTTGTTGACAAAACTGATTCAGCTGTCAGATCTTGTCAACAGGAGACTCCTATCAAAAGAGGCCCTGCTGATCCTAGAGCGCCAGCATCAGGATCTACAGTGGAAGATACCGGAGCAGCTGTGATTCCTGCATATACCCCTGCTAAAGAAGGAACGGCTGATTCAGTTGTTGCAATTGAAGAATACGCAGCTGTTACAACTGAAGAATACGCAGCTGTTACAACTGAGGTAAGGAACAAAGAAACAAACGAAGGAGAAGATACAGAAGAAAAGATGAATAACAGAACTGAGAACGGAGAGGAAGAAGCAGTGGTACAATACCATCATGAAGTCGATTCCCCGCCAGAAACTATGGCTACATTGCAATTCCCAATACAGCAGCTCGAGGGGACAGCTCCTATGAAAAACATCTCACCGTCGATGTTACCCCGCTTCCATGGCAGGGCGGCAGAGGATCCAGATGAATTCCTTTTTGAATTCGATATCTTCTGTCGCAGCTATGATTATGTCACAGATGCTCAAAAGTTAAAGCTTTTTCCTGCCACCCTGAAGGACAATGCATTACGATGGTTCATGAGCCTTGGGGGAGGGACTGTTGCTAATTGGAATAAGATGAAGCAAGTGTTCCTGGAAAAATATCAAGAATATTGCAACACCAGGGACAAAAGGGAGGAGTTATTCAAGATGGTACAGAGGGAGGATGAAAGCTTGGAGGATTTTGTAGAGAGGTTGCTGTACAATGTGCAGAGAGCTGGACAGACGAACATGGGACTAGATGTGCTTAAGATAATCCTGCTTCGAGGGATCAGGGACGATTGATTAGACATGCTAAATTTATTAGGAAAGGGAGATATCTCTAAAGAACCCTTTGAGACAATTGTGGAATTATGTAAGAGATACTCCAGGGGATCTTCTAGGCATAACAAGCAGAATAAACGAGATAAGCTGGAACGTGATGTCTTTGACAGAACTCAGAAGTCATCCAATGGGGGAGCTACACGGGCAGAGATAGGCAATCTTCTTGAAAATTTTAAAACAGAAATGATGAGCTCTATCTCTTCATAGATTGACGTCTTGAAGGCCAAGCAAAGACAGGCAGTGGAGGATCTCACACTAGGTGTGTTTTGTCCCCGATGTAGAAAGACTCATCCACTGAAAGAATGCCCTCTTGAAAAAGTACAAGTGTGTCAGCTGTGCGAGCTGAACCATGATATGAAAGAATGCCCCACGTTGCCCCAAGTGAAGGCTGTTCTGCAGGCATCAACTCCAGAGGTGGATTCAGCCTACTTCATTGCACAGAAGAAACCCTGGCAGCCCCGGAATCAAGGTATGTCTCCCGATTCATTTCCATTTTTGAATAATTTGAATAATTGGAATACTAATATGCAAAATGTGAATACACAATTCCCTTCAAATTATGCTCAGTGGAATTCCCCTCAACCTGCGATGCAAGGTTATAATTCATGGAGTCCTTGGACACAGCCACCTCATCAACCTACTTCATGGTCTCCTGGATGGAGGAACTTCCATCCTGGGAACCAGTTTCCTCAACCACCTCCACCTCAACAGTTACCGTATCCTCCATATCCTCAACTTCAGCAATATCCTCAATACCTACCTCAGCAGTCGCAGCTGCAGCTGCAAAATAATCCTGTTCCTAACTTACCGATACGGCCTCAGCTGCCTGCCCAACCTAACCCTAACCCAAATAATAAAACAGTCCAGCAATTGGAGGCTCTCAATATGCCGGCCTACTCTCTCTCCCCTGTGCCTTGTAATGATATTCGCTTACGATCTGGAAAGATAGTAGAACGTGTAACTTCAGAAAATATTCCACCAACTGTGTATGACAAAGGAGAGAGTTCCCAGCATCCATTTGATCCGGTTCCTATCACTGAAGGTGCTGAGCATCCCTCAGATGGGAGGGCTGAAACATTAAACGATGAAGTGGATAACACGCAGCCTACCCAGTTGGTAAGGCAACCACCTTACCCTGAGAGATTGATGCTGCCACAAAGAGGGGGGCAACCTCAGTTCAATCTCCTAGGAGAATTGAAGAACCTTTATGTTAAAATTCCCCTTTTACAAGCTCTTCAAGATGTACCTATCTATGCTAGAACTGTTCGGGACCTGTGCACTAAAAGACCGGGAAGGAAACCCAGAGATCCTCCTACTGTTCATGTTATAGGGAATTTATCCACTTTAATGATTGGAAAAACCCCTATAACCAAGTATGAGGATCCCGGCAATCCTACTGTCACTGTACACATAGGACAAACGCAGATACCCAACGTACTAGTAGATTTA
Source organism: Larix kaempferi (assembly GCA_027924585.1). NCBI lineage: Eukaryota > Viridiplantae > Streptophyta > Pinopsida > Pinales > Pinaceae > Larix > Larix kaempferi. Next base: position 4,526,342 of record BSBM01001185.1, read on the forward strand.
GGAGCTGCGATCAATGTTATAACAATGGAGACTGTAAAGAAGCTCGGATTCACCAATATTAGACCGACCCCTACTATCTTAGAATTGGCAGACAGATCCACTATCAGACCCGAAGGGATTTTGGACGACCTTGTTATTTCAGTAGACTCATGGGAATACCCTGCCGATTTTCTGGTATTACAACCAAAATCACAGCTGGGGGGACATCCATTGATTTTGGGGAGGCCCTGGTTGGCTACAGCCGATGCTTGTATCAGCTGTCGATCAGGATCTATGACTATATCTGATGGCATGGAAACCAAAAACCTCACCCTGTACCCTCCAGCACGGCCGAGTCTAGAAACTGAAACCTCCCTTTGGATAGAACAGGAAGAAGAGGAAGATGTTCAGCCATTACTAACAATAGGGAAGGCACTAACCTTTAAAAACGAAACAGAAGACGATGCCATTAATAATTTCATTAGCGAACCTGCTTCAGTAGACAAGGAAGTTTATCAACTCCTGAACAGTACCCTCGGTAAAGAAGAACAAGAACAGCTTACGGAGGAAGCACTAGCCAATGACACAAACATAATCCCAGTATTGAAAAACTCGAGAAGCATTCCTATTGAGGTAGAGCCTGGAAGAACTTTGAACATCAATCCTGGTCTCTCCTCAGAAGAACAAAAGCGCCTAACCAATATCTTGAAGGAACGTAAGGGGGCATTCGCCTAGGAGTATACAGACATGAAGGGTATTCCTTCTAGTCTGTGCACTCATCATATTTATATTAAAAATGACTCCCGGCCTGTATGTCAACCCCAACGACGCATGAACCCCAATCTGAGGGATATAGTGAAGGAAGAAATCCAGAAACTCTTGGAAGCAGGATTCATCTATCCTATCTCAGACAGTGAGTGGGTTTCCCCACTTGTAATTGTACCCAAGAAAAATGGTAAATGGAGAGTCTGTGTCGATTATAGGGAGCTGAACAAAGCTACACAAAAGGATCACTTTCCTCTGCCCTTTATTGACCAGGTACTTGATAACCTATCTGGGAAGAAGTTCTTCTCCTTCCTGGATGGGTTCAGTGGGTACAATCAAATTCAGATTGCTCCAGAGGATCAGGATAAGACCACCTTCACCTGCCCTTGGGGAACGTTCGCCTACAGGGTGCTTCCCTTTGGATTGTGCAATGCACCTGCAACGTTCCAAAGAGCTGTGATTGGCATATTTTCTGAATTGGTTAATGATAGCATGGAGGTTTTTATGGATGATTTTACTCCTTATGGCAGGGATTTTGAGGAAGCACTGGAAAATTTGAAGAAAGTTTTAATTCGCTGTGAACAGGCTCGCCTCTCACTAAGCACTGAAAAATGCCACATGATGATGAGTGAGGGGGTGGTATTAGGACATTTCATCTCTACGGACGGTATTCAAGTGGATCCTTCAAAAATTAAGGTGATAAAGAATATACCAACTCCTTCAACTCAGAAAGAGGTGCGAAGTTTTCTGGGACATGCTGGGTATTACAGGAGATTTATAGAAAACTTCTCCAAACTTGCTTCTCCTTTGTTTTCATTGTTAATGAAGGACGTGCAGTTTGTATGGAGTACAGCATGCCAGACAGCATTTGATAAGCTTAAAGAGAAACTGTCCACAGCCCCTATTTTAAGGGGACCTAATTGGACCATACCTTTCCACATTTCTTCAGATGCTTCTGATACCGCCATTGGAGCAGTACTAGGACAGCAGGATGGTCAAGTACCTTATGCTATTTATTATGTTAGTAAAAACTTAGCCCCTGCTGAACTAAATTATACTGTTACTGAAAAAGAATTCCTTGCTATTGTTTATTCTATTAATAAGTTTCGGCATTACATTACTGGGTATCCTACATTTGTGCATACTGACCACTCTGCCATTAAGTATTTAATGAATAAACCTGTCACTAATGCCAGAGTAACCAGGTGGCTTTTATTATTACAGGAATTTGATATTACTATTATAGATAAACCTGGAAAAGAAAATGTTGTTGCTGATTTTTTATCACGATTTACTAACAGTGATGACAGTTCACCTGTTGAGGATGCTTTCCCGGATGAACATTTATTCGCACTCTCAGCTCATTCACCCTGGTATGCAGACGTTGCTAATTATTTGGCTGCAGGGAAGCTTCTGCCACATATGTCTAAACGAGAGAAAAGAAAAATTATTCAGCAAAGTGCAAGGTATTGTTGGCTCAAAGGCCATCTCTTTTACACAGGACCTGATCTTGAAATTAGAAGATGTGTAAGGGAAGATGAGATCTTTCATATACTGAAGGCCTGTCACGATGAACCTTGCGGAGGACACTTTGCAGACAAAAGAACAGGGCATAAGGCGTTGCGGATGGGCTATTATTGGCCGACACTGTTCAGAGATGCTAAAAGATATGTTCAGTCCTGTGACAGCTGCCAAAGGATGGGCCAACCTAATAAGACAGATCAGATGCCTTTACAGCCCCAAGTGGTACTAGAACCGTTTGATAGATGGGCATTGGACTTCGTTGGTCCTATCAACCCTCCTTCCAAACAGAAGGTTTACATCCTGGTGTGTACAGATTACATGACTAAGTGGGTAGAAGCTGTAGCTTTGGCCAAGGCAAATGACCAGGCGGTGATTGATTTCCTGTACAGTGAAGTTTTTACCCGTTTTGGGGTACCAAAGGAAGTAGTTACCGATGGGGGACCACAATTTATTTCACAACAATTTGAATCCTTGCTCCGGAAGTATTATGTGCAGCACAAGATAGCTTCACCCTATCATCCCCAGGCCAATGGTCAGGTGGAAAGCACTAATAAAGTTATCGAAGAAATCCTTACTAAAACAGTTAAAAGCCATCGAAGGGATTGGGCTGACAGACTTCCAGAAGCACTATGGGCATATCGCACGACTTGGCGCAACACCACGGGCTTTTCTCCCTATGATCTGGTGTATGGAAAGAGTGCCATCTTTCCAATTGAATTTGAGATCAAGACCCTGAAAACAGCCATTGAAATGAACCTGGATGTAACAGAAGCCCAGAAAAGAAGATTGAATCAATTAAATGAATTGGATGAGAAACGGTTAGCCGCGGTAGACCAGACTGTGCTGCTTCAGCAACAGAGATCTAATTGGCATGACCGATTCATCAAAAAGAAAATCTTCCGTGAAGGAGACTGGGCACTATTATACGACTCCAGATTCAAGAAGGATTTCAAAGGGAAATTACGCACAAGATGGCTGGGTCCATATTTGGTTGACAGGGTATTTGACAACGGAACTGTTCGCCTGGTCACCATTGATGAAAACCGTATACCATTACTTGCTAATGGCGACAGACTGCGACTGTATCGGAAGCCCATTTCGAAAGATGCATTCATTTCACAGATTGCTGTTGATCCAAACTACCAATTGGCACCAGAGCAGGAACATTTCTCTACCTTTGCCAAATCTTAAACTGAAAATTATATTTGCTGTACATAAATAATTTCTTGCTGTAGCGTATAGTTGTCGTTTTCTTTCTCTTTGCATTTGATCTCTTTGTTTGTTGTTGTCTTTTAAAAAAAATTTCAGGGAAGCGCCGGGAGAACGATCAGTTTGGGCCCGTAATGAAAATTTCCCTGTGCTGTCCTTAAGTTTAAAAAAAAAAAAAAAAAAAAAAAATTTCGACAGCTGCAACATATTTTCCGGCAGCTGTATATCCTTTTCCGGCAACCATATTCTCCATTTCCCGGTAGCCATAATTCCCTTTCCGTCAGCCGTCAATCTTTTTCGACAGCTGCAATTTCGGCAGCTGCAACATCAGTGGCTGCAACATTTGCGGCTGCAACATCGGCGGCTGCAACATTTGCGGCTGCAACATCGGCGGCTGCAACTCCAGTTTCTGCGGCTGCCACCTCATCGTCCCCATGGTTGCCACCTCATTCACCAGCTATTGCCACCTCATCTCCCACGGATGCCATCTCATTTTCCGCAGCTGCCACTCCATTTACCAGCCACGGCCATTTTACTTCCCGGTAGCCGTAATGTCCTTTTTCCGTCCGCCGTCAAATCTTTTCCGACAGCTGCAACTCCGGCAGCTGCAATTTCGGCGGCTGTAACTTCGGCGGCTGCAACATCTTTTTCCCGCAGCCGCCACATCATTTCCCGACGGCTGCTACCTTATTTTTTTCTTTCCCGGCTGCCACCTTATTTCTCGGTGGCTGCCACCTCATTGACCAAGTCACTTCCACATCATTTCCACGTAGCTGCCATTTCTTTCCAGCGGCTGCGACATATTTCCCATAGTCGTAAAATCTTTTCCCGCCAGCTGTAAGTTTTTTTCCCGTCGCCGTAAAATTTTCCCGTGACAGCCGTAATTTTCCCTGATATCGTAAATCTTTTTCCGGCTGCTGCGAATTCTTTTCCGGTGGCTGTAACTTCTTTCCTGCCAGCTGCAACAAGCTTTTTCATCGGCCGTGTGATCATTTCTTTGGCAACTTGCAGTGGTAACTCCCGTGTTGACAGAAGGATTGTTCAACCTGCTAATCATGATGCTGATTCATCCCAGTCCTGCCGGCGAACTCATCATTTTAACCCGGAGGATGCGACGCCTTGTGTTTTACCGGTGAAGGAAATTAGTGCCTTATCCGAGTCATCATGTTCCCACGTCTGACTGTGCACGCGTTCGGCTCCGTGACATCACTAACTCCATGCTCCACCAGTTTCCGCAGCCTTCCGACGCACAGTTTTATGAGGTATGGCTTTCATTTATCACGTAATTAAGTATTGATATCATTTAAACGAGATTGGCCGTACCTTTACTCGTACCACCATTTATACCTGATTAAACCTTTCCCTCGTACGACGTAATACTAATAATTGCCACCTTCCCCAATTCGGCATGAAAATTTTAAACTCTTCTCTGCGCTTAACTTTTCGAATTAGTTCATTCGCTCAACGTCTCCGCTCAACGATTCGTGCATCCTCTGTGCTGCAACTTCCATTCTGGGATCCTGTACTCTGTCGAACAGCAGTTTCATCTTGCAGCTAGGACCATGGGCATTCCAGTTCGCCATGAACCTTTCAATACCCGGGAACTTAGACGGAATCTGCAGGTTCTGGCCATTTTTCAAGCTGCTGGCTGGGTCGAGTTCTTTGAACGATTGGACGGATTCGATCGGGACGCAGCCCTGCAATTCGCCTTGAATCTTACTAAAACACACTCCATGGTGTGGGGACTATGTATAGATGTTTCGGAGGTCATTATATCCGAGGTTACAACTATCCCGTTGGTGGGAAAACCTTGGTTTAACCGTCGAGTTCCTGCAACGGTTGCACGGGAAGAATTTTTACTTCCAGGGGAGCAAGTTGAAGCATCCAGGAGAGGGATTGCATTGAAATCACTGCCGCAGCCATGGGACCAGGTTGCTATCTTCCTCAAGAAATACATAACTTGCGAAGGTAGATACCAAACTGTGTACAACTCTGAACTTCCTTTGCTTTCTCATCTCCGTCATGGCATTCTGTTGAATATTCCATTTTATTTATTGCACGACTTGCGTCATATGGCAACATTTGTTCAGTCTGCAAAGCACCCACTGTCTTCCCTCACCCACCATGGTCTTATTAAGTTAATTATTGTAAGAACCCTGGCCCAACATCATATAACATGGGAACAATTTATAACCCGACCACAGCAACCTGTTCCCTTGAGGGTCATTCCATTGCAGCAATTACCGGTTCCGCCACAACAGGAGGACCGGAGTTCCTCCAGCAAAGTTGGGGGGAGGGATGAAACGGAAGAAGAACAACAGGGGGCACAGGCAGGACCATCGGGGAGGAATGAAACAGAAGAAGAACAACAGGGGGCACAGGCAGGACCATCAGGGGTTGGTAAAACCACAGAGGAAGAACAACCCGAGGCACAGGCAGAGCCATTTGAGGTGTATGAATCCCCAGCACAAGCAGAACCCGTGGGGGATGACACTGCATTTGAAGAAGAACGAGGGGAAGCACAAACAGAGCCGTCAGGCGACAATGTAGATGAAACCCTCGTGGAGAACCTAGATAACAGGGCAGCTCCGACAGCAGAAGGTGAAATTGGAGCAGCATCAAATGCTGCGACAATGGAACCTGAAGATGATGGAGCCAGAGCAATGGAAGAAGATATTGAGTTGGTCACAATCGAGTCTTCACCGGAATGGGTAGGAGGAGGAGCTGTGATTGAAGAAGAACAACATGGGGGGCAGGGAAATATTCCTTTAACTTCAGTTTTGCCCCCCTATATTCCAGCTCCACAAGAAGAAACACCACAAAAAGGAAAGTCACAAAAGAAAACGCCACAGAAAAGGAAGAGGGCCACCAATGAGTTTGATTTAGTGGCACCAATCAGAAGGAAACGAACTCGATCAATCACAGCAGCAGAGGCAGCTAGAACAAAATGGGCGACCTTAGAAACACAGGTTGAACCCCCAATCCTTACACCAAAACCGAGGGATGCTCCACAAAGGCCAGTGGAGGAAGAACCTGAAATTGAGGGACTCTTGTATGAGAATGCAATGTTGAAAGAAGACCTCCAAGCACTTAGAAGGGAGCTGGAAACATGGAAGGAAATCTGCAGAAAGCAGGGTGGAAGAAAGATGTATACATTAATAGAGGCTGCAGACCAAGTGGAGGAATCAGCTTCTGCTGGAGCTGGAGAAAAGGATGAGCGAATACTCTGCCCCACCTGTGGGGAGATCTTTGAGGAAGCAGGCCATAAAATTTTACTTAGCACCTATTCAGCACAACAGCCTGTAGCCACAGAAGGGAAAGCAGTGGAGAAAGAAGGTGCTGTTACACAAGAACCAGCACCTTTAAACATCCTTGCTGCAGCTGCCACTTCCCATGATGCAAAAGTCATAGAACAGATGGGAGAAGAACAGGGAGTGGAGGATGCCCTGGAAATTTATGAGGAATGTATGGCAATCCCAAAATGCTCCCACAACATAGAAATCATAGAACAGATGGGAGAAGAACGGGAAATGAAGGATGCTCTGGAGCTTATAAAAGAATATGGTGAGACTCCAGAATGTTCCCTTGATACAGAGATCATGGAGCCAAGGGATACTCTGGAGGATAGTGAAGAATTTTGTGCTGTAACCCCAGAACGTTCCCAGGACACAATAATTTTAGAAGAAGAAATGGAAAGGCAAGACAGTGATAATTTGGAACAGGATGCTGCAACACAAGAACCAGCAACCCTGAATATGGCCATCCAACCGACTGAGCAGACAGGAGAAGAAGCTGGGACAGAGGATATTCTGGAATTTAATGATGAACTCTGGGTTGTAACCCCAGAGAGCTCTCATGATACAGAACTTATAGAAGAGGAGCTGCAGCAAAAGAAGGATGAAAAGGTGAGCCAGGATGTTGTTACACAAGAACCAACATCCTTGGAAACTGCAGCAAGAACTCCTGAATTGCAGTTGGAAGATAACCTAGAAGTGGATATCATTCCTGATACACAGTGGAGTGAAGATGAACAGGTACAGACACCCTGCTCAGGTGACACTGAAATCTTGGAGGAGGAGCTGCAAATTGAAAAGGATATCCAGTCTCAGCAGCAAAATGACAAAGAAGACACTGTTACACAAGAACCAGTGTCTTCGAAAGCAATAAAGGCAGCTGCTGAAGAAGGTTTAAGGGATGTTGCTGTTACACAAGAACCAGCAACTCCCTTGTTAAGATTAGATGCGTTGGAAGACACTGTCCCACAAGAACCAGTGCTTTCACCTCCTAGAGATGTCATTGAGTTGGACTCAGATTGAGTATTTCTTTTCAACTCCCCCAGGCATAGCACAAGAAAACTGCAGAAAGATTCCCACCACACCAAGTGCATTCCCAGACATCAGTAAGTAGCAGTGGAAGGGAAACAGTGAAGTTGGAAGATGCCAGGTTACTCACAGAAGCTTTTCAAAAAGATAGAGGGGATGCCTGATTTATCTACATTCCTTCCTCTCTCCTGGACAGAGTTCAGTGCAATATTCAGATGCAGGTTGTTGCATGAGGACATGCAACAGGATAGTTGGGGGGAGATGTTGAGCCCAGAATTGGCCCTTTTTGACCATCATTTAGCATCTTCCCTTACCTTGTCTTACACCAATTACCTTGGCAATTCAACTTATTGTCCTTATCTATTCCCCAAATTACCAAGGTATGGCCGATTATTGTTTTATTGTGTTAATACTTATGATTGTGATGATTAAAGCTGTGCATCTCTTAATCTGTGCTAACATGATGCGATTTATGAAGGTAGTAAGACAATAGACTGCAGGAAGATCGGAGCTGAACAAGTCATGAAGGAACGTTCATCGCTTGTGGAAGGTTCCTTGGGGCTCAAATCGTCAATCAAGGCACAGTCATGGCAGGGCAGCTGTAACAGAAGAACTATCTTAAGTATGTCGCTGCTCAAATCCAGCTGTGAGCTGGAAGGACCGTCACTCTTGGGACAATTAATACTTCTCTCATATTTGGATATTTCAGTTCTGCCACGCATTGTAACAGCTAGATTATTTAGGGCACCTGAAGATCAGAGATCTTCATGGATGCCCAATTATAGGTTTAGATGTTGCAAATTGTATGTATAAATATGGGGAATTGCCTCGACCAAGGGGTTGGACAGCAAACAATTAAT